>OY997266.1:593361932-593961932 GCA_963921465.1 Triticum timopheevii
ATGCTGCTGCTGACTGCTGAGATGACGACCCTTCCGAGCTTCCCCGCACTGGCCGTCGTAGGGGACGAGGACGATCAGCTCCCCTCCTACCGCGGTCACCTCTGGTTGGCGCGCCATCGCGGCTTCTTCCTCCGCCGCGGCGTGTTCTCCGGCATGGGCGAGGCCCGCGTCCAACCCAAGGTTTTGGTTACCGAATGAGGAAATTTTACTGAGGGGGACGGGTAAATGTGGTTACCACGGTTACCGAGAAATACCAAGAAATACCGAGAATATTTCGAGCGAATTTTATAGTTGAACTGTGAATTCAAACAAGTGAATGAACGAATATTCGAACCAGAGACCTCTCAAAAAAGGAACTAGGTTGCTATCAACATGCCAGAACCAACTCTCATGGCATTAATTAGATCCTAGGTACTTTACTGTAAATCGAGTGTTTAAATTCAAAAAATTTAAAAAACTGGTATTTTTTGCTCGGTATGGCGATTTACCGAGGGGCACGGAAATATGCGGTAACCATGGGAAATCTTGAAATTTCGACCGGTAACCAAAACCTTGGTCCAACCTGCGACCTTCTTCCCGGCCGAGCAAGATCGTGGAGAAGAGCAAGCACACTGGGCGGCCGTGCTGGAGGCGGTCGCGGAGCCTGACCCCGACTCACGCCCAGACCCCGACGGCGAGGAGCAGAAGCCGTTTCATGCCGAGGAGGAGGGAGAGGGGAACGAGGCAGTGAAAGCGCAGAAAGTGGAGATGGCGAGCATGTTCGTCCACGGCGTCTGCCTCCACCACCACCACCACCACGACCAGGAGGAGGACGACCACAGGCAGGACAACGATGAAGACATGAACACGAGGCTGCTCGGACGCTTCCACCTCCACGCGCACAACGGCGACCACGAGGCTGACGAACTGGAAGAACTGGCTAGGAGGCTGATCCCGGCGACCACGAGCACGAGGAGGAGCTTCAACCACGGCGACCACCACCTCGGGGCCGAGGAAGGCGGGATGAAGAAGTGGTTCAAGGTCCTCAATCCTCATGAACCGATTCTAGACATGCATCCATACCGCCCAGGCGTCGGATGTTCTACCATTTTGTTTACCTTCCGATTATTTCACATTATATTACCGCTTCGGTTTATGTGTGCATGTACGCACTGCTGTCGTTCAGATTGATCCTGTTGGTGGATTTCTGCGGGCGAGAGTCACCATAGATGTACACAAGCCGTTGCGCAGATGGATCCTTATTGAATCAGCAAAGAGGAACAAAACGGACTGCTATAACATTGAGTATGAATACATACCTCACTTTTGTTTCTCATGCGGCCGTCTTGGACATTCAGACTTGTACTGTCCCACGCCAGGGACCCGTGATGAGAAGGGTGATTTACCTTTCAAATTAAGTCTGAGGGCGCCTGAGGATCGTAAGAAAACAAATTCTGGTGATTACTCGACGAAGGAGAGACATGCGCAGCAACAGAGTACCAGAGAATCTCGTTCTTCGAGTTCCAAGCAGAAGGCGGGGACAGAAGTCAATTCCCTTGTCAAAGTAAATGTGCCAAATAAGCGGAAGGGAGGGCCTCTGAACACACAAGTCTATCGCAAGGTGGCTCCTCAACCGCTGGCGATCACGGCACATGGGGAGATTAATGCTGAAACTGAGGAAACGGGGGGACCGACCATAGTTACAGAGAAAGAAACTGGCAACCTTGGAGACACCTTTGTTGAAAGGGAACCAAAGAAGAAGAGGCCAACCCCGCCCTCATCTGAATCTACGGCAGCGGCTGTAAGTCAGCCCTGCCCGAGCCAATGAATCTAATGAGCTGGAACTACCGAGGGCTTGGGAACCCTTGGACAGTTCGGGAGCTTTGCAAATTAGTGAAGCAAGAAGGGCCCGCCCTGTTATTTGTCATGGAGACGAAGATCAGGGGTAAGGGTGTGGAGGACTTGAAAACATCTTTTGGTTTTTCACGCTGTTTCGCCGTCGACAGCGACGGGCTTAGTGGAGGGATTGGATTGTTTTGGACAAACGATGTTACTGTCACTTTAGAGAACTACAGTTCTTCTCATATTGATGTAACTGTGAGACAAGATAATAAAACTTGGCGCTTCACCGGTTTCTACGGGGAGCCAAGGGTTGAAAATAGACACCACAGTTGGCGGTTTATGCGAACCCTATTTGCTGTTCAGCATGAGGCATGGATTTGTATGGGCGATTTTAATGAAACTCTGCTTGCCGAAGAGCACTTTGGGGTCAATGCACGACCGGAATGGCAAATGCGTGCATTTCGGGATGCAGTAGCAGATTGTGCACTTCAGGATCTGGGGTGGCGCGGTGTCCCATTCACATGGGATAATAGGCAGCAAGGGGACATGAATGTCAAAGCAAGACTGGACCGTGCTCTAGTAAATCAATATTTCCTTGATCTGTTTGAATTCTCAGGTGTGAAACACATTAGCAGCGCTGAATCTGATCATTGTTTTGTGCTTGCGGAATTAAGGACCACTTTGGCAACCGGCTGGGCCCGTCCGCAACGCTCATTCCGTTACGAGAACGTGTGGCAAACTCATGCCGATTATGATGAGACAGTGCGGAAAATGTGGCGTACAAGAGCTGAACGTGGAGGTATGCAGGGTGTGGTCGAAGCTCTAGCCGAAGTCCAGAGTAATCTGGGGGCTTGGGGGCAGAGAGAATTTGGAAACTTGGCCAAAAAAGTCCGCAAGTTACAGCAGCGGCTTGATCGGCTAAGATGTGCCTCGTTAGGCCGCGGGCCAACGGAGGAAGAAAAAGTTGTTGCTTCACAGCTGCGTGTGGCGTTGAGACAAGAAGAGATCTGGTTGAAACAACGTTCGGGGGTGTCATGGTTGAAGGAGGGTGACCGGAATACTGGATATTTCCAGGCTCAGGCCGCCCAAAGGAAGAGAATAAACAGGATTACTTCACTGAAGAAGTCTGATGGGCAAACATGTAATGATCCAGTGGAAGTTAAGCAAGATTGCTACTTTTTACCAAGCTTTATATCAGTTCCAGGGGTATATGCCGATGAATGGACTGCTAGATTGTGTGCAACCTCGTGTTACAGAAGCCATGAATGAAAGCTTACAGAGAGAGTTCGTGGTGGAAGTGAAGCGTGCATTATTTGAAAGGCTCCGTCTAAAGCCCCGGGTGTTGACGGCTTCACGGCAGGCTTCTACCAACGACACTGGGATGTTGTTGGTGAAGATGTGACTATGGCTGTGCTTGGTTTTCTCAATGGCGGTGAATTACCTCTAGGATTGAATGATACAGCAATCACCTTGATTCCCAAGGTAAGAAACCCACAGAGGATATCCTAGTACAGGCCGATTGCTCTATGTCCGGTTTTGTATAAAATCGTTGTGAAAACAGTAGCAAACCGAGTACGGTTGATTCTTGATGAGGTCATTGGAGAGGAACAAAGTGCCTTTGTACCGGGTCGTCTAATTACAGACAACGTACTTGTGGCGTATGAGACCATCCACGCTATCCGACGGAGAAAGAAAGGCAAGAACTCGTGTTGCGCTGTAAAACTTGATATGCTCAAAGCCTATGATAGAGTGGAATGGCACTATTTAGAGGCGATGTTGCTGAAGCTCGGCTTCGGTGATCGCTTTATCAGATTGATCATGAAGTGTGTATCCTCAGTACGATTCACTATCGAAGTCAATGGGGAACTTCTTCCTTTTTTCAGTCCTACGAGAGGACTCCGACAGGGATGCCCAGTCTCACCATATCTCTTCCTCATTTGTGCACAAGGCCTCACTTCGCTGCTGAATAATTATGGGGGTGCATATATTGATCGAGGTATTCGGGTGAGTATCCATGCACCATGGGTCAACCACTTATTGTTTGCTGACGATAGCCTTATTTTTCTTAGTGCCAAGACCGAAAGTGCAGAACGACTCAATGACATTCTTCAGATTTATGCTGACTGCTCCGGGCAGGCAGTAAACCGGGAGAAGAGCTCGGTCTTCTTCAGTGCTAACATAGGCCAAGCCCTACGAGAAGTGTTAAAAACTACTCTCGGGATAGCAGTAGAAGCGTTCTCTGAACGCTATTTGGGCCCGCCTACTGCCATTGGAAGAATCACAAGTGGAACGTTTAGTAACATCACTGAACGGATCAGAAGTAAGATACGGGGCTGGTCAGAGCGGAACTTAGCGTGTGCCGGCCGGGAGGTGTTATTGAAATCAGTCGCGCAGGCAATTCCGACATATAGCATGAGCTGTTTTCAATTGACGAAAAAAGTTTGCAAGGGCATATCATCATGCATGGCAAAATACTGGTGGAGCAGCTCCTTGGACAAGCGATCCTTGCATTGGCTCTCCTGGGAGAAGTTAGCATCACCGAAAGTGAAAGGCGGGATGGGCTTTAGGGATCTTCCTTTGTTCAATCTAGCACTGCTAGGTAAACAAGGTCGGCGGACACACCCCAACTCCCTCTGTGCTAGAGTGTTGAAAGGCAAATACTATCCAAATACAGACTTTCTACATGCTACAGCTCCTGCACGATCTTCGTCCACCTGGAAGGCGATCATAACGGGCAGAAAGGCCCTTGATATTGGCTTGATCCACTGGATAGGGGACGGCTCAACCATATCTACATGGAATGATCAATGGATTCCCAACACAGCTACTCTGAAACCTATGGGGCGGCTAGGTGCTGCACCTTTACTCCATGTCTCAGACTTAATTGATGGGTATACAGGATGTTGGAATATTGAGTTAGTTCGCGAGAATTTTCTTCCGCCAGATGCCGAAGCCATACTTAACATACCTTTGAATCCATCTGGGGGAGAACACAGCCTCGCGTGGGCGTTCGAAAAGTCAGGAAACTACACTGTAAAGTCAGCGTATCGATCTCTTGTGACTCGCAATGAGCTGAGCTCTTTAGAGGAAGGGACGATTACAGAAACTTCAACAGCAAACAAACAGTTGTGGTCTGCACTTTGGAAACTGCCTGTCATACCGAAGGTGAGGGTGTTCTGGTGGCGGGTGCTCCGTGGCATCCTGCCAGACTCCAGCACGCTCAAGTATAGACATATCAAGCCACTCAACATATGTGACATTTGTCAAGCTATGGAGGAGGACTTGATGCATGCACTCATCTCATGTACGCATGCTAAAAAATTCTGGATTGCAGCAAAGGATAGGTTTGGCCTTCAACTACCAAGGCTGCACCCAGAAACATGGTCTCAGGACATTCTGCTCGACCCAATGTTTTCCGAGGACACAAGGTGCAAACTCATCACAATTATGCACACCATTTGGACATCACGGAATCGCTGGACACATAATGAAAATGGGTATAATCCGGTCCAGGCGATCAAAGGAGTCCATGAAACCCTTGCCATCCTTGACATCCCATCGCGACGCAAGACGCATGGGGCGCAAAGTTGGCACCCACCGGAGGCGGGATGGATCGCCATTAACACAGACGGATCTGTTCTTGCTGATGCTATAGCGGGGGGAGCGGGAGGCGTGGCCCGGTCCCACCTAGCGTTTCTTGGTGCATGGAGTAAGCCACTGCCAGGAGTCTCCGACCCGTTTGTGGCCGAGCTACTGGCGATGAGAGAAGGGGTAATTTTCGCCCACTTACGAGGATGCTCGCATGTGATCATGGAGGTCGACTGCCTCGATCTCGTTAATCTCTGGAAGTCGCGCCAAGATACACGCTCAATCGCGGCGCCTATCTTACAAGAATTGGAGAATATAGTACCTTCTTTTTCTTCCTTTTCGGTTCATCGTGTTGGTAGGAACCTGAACTTTCCGGCACACCTCTGTGCGCAGCGTGCTTGTACGCTGGAGGGTACCAATAGTTGGCTTGATCAAAGCCCAGATTTTCTTATTAGCAGCCTACGGGCAGATTGTTACCGGATGCTTGTTCATTGAATAAAGTCTCAATTCGTTGCAAAAAAAAAAGGGTTGTGAAATTGTACGAGTAGCAACATTACGTGTTTTTCTTAAGTACGTATAATTACTTTATCTTCTTATGTACCCACTCCGTTTCATAATTTTTGTTATCCTTGTAGTTCAGATTTGAACTAAAACCGAGTTCTAAGCTAGCATTGTTTGGTACGTAGCATTGAACCACTTCTTCATCCCGGTAGGACACGCAAGGCGTTTTCCCCTGCCCTAGCCGCCGCCGCAACCAGGCGACTAGGGAGGCGGATCTTCTTCCACCGATCTTCACCGGCCAGGACGTTGGTCCCCTCTCCCTCCGGCTGCTGCTCCGGCAGCAGGAGGGAGGGGGGACCCCGTTCCTCCGCTCTGTAGTTAGGATTTGGATTTGTAGGTCGTGGTGCATCGTTGGGGTGGTGGGAGCGACGCCCGGGCGAATAAATCTGCCTCAACTCCACTCCCATATTGGCGGTACTCATCATGGCAACGTCTCGGAGTTGATGGCATCGTGCGTTTGCCGATCCTTCAGATCAGCGGTGTTAGGGTTCATGGATGGTGTCGTCGAGGCGGCGGCAGTGACTCCATCAGGTGTGTCTCTCCTTCTGCTCTGTCCCCGTTGCTGCGGCGTTGTCTCCGACGTCATGGTGGGGCAGTGAGGTTTTGTCGTCCAGGAGTACGCGCAAACGGTTGTCTACGCAAGTGATAGCTGGAAGATGGTGTATCTTGTGCTGGGTCTGTGGTTGAAGGCTGAGAGTTCTGGTTTCCTCCTCTGGCGTCATAGTCATGTGGGGGTGTCAGTTCTAGAGTTTGATGACGTGTCCAGGGACATGTTGCCCTGGTCTGATTCTTTCAATGGCAATGGTTTTGCTTCAAGCAAGCTACTTTGGAGGTCCGTAAAGCTGCTGATCAGCGATGACGCGTCGAGCTCGGGTGAAGAGGTGATATGTCTCCTTTTCCTTAGTGACGAGGGACAGGCGATGGTTTTTTGCATAGGATTATCCTATCTTTTCAGTCCTGTAATGTCGATGTTTACGTGGCTTGTAACTGAATCTTTATTTTATTAACGAGACACGTATTATCATGCAAAAAAAAGATTTGAACTAAAACCATGGCAAGAATTATGGAACCAAGGGAGTATATTGCATTATTATGGCCATCACTCTTTTTCCCTGATGTGAACATAGTCTGCTCATCTCGCTTTTGCCATCAAGCATAAGTACTGTTAACAGTTCCTTCGTGTTTCTTATAGGAAAAACATGCAACTTCGGTGTTCTATTTTTCCTTTTGCAAGGGAGACGATTTCCCCTTTCCTTTTTTGGGGCCATATCTTTTGAAATGGATAGAATGTCTCACACTTCTTCGAAGAATGATATATATATATATATATATATATATATATATATATATATATATATATATATATATATATATATATATATATGTGCACGACCATTCTGTTTACAAAGTTTTGAATCCTTAAAAAACTAAAATTAAGAGCCAAAAAAGCACATAAAACAGTACCATGTTAGAATTCAACGTTTAAGATTTCCTTTCTGTATTTTGTTTCACCCCTGACCAATATTCACAATTTTTTAATAACTGTTCAAAAAATATTTGGCTTTAAAATTGAATATATGAGTATATATATGACTATAAGAATGGCGAGGTCACTCTAAACCAGTACAATACAACTTAATTTTTGATACTACTCCTAATTTGACTTTAATATTTTTAGAACCATCGCCTATGGTAATTATTCAAATTTAATATACTAGTTTTTTTTTACCATGATTTTGTCCTCTTCTCGACTCCTGCTGAAAATTGCTAATTTTCTCTGAAACCTTTATAAAAAAATCAACAAATAGTTTCCTCTGCGTGTCTACATTCTACGGCCAGAGACCACAAAACCCGGAGCCTCCACACATTACGGTCAATGCACAAGTACTAAAAGAAACCCGTGCCTCTGTTTTATTCAAATAAACGACCTTGTACTTCTTTATCATTGGTAAAATCTGTTCTCCCAAAAAATACTACTTCAAATCTTTATCTGGGTATGCATATGATTTAGATACATCAAGAGAAATGTGGAGATGCAAAGAACCTCATGAGCCTCTTCGTATTTGCCCGGGCCAAAGCTACTTCAGATCTCATGCAAATGTGAGAGTATTCCAGTAGGAGATAATTGAGGACTGTCCTTGCTTACCCTTCATAATGAGTTTTTCAATCTCGCACAAGAAGCACCCTTCCTTTTGGGAACCTAGAAAATAGAATGGTAATATACTGTAACTCAAGGGAATGCGCTGAACAACATAAGAAATAATTTAGCATTAATTTATAATTTTTTGAATGAAGCCCTATAAGAAGGTACGCTGTAAGTGGTCGGGTAAAGGCCAAGCACTGAAGGACAGCATTTGCGTAGCAATTCTAAAAATAAAAAAGAAGAAGGTCAGGCAAAAACAACAACGCTGAAGCGCTAAACTCAGATTCAGTAAATTATTTAGGCTATAACCCAAAGTGACATAATATGTTTAAATTTCAATAAGTTTTAGGCATGAGTTTGATTTGTGAATCCACAGAACTGCCACTGGACTATTGTCTCGTTAAAGGAAACAATTTTGGAAGTGATAGGTTTTAACAATCTCAAAGTAATAACGTATAGGATACACCTAATAAAAGAAAATAAATGTCAAGCATATTTAGTTACAAAATAGGTATTAAACAGTTTAGTTAATTGTTTACCTATTTCCAAGGTTAGAAAGACCAAAAGGATGCAATTCCACCTTGTCAAAGTTGTAGAGCTTGACAAAACGTTCATCCGGAAAAAGTGCCTTTGACACATTTCGATAAGCATTAGGTCCAGCATACAAAAGTATATGCTGGTGACTAAATGAGTCATGAAGTTTTACTTACCGATTCCGATGGATAATGCCTCACAACTGTTCAAGTAGTTTGTTGCCTGATCAAACTTTTCGCCGTAGGTAGATTATCTGGCACGACAACTCATATATCTGATTTAACGAGAATTCAGGAAGATCATTAGCCTTTGCTTATCGATCAGGCGCTTAAAAGTTGCTCGTTTAACTAGAAATCTACAATAATTAAAAATATTCATGTATTAAAATAGGATGGCCAACACATTTTTGAAAAGTGTCCAATGCGTTTAAAAGCATATAATAATAATAATAGAAGTGTTCAATACATTTTTCCAAATTTTTATGTATTTTTTAAATGCCATTGAAAATTTCAGGTAAAAAAATGTTTGATGCAAAAATTTTAAAAGCATGTAATTTTACTTGTTATAAAAAATTTAAGAGTTGAAGGAGGATTAGAAATGCAAGAAAAAATAGCTAAAAATTGAGCAGCAAGTTACAGATCCGAAATGCTTGCATTCAAAGTTTATTCTCTCCATTGTAGTGGTTTATGCGTCCCAAATATTTATTACCTCAATATATGTGTCCTTGGCTCATGGGTAACTAGATATATGCATGGAGAAGGCAAAATTTCAGATACTATAATTGATGCATAATATCATGCTTCATCTCCAAACATTTCCCGTCGTGATATAGTAGGCACATCAACCTTCGACGGGGTACTGCAAGGAGAAAAAGTTGTGAACTTTGCCTACAAATGGTCCATTAGAGATGGTTATAAGGCGAGGATTTAAGAGGACACCTAGTATGGGTCTTTTCCTTCATTTGTACAATACTAGACATATATTGCATATGTAGAGAGTATATGAAAAATATTCAACATATTTGGGACTGACATACCTTGGTCCTCTTGTTTACACAAAGACGCACGATAAAGCCTTGGTTAGTAAACATCCACAGCCGAGACCAATTCATCCGCCCAAATCCCACATGTTCATATACAAACACAGAGCTTTTAGATGTGCTACGACCAAGTGACACCATGGCCACACGCGATGAAGGTGACCGAGACATGTTTCTTCGCCGTGCAAGCACTGAAGGACATTATTTGCGTAGCAACTGTAAAAAGAAATAAAAGAAGAAGGTTAGGCAAAAGCAACAACACTAAAGCACCAAACTGAGATTCAATAAATTGTTTACGCTATAAACCGAAGTGCCCTAATATGTTTAATTTTCAATAAATTTTAGGCATGAGTTTTATTTTTGAATCCACAGAATTGCCACTGGACTATTGTCTCGTTAAAGGTAACAATTTGGATGTGATAGATTTTAGCAGTCTCAAAATTATAACCTATAGGATACACCTAATAAAAGGAAATACATGTCCAGCATATTTAGTTACAAAATAGCTATTAAACCGTTTAGTTAATTTTTTACCCATTCCCAAGGTTAGAAAGACCAAAAGGATGCAATTCCACCTTGTCAAAATTGTAGAGCTTGACGAAACGTTCATATGGACAAAGTGTCTTTGACACATTTCGATAACCATTAGGTTCAACATATAAAAATATATGTTGGCGATTAAATGAGTAATCAAGTTCTACTTACCGATTCCGATGGATAATGCCTCACAACTGTTCAAGCAGTTTGTTGCCGGATCAAAGTTTTCGCCGTTGGTAGATTATCTGGCACCCCAACTCTGATATCTGATTTAACAAGGATTCAGGAAGATCATCAGCCTTTGCAGATCGATCAGGAGCTTAAAAATGTTCATATAATTAGAAAATGTACATTAATTAAAAAATTCATATAATAAAATAGAATGGCAAACAAATTTTTAATAAGTGTTCAATGCTTTTAAAAATCATATAAATATAATAAAAGTGTTCAATACATTTTTTTTCAAATGTTTATGTAATTTTCTAAAAAAATCATTGAACATCTATTTATATATAAAAAGTGCTTTTATGGGGTAACCAGAAAAAAGAGAAATAGCCTAGAAAATCTCATAAATTAGAAACATCTAGCCATCAATTTAAACCCATTAGGCAAGCACAACCAATGAATTAAAAGTTGAAAAATATTACCCACCAATGCCCTTGATAAGTTATCTTGGCCACATCGAAGGAAAAAACAGCTCCACCTAAGGGCACGTCTTAGCCCACGTATCTTACCTGGGAGGAGAAATTGCACGTTCACTCCCTCCCATCAAGAAAAGGAAAAAAAAACCTAGACTTCTCATCCTAAACAAAAAATCCATGGGTATTTGAACCCGAGTACCCGGGAAAAAGTAGAATATTTGATGGAAGAACAGGCGACCCCTTTGAGCAACATGTTCTAATAGGAAAGTCCTATATCTTAAAATTAATTTATCAAGTTGATGGGAAAATTCATGGGCGTTCTACTTGGCCCTACTCACTTGTTACACAACAACCGGTTAGAGGAAGAGCCAAGCAAGGGGGACAACGAGTAGGAGAAATGGAAGTTTGGGCTTTAGAAGGATTTGGTGTTGCTCATATTTTACAAGAGATACTTACTTATAAATCTGACCATCTTATAGCTCGCCAAGAAATACTTAGTGCTAGGATCTGGGAAAAAAAAACGCCTAAAGAAACTTGCCGCCGCGGCGTTCGCTTCTCAGATCCACAGCGACTCAACCACCTGGACGTGAGACATCCCTGAATTTTAAGATCTTATAATAAGGACAAGCGGCATGGAGAGCGATGAGAAGGAGTCGGCGAACCAGGATGACGGACAACAGAACAATCTTGGAGGCCATTGGATCGTAGCCACTTCTGAAAAAGTAAGTATTATTGATTAATTAGTTTTCTGCAGATGAATTAGGTACTTCTGCATGCATATCTGCAGCGCTGTCGCATGATTACTATGCGGACTTGTGTAGATTAAATTATTGTTGATTAGTCAACTGAGATCAAACCCCCCACATGCAACAAGTCCTAAAACCGCCGGTGGTTTCCTCAGTGGCGGTCGGAGGTTCTCTCGGTACGTACACCAAACACAAAGATCGACATACGAAGAGTCATAGCAAGACACGCCTGTGCTGCCAGATGTCCGTCGGCCGGCCCGGTGGCCGGAGGTTCCCTCGATGCATGTACAGAGCACATCAATCGACATACCAAGAACCAGGGCAAAAGAATGCCGGTGCACTATGTACGTCGGCCGGCCGGCGCCAGGTACTCCCTCCGTTCCAAAATAGATGACCCAACTTTAGTTAGTACAAATTTGGGTCATCTATTTTAGAACGGAAGGAGTATATTCATCGATTTTGCCACTCGCCCCTGCATACTCAAGTTCTGTTGATGTACCTTGCAAGGCCGGCTTTTTTGCTGAAATCTGACCGTCCTCTGATATAGCTAGCTAGAATACATGCATCTACTGCATATATACATCAACTCAAGAACAGCAAACCAACCGACAGGTAGATGTATGGTGTATATGTATTTATATATCAAAAGTAATTGATGGGTTTACCAGAAGAAAGATAAATATGCTAGAAATATTAGTAACATCTGACCTTTGACTCAGCTAATTAGGAAACCACGTCCAATAGATCTTGAAACTAAATTTTGGTCGTACAAGTTTAGAAAATTAGCCACCTATGCCACCACCAAAAAACATACCATCCATCTAAACCTAACTTATTCTCTCCATGACCGCGAGGTCTAAACGTCCTAGGCCGGCGGCCCGCGATTCCCTTGGCTCATATGGCAAGGGCAGTGGCAGGTGGTTTCTTCTGTGTGTATTTCAAAAGCAGCGATCAGGATCGTTAGCAACTCATCTTGCTCTACCTATAGCGATCTAGCAGTAACTTAGAGCGACGGGAAGATGTGCCATCGTAAAATACATACACCACACAGCTCACATCGGAGCAGTACACGATTGTGGGCAGGGAAGACAATGTTCAGGAGCTTTGGCGTGGTAGACAAAGAGCTGCGGAACAGGACAGTCCCTGCTGCTCGGCGATGCAACGTTCCACCGTTTCGAACGAATAAATGTTAATGTGGTCTAGTCACTCATGTGCATGTAGCGTCACCGATGTGATGGAATAAGTAAGTTAATTAACGCCTCCTGCGCCAAGAGCTAAACTAGTTAGGTCAGCCTTGATTTCTTCTCCTAATACGTGGTGTAGAGGATGCATCTATATCGAAACAGAAATTTAATTTCAAGCCAACGAACCATTTGACCAAATACTCAAGGGCGATCCACCTCGAATCCATTCATGTCCAGAAAGTAAAAAATCCATTCATTTCTCCAGTACAAATGCCCCGTCCAGTCCGCTCCCGTCTCCTCAGTCCACAGGAGACGTCTTCCAGCCACCATGGCCCGCCTCGCCACCCTCGCCCTGCTCCTCCTCTCCCTCCTGTCCGTCGCAAGCTGCCGCGACCTTGAGGCCATCTCCGACGACCAGGGCCCGCCCGTTCCCGTCCTCCTCACTCGAGATGATCAGGCGGATGCTGCTGCTGAGGTGACGAGCCTTCCGAGCTTCCCGGCCCCGGTCGTCACATGGCCGGCATGGGACGAGGACAAGCTCCCCTCCCACCGCGGTCACCTCCGGTTGGCGCGCCGTCACGGCTTCTTCCACCGCCCCGGCGCGTTCTCCGGCCTGGGCGAGGCCCGCGTCCAACCTGCGGTCTTCTTCCCCACCGAGCTTGATCGCGGCGAAGAGCAAGCACCCTGGAAGGCGGTGCTGGAGGCGGTTGCGGAGCCTTACCAGGACTCACGCGCAGACACCGACGGCGAGCAAAAGCCGTTTCATGCCGAGGAGGAGGGAGAGGAGAACGAGGCAGTGAAGATGGCGAGGAGGTTCGGTCACTGCGTCGGCCTCCCCCACCGCCACCACCACGACCAGGTGGAGAAGGACAACCACGGGCAGGACAAGGATGAAGACATGAACACGAAGCTGCTCGGACGCTTCCACCTCCACGCACACGACGGCGACCACGAGGCTGGCGAACTGGAAGTACTGGCTAGGAGCCTAAGCCCGGTGACCACGAGCACGAGGAGGAGCTTCAACCACGGAGGCACGAGCACCTTGGGGCGGAGGAAGGCGGCGTGAAGAAGGCCCCATGAACCGATTCTAGACATGCATGCATACCGCCCAGGGCGGCTGGTTTAATTACTCTGAACTCTGAATAATGTGTGCTCTGCACCTCCGCGTCTGCGTGGCGCGTCGATCGGGTGTTCTACCATTTCGTTTGCCTTCGGATTATTCCACACTATATTACCGCTTCGGTGTGTATGTACTGGTGTGCTACTGGTGACTTGTGAGGGTTGTGAAATTGTTACGAGTAGCAACGTTACGTGTTTCTCATAACTACATGTAATTACTTTGTCTTCTTATGTACTCGCTCCGTTTCATAATTTTTATTGTGTTTGTAGTAGTTCAAATTTGAACTAAAACGGCGGCAAGAATTATGGAACCAAGCGAGTATATTGCACGCATTATTATGCTCATCACTCTTTATTTCCCTGATGTGAACATAGTCTGTTCATCTAGCTTTTTGCATCAAGCTTCAGTACTGTTAACAGTTCCTTCATGCTCCTTATATGTAGCAAGTTAATTAACTCTAGCACCCCTTTAAAAAACTTGCAACTCGCTCTTCTTTTCTCTTTTGCAAGGGAAACGCTTTGGCCTTTCTTTTTTAGGCCCTATTTCTTTTGAAATGGATAGAATTTCCTTTCTGTATTTTGTTTGCTCCTAACCAATATTCACAATTTTTAAAGAAATGCTAAAAAAATTGATCTTGAAATCGAACATATGAGTATATATATGACTATAAGAATGGTGAGATCACCCTAGACCAGTACGGTACAACATAATTTGTGGTACTACTCCTAATTTGGTTTTAATATTTTTAGAACTATCGCTGATGGTAATTAGTAAAATGTAACATACTATTTTTCGACCAATATTATGTCTTCTCGACTCCTTCTGAAAATTGTTAATTTTCTCCATTTTTAAAAAAAATATCGACAAATGTCTTTCTCCGGGTGTCTACGTTCTACAGCTAGAGACCAGAAAACCCGGAGCCTCCAAACATTAAGGTCAATGCTACCCATGATCATGCTTTTTGTAATTGCACAAGTACTTTAGCTGGCAGTTGTCAAGAAATTTGGTAAGCATTCCTTAATTTGGTGAAGGGATTAATTGTACGTGCAGGTAGCATCCCCTTCCCGCTGATTGTGCTGGAGTGAGATAACTTGGCTTCTCCCTCCTTGTCTTTATCCGGAAGTGAGAAAGCTTAACAAGCAAGTCTTCAAATTTGTCTGAATATTAGAAGGTAAGAGGAAAAACTTGTGCAACTGCACATCGCATGCATCATCATTGTTGTCGTCTACGCTCGATCATCAGTTTTTTTTTTTGAAGTCGATCATCAGTCTTTTGATGTGTGTGCATATGATCCACATCGATCGTTACTCAGCATAAAGAGAAGGGCGTGACGGAGGGCTGATAATAAGTTTAGCTTTAACTGGCGTCAATGATATGCAACAACCGTCGGTGGAATGCAACTATAACAACCACTTTGCCAAATTAACCTCTGACATATGTACCATTTAATTAGCACACGCGGTACTGTATTTTGAAGCTTGTGGACCGTGCACGTACTCTACTGGTCTAATGCCATCACTGGAATGGACATGCCAACTACCGTTGGTGTTCGGCTTGTGGAATTTCTTTAAAATATTTTTTTCAAAAAATTCAGAAATTGTATGCTCGAATTAGAAAAAACAGAACTATGATGCCCCGGTGGCCCCTCTTTGGCAAAAAAGGAACTCTTTGGTCTAGCTTAGGCCAAAGAGGGCTCTTCGGTGTACACTAGGCCGAAGAAAGAGAGAGAGATATGGGCCGAAGAGTGGCTGTCACTGGGCCGTAGGCCGAAAAGATTAACTTCAGCCAGCCCGCGACCGAACAGAAGTCTTCGATCGACTGCAAACCGGAGAGGTCGTGATAAGGACCGGCGACGGCAAACCGGAGTGCAACCTCCGGGAGCCAAGGAGGAGGCGGTAGTGGTGCAAGAGCTCCAGGAAGTTGCGCTCAGCTGAAGTGAAGAGCTAGAAGCAGGAGTTGCGTTAAAGGTATAATCATCTTGTCTTAATTTTCTCTAATTATTATTCTCTGTACATAATAAGTTTTAGTGTTTAGTTAGTGTAGATGAGTGATATTGCATAGTTTAAGTGCTAATTTTTGTGTGGTGGTATTTTAGTGTTTGGTTAGTTTAGCGGGGATTATTTGTTCATTGTGAATGATGGCACGATGAAAATACTTGATAGATGAAAATGTTTGAATCGGTGAACTTATTTGTTTACTATGGCCACGTAAATGTCTGATATAATATGTTGGGGGTTGATCTTAGTGAGTTTAAATGTTGCCAGTTGACACTTTCTAGACCAACAAAGTCTGGAAATTAGGCCGTTGAGGTACTGGATGACAACTAGTTTTGTGTTGGGTCCTGATGTGCGCTCCATCAGTACTCATGCGTTGTAGAAAAATCTTGTAAAACCCGTATTGTGGGAGTTGACTCTGATAGATCTTGAAGTGGTTGGCCTTGTGTTAAGGCATTGTAGAGAAAGAATGATCCACCTATGTTGGCTAGTTCACATGACAAAACTCATACCACCCTACATTCCATCATTTTCACAATGGATTTAAGAAAAGTCCGGATATAATTGGTTAGTTGGAATGATCGGTGGAAGTTTTTGGCACAATTAGCACAATACCCGGACTTCTCTGGATGTTTATGGCACAATTCTGGTTGCATACCCCTACTGCAGAGATGTTATCTGAACTCTAAATTTTGATTGCAAATTAAAAAGCGGAAATAAATTCAAAGGAAAAATTGCACAAGGAGCCATTGAACCAAACATGGTTCCTTCCATACCATAGCAAAATGCACAATTTTGGTAATTAAGCGTCCTGTTGGAGGATTTACCTGTCACACATGCATGCATGCATGCATGGACACAAAGAAACACGCAGAATTGTTGTCCAGCTTGTTTCCTGACCATACGAAAGGGCATGTGGGTTTGGATGCTGCCATTTTGATGAATTATTGACCGTTGAATCCATTTGGACTGGTCAGCGAGGCGGCAAATGCAGCATGTTGGACCAGTCGTCCAGTCGGCAGGTGCCAATTCGCCAAACACATCGCTGTAGATGCATCTTATCCTCAGCTGATCTTCTTGGCTGGTTGGTCTTCTTCTCTGACTAGTTAGATACCACTCCAATATGGATGCTTCCATGAATCTGTACATATATGCACCATGGCGGCACACAGAGACGCTGGGCGCAGCACACCGAAGTGGACCCAAATCACTTCGAAGCCACACACACGCAGCTGACAAGATGAGGATGCACTCACACGCCCTGCTTGTCCTCCTCCTCTGCTCTCTCCTCGCCGGCGCGGCCAACGCAGAGCCCTCTCCGGACCCGACCTACAAGGACTGCCACCCGGGCGACAAGGCGGCGCTGCTCGCCGTCAAGGCTGCCCTCGGGGAGCCCTACCACTTGTCGGCGTGGACATCCGACAACCCTATCAGACTGTATATGTACGTAGACTTGTGTATACGTATACTTGTATATACACTTTGTATATTGTTCCCTTTCGTACTTATATATAATGAGATAGCCGCACCCCCTTGAGGTGTCGAGCAGTCCCCCAAATTATTTGTTTTACATGGTATCAAATTAGGTTACGATGTCTTCCGCTGTCGCCGCTCCCGCCGCCGCCGCGGTGCCGGCCCTTGCTCCTGCGTCACCGTTCCTCGCCTCGTGGCCTCTCGCGATGGCCTACGGTGCTTCTGCATCGTCTTCGTCCCCGGTTGGGTCGGGTCTCCCAGGCGATCGGCGTGGATCCCTCTGCGGGTGGCGTCACTGCCCCTGTCCACGGCGGGCCGCCGCCGTCGTTGTCCTGGTCGGCGCCGCACTACGGTGCACCGTCGCCGCAGCAACCCTACGGCGCCCCGCCGCCCAACCTCTACGGTTCGCCTCCGCCGCACCACTACGGTGCGCCGCCTGATACTTCTCCAACGTATCTATAATTTTTGATTGTTCCATGCTATTATATTACCCCTTTTGGATGTTTATGGGCTTTATTTTACACATTTATATCATTTTTGGGACTAACCTACTAACCGGAGGCCCAGCCCGTATTGCTGTTTTTTTGCCTATTTCAGTATTTCAAAGAAAAGGAATATCAAACGGAATCCAAATGGAATGAAACCTTTGGGAGCGTGATTTTTCGAACGAACATGATCCAGAGGACTTGGAGTGCAAGTCAAGAAGCAGCCGAGGCCTCCACGAGATAGGAGGGCCCCCCCTCCTATAGGGCGCGCCCCCCTGTCTCCACTAGTAGAAAAGGGGGCAATGGTCCAGGCCAGGTCAACCCATTAGTCCCGGTTCAATCCAGAACCGGGACCCATGGGGGCATTGGACCCGGTTCGTGAGCCCCGGGGGCCGGCCGGGCCACGTGGGCCATTGGTCCCGGTTCGTCTGGACCTTTTGGTCCCGGTTGGTGAGACGAACCGGGACCAATGTGCCTCGCTCTTGGCCCACCACCATTGGTCCCGGTTCGTGGCCTGAACCGGGACCAAAGACTGCCCTTTAGTCCCGGTTCTTGCCACGAACCGGGACCAATTAATTGCCTATATATACCCCTCGCCCGCGAGCAGAGCACTCCCACTGTTCTGTTTTTCGTGGCCGGCGAGGAGAGAGCTTTGTGGTGCTCTAGCTCACCTCCTATGCACACGAGGTGTTCGATGGAATGCCCAAGCCACACTACTTAAGCTTTCTCCTCTCCAAGCTCGACCTCCAAGCTCTATTTTCCTCAATATTTGTCTAGGTTTAGCGGTCCGCCACGTCACGTCCCCGTCTTCACCGCCGTCGATCGCCCGCGCCGATCTCGTCGCTGGCACCACCGTGGTGAGCCTCTTGTTCTTATCTTCTTTCTGAAAGGAAAAAAATCGTACTGGTATGTTTATATAGATACTTGTATAATTTTCTTACTTTTATTATTGCATCTTATATAGTACGATGGTTTTAGTATCCGCCCCCGTCGGCCCTCGTCCTTTTTATGATTCGAATGTGGTATATATTATCTTTTCATAACTATTGGTTCATTTATTGTTTATGACAATTATGCCGACCAACATGACATAGATTTTATTTATCTAGGAGCTTGTTGAACCGGAAATTCCAACCGACCCTATTGTCGAGAGGTTAAATTTAGTTGAAGAAGAAAAAAATTTCTTGAAGGAAAAAATTAGAAAAATTGAGGAGGAGAAGATGATATTGGAGTTGCATGTTGCGGATGTCGTCGATGATCACAAGATCAAGATGGATGCAATGCGCTTGAAGATTAGAAAGATTAGAAAATATGCCATTCGTACCGAGGCTTGGTACCATTATGCCGTTGGATCAGTTGTTACATTGGTTGCGATTATGATCGCATTTGTTTTCGCATTGAAATGTTTTACATAGTTTCAATGTATGGTTTAATTAATTTAGATGCTCTGCAGAGCTTTATGTTGTTAGATGAGAACTATGTATGTACTTTGGTTTTAATGTGATGATGAACTTCTATTAATTTGGTCACTTAATTATCTATTCATGATGTTCTATAATGATTTTTGACACACTTAATTATATATAATGCACGCAGATGAACCGGCAATGGATGTACGGTTCAAGACACACCTCCGAGTACATTAAGGGCATGCATGATTTTCTCGAACTGGCTGAGCCAAACAAGCAGAATGGTTTTATGTGTTGTCCATGCCCTATATGTGGGAATACGAAGTCTTACTCTGACCGGAAAATCCTTCACACCCACCTGCTTTACAAGGGTTTCATGCCACACTATAATGTTTGGACGAGGCACGGAGAAATAGGGGTTATGATGGAAGACGGCAAAGAAGAAGAGTACGATGACAACTATGTGCCCCCTGAATACGGTGATGCTACTGAACATCAAGAGGAACCAGACAATGTGCACGATGATGCTGCAACGAGCGAAGCTGCTGAAGATCAAGAGGAACCAGACGATGTGCCCAATGATGATGATCTCCGCCGGGTCATTGTCGATGCAAGGACGCAATGCGAAAGTCAAAAGGAGAAGCTGAAGTTCGATCCCATGTTAGAGGACCACAAAAAAGGGTTGTACCCCAATTGCGAAGATGGCAACACAAAGCTCGGTACCGTACTGGAATTGCTGCAGTGGAAGGTAAAGAATGTTGTGCCTGACAAAGGATTTGAGAAGCTACTGAAAATATTGAAGAAGAAGCTTCCAAAGGATAACGAATTGCCCGACAGTACATATGCATCAAAGAAGGTCGTATGCCCTCTAGGATTGGAGGTGCAGAAGATACATGCATGCCCTAATGACTGCATCCTCTACCGCGGTGCGTACAAGGATCTGAACGCATGCCCGGTATGCGGTGCATTACGGTATAAGATCAGACGAGATGACCCTGGTGATGTTGACGGCGAGCCCCCCAGGAAGAGGGTTCCTGCGAAGGTGATGTGGTATGCTCCTATAATACCACGGTTGAAACGTTTGTTCAGAAATGGAGAGCATGCCAAGTTGATGCGATGGCATAGTGAGGACCGTAAGAAAGACGGGAAGTTGAGAGCACCCGCTGACGGGTCGCAGTGAAGAAAAATCGAGAGAAAGTACTGGGATGAGTTTGCAAGTGACCCAGTGAACGTATGGTTTGCTTTAAGCGCGGATGGCATTAATCCTTTCGGGGAGTAGAGCAGCAATCACAGCACCTGTCCCGTGACTCTATGTATGTATAACCTTCCTCCTTGGATGTGCATGAAGCGGAAGTTCATTATGATGCCAGTTCTCATCCAAGGCCCTAAGCAACCCGGCAACGACATTGATGTGTACCTAAGGCCATTAGTTGAAGAACTTTTACAGTTGTGGAATGGAAACGGTGTACGTACGTGGGATGAGCACAAACAGGAGGAATTTGACCTAAAGGCGTTGCTGTTCGTGACCATCAACGATTGGCCCGCTCTTAGTAACCTTTCAGGACAGACAAACAAGGGATACCACGCATGCACGCACTGTTTACTGGACACTGATAGTATATAGCTGGGAAGCTGCAGGAAAAATGTGTACCTGGGCCATCGTCGATTTCTTCTGACCAACCATCAATGTCGAAAGAAAGGCAAGCATTTCAAAGGTGAGGCAGATCACCGGAAGAAGCCCGCCATGCGTACCGGTGATCACGTACTTGCTATGGTCAATGATTTACACGTAATCTTTGGAAAGGGTCCCGGCAGACTAGCTGTTCCGAGTGACGCTGGGGGACACGCACCCATGTGGAAGAAGAAATCTATATTTTGGGACCTACTCAACTGGAAAGACCTAGAGGTCTGCTCTTCGATCGACGTGATGCACGTGATGAAGAACCTTTGCGTGAACCTGCTAGGCTTCTTGGGCGTGTATGGGAAGACAAAAGATACAGCTGAGGCACGGGAGGACCTGCAACGTTTGCACGAAAAAGACGGCATGCCTCCAAAGCAGTATGAAGGTCCTGCCAGCTATGCTCTTACCAAAGAAGAGAAGGAAATCTTCTTTGAATGCCTACTTAGTATGAAGGTCCCGACTGGCTTCTCGTCGAATATAAAAGGAATAGTAAATATGGCAGAGAAAAAGTTTCAGAACCTAAAGTCTCGTGACTGCCACGTGATTATGACGCAACTGCTTCCGGTTGCATTGAGGGGGCTTCTACCGGAAAACGTCCGATTAACCATTGTGAAGCTATGTGCATTCCTCAATGCAATCTCTCAGAAGGTGATCGGTCCAGAAATCATACCAAGGCTAAGGAGTGATGTGGTGCAATGTCTTGTCAGTTTCGAGCTGGTGTTCCCACCATCCTTCTTCAATATCATGACGCACATCCTAGTTCATCTAGTTGACGAGATTGTCATTCTGGGCCCTGTATTTCTACACAATATGTACCCCTTTGAGAGGTTCATGGGAGTCCTAAAGAAATATGTCCGTAACCGCGCTAGGCCAGAATGAAGCATCTCCATGGGCCAACAAACAGAGGATGTCATCGGGTTTTGTGTTGACTTCATTCCTGGCCTTAAGAAGATAGGTCTCCGTAAATCGCAGTATGAGGGGAGACTGACTGGAAAAGGCACGCTTGGAAGGGACTCAATAATATGCAGGGACGGATATTCTTGGTCTCAAGCACACTACATAGTTCTACATAACTCTACCTTGGTGACCTCGTATGTCGATGAACACAAGAACAGTCTGCGCTCCAAACACCCGGAGCAGTGCGACGACTGGATTACATGTGAACACATCAGGACTTTCAGCAGTTGGTTGGAAACACGTCTCAGAGGTGACAACACTATTTGTGATGAGCTGTACTTGTTGTCCAGGGGACCATCTTTGACTGTATTGATTTGGAAAGGATACGAGATAAATGGGAATACATTTTACATGATTGACCAAGATCAAAAGAGCACCAACCAAAACAGCGGTGTCCACTTTGATGCAACAACCGAGAGGGGAAAGGACACATATTATGGTTACATAGTGGACATATGGGAACTTGACTACGGACATGATTTTAAGGTCCCTTTGTTTAAGTGCAAATGAGTCAATCTGTCAGGAGGGGGGTACAGGTAGACCCATAGTACGGAATGACAACAGTGGATCTGAAAAATCTTGGGTACACTGACGAACCGTTCGTCCTAGCCAATGATGTGGCACAGGTTATCTATGTGAAGGACATGTCTACCAGACCGAGAAAAAGAAAAGATAAGGAAGCGAATACATCATACGATGAGCCAAAGCGCCACATAGTTCTTTCAGGAAAAAGGGACATCGTGGGAGTGGAGGGCAAGACAGACATGTCTGAAGATTATGAAAAGTTTCATGAAATTCCTCCCTTCAAAGTCAAGGCTGACCCCAGCATCCTGATAAACGATGAAGATTATCCATGGTTACGGCGCAATAAGCAAATGACACAAGCGAAGAAAAAGCGAAGACTTTCTCCCGCAACTATTATGATGATACGATGCCAACTTTGTAACAGACGAGTATGATACCATTGTCCGTTTTGTACATGCACATGCTATGTGGGTGAATTTATGATACCATGCCAACTTTCAACTTTTTCAAAGTTCATTTGAAATGCTTTAATGTCTTATGGTTCGGCCCTCGTAATACCATTAATCCCGTTTCGCTCCTTGTCAACTATGTTCTCACCAAGAACACTCTATAGGCGCATCTATGTTCATTTTTTTAGTAAAGTTAATCACAAACTTGTGATTCACACAAATTTCAAAGAATTCAAATTTTAACTACTCAAATTTGAAAACTAATGGCACTAACAGAAAGTTTATAATTTTCCTGACCTAAAATAAAAAAGAATTAAAAATAAAGCAAAAAACAAAAGAAAATAAATAATGCAGAAAACAAAATAAAAATAGCAACAATAAGTATTTTGTTGTAAGTAGAAACAAAATAAAATAAATAAAGCAACAAAGAAAACAAAAAAAGTGTTTTCAAATTTGAAAACTAATAATACTAACAGAAAGTTTATAATTTTTCTAAAACTAAAAGCAAAAAAGAATTAAAAAATAAAGCAAAAAACAAAAGAAAATAAATAATGCAGAAAAGAAAACAAAAAAACTGGAAAATAATTAAAAATAGCAACATAACTATTTTGTTGTAAGTAGAAACAAAATAAAATAAATAAAGCAAGAAAGAAAACAAAAAAACAAAAAAAGTGTTTTCAAATTTGAAAACTAATGGCACTAACAGAAAGTTTATAATTTTCCTAAAACTAAAAGCAAAAAGAATTAAAAAATAAAGCAAAAAACAAAAGAAAATATATAATGCAGAAAACAAAATATAAAAACTGGAAAAAAATAAAAATAGCAACAATAAATAAAGAAAACAAAAAAACAAAAAAATGCCTCCTACTGGGCCCCCACGGCCTGAATACGACTAGAAACCTTACCATGGGCCAGGATTTAGGCCCGTAGAAGGCCCAACAGGCCCACAAGCAAAGCATTGTCAGATTAGGCCCATTGGCCTGCAGTTTAGAGGAGTTCGAGTGGGAAGAGGCAGCGGTGCTTATAAACAGGTGCGGGGCGCTCTCAACTAGCGAGGTGGGACTAAACTCCCACCACCACGCAGCTGCGCAAGGCTATTGGTCCCGGTTGGTGCCACGAACCGGGACCAATGCAACCCTTTGGTCCCGGTTCGTGGCACCAACCGGGACCAATGCCCCCCCTTTAGTCTCGGTTGGTGCCACCAACCGGGACCAAAGGCCGCCGCTTCCCGCCCTTTGGGCTGCTGAAAAAAGGCCTTTGGTCCCGGTTGGTGGCACCAACCGGGACTAAAGGGGGCATTAGTCCCGGTTGGTTTCACGAACCGGGACCAATGCTCTTGCTATATATACAACACTTAGGAAAATTTGACGAACACATCGCCAGTTGCCCCCTGCCCGCTCGATGACGCTGAGCTCATCGACGCCGCCAGGCTGCCCAGATCGATGTCGTCCGCTGCCCTGACGCCGCCCGCCGCCCAGAAGCCGTCCGCGCGCCACCCCGACGCCGTCCGCGCGCCCCCGTCGTCGACCATGCCCCGTCGCCGCCAGGTGCTGCCCCGACACCACCCGCCGGCCTCCCCCGCCGACGCCGTCGTCGTCGCCGTCGCCGTCGCCGTCGCCCCCGAGCGCGCCCGGTCGCGCCCCTGCCCCACGACCCGCCCCCCACTATCGCCGTCGTCGCCGGCCACGCCCCTGCCCCGGCCCGCCGTGGTCGTCGCCGACGCCCTCGCCGCCGCCGCCGTCGCCCTCATCGGCCGCCCTTGTTGTGAGCCGCCGTCGTCGAGGCTCTGTGTTCAGTGCTTTTTTTTCATACATACATGTGTATTTTTTTGTTCATTGCATTTTTTCATATATATAATTAATGTATATATGTATATGGTAGCTATATGATGAATGGATGTGGCTATATATGTATGTATGAATATAATGTTCATAGCATTTTTTTGTTTATATATGTTTTTTCATATATGTATTAATTTTTTATTTAGGTTGTTAGTAGATATCAATTTTAGGTTAGTGCATTTTAATTAGGTTAGTGTAGAGGAAAAAGTAAAATAAGGAAAAGGAAGAAAAGAGGAAGAAAGAAGAAGGAGATCGAAGAAGAAGAAAAAGAAGGAGAGGAAAAAGGAAAATAAGAAGAGGAAGAAAGGAGAAGAAGATAGGAAGAAGAGGAGAAATAGATAATAAGAAGAGGAAAAAAGAAGAAAAAGAAGAGGAGAAGAAGAACCTTTCTTCCTCTTCTTATTTTCCTTTTTCCTCTCCTTCTTTTTCTTCTTCTTCGATCTCCTTCTTCCTTCTTCCTCTTTTCTTCCTTTTCCTTATTTTCCTTTCTCGAGGGAGAAGAAGAAAAAGAAGAGGAGAAGAAGAAGAAAGGAATAGAGGAGAAATAAGAAACTTCAACACGAGGGGGGGGGTACCGATACCCCCTCCCCGATAACATTATTTCCCCATGTATATGTATGTCGCGTCGTTGTCGATATAACCCCCTCCCAGATAACTTCGACATGAGGGGCGGTCGATATATATACCCTCTCTCGACCGTGATAACTTATACCATGGCAGCACCCTCCTCGGCCCTCTCGCTCGACCAAAACTCTCGAGGACACCCAAACCCTAGAGAGAAAACGATGTTGGTCTCCTACCCCCTCCCGCCGCGCCCCTACCCGACAAATTAACTCTCTCGAGGCCACCCAAATTTACCAAGTTAAAAGAGCGTGTTGTCGTCGAGGCCACCCCAAACCCTTGAAGGGTTGTGTCGAGGCCACCCCAAACCCTAGAGAAGCAGCGTCGAGTCCACTAACATGATTCCTTATTGTGATTAGCTAGCTAGTTCTACATTTGCCACTAATATATATCCATCTGTACCATGTTTGAATAATAATTGACATGTTGTAAATATTTGTAGAAACTATGGAGCACTCCCGAGACGAAGCAACAGAAGTGATGTTGGGGGACATAATCACACAAGGAAGTGATGAAGTTGCGTCATTTCTCAACGACACTGATGGTCAGGAAGGACTGGGTGAAGAAGACGGCTATGTTCATGATGGCTTCGGCCCATTAATGCCGGTACAAGAAGAGGGCTATGTTCATGATGGCTCTGGTGACACAATGGAGGTACAAGAAGGAGACCGTGCTGACTGCTCTGGTGACCGAACCGAGTCCAGCCAGGTATATATATATTAGTTAAGCCCATTTTGACTAGTTAATTTATGCATCCATTGTTTTGGTATATGTACATATATTAATTACTCTCGTCTTTCTTCCTTTTAATTTCTAGCCCTACGGATCGAGCACAACTTCGTTAAGGAGACGAGGCCCAAAGAAAAAGTTGAGCTCGGATGAAAGGTTTGAGATCAAAGAAATCGCGCCCGACGGCGAACCGATTGAACCCATCCGGACAAACAACGCATTTTCTGCTCAGTGCGAGGTTATTGTTAGGGACAAGATCTCGATCAGCATCCAGCAATGGTATAAGCCTAAGGAGGAAGACCCTGAGGTGTCTTATGTCACTGATATGCAGAATGAAGATCTTTGGACTCAGCTGAAGGCAAATTTCACCCTACCGCCAGAGGAGGATCCAGAGAAGCCAGTTAAAGAGCAATTAATCAAGTCTTGTGCTCTTAAGAAGATGGCAACCCTATTCAGGAGGTGGAGGAAAGAGCTGAACAAGTTTGTCAACAAAGAAGTGACACCAGAATTCATCGGCAAATATGAGAAGATCAAAGATCACTGGCCCGCATTTGTGGCCCACAAGACATCGGAAAAGAGTAAGAAGATGTCGGCGACAAACAAGAAAAATGCTGCGAAGAAGAAGCTTCACCATCGCACGGGGTCAGGTGGCTACCTCAAAGCCCGGCCTAAGTGGTCCAAGGCTGAGAATGATCTGCTTGAAAAAGGGATCGAACCAGAGACAATGAACTGGCTAGACCATTGCTGGACTTGGTTCTTCGGGGCCGGCGGAACCTTGGACCCTGTATCAGGGAAGTGCCGTTGGACGGACGAGCAACTGAAAATACCTGTCAAGATCCTTCGGCACTATATCAATGCAGCGCAGCGAGGGACGTTCGTTCCAGACAGGGAGAAGGACGAGCTCACAATGGCCCTCGGGAATCCGGAGCACCCTGGACGGACACAAGGCACGCCAGGCTCCATTCTGTGGAAGGTTGGTTCTCCGGACGCAGGGGGTTACAAAACCCACGAGAGGAGGAAGAAACTGGAGTAGGGCCAACTGCAGGCGATGCACGAAAGGGTAATGGGGCTAGAGGAACGAGAAGCAGCAGATCGCAGCAAACGACATGCCGAAGCTTCCCCCGAAGCTACCCCGCCATCTCAGTGGAGAAGCAGCGTGGCTTCCACTAAGCTGCTTCAGCCGGAGCATGTCTTGACGGCTCCTGCCAGCTATCCCGTGGATGCTATCACGGAGTCTCAAAATTGCCACATTATGACACGATGGATGAATTTGAAGGTCAAGGCGGCTGTTGGCTCTGTTTATCCTACTGGACCCAGCGCAACTTATCACTGCCGGCTGATTCTAGAAGGATATGCTAGGGTGATGGTGGATGAAATAACGGAGGGATTTGAGGACCTCCAGCTTGACCACCCTACCGGTGAAGGGGAGACTAGGCTGGGTTCTGCTCTGAAGACTCCATGCCTATGGCGGAAGGAGCTCATCAACCTTCCGAACTGGACGCCTCCGCCTCCTCCTCCTCCTCCTCCTCTTCCGGCGAGTCAGGGCACTCTGCCTCCTCTACCGCCTCCTCCTCCGGCGAGTAACGATCAGGGCACGTGTGGCGGCACTCCGCCTCCTTCTCCGATGCGTGGCGGCACTCCGCCTGCACCGGCGTGCCCGAGCAGCCAGCAGCCTCCTCCTTCTCCGCCTCGCAAGCAAGGGCAGAAGAGACCCGCCACCGCCCCGGCTGCTCCAGCGCGTCGTAGTCCTTCTCCTCCGCCTCGTAAGCAAGCACGAAAGAAGACAGACGCCGTAGCCGCTCCGTCTGCTCCGCCGTCTAGCAGCACAACCAGAGGCAGGAGGCAATACAGATACGGTCCACCTCTCAAGCCTCTAGAGAAGTTACCGTATGAGAGGACCGAGGAGGAAAACGATACGATCGTGTGGACCCACGTGAAGGAGTTCTTTGAAGGGGTGAAAGCAAAGAGACATCCACCTCCGGAGGAGAAGGTAGATCCGGTGAAAGCAAAGTGCACTCTCGATGCCCTGAGGAGACCGGCAAAGTCTCCGCCGAGAACCAACTATGACCGCATTATTGAACAGACATATCTCCAAGCGGAGCGATCGGGAAGTACTGTCAGACATCAAAGGTCAAGAGAACGAGCAGCTACGAAAAAAGTTGCCTAGCTCGGCGAACAAGCAAATCAATCGTGCCCCCCGCTCAATGTGTCTAGCGGCAACATCATCTCTAATGCTCCGGGGATGGTGCCCGGCTATGGCAATCTACAAGATTACCTGCCTGACAATCAACTTCCTGATTTCATGGAGGTGGACGAACACAGATAGGAGTACGGGAAGCCTCTCGTCAAAGATGAAAAATCTCTAACAACGATGATGCGAAGATTCCATAATTGGTACATGAAAACCTGCAGAGAGTCTGGGGGGACGAATAGTTTGTATCTGCACATTAAAGAGGAGCACGACCTCATTGGAACTGTCTGTTGTGTGTTCCATTTGAGGAGTTCTTCGCGTTCTTCAATCAAAAGGCCCTCGATAAATTAACGGTCTTTTGCTACTGTGTGTAAGTATCTGTCATTAAGTCTCTATATATAGCTCGGCTCTTTCATTGCATGTATTTATAATCTATTATCCTCACTATATTATGCAGATTGAAGATCGTCGAGTGTAGAAAACAAGAAATCTATGATATTGGGTTCATTAACACAAATATCATAGATGATAATCAGATTAAAAAGCACGTCGAAGATGCCGAGGCCAACTTGCTACAATCGTTGATCAAAAATCAAAAAAAAGATACCATACTCTTTCCTTACAACGGCGAGTGAGTGTTACTGTCGTGTGCATATTCGGTTTCCCTTATTACTCGAGCGAGGTTATAGTAATGTAATTGATGAGTTATGCATGCGTGCGCAGCTTCCACTATGTTCTTCTGGAGATTAAGCTTGAGCAGGGACTAGTAACCGTCTTAGACTCGAGACGGAAAGATCCCGAAACCTATGCGGACATGACTGAATTGCTCAACAAGTAAGTTCAATCGATCATTATCGCACCATATCGGCAACTTTTTGTTCATTTCCTGATATCTCAAGTAATAATATTATTTTCTATGTCTTGCAGGGTTTGGAAACAGTTCACCGCAGAAGCTCCGGGACTGCCGAAGGAGCTGCGATATACATACCCGAAAGTAAGTACTACTGGCTAGCTAGTTGCGCGCATCTCCCGTTGATTCTATAGCTATACTTTCATCAATGCCATTTATAATGCTTCATTATTAGTTTGATTGACCTCTATTTCTCGTAAAGTGCTTGTGGCAGGAACAAGGGAATGATTTCTGTGGATACTACGTGTGCGAGTTCATCCACAACGCGACTTTGAAAAATAAGCGGGGCTACTCTAAAAGACAATATGAAGTGCGTAAGCAATAATATTCACAATTTCATTTTATTACACCATCATTTCTGTTGAGTTTCATTCATATATATGTATTAATTAACCCCCTTCTTCAAATTAGACATGGCAGATGCGGAATGAACTCCTAGAACCAGATCACATGAAAGCAATTCAAGAGGAATTGGCGGGATTCTTTCTTGACCACGTCATCAATAAATCCGAAGAATACCATGTGGAAGTTGATTTCAATTGCTAGGGGATTGTAATTAAGAGATCTTACATATTGTACATGTATGTAGCCAGTAGCATCGGATAGATAATACGAAAACTTGTTGTTCGACCAATCTCTCGGAGAAGGAGAGGTCAATCGATCACTTCTCTCGGTATGCATGACGAACTTCTGTACTTAATGGTTCCCTTCATTTTCTTACTAGCTAGCGTGTCGAGGGCCTCTCTATGTATAGTATGTAGCGTCGACCAAGCACGGACATAAGAGAGGACACTTCTCTCTATTAATTAATTATCTAGCTAACACAATATATGAAACACCTAAATTAACCCCCCAAAACCCCCAACCCCCCCCCCCCCCCTTTCAAAACACAAAACAAAAACCCAAGCCACTGGAATGCTGACGCGTGGATTCCTTTTGGTCCCGGTTGGTGCCACCAACCGGGACCAAAGGCCCCCCTGCCTGGGCTTGGCGCACCGGCCACATGGAGGACCATCTCTCCCAGTTCGTGTTAGAACCGGGACTAAAGGGGGGAGGTATTAGTAACGACCCATTAGTCCCGGTTCATGAACCGGGACTAAAGGCCCTTACAAACCGGGACAAATTCCCCCTTTTCTACTAGTGCTCGTGGGCCCCTTGGGCGGCCACCGACGTACTTCTTCCTCCTATATAAGCCTACGTACCCCGAAAACATCTAGGGAGCCAACGAAACACAATTTCCACCGCCGTAACCTTCTGTATCCATGAGATCTCATCTTGGAGCCTTCGCCGGCACTCTGCCGGAGGGGGAATCGACCATGGAGGGCTTCTGCATCAACACCATAGCCCCTCCGATGAGTTGTGAGTAGTTTACCACAGACCTACAAGTCCATAGTTATTAGCTAGATGGCTTCTTCTCTCTTTTTGGATCTCAATACAATGTTCTCCCCCTCTCTTGTGGAGATCTATTCGATGTAAACTCTTTTTGCGGTGTGTTTGTCAAGACCCGATGAATTGTGGGTTTATGATCAAGTTTATCTATGAATAATATTTGAATCTTCTCTGAATTCTTTTATGTATGATTGAGTTATCTTTGCAAGTCTCTTCGAATTATCAGTTTGGTTTGGCCTACTAGATTGATCTTTCTTGCCATGGGAGAAGTGCTTAGCTTTGGGTTCAATCTTGCGGTGTCCTTTCCCAGTGACAGCAGGGGAAGCAAGGCACGTATTGTATTGTTTCCATCGAGGATAAAAAGATGGGGTTTATATCATATTGCTTGAGTTTATCCCTCTACATCATGTCATCTTGCTTAAGGCGTTACTCTGTTCTTATGAACTTAATACTCTAGATGCAGGCAGGAGTCGGTCGATGTGTGGAGTAATAGTAGTATATGCAGGAAGGAGTCGGTCTTGTTGTCATGGACGTTATGCCTATATACATGATCATGCCTAGATAATCTCATAATTATTCGCTTTTCTATCAATAGCTCGACAGTAATTCGTTCACCCCCCCCCCATAATACTTATGCTATCTTGGGAGAAGCTACTAGTGAAACCTATGGCCCCCGGGTCTATCTCTTATCATATTTGCTTCCAATCTACTTTTATTTGCATCTTTACTTTTTGCATCTATATTATAAAATACCAAAAATATATTTATCTTATCATACTATCTCTATCAGATCTCACTTTCGCAAGTGGCTGTGAAGGGATTGACATCCCCTTTATTGTGTTGGTTGCGAGTTCTTTGTTTGTCTTTGTGTAGGTGCGTGCGACTTTTGAGGAGCCTCCTACTGGATTGATACATTGGTTCTCAAAAACTGAGGGAAATACTTATGCTACTATTGCTGCATCATCCTTTCCTCTTCAAGGAAAACCAACGCAAGCTCAAGACGTAGCAAGAAGGATTTTTGGCGCCGTTGCCGGGAAGGTCTTCGCTCAAGTCAAGACATACCAAGTACCCATCACAAACTCATCTCCCTCGCATTTACATTATTTGCCATTTGCCTCTCGTTTTCCTCTCCCCCACTTCACCCTTGCCGTTTTATTCGCCCTCTCTTTCCCAATCTCCTCCTCTCTCTTTCGCTCGCTTTCTCTCTCCTTGTTTTTGTTTGCCGCTATGTCTGAAATTGGGGAGATTATCATCGATATGGACCACCATGATATCATGGAAAATTCTGATGCCCCGGCTAAAGAACCCCCTATCTTGCATACTAAAAAGTTTCGAATCGGTAGTGGTAACATCATTGAAAAGGGTGTTATTCAAGATTTCTTTACTTGCGCCGGTGCTTTACCTTCCATGGGTGGTTCTATTCTTCATAGAACTAGTAGTCTTGCGGATGCCATTGCTATGCTAGTAGTTGAGCTTGAAAGACAATTTATGCATATGCATCCTTGCATCCAAAGAATTTTTCTAGAATTTTCCAATATTGAGCATTCTTTTGTTAAACGCGCTGTTACTATCTTTTTGGCTCATGAGTTTAGATTTATCATAAGAGAGGCCAAAGAAATCTTTGCACACTATAGGGTGGACGCCGGTCGTCCTCCCATAGAGGCGGTCCTCTATGATCAAGAGGAATTTAGGCGTTTTCAATCTTCGGACTATGTTGCTTTCAATAAAAACCTTAGAAAAAAGGTTCCTACCAATGTCTTGGTTGATAGAATTAATAAGCTTAATAATGATTTTGCCCTTCGAAACAATGAGCTAGGATACTCTCTTGAGTATAGGCTCACAAGATTTTGCCAAAAGAATGCTTTTAGTGATGAATTAGTTGTGCACTATGAAGGGCCAAAGGAGGAACCGGTTCCTCCTGAGATTGATCTTGGGGACTTTTGTCCCGCTAAATTTAGCCCTTTTGATTAATTTTGCTTGCCTCAAAGTAAACTTTCTGCCGAATGTAGAGAATATGAGATTAGCTTTCAAGATCTATCTTATTATTATGGCACTACTTAGATCTATCTTCGCTTTTATGCCTAGCTAGGGGCGTTAAACGATAGCGCTAGTTGGAAGGCAACCCAATTTTCTTTGTGTTTTTGTTTTTGTTCCTGTTTAGTAATAAATCTTGCATCTACCTTCTGTTTAGATGTGTTTTTATCTTTTAATTAGTGTTTGTGCCAAGTAGAACCTATAGGATAACCTATGATGATAGTTGATTTCATTCTGCTGAAAAACAGAAACTTTGCGCGCACGAAATTAGTTTTGTTAAATCACATAAACGTACTTTCGCGTTGATTCTTTTTTATGCTGATAAATAGACAAATTTTCCAGGACTTCCTATTTTTGTAGGAAGTTTAGAGTTCCAGAAGTTTGCGTTAGTTACAGATTGCTACAGACTGTTCTGCTTTTGACAGATTCTGTTTCTCGTGTGTTGTTTGCTTATTTTGATGCATCTATGGCTAGTAAAATAGTTTATAAACCATAGAAAAGTTGGAATATAGTAGGTTTAACGCCAAAATAAATAAAGAATGAGTTCATTACAGTACCTTATGTGGTGGTTTTGTTTTCTTTCACTAACGGAGCTTATAAGATTTCCTGTTGATTGTGTTGTGAAGTTTTCAAGTTTGGGGTAAAGCTTTTATGGACTATAGAATAAGGAGTGGAAAGAGCCAATCTTGGGAATGCCCATGGAACCCCAAGATATTCAAGGATAGCCAAAAGCCTAAGCTTGGGGATGCCCCGGGAAGGCATCCCCTCTTTTGTCTTCGTTCATTGGTAACTTTACTTGGAGCTATATTTTTATTCGCCATATGATATGTGTTTTGCTTGGAGTGTCGTGTATTATATTAGTCTTTGCTTTTTAGTTTACCACAATCATCCTTGCTGTACACACCTTTTGGGAGAAGCCCACTTGATTAGAATTTGCTAGAATACTCTATGTGCTTCACTTATATCTTTTGAGCTTGATAGTTTTTGCTCTAGTACTTCACTTATATCTTTTAGAGCACAGCGGTGGCTTATTTTTTTAGAAATTGCTAGTCTCTCATGTTTCACTTATATCTTTTTGAGAGTCTTTTAGAACAGCATGGTATTTACTATGGTTATAAAATTGGTCCTAGAATGGTAGGCATCCAAGTCGGGTATAATAAAAACTATCATAGGAAGTGAATTGGATGCTATGATCAATTTGATACTTGATAATGTTTTGAGATATGGAGGTAGTGATATTAAAGTCATGCTAGTTGGGTGATTATGAATTTAAAGAATGCTTGTGTTAAAGAATTTTTGATAAAAGTCGGTTTGGAGAGGTCATGACTTTAGTTAATGTTAATCCCACTATATCGGAAGAGTGTCAACTTTGCATGCATGTGGATCGTGTTGAGAATATGTTTTGTGATAGCTATATTGTTGAATTTTCTTATGATCCTACATGTAATTATTTTGAGAGAGGAAAATATGGTCATAGAAATTTTCATGTTACTAAATTACCTCTCGTTATGTTGAGATTGCTATTGTTCCTTTCCGCTTCCTTGCTTATGCTAGTTTTTTATTGCTATGATAATTTGTTTGCCTATAATATGCCTATCCATAGGAAGTATGTTAGACTTAAGTGTGTTTGTCACATGTTTTATGATGCTCTCTTTGTGCCTCAATTCTTGTCTTTCTTGTGAGCATCATTGAAATCTCAATGCCTAGCTAAAAAGGCTTAAAAGAAAATCGCTTGTTGGGAGACAACCCAATATTTTTCCTTGATGCTTAGTAATAAGTAATCCATCTACCTTCTGTTTGGATGTGGTTTTATGTTTTAATTAGTGTTTGTGCCAAGTAGGACCTATAGGGATAACCTACGATGATAGTTGATTTGATTCTGCTGAAAAACAGAAACTTTGCACGCACGAATTTGGCTATAATAAATTACAGTGACGTGCTTTTGCGTTGATTCTTTTTGCTTCTGATCAATAAACAAATTGTCCAGGACTTCCTAGTTTTGTAGAATTTTTAGAGTTTCATAAGTTTGCGTTAGTTACAGATTACTACAGACTGTTCTGTTTTTGACAGATTCTGTTTTTCGTGTGTTGTTTGCTTATTTTGATGAATCTATGGCTAGTAAATTAGTTTATAAAACATAGAGAAGTTGGAATACAGTAGGTTTAACACCAATATAAATAAAGAATGAGTTCATTACAGTACCTTGAAGTAGTCTTTTGTTTTCTTTCGCTAACGGAGCTCACGAGATTTCTGTTGAGTTTTGTGTTGTGAAGTTTTCAAGTTTTGGGTGAATTCTTTTGATGGATTATGGAACAAGGAGTGGCAAGAGCCTAAGCTTGGGGATGCCCATGGCACCCCCAAGATAATCCAAGGACACCAAAAAGTCAAAGCTTGGGGATGCCCCGGAAGGCATCCCCTCTTTCGTCCACTTCCATCGGTAATTTACTTGGAGCTATATTTTTATTCACCAACATGATATGTGTTTTGCTTGGAGCGTCTTGTATTATTTGCGTCTTTGCTTGTTAGTTTACCACAATCATCCTTGCTGTACACACCTTTTGAGAGAGCCATACATGAATTGAAAATTGTTAGAATACTCTATGTGCTTCACTTATATCTTTTGAGCTTGATAGTTTTTGCTCATAGTGCTTCACTTATATCTGAGCGTGATAATTTTTGCTCTAGTGCTTCACTTAGATCTTTTAGAGCACGGTGGTGGATTTGTTTTAAAGAAACTTGATCTATCATGCTTCACTTAGATTATTTTGAGAGTCGTTAATAGCATGGTAATTCGCTTAATGTTAATATACTTGGTGTTCAAGATATGTGAAACTTTCTTTTGAGTGCGTTGAATACTAAGATAAGTTTGATGCTTGATAACTGTTTTGAGATATGGAGGTGACAATATCAAAGTCATGCTAGTTGGGTGATTATGAATTTGAGAAATACTTGTATTGAACTTAGCAAATCTCGTAGCATGCACGTATGGTTAAAGTTGTGTAACAAATTTGAAACATGAAGTGTACCTGGCTTGTGCATCCTTATGAGTGGCGGTCGGGGACGAGCGATGGTCTTTTCCTACCAATCTATCCCCCTAGGAGCATGTGCGTAGTGCTTGATTTTTGATGACTTCTAAATTTTTGCAATAATTATATGAGTTCTTTTGACTAATGTTGAGTCCATGGATTATACGCACTTTTACCTTTCCACCATTGATAGCCTCTTCGGTACCGTGCATTGCCCTTTCTCACCTTGAGAGTTGGTGCAAACTTCGCCGGTGCATCCAAACCACGTGATACGATACGCTCTATCACACATAAACCTCCTTATATCTTTCTCAAAACAGCCACCATACCTACCTATTATGGCATTTCCATAGCTGTCGGTGTCAAAACCGGCGGATCTCGGGTAGGGGGTCCCGAACTGTGCGTCTAGGCGGATGGTAACAGGAGACAAGGGACATGATGTTTTTACCCAGGTTCGGGCCCTCTCGATGGAGGTAAAACCCTACTCCTGCTTGATTGATATTGATGATATGGGTAGTACAAGAGCAGATCTACCACGAGATCAGAGAGGCTAAACCCTGGAAGCTAGCCTATGGTATGATTGTTGTCCTACGGACTAAAACCCTCCGGTTTATATAGGCACCAAAGAGGGTTAGGGTTACACAGAGTCGGTTACAATGGTAGGAGATCTACATATCCGTATCGCCAAGCTTGCCTTCCACGCCAAGGAAAGCTCCATCCGGACACGGGACGGAGTCTTCAATCTTGTATCTTCATAGTCCAGGAGTCCGGCCGAGGATGATAGTTCGGCTATCCGGACACCCCCTAGTCCGGGACTCCCTCAGTAGCCCCCGAACTAGGCTTCAATGGCGATGAGTCCGGCGCGTAGATTGTCTTCGGCATTGCAAGGCGGGTTCTTCTCCAAATCCTGTGTACCTGTTGAATAGCGTCCGGCTTCTGCGAATACTGCGCTCCTCGGCTTCCACGCCCAATAATGGCCATATTCCACGTGTTGAACGAATGTGAAAAGTCAGGGTATTTTTACATTTACCTCCTAGCTGCGCAAATGAGCTGTCTATAAAAGAGTCGAGGATCTAGATACGAATCACACCATCCTCCCTTCGCGGGCATTCATCAGAGCACATCTGACAGAAATCCATTCCATCATGGACAGTCGACGCGGCTCCTCCTCTCGCCCTCCCAGCCCCCAGCCTGGAGATTGGGAGAGATGCTCCGTCCCGCACAGTGAGCTAGTGGCGCTCCAAACCAACGGATTTCTTCCCCCAGCCTTCATGGTCCCGGTTCGAGCTGGACTCGCCACCTATAAGGGTGGAAAGCAAGCGGAGAGCATCCCCAGCCCCTCCAAAGGAGAGAGGGTATGCCTTGTCTCTTATTTGATAAGAGGGCTCGGATTTCCAATTCATCCATTTCTCCGGGGGCTCCTGGAGGTCTATGGCCTCCAGTTGCACAACCTTACGCCTGCCTCCATTTTGCATATCGCGGGCTTCGTGGCCCTTTGCAAGCTGTTTTTGGGCATCGAGCCTCATTTTGCGCTGTGGAAGAAGCTGTTCTGTCTTGTGCCCCGTTCTCAAGAGGGGTTGATATATCAAGTGGGCGGAGCCGAACTATGGCGCATCACCGGGACTGGATATCTGTCCGGAACCCCGAAGAAGGCATCCGAAGACTTGTGAGGGAGTCCTGGACTAGGGGGTGTCTGGATAGCCGGACTATCATCATCGGCCGGACTCCAAGACTATGAAGATACAAGATTGAAGACTTCGTCCCGTTTCCGGATGGGACTTTCCTTGGTGTGGAAGGCAAGCTTGGCAATACGGATATGTAGATCTCCTACCATTGTAACCGACTCTGTGTAACCCTAGCCCTCTCCGGTGTCTATATAAACCGGAGGGTTTTAGTCCATAGAACGAACAACAATCATACCATAGGCTAGCTTCTAGGGTTTAGCCTCCTTGATCTCGTGGTAGATTCACTCTTGTACTACCCATACCATCAATATCAATCAAGCAGGAGTAGGGTTTTACCTCCATCGAGAGGGCCCGAACCTGGGTAAAAACATCGTGTCCCTTGTCTCCTGTTACCATCCGCCTAGATGCACAGTTCGGGACCCCCTACCCGAGATCCGCCGGTTTTGACACCGACATTGGTGCTTTCATTGAGAGTTCCTCTGTGTCGTCACTGATAGGCTTGGTGGCTCCTTCGATCATCATCAACAACGCGGTCCAGGGTGAGACTTTTCTCCCCGGACAGATCTTCGTATTCGGTGGCTTTGCACTGCGGGCCAATTTGCTTGGCCATCTGGAGCAGATCGAAAGCTACGCCCCTGGCCATCAGGTCAGATTTGGAAGTCTAAACTTCACGGCTGACATCCGCGGAGACTTGATCTTCGATGGATTCGAGCCACAGCCGAGTGCGCCGCACTGTCTCGATGGGCATGATTTAGCTCTGCTGCCGGACAGTGCCCTGGAGGTCGCACATGAGTCCGCTCCGACCCTTAATTCGGAGCCGACCGCGCAGATCGAGGACGGGTGGCTAGACACCGCCTCGGGGGCTGCAACCTCTACGGCGATGGAGCCGAATACTGACCTTGTCCCTTGCGACGCTCGTGACTCCGAGGTGCCGGACTCCTCGCCAGACTCCGAACCTCCTGCGCCCCCTCCAATCGAATCCGATTGGGCGCCGATCATGGAGTTCACTGCCGCGGACATCTTTCAACACTCACCTTTTGGCGACATCCTGAATTCACTAAAGTATCTCTCGCTATTAGGAGAGCCCTGGCCCAATTGCGGTCAGGATGGCTGGGATGCGGACGACGAAGAAATTCAAAGCCCACCCACCACCCACTTTGTAGCCACTGTCGATGATCTAATCGACATGCTAGACTACGACTCCGAAGACATCGATGGTATGGACGACGATGCCGGAGACGACCAAGGACCAGCGCCTACGGGACATTGGAAGACCACCTCGTCATATGACATATATATGGTGGACATCCCAAAGGATGGGAATGGCGAGGAAGCAGTGGAGGAAGACTCCTCCAAGAAACAGCCCAAGCGCTGGCGTCAGCGGCGCCGCTCTAAATCCCGCCACAGCAAGAATGGAGATTCCGGCACCGGAGATAATAACACCCCAGAGAGTGCCGAAGAGAACCCCCTCCAGCAAGATTCAGCACAGGAGGACGGAGAAGCCAGCCCTCATGAGAGAGCGGCAGACGAAGAGGTAGTGGATGATAATTACATGCCTCCCTCCGGAGACGAGGCGAGCCTCAACGATGACGAATTCGTCGTGCCCAAGGATCCCGTCGAACAAGAGCGTTTCAAACGCAGGCTAATGGCCACGGCGAACAGCCTAAAGAAAAAGCAGCAACAACTTAGAGCTGATCAAGACCAGCTAGCCGACAGATGGACTGAAGTCCTTGTGGCCGAAGAGTATGAACGCGAACGCCCCTCCAAAAGCTACCCCAAACGCAAGTTGCTCCCCCGATTAGAGGAGGAGGCATATAAACCTGCATCACCAGAGCGCAATACGGCTGACCGACCACCTCGTGGCCGCGACAGAGAGGCCTTTAGACCCTCCCTTAGAACCGTACCACGGCACCGCTCGAAGAGTATGAAGCCACGAGGGAATGTGCCAGACTTGAGGGACATATTGGAGGATAAGGCAAGTCAATCAAGATCGATCTACGGATCGCGTGGGCGCCCCACGATGCGCGACGACGACCATCGCGCCGGATACAGCAACTCCGGCCGGGCCAAACACAGTAGACAATCTCACTTGAGCTACGTCGTGATATAGCCCAATATAGAGGCGCCGCACACCCACTATGCTTCACAGATGAGGTAATGGAGCATCAAATCCCCGAAGGGTTTAAACCCGTGAACATTGAATCCTACGATGGCACAACAGACCCCGCGGTTTGGATCGAAGACTATCTCCTTCATATCCACATGGCCCGCGGTGACGATCTTCACGCCATCAAATATCTCACACTCAAGCTTAAAGGACCAGCTCGACATTGGCTTAACAGCTTGCCAGCAGAATCAATTGGGTGTTGGGAAGACCTGGAAGCCACATTCCTTGACAACTTCCAGGGCACATATGTGCGACCACCAGACGCCGATGACCTAAGCCACATAATTCAGCAGCCAGACGAATCAGCCGAACAGTTCTGGACACGGTTCTTAACAAAGAAAAATCAAATCGTCGACTGTCCAGATGCAGAGGCCCTCGCAGCCTTCAAACATAACATCCGCGACGAGTGGCTTGCCCGGCACCTAGGACCGGAAAAGCCGAAATCCATGGCAGCCCTCACATCACTTATGACCCGCTTCTGCGCGGGGGAGGACAGCTGGCTAGCCCGCAGTAACAACCTCAGCAAAAATTATGGCAGTCTGGATACCAAGGACCGCAATGGCAGGTCGCGTCGCAACAAAAACAAACGCCGCGTTAACGGCGATAACACTGAGGATACGGCAGTCAACGCCGGATTCAGAGGCTCTAAACCCGGTCAGCGGAAAAAGCCATTCAAAAGAACTACTCCGGGTCCGTCCAATTTGGACCGAATACTCGACCGCTCTTGCCAGATACATGGCACCCCCGAAAAACCAGCTAATCACACCAACAGGGATTGTTGGGTATTCAAGCAGGCAGGCAAGTTAATTGCCGAAAACAATGACAAGGGGCTGCATAGCGAGGACAAGGAAGAGACCCGGCCGCCGAACAATAGAGAACAGAAGGGTTTCCCCCCACAAGTGCGGACGGTGAACATGATATACGCAACTCACATACCCAAGAGGGAGCGGAAGCATGCACTCAGGGACGTATACGCGATGGAGCCAGTCGCCCCAAAGTTCAACCCATGGTCCTCCTGCCCGATCACTTTTGATCAAAGGGACCACCCCACTAGTATCCGCCACGGTGGATTCGCTGCATTGGTTTTAGACCCAATCGTCGATGGATTTCACCTCACTAGAGTCCTGATGGACGGCGGCAGCAGCCTGAACCTGCTTTATCAGGATACAGTGCGCAAGATGGGCATAGACCCCTCCAGGATAAAACCAACAAAGACGACCTTCAAAGGCGTCATACTAGGTGTAGAGGCCAATTGTACAGGCTCAGTCACACTTGAAGTGGTCTTCGGATCCCCAGATAACTTCCGAAGCGAGGAGTTAATCTTCGATATAGTTCCGTTCCGCAGTGGCTATCATGCTCTGCTTGGACGAACCGTGCTCGCAAAGTTCAACGCGGTGCCGCACTACGCATACCTCAAGCTCAAGATGCCAGGCCCTCGAGGAGTCATCACGGTCTACGGAAACACTGAACGCTCCCTCCGAATGGAGGAACATACAGCGGCTCTCGCGGCAGAAGTACAGTGCAGCCTCTTAAGGCAATTCTCGAGTCTGGCCGTTAAACGACCAGATATGGCTAAGCGCGCCTGGAGTAACCTACCACAAGACCACCTGGCACGATCCGAGCACGTGTAGCAATGCGGCCCCAACCCCCGCACTCGCAAAATTGCAAGACTAGTCCTTCGCGTACATCATTACGATCTGGGGATACCATGGGCATAGGGGGAGGGGCACGACCACGACAGGCCCAGAGTGCGGCTCAACCACACCAGGGGCTCCCAAGTGTGTCATCTTTCTTTTTCTTTCTTTCTTATCCACATGACTCCATTTACTAGAAGCCCTGTCCGGCAGTAGATCTGTCGAACTCACGATGCAACAGCCAGGGAAGGAGAAAGGCTACGACGAACACTCAGGTGGTCTCCATTACGAGCATTAAATCTGTTTTATACACCATTCCGCAGCCTACCCCTGGAGGGGGACATGTTTAATAGTCCCATCCCTTGCTTACCGCGCTATTTGTATCGTCCTGCATTCATGGCAGTATTTCTGGAATAAACAATGCATCGCTTTTTGCTTATAATTGCATTCCTTTCTTATACATATGTTCATTTATGACATGTTGCATCCGTACACTCTGGTACGGCCAAATACACCAGGGGCTTAAGTTCCCCACATTATGGTGTGATAAGTCCGAACACTTTCACAAGTGCGGCACCCCAAACTTATAGCATTATATGCATCGGCTCCGAATCATGTCTTGGGTCAATAGTTGGGTTTGCCCGGCTCCCATGTTTTGGTACCTTACGTTCCGTTGTATCGGCGAAGGTAGCACTGGGAGAACCACTGCGATTGCGCCCCGGTTGAGCTGGGCGAGCGCCTCAGTGGAGAAAGCTAAAATTGACCATCATGATACGGCGAGAGCTGGTCGCTGTTCGAGAGGTTTTTTCGAGTCCCTAAAGACTTATGCCGCTTCGAGCGAGGAACCGGCTTTGTCCGGCCCAGGCGTGGATAGCGCCCCGAACTCGGTCTTCCGAACACTAGGGGCTTCGCCGAAATTTAAAATTATAGAATTCTATGGCTAAGCGAGAGTGTTCAAGCATTATAAGTCCGATTGCCTTGTTCGTTGTGTTGCGCGCCTCCCTAGACGGACCCAAATATGGGAACAAGAGCGCTCAAGTTTATCCCGAACACCCCAGCACTAGTGGCATGGGGGCTGAAGCCGACGACTTGCCATCTCTCAGATTTGATAAACGGCCGCACATAAGGTAATATTTTAAATTAACAAGCGTTGCTTAGCGCATATAAACAAAGTTTTCAGCGCACAAGATAAAAAAATGCGAGTCTACTCAAATATTACATCTTTGGAGCACTCACCCGCAAGCATGCGGGCACCCTTCAGGACACTCTTATAATACATTTCGGGCGTGCGATACTCCTTGCCCTCCGGTGGCGCGTCCGTCACAAGCTTCTCAGCGTCCATCCTGCCCCAGTGCACCTTTGCACGGGCAAGGGCCTGACGGGCACCTTCAATGCAGGCGGAGTGCTTGACGACTTCAACCCAGGGACACGCATCCACCAGCCGCCGCACCAGGCCGAAGTAGCTCCCAGGCATGGCCTCCCCAGGCCACAGCCGAACTATGAGGCCCTTCATGGCCTGTTCGGCCACCTTGTGAAGCTCGACCAGCTGCTTCAGCTGGTCGCTAAGGGGCACCGGATGTCCGACCTCAGCATACTGAGACCAGAAGACCTTCTCCGTCGAGCTCCCCTCCTCGGCCAGGTAGAAAGCGGCGGCATCGGACATGCTGCGGGGCAGATCTGCGAACGCTCCTGGAGAGCTCCGAATTCGGGTAAGTAATAGGTAATTCACATTCACATGCTTGCTTTGCATGAAAAATGCCTTACCCGCCGCTATTTTCTTCAAATCCTCGACTTCCCGGAGGGCCTTGTGGGCTTCGGTCTTAGCGGCTTTGGCACTCTCAAGAGCCGACGCAAGCTCGGACTCTCGAGTCTTTGAGTCATGCTCCAAACTCTCGTGCTTTTCCACGAGAGCCTGGAGCTCTTGCTGTACCGCCGCCACCTGCGCCTCGTGCTTCTCTCGCTCGGCTCGTTCCGCGGCCGCATTGCGTTCGGCCGCGGACACCGCCTCCTTCAGGGTCGCCACCTCGTTTGTGGCCCCTGTAGTACCCATGTTATCCTTGTTATTTCTCTTGCAACCAAATCCTTTTCTGTAAGGTACAAATTTAATACGGTGTTACTCACCTTCCTTGTCCTCGAGCTGCTTCTTGGCATGGCCGAGCTCGCTCTCGGACCGCTCGAGGCTCTGCTTCAAAGCATTGACCTCCGTAGTCAGTGAGGCAGAGGTCAGCAGCGCAGCCTGCAATCCCATATTGACATATTTTAGAACTCCTGCGTATATCTTTTTAGATCCTCAGTCCGGCTTTTCTTTCCGAACACTGAACCGAGCATCAGGGGCTACTGTCTATGGGGTATTCTATTACATATCTTAAAATTCTTACCTCAAAGCCTGTTAGAAGGCTGCTGCAGGCTTCGGTCAGCCCGCTCTTGGCGAGCTGAACCTTCTAAATCACCGCACTCATGACAGTGCGGTGTTCTTCTTCGATGGAAGCGCCGTTGAGCGCTTCCAGCAAGTCATCCGGCGCCTCCAGTTGGACAGAGGCCGCCGGTGTCACGGCCTTGCCCTTCTCATGAAGGGGCCGCTTGCCGGACTCCGGAACCACTGCGGGTTCCGGTGCGGAGTCCGGTGCAGAGTCCGGGAGGTTGCCTTGCGACACCTCCGGGGCCTCCTCCTCCTGGCGGGTCCCTTCCCGGGATCCCACCTCAGCGTCGTCAGCGTCACGGGGGTTGGAGGCGGTCGGAAGAGAATCCATATCCGATGTGCCCAAGGACCCGCTCGACGAAGCGGGAAGATCGTCCTTGGCCGGACTACAGGTTGTATGCGGCATTAGAAAGACACCGTGTGGCAAAAAGGAAAATCATAAATTATCTAGGAGTCCGGATACTTACGATCTCGCCAGGGGCTTGGCCCTTGAGGGCCACTCCTCGTTGCCGTCGCCAACGTTGGCGGAGCAGTCCGGGGGAAGGGTCCTTCCCTTCTTGGATCCTTCAGCCTCCCTCGTCGGGGAGGCCTTCCTCTTCTTCTCTCCCCCCGCTAGGGGAGAGGCCTCTTTCTTCTCCTCCTCGTCTTCAAGGAAGGAGTCCGCCTTGGAGTCATCGGACGATGAGTCCGATATCACCTGACGTCGGGAACTCCTTCGGGTTCCCGTGGCCTTCTTCTTGGCCTTCTTCTCCGGCACCACGTAAAGTGTCGGGACCAGCAGCCCTGTCAGACGGGCGTCCGCTGGGTCTTCTGGAAGGGGAGCCAGACAGTTAACCTGTCCGGACGTCTTCTGCCAGTCCTGTTAAAGGCATTGGGAGTTTAGATCCCGCATAGAGTCAAACTATGAAAAGCAAATGTCCCATAAAGGATAACGTAGCTTACCTTGCCAGCCGGACGCTGCGTGCTGAATCCGCGATCTTCAGTTGCGGATGCGGGAGCTACGACACCCTTGAACAGCACCCTCCAGGCCGCTTCGTACGTCGTGTTGAAGAGCCCGCTCAGAGTCCGGTGCTGTGCCGGATCAAACTCCCACAAATTGAAGTTCCGTTGCTGGCAGGGGAGGATCCGGCGGACGAGCATGACCTGGATCACGTTGACAAGCTTGAGCTTCTTGTTCACCAGGGTCTAGAGACAGGACTGGAGTCCGGTCAGCTCTTCCGAACTACCCCAAAGCAAGCCCTTCTTGTTGGGGAACGTAGTAATTTCAAAAAAATTCCTACGCACACGCAAGATCATGGTGATGGCATAGCAACAAGAGGGGAGAGTGTTCGTCCATGTACCCTCATAGACCGTAAGCGGAAGCGTTCTCACAATGCGGTTGATGTAGTCGTACGTCTTCACGATCCGACCGATCCAAGCACCGAACGTACGGAGCCTCCGAGTTCAGCACACGTTCAGCTCGCTGACGATCTCCGACCTCCGATCCAGCCGAGCTCCGGAGATGAGTTCCGTCAGCACGACGGCGTGGTGACGATGATGATGTTCTACCGGCGCAAGGCTTCGCCTAAACTCCGCGACGATATGACCGGGGTGGATTATGGTGGAAGGGGGCACCGCACACGGCTAAGGAACGATCCGTAGATGTGTCATGGGGTGCCCCCCTGCCCCCGTATATAAAGGAGCAAGGGGGAGGAGGCGGCCGGCCAAGGGAGGGCGCGCCAGGGAGGAGTCCTACTCCCACCGGGAGTAGGATTCCCTCCTTTCCTAGTCCAACTAGGAGACCTTCCATGTAGTAGGAGTAGGAGAGAAGGAAAGGGAAGAGAGAAGGGAAGGAAGGAGGGGGTGCGGCCCCTCCCCCTAGTCCAATTCGGACTAGGCCTTGGGGGGGTGCGCGGCCTGCCCTAGGCAGCCCCTCTCTCTTTCCCGTATGGCCCAATAAGGCCCAATACTTCTCCCCGGCGAATTCCCGTAACTCTCCGGTACTCCGATAAATACCCGAATCACTCAGAACCTTTCCGAACTCCGAATATAGTCGTCCAATATATCGATCTTTATGTCTCGACCATTTCGAGACTCCTCATCATGTCCCTGATCTCATCCGGGACTCCGAACTCCTTCGGTACATCAAAACTTATAAACTCATAATAAAACTGTCATCGTAACGTTAAGCGCGCGGACCCTACGGGTTCGAGAACTATGTAGACATGACCTAGAACTATTCTCGGTCAATAACCAATAGCAGAACCTGGATGCCCATATTGGCTCCTACATATTCTACGAAGATCTTTATCGGTCAAACCGCATAACAACATACGTTGTTCCCTTTGTCATCGGTATGTTACTTGCCCGAGATTTGATCGTCGGTATCCAATACCTAGTTCAATCTCGTTACCGGCAAGTCTCTTTACTCATTCTGTAATGCATCATCACGTAACCAACTCATTGGTCACATTGCTTGCAAGGCTTATAATGATGTGCATTACCGAGAGGGCCCAGAGATACCTCTCCGACGATCGGAGTGACAAAACCTAATCTCGAAATACGCCAACTCAACATGTACCTTCGGAGACACCTGTAGTACTCCTTTATAATTACCCAGTTACGTTGTGACGTTTGGTAGTACCCAAAGTGTTCCTCCGGTAAACGGGAGTTGCATAATTCTCATAGTTACAGGAACATGTATAAGTCATGAAGAAAGCAATAGCAGTATACTAAACGATCAAGTGCTAGGCTAACGAAATGGGTCATGTCAATCACATCATTCTTCTAATGATGTGATCCCACTAATCAAATGACAACACATGTCTATGGTTAGGAAACATAACCATCTATGTATTCACACATGTATCATGTTTCCGGTTAATACAATTCTAGCATGAATAATAAACATTTATCATGAAATAAGGAAATAAATAATAACTTTATTATTGCCTCTAGGGCATATTTCCTTCAGTCTCCCACTTGCACTAGAGTCAATAATCTAGTTCACATCGCCATGTGATTTAACATCAATATTCATATCTGTATATGATTAACACCCATTGTTCACATCGTTATGTGACCAACACCCAAAGGGTTTACTAGAGTCAATAATCTAGTTCACATTGCTATGTGATTAACACCCAAAGAGTACTAAGGTATGATCATGTTTTGCTCGTGAGAGAAGCTTAGTCAACGGGTCTGTCACATTTAGAGCCGTATGTACTTTGCAAATATTCTATGTCTACAATGCTCTGCGCGGAGCTACTCTAGCTAATTGCTCCCACTTTCAATATGTATCCAGATTGAGACTTAGAGTCATCTGGATCGGTGTGAAAGCTTGCACCGATGTAACTCTTTACGACAGGCTCTTTTATCACCTCCATAATCGAGAAATATTTCCTTAGTCCTCACTAGGGATATTCTTGACCAATGTCCAGTGATCTACTCTTAGATCTCTATTGTACTCCCTTGCCAAATTTAGAGCAAGGTATACAATAGGTCTGGTTCATAGCATGGCATACTTTGTAGAACCTATGACTGAGGCATAAGGAATGACTTTCATTCTCTTTTCTATTTTCTGCCTTGGTCGGGATTCGAGTCTTACTCAATTTCACACCTTTGCAACACAGGCAAGAACTCTTTCTTTGACTATTCCATTTTGAACTATTTCAAAATCTTGTCAAGGTATGTACTTATTGAAAAACTTATCAAGCGTCTTGATCTATCTCAATAGATCTTGATGCTCAATATGTAAGTAGCTTTACTGAAGTCTTTCTTTTAAAGAACTCCTTTCAAACACTCATTTATGCTTTGCAGAATAATTCTACATTATTTCTGATTAACAATATGTCATTCACATATACTTATCAAAAATGTTGTAGTGCCCCCACTCACTTTCTTGTAAATACAGGCTTCACGGTAAGTCTGTACAAAACTATATGCTTTGATCAACTTATCAAAGCGTATATTCCAACTCTGAGATGCTTGCACCAGTCCATAGATGGATCGCTGGAGCTTGCACATTTTGTTAACACCTTTAGGATTGACAAAACCTTCTGGTTGCATCATATACAACTCTTCTTTAATAAATCCATTAAGGAATGCAGTTTTGACATCCTTTTGCCAGATTTCATAAAATGTGGCAATTGCTAACATGATTCGGAAAGACTTAAGCATCGATATGAGTGAGAAAATCTCATCGTATTCAACACCTTGAACTTGTCGAAAATCTTTCGCAACAAGTCGAGCTTAGTAGATAGTAACACTACTATCAGTGTCCGTCTTCTTCTTGAAGATCCATTTATTTAACATGGCTTGCTGATCATCGAGCAAGTCAATCAAAGTCCATACTTTGTTCTCATACATGGATCATATCTCAGATTTTATGGCCTCAAGCCATTTCGTGGAATCTGGGCTCATCATCGCTTCCTCATAGTTCGTAGGTTCATCATGGTCTAGTAACATGACTTCCAAAATATGATTACCATACCACTCTGGTGCGGATCTTACTCTGGAAGACCTACGAAGTTTGGTAGCAACTTGATCTGAAGTTTCATGATCATCATCATTAACTTCCTCACTAATTGGTGTAGGACTCACTGGAACTGATTTATGTGATGAACTACTTTCCAATAAGGGAGAAGGTACAATTACCTTATCAAGTTCTACTTTCCTCCCACTCACTTCTTTCGAGAGAAACTTCTTCTCTAAAAAGGATCCGAATTTAGCAATGAAAATCTTGCCCTCAGATCTGTGATAGAAGGTGTACCCAACAATTTCCTTTGGGTATTCTATGAAGACGCACTTCTCCGATTTGGGTTCGAGCTTATCAGGATGAAACTTTTTCACATAAGCATCGCAACCCCAAACTTTAAGAAATGACAACTTGGGTTTCTTGCTAAACCACAGTTCATATGGTGTCGTCTCAACGGATTTAGATGGTGCCCTTTTAACGTGAATGCAGTTGTCTCTAATGCATAACCCAAAAACAATAGTGGTAAATCAGTAAGAGACATCATAGATCGCACCATATCCAATAAAGTGCGGTTACGACGTTCGGACACACCATAATGTTGTGGTGTTCCAGGTGGCATGAGCTATGAAACTATTCCACATTGTTTTAATTGAAGACCAAACTCGTAACTCAAATATTCATCTCCACGATCAGATCGCAGAAACTTTATTTTCTTGTTATGATGATTTTCCACTTCACTCTGAAATTCATTGAACCTTTCAACTATTTCAGACTTATGTTTCATCAAGTAGATATACCCATATCTGCTTAAATCATCTCTGAAGGTTAGAAAATAACGATACTCGCCACGAGCCTTAATACTCATTGGTCTGCATACATCAGTATGTATTATTTCCAACAAGTTTGTTGCTCGTTCCATTGTTCCGAAGAACGGAGTTTTTAGTCATCTTGCCCAAAAGGCACGGTTCGCAAGCATCAAATGATTCATAACCAAGTGATTCCGAAAATCCATCTTTATGGAGTTTCTACATGCGCTTTACACCGATATGACCCAAACGGTAGTGCCATAAATAAGTTGCACTATCATTATTAACTTTTCATCTTTTGGCATCAATATTATGAATATGTGTATCACTACGATCGAGATCCAACAAACTATGTTCATTGGGTGTATGACCATCGAAGGTCTTATTCATGTAAACAGAATAACAATTTATTCTCTAACTTTAAATGAATAACCATATCACAATAAACATGATCAAATCATATTCATGCTCAACGCAAACGCCAAATAACATTTATTTAGGTTTAACACTAATCCCGAAAGTATAGGGAGTGTGTGATGATGATCATATCAATCTTGGAACTACTTCCAACACTCATCGTCACTTCTCCTTCAACTAGTCTCTGTTTATTCTGTAACTCCTGTTTCGAGTTACTAATCTTAGCAACTGAACAAGTATCAAATACTCAAGGGCTACTATAAACACTAGTAAGGCACACATCAATAACCTGTATATCAAATATACCCTTGTTCACTTTGCCATCCTTCTTATCCACCAAATACTTGGGGCAGTTCCGCTTCCAGTGTCCAGTCTGCTTGCAGTAGAAGCACTCAGTTTCAGGCTTAGGTCCAGCTTTGGGCTTCTTTACGGGAGTGACAACTTGTTTGCCATTCTACTTGAAGTTTCCCTTTCTTTCCCTTTGCCCTTTTCTTGAAACTAGTGGTCTTGTCAATCATCAACACTTGATGCTCTTTCTTGATTTCTACCTTCGTCGATTTCAACATCACGAAGAGCTCGGGAATCATTTTCGTCATCCCTTACATACTATAGTTCATCATGAAGTTCTAGTAACTTAGTGATGGTAACTAGAGAATTCTGTCAATCACTATCTTATCTGGAAGATTAACTCCCACTTGATTCAAGCGATTGAAGTACACAGACAATCTGAGCACATGCTCACTAGTTGAGCGATTCTCCTCCATCTTTTAGCTATAGAACTTGTTGGAGACTTCATATCTCTCAACTCGGGTATTTGCTTGAAATATTAACTTCAATTCCTGGAACATCTCATATGGTCCATGACGTTCAAAACGTCTTTGAAGTCCCGATTCTAAGCTGTTAAGCATGGTGCACTAAACTATGAAGTAGTCATCATATTGAGCTAGCCAAACGTTCGTAATGTCTGCATCTGCTCCTGCAATAGGCCTGTCACCTAGCGGTGCATTAAGGACATAATTCTTCTGTGCAGCAATGAGGATAAACCTCATAACACGGATACAATCCGCATCATTGCTACTAACATCTTTCAACACAATTTTATCTAGGAACATATCCAAATAAACATATGAAAGCAACAACGCAAGCTATTGATCTACAACATAATTTGCAAAATACTATCAGGTACTAAGTTCATGATAAATTTAAGTTCAATTAATCATATTACTTAAGAACTCCCACTTAGACAGACATCTCTCTAGTCATCTAAGTGATCACGTGATCCAAATCAACTAAACCATAACCGATCATCACGTGAGATGGAGTAGTTTTCAATGGTGAACATCACTATGTTGATCATATCTACTATATGATTCACGCTCGACCTTTCGGTCTCCGTATTCCGAGGCCATATCTGCATATGCTAGGCTCGTCAAGTTTAACCTGAGTATTCCGCGTGTGCAAAACTGGCTTGCACCCGTTGTAGATGGACGTAGAGCTTATCACACCCGATCATCACGTGGTGTCTGGGCACGACGAACTTTGGCAATGGTGCATACTCAGGGAGAACACTTCTTGATAATTTTAGTGAGAGATCATCTTAAAATGCTACCGTCAATCAAAGCAAGATAAGATGCATAAAGGATAAACATCACATGCAATCAATATAAGTGATATGATATGGCCATCAACATCTTGTGCTTGTGATCTCCATCTCTGAAGCACCGTCGTGATCACCATCGTCACCGGCGCGACACCTTGATCTCCATTGTAGCATCGTTGTCGTTTACGCCATCTATTGCTTCTACGACTATCGCTACCGCTTAGTGATAAAGTAAAGCAATTACAGGGCGTTTGCATTTCATACAATAAAGCGACAACCATATGGCTCCTGCCAGTTGCCGATAAATTCGGTTACAAAACATGATCATCTCATACAATAAAATATAGCATCACGTCTTGGCCATATCACATCACAACATGCCCTGCAAAAACAAGTTAGACGTCCTCTACTTTGTTGTTGCAAATTTTACATGGCTGCTACGGGCTGAGCAAGAACCGTTCTTACCTACGCATCAAAAACCACAATGATAGTTCGTCAAGTTGGTGCTATTTTAACCTTCGCAAGGACCGGGCGTAGCCACACTCGGTTCAACTAAAGTGAGAGAGACAGACACCCGCTGAGGGAGTCCTGGACCAGGGGGTGTCCGGACGGCCGGACTATCAATATCCGCCGGACTCCAAGACTACGAAGATACAAGATTGAAGACTCCGGCTCGTGTCCGGATGGGACTTTCCTTGGCGTGGAAGGCAAGCTTGGCAATACGGATATGTAGATCTCCTACCATTGTAACCGACTCTGTGTAACCCTAGCCTCCTCCGGTGTCTATATAAACCGGAGGGCTTTAGTCCGTAGGACAACATAAATTACAACAATCATACCATAGGCTAGCTTCTAGGGTTTAGCCTCCTTGATCTCGTGGTAGATCCACTCTTGTAATACCCATATCATCAATATTAATCAAGCAGGACGTAGGGTTTTACCTCCATCGAGAGGGCCCGAACCTGGGTAAAAACATCGTGTCCCTCGTCTCTTGTTACCATCCGCCTAGACGCACAGTTCGGGACCCCCTACCCGAGATCTGCCGGTTTTGACACCGACATTGGTGCTTTCATTGAGAGTTCCTCTGTGTCGTCACCGATAGGCTTGATGGCGTCTTCAACCAGCAACGCTGTCCAGGGTGAGACTTTTCTTCCCGGACAGATCTTCGTATTCGGCGGCTTCGCCCTGCGGGCCAATTCACTTGGCCATCTGGAGCAGATCGAAAGCTACGCCCCTGGCCGTCAGGTCAGATTTGGAAACTTAAACTTCACAGCCAATGTCCGTGGAGACTTGATCTTCGACGGACTCGAGCCACAGCCGAGCGCGCCGCACTGTGACGAAGGGCATGATCTAGCTCTGCCGCCGAATAGTGCCTTGGTGGCCGCACACGGATCTGCTTCGGCCATTAGCCCAGAGCCAATCGCCTAGATCAAGGGCCGGTGGATAGACGCCGCCCTGGGGGCTTCAACATCCACGGCGATTGAGCCGAACACCAATCCTGTCCCCCACGAAACTCGTGATTCCGAGGCACCGGACTCCTTACCGGACTCCGAACCTCCCGCGCCCCTACCAATCGATCCGGATTGGGCGCCGGTTATCGAATTCACCGCCGCGGACATCTTCCAATGCTCGCCTTTCGGCGATATCTTGAATTCACTAAAGCATCTCTCGTTATCAGGAGAGTCCTGGCCGAATTATGGCCAGGATGGTTGGGATACGGACAACGAAGAAATTCAGAGCCCACCCACCACCCACTTTGTAGCCACTGTCGACGATCTAACCGACATGCTAGTCTACGACTCCGAAGACATCAACGCCATGGACGACGATGCCGGAGACGAACAGGAACCAGCGCCCACAGGGCACTGGAAGGCCACCTCGTCATATGACGTATACATGGTGGATACCCCAAAAGATGGGGACGGCGAAGATACAGCGGAGGCAGATCCTTTAAAGAAACAGCCCAAGCGCCGGCGTCAGCGGCGCCGCTCTAAATCTCGCCACAGCAAGAATGGAGATTCCGGCACAGGAGATAATAATACTCCGGAGAGTGCCGAAGACAATCCCCTCCAGCAAGACTCAGCGCAGGAGGATGGAGAAGCAAGCCCCCACGAGAGGGCGGCAGACGAAGGGGTTGAGGATGATAACTATATGCCTCCCTCCGAAGACGAAGCAAGCCTCGACGATGATGAATTCGTCGTACCTGAGGATCCCGTCGAACAAGAGCGCTTCAAGCGCAGGCTTATCGCCACAGCAAACAGCCTAAAGAAAAAGCAGCAACAGCTCCAAGCTGATCAAGACCTGCTGGCCGATCGATGGACCGAGGTCCTCGCGGCCAAAGAGTATAAACTCGAACGCCCCTCCAAAAGTTACCCAAGACGCAAGCTGCTCCCCCGATTAGAGGAGGAAGCATACATACCTCCATCACCAGCGCACAATATGGCTGACCGACCACCCCGTGGTCGTGACAGAGAGGCATCCAGGCCCCCAGCCAAGACCGTACCCCGGCATCGCTCCAAAAGTACGAAGCCAAGAGGGAACGCGCCGGACTTGCGAGACATATTGGAGGACAAGGCAAGGCAATCCAGATCCATCTACGGATCACATGGGCGCCCTACGACCCACGACGAATACCGTCGCGCCGGATACAATAACCCCGGCCGGGCCGAACATAGCAGACAGCGCTCTCTCGAGCTGCGTCGCGATATCGCTCAATACAGGGGCGCCGCACACCCTCGATGCTTCACTGACGAAGTAATGGATCATCAGATCCCCGAAGGGTTTAAACCCGTAAACATCGAATCTTACGATGGCACAACAGACCCCGCGGTATGGATCGAAGACTATCTTCTCCACATCCATATGGCCCGCGATGACGATCTCCACGCCATCAAGTACCTCCCACTCAAGCTTAAAGGACCAGCTCGGCATTGGCTTAACAGCTTGCCTGCAGAGTCAATTGGGTGTTGGGAAGACCTGGAGGCCGCATTCCTTGATAACTTCCAAGGCACATATGTGCGACCACCAGACGCCGATGACCTAAGCCACATCATTCAGCAGCCAGACGAATCGGCCAGACAATTCTGGACACGGTTCTTGACGAAGAAAAATCAAATCGTCGTCTGTCCGGACGCAGAGGCCCTTGCAGCCTTCAAACATAACATCCGGGACGAATGGCTAGCCCGGCACCTGGGGCAGGAAAAGCCGAAATCCATGGCAGCCCTCACATCGTTAATGACCCGCTTTTGTGCGGGAGAGGACAGCTGGCTACCCCGCAGCAACAATCTCCGTAAAAATTCTGGTAGTCCGAATACTAAGGACAACAACGGCAGGTCACGTCGAAACAAAAACAAGCGCCGAATTAACGGCGACGATAAGGAGGATACGGCAGTCAATGCCGGATTCCGAGGCTCTAAACCCGGTCAGCGGAAGAAGCCATTTAAAAGAACCACTCCGGGTCCGTCCAATCTGGACCGAATACTCGACCGCTTATGCCAGATACATGGCACCTCTGAAAAGCCAGCTAACCACACCAAATAGAGATTGCTGGGTGTTCAAGCAGGCCGGCAAGTTAATTGCCGAAAACAATGACAAGGGGCTAAATAGCGACGACGAGGAAGAGACCCGGCCGCCGAACAACAGAGGACAGAAGGGTTTTCCCCCACAAGTACGGACGGTGAATATGATATACGCGACCCACATACCCAAGAGGGAGAGGAAATGCGCATTAAGGGACGTCTATGCGATGGAGCCAGTCGCCCCAAAGTTCAACCCATGGTCCTCTTGTCCAATCACTTTCGATCGAAGAGACCATCCGACCAGCATACGCCATGGCGGATTCGCCGCATTGGTCTTAGACCCAATCGTCGATGGGTTCCACCTCACGAGAGTCTTGATGGACGGCGGCAGCAGCCTGAACCTGCTTTATCAGGATACAGTGCGCAAAATGGGCATAGACCCATCAAGGATTAAACCTACAAAGACAACCTTTAAAGGTGTCATACCAGGAGTGGAAGCCATTTGTACAGGCTCAGTTACACTGGAAGTGGTCTTCGGATCCCCGGATAATTTCCGGAGCGAAGAGTTAATCTTCGACATAGTCCCGTTTCGCAGCGGCTATCACGCTCAGCTCGGACGAACCGCGTTTGCCAAATTCAACGCGGTGCCGCACTATGCATACCTAAATCTCAAGATGCCAGGCCCTCATGGAGTCATCACGGTCAATGGGAATATGGAATGCTCCCTCCGAACGGAGGAACATACAGCGGCTCTCGCGGCAGAAGTACAGAGCAGCCTTCTAAGGCAATTCTCGAGTCCGGCCGTTAAACGGCCGGATACAGCAAAGCGCGCCCGGAGCAATGCCAACCAAGACCACCTGGCGCGATCGGAGCATGCGTAGCAGTGCGGCCCCAACCCTCGCCCGCGTATGATCGCAAGAATAACACTCCGCGTACATCATTACGCTTTGGAGATACCATGGGCACAGGGGAGGGGGCACGATCGCAACGGACCCAGAGTGCGGTTCAACCATACCGGGGGCTCGCAAAGGTGCCCCTCTTTTTTTATTATCTTTCTTCTTTTTTGTACACAGGACTCTGTTAACCAGAAGCCCTGTCCGGCGGTGCACCTGCTGAACTCATGATGCAACAGTCAGGGACTAAAGAAGGCCGCGACGAACACTCAGGTGGTCTCAATTACGAGCATTAAATTTAATTATATACACCAAGTCCGCAGCTGATCCCTGGAGGGGGACATGTTTACTTAGTCCAAATCCCTTGCTTACCGCACTATTTGTATCAGTCCGCTCTACTAGCAGACTTTCTTTCATAAATAATGCAGCACCTTTTTTATTGCAATGGCATTACCTTTTATATATATGTTCATTACATGACATCTTGCACCCGTATATTTTGGTACGGCTGAATACGTAAGGGGCTTCTGTTCCCGAAATTATGGTGTGATAAAGTCCGAACACTTTCACAAGTGCGGCACCCCGAACTTATAGCATTATATGAATCGGATCCGAATCATGTCTTGGGTCAATAGTTGGGTTTGCCCGGCTCCCATGTTCTGGTGCCTTACGTTCCGTTCCGTCGGCTAAGGTAGAACTGGGAGAACCACTGCGATTGCTCCCCGGTTGAGCCGGGCTAACGCCTCAGTGGAGAAAGCTAAAACTGACTGGCATGATAAGGCGAGAGACCGGTCGCTGTTCGAGAGGTTTTTTCGGGTCCTTAAAGACTCACGCCGCTTCGAGCGAAGTTCCGGATAATGTCCGATGAAGGCGTGGATAGCGCCCTGGATTCGGTCTTCCGAATACCAGGGGCTTCGCCGAAATTTAAAATTATAGAATTCTATGGCTAAGTGAGAGTGTTCAAGCATTATAAGTCTGGTTGCCTTGTTCGTCGTGTTGAGCGCCTCCCTAGATGGACCCAAAAATGGGAACAAGAGTGCTCAAGTTTATCCCGAACACCCCAGCACTTGTGGCTTGGGGGCCGAAGCCAACGACTTTCCATCTCTCAGATTTTACAAACGGCCGCACAGAAGGTAATATTTTAAATCAAACAAGCGTTGCTCATGGCGCATATGAACGAAGTTTTCAGCGCACAGGATAAATACACAGCGAGTTCACTCAAAGATTACATTTCGGGAGCACTCATCTGCAATATCGCAGGCTCCCTTCAGGACAATTTTATAATACTTCTCCGGCGTGCGATACTCCTTGCCCGGCGGCGGTGGGTTCGTGAGAAGCTTCTCCGCATCCAGTTTGCCCCATTGCACCTTTATGCGGGCAAGGGCCCGACGAGCGCCTTCAATACAAGCGGAGCGCTTGACTACATCCAGCCTGGGGCATGCATCCACCAGCCGCCGCACGAGGCCAAAGTAGCTCCCAGGCATGGCCTGTCCAGGCCACAGCCGGACTATGAGACCCTTCATGGCCTCCTCAGCTACCTTGTGGAGTTCGACCAGCTGCTTCAGCTGGTCGCTTGGGGGCACCGAATGGCCGGCCTCAGCATACTGAGACCAGAAGACCTTCTCCGTCGAGCTCCCCTCCTCGCCACGATAGAATGCGGCGGCATCAGACGCACTACGCGGCAGATCTGCAAACGCCCCTGGAGAGCTCCGAATGCGGGTAAGTGTCAGGTAGTTCACATTAACATGCCTGCTTTGCATGAAAAACGCCTCACCCGCCGCTATCTTCTTTATGTCCTCAACCTCCTGAAGGGCCTTACGGGCCTTGGCCTTGGCGGACTTGGCACTTTCGAGAGCCGAGGCAAGCTCGAACTCTCGAGTCTTGGAGTCACGCTCCAAACTCTCATGTTTTTCCATGAGAGCCTGGAGCTCTTGCCGAACTTCCGCCACCTGTGCCTCTTGCTTTTCTCGCTCAGCCCGTTCCGCGGCCGCACTGTGTTCGGCCGCGGACACAGCATCCTTCAGGGCTGCCACCTCATTAGTGGCCCCTGCAATTCACATATTATCCTTGTTAATTTTATTGCAACCAAAATCCTTTTCTGTAAGGTACCTATTCAAAGTGGTGTTACTCACCTTCTTTTTCCTCGAGCCGCTTCTTCGCATGGCCGAGCTCTTGCTCGGACCGCTCGAGATTCTGCTTTAACACATCGACCTCCACCGTTAATGCGGCAGAGGTCAGCAGCGCAGCCTGCAAACCCATATTGACATATTTTTTAGCAACCCTGTGCATATCTTGATAGATCCTCAGTCCGGCTTTTCTTTCTGAACACCGAACTGAGCATCAGGGGCTACTGTCTATGCGGTACTACATTACATAATTTTAACTTCTTACCTCAAAGCCTGTTAGAAGGCGGCTGCAGGCTTCGGTCAGCCCGCTCTTAGCGAGCTGAACCTTCTCAATCACCGCACTCATGATAGTGCGGTGTTCTTCCTCAATGGAAGCGCCTTTAAGCGCCTCCAGCAAGTTATCCGGCGCCTCCGGTTGGACGGAGGCCGCCGGTGTCACGGTCTTGCCCTTCTTTCAAAGGGGCCGCTTGCCGGACTCTGGAACCATTGCGGGTTCCAATGTAGAGTCCGGCGCAAAGTCCGGGAGGTCGCCTGACGGCGCCTCCGGAGCCTCCTCCTGATGGGTCCCTCTCTGGGACCCCACCTCGGCGTCCTCGTCGGCGCGTGGGGTGCAGGCGGTCGGAAGTGAATTCACATCCGACGAGGCCAACGACCCGCTCGATGAGTCAGGGAGATCGTCATCGGCCGGACTATGGACGGAATGCGGCGTTAGAAGGACACTATGTGACGTAAAAATATGCATATAAAGGATCCGGGTACTTACGATCTTGCCGGACGCCTGGCCCTTGGAGGCCACTCATCCTCGCCAATGCTGGTGTTGGCGAAACTGTCCGGGGGGATAGTTCTCCCCCTCTTGGACCCTTCGGCCTCCCCGATTGGGGAAGCCTTCCTCTTCTTCTCTCCCTCCTCCGGGAGAGAATACTCCTCCTCCTCGTCTTCAGGGGAGGAGTCCTCGTCGTCGTCAGACGCCTGATTGCGGGAACTCTTTCGAGTCCCCGCGGCCACCTTCTTGGCCTTCTTCTCCGGCACCACGTGCGGTGCCGGAACCAGCAGCCCTGCTAAGCGGGTGTCCACTGGGTCTTCTGGCATGGGAGCCGGGCTGATAAGCAGCTTGGCCTTTTCCATCCATTCCTGTCAAAGGAAGAGGCAGAATGAAACCTCACTAAGATTCAATTTAATTATCACAAGTGTCCCGTAATGGGGTTGAATCACTTACCTCGTCAGTTGGATACTGCGAGCTGAATCCGCGATCTTCCGTCGCGGACGCAGGGGCTTCGGCGCCCTTGAACAGCACCCTCCAGGCGCCTTCGTATGTTGTATCGAAGAGCCCGCTTAGCGCCTGGTGCTGTTCCGGATTGAACTCCCACAAATTAAATGCCCGTTCTTGGCATGGGAGGATCCGCCGGATGATCATGACTTGGACCACGTCGACGAGCCTGAGCCTATTGCTCACCATCTTCTTGATACATGCTCGGAGTCCCGTCACCTCCACCGGATTCCCCCACTGCAAGCCCTTCTCTTTCCAGGAGGTGAGCTGCGTGGGGATGCCAGATCTAAACTCGGGGGCCGCCGCCCATGTGGGTTTGCGCGGCTCAGTGATGTAGAACCACCCCGATTGCCACCCCTTGACGGAGTCCACAAAAGTCCCTTCAAGCCAAGGGACGTTGGGCAATTTGCCCAACATGGCACCTCCGCATTCCGCTTGCGTGCCCTTCACAACCTTCGGCTTGACGTTGAAGGTCTTGAGCCACAGGCCGAAGTGGGGCTGGATGCAGAGGAAGGCCTCGCACATGACGATAAACGCCGAGATGTTGAGGATGAAGTTCGGAGCCAGATCATGGAAATCCAGGCCGTAGTAAAACATGAGCCCCCGGACAAATGGATGGAGTGGAAAGCCCAGTCCGCGGAGGAAGTGGGGGAGGAAGACGACCCTCTCATGAGGCCCGGGGGTAGGGATGAGCTGCCCCTCGTCGGGCAGCCGATGCGCGATATCGCCGGAAAGGTATCCGGCGCTGCGCAGCTTGGTGATGTCCTCCTCCTTAGCGGTGGAGGCCAACCACTTACCTCCCGCTCCGGACATATTCGGAGAAGGTCGAGGCGAGATGCGCGAGCTCGGGCGTTGGAGCTTGAGTTCGCGGTGATGGATAAGCAAAGGAGGAAGAAGGCGTAGGTGAGAAGGTGAATCCTTATCCCTTATATATAGGCGGACAAAACTATGCGTCCCCCACCAGCCTGGTAAAACTCGCTTATCTCCCAAGCGCCGCCATCAATGGTGCGGTTGGGTTACCCATGCACGTATTGATGAGAATCCCGGAATAAGGGGAACACGATCTCTGCTTCGACAAGACGTGCCAAGGGAACCGCTTCGCTAAACGTGCTGAGGTGGTATAGTAAAAAACGATTCAAACAAAGGCTTGGTAGCGGTGTGATGTCACGCCGCATAATACGTCAGCAGATTGAACTAAGTGTACATTTTTATTCTCTCTACGGTGGAATGTGGAATTTATTTTGCAGAGCCGGACACTATCCTGGTGTTCATGATCTTCTCTAGATTATTCAAGGGAGGAACCCGCCTTGCAATGCCGAACATTATGCACGTCGGACTTATCGTCATTGAAGACTGGTTCAGGGGCTACTGAGGGAGTCCTGGACTAGGGGGTGTCCGGACGGCCGGACTATCAATATCCGCCGGACTCCAAGACTACGAAGATACAAGATTGAAGACTCCGGCTCGTGTCCGGATGGGACTTTCCTTGGCGTGGAAGGCAAGCTTGGCAATACGGATATGTAGATCTCCTACCATTGTAACCGACTCTGTGTAACCCTAGCCTCCTCCGGTGTCTATATAAACCGGAGGGCTTTAGTCCGTAGGACAACATACATTACAACAATCATACCATAGGCTAGCTTCTAGGGTTTAGCCTCCTTGATCTCATGGTAGATCCACTCTTGTAATACCCATATCATCAATATTAATCAAGCAGGACGTAGGGTTTTACCTCCATCGAGAGGGCCCGAACCTGGGTAAAAACATCGTGTCCCTCGTCTCTTGTTACCATCCGCCTAGACGCACAGCTCGGGACCCCCTACCCGAGACCCGCCGGTTTTGACACCGACACCCGCCAGCCACCTTTAAGCACTAGTGCTCGTAACGGTGAAACCAGTCTCGCGTAAGCGTACGCGTAATGTCGGTCCGGGCCGCTTCATCTCACAGTACCGCCGAACCAAAGTATGACATGCTGGTAAGCAATATGACTTGTATCGCCCACAACTCACTTGTGTTCTACTCGTGCATATAACATCAACGCATAAAACCTAGGCTCTGATGCCACTGTTGGGGAACGTAGTAATTTCAAAAAAATTCCTAGGCACACGCAAGATCATGGTGATGGCATAGCAATGAGAGGGGAGAGTGTTCATCCACGTACCCTCGTAGACCGTAAGCGGAACCATTATCACAACGCGGTTGATGTAGTCATACGTCTTCACGATCCGACCGATCCAAGCATCGAACGTACGGAGCCTCCGAGTTCAGCACACGTTCAGCTCGATGACGATCTCCGGCCTCCGATCCAGCCGAGCTCCGGAGATGAGTTCCGTCAGCACGACGGCGTGGTGACGGTGATGATGTTCTACTGGCGCAGGGCTTCGCCTAAACTCCGCGACGATATGGCCGAGGTGGAATATGGTGGAAGGGGGCACCGCACACGGCTAAGGAACGATCCGTAGATCAACTTGTGTGTCATGGGGTGCCACCTGCCCCCGTATATAAAGAAGCAAGGGGGAGGAGGCGGTCGGCCAAGGGAGGGCACGCCAGGGAGGAGTCCTACTCCCACCGGGAGTAGGACTCCCTCCTTTCCTAGTCCAACTAGGAGACCTTCCATGTAGTAGGAGTAGGAGAGAAGCAAAGGGAAGAGAGAAGGGAAGGAAGGAGGGGGTGCGGCCCCTCCCCCTAGTCCAATTGGGACTAGGCCTTGGGGGGGTGCGCGGCCTGCCCTAGGCAGCCCCTCTCTCTTTCCCGTATGGCCCAATAAGGCCCAATACTTCTCCCTGGCGAATTCCAGTAACTCTCCGGTACTCCGATAAATACCCGAATCACTCGGAACCTTTCCGAAGTCCGAATATAGTCGTCCAATATATCGATCTTTACGTCTTGACCATTTTGAGACTCCTCATCATGTCCCCGATCTCATCCGGGACTCTGAACTCCTTCGGTACATCAAAACTTATAAACTCATAATAAAACTGTCATCATAACGTTAAGCGTGCGGATCCTACGGGTTCGAGAACTATGTAGACATGACCTAGAACTATTCTCGGTCAATAACCAATAGCGGAACCTGGATGCCCATATTGGCTCCTACATATTCTACGAAGATCTTTATCGGTCAAACCGCATAACAACATACGTTGTTCCCTTTGTCATCGGTATGTTACTGGCCGGAGATTTGATCGTTGGTATCCAATACCTAGTTCAATCTCGTTACCGGCAAGTCTCTTTACTCGTTCTGTAATGCATCATCACGTAACCAACTCATTGGTCACATTGCTTGCAAGGCTTATAATGATGTGCATTACCGAGAGGGCCCAGAGATACCTCTCCGACGATCGGAGTGACAAAACCTAATCTCGAAATACGCCAACTCAACATGTACCTTCGGAGACACCTGTAGTACTCCTTTATAATTACCCAGTTACGTTGTGACGTTTGGTAGTACCCAAAGTGTTCCTCCGGTAAACGGGAGTTGCATAATTCTCATAGTTACAGGAACATGTATAAGTCATGAAGAAAGCAATAGCAGTATACTAAACGATCAAGTGCTAGGCTAACGAAATGGGTCATGTCAATCACATCATTCTTCTAATGATGTGATCCCACTAATCAAATGACAACACATGTCTATGGTTAGGAAACATAACCATCTTTGATTAATGAGCTAGTCAAGTAGAGGCATACTAGTGACTATAGGTTTGTCTATGTATTCAAACATGTATCATGTTTCCGGTTAATACAATTCTAGCATGAATAATAAACATTTATCATGAAATAAGGGAATAAATAATAACTTTATTATTGCCTCTAGGGCATATTTCCTTCACTTCTCTTTCCAGGAGGTGAGCTACATGGGGATGCCAGATCTGAATTCGGGGGTCGCTGCCCATTTAGGGTCACGCGGCTCAGTGATGTAGAACCACCCCGATTGCCACCCTTTGATGGATTCCACGAAGGCACCCTCAAACCAAGTAACGCTGGGCATTTTTTCCACCATGGCGCCTCCGCACTCCGCTTGGCTGCCCTTCACAAGTTTCGGCTTGACATTGAAGGTCTTTAGCCACAAGCCGAAGTGGGGCTGGATGCAGAGGAAGGCCTCGCACACGACGATAAACGCCGAGATGTTGAGGATGAAGTTTGGAGCCAGATCGTGGAAGTCCAGGCCGTAGTAGTACATGAGCCCCCGGACAAAGGGGTGAAGTGGGAAGCCTAGTCCACGGAGGAAGTGGGGAAGAAATACGACTCTCTCATGGGGCCTGGGGGTGGGGATGAGCTGCCCCTCGTCGGGCAGCCGGTGCGCGATGTCGCTGGACATATATCCGGCGCTGCGCAGCTTCTCGATGTGCCCCTCCGTAACAGAGGAGGCCATCCACTTGCCTCCCGCTCCGGACATGACTGGAGAAGGTTGAGGTGAGATGTGCGGACTTGGGCGCTGGAGCTCGAGTGCGCGGAGATGGATAAGCAAAGGAGGAAGAAGGCATAGGTAAAGGAGGTGGATCCTTATCCCCTTATATATGGCGGATGAAACTATGTGTCCCTACTAGCCTGGTAAAACTCGCTTATCTCCCAAGCGCCGCAATCAATGGCGCGGTTGGGTTACCCACGTCCGTATTGATGGGAATCCCGGAATAAGGGGAACACGATCTCTGCCTCGACAGGACGTGCCAAGGAAACCGCTTCGCTAAACGTGCTGAGGTGGTATAATAAAAATGATTTAAGTAAAGGCTTGGTAGTGGTGTGACGTCACGCCACAAAATAAGTTAGCAGATTGAACTTGTGTAAATATTATTCTCTCTTCGGTGGTATGTGGAATTTATTTTATAGAGCCAGACACTATCCTCGCGTTCACAATCTTCTATGGATTATTCGGAGAAGGAACCCGCCTTGCAATGCCGAAGACAATATGCGCGCCGGACTCGTCGTCATTGAAGCCTGGTTCAGGGGCTACTGAGGGAGTCCTGGACTAGGGGGTGTCCGGATAGCCGGACTATCATCATCGGCCGGACTCCAAGACTATGAAGATACAAGATTGAAGACTTTGTCCAGTGTCCGGATGGGACTTTCCTTGGCGTGGAAGGCAAGCTTGGCAATACGGATATGTAGATCTCCTACCATTGTAACCGACTCTGTGTAACCCTAGCCCTCTCCGGTGTCTATATAAACCGGAGGGTTTTAGTCCATAGGACGAACAACAATCATACCATAGGCTAGCTTCTAGGGTTTAGCCTCCTTGATCTCGTGGTAGATTGACTCTTGTACTACCCATACCATCAATATCAATCAAGCAGGAGTAGGGTTTTACCTCCATCAAGAGGGCCCGAACCTGGGTAAAAACATCGTGTCCCTTGTCTCCTGTTACCATCCGCCTAGACGCACAGTTCGGGACCCCCTACCCGAGATCCGCCGGTTTTGACACCGACAACTGGCCTTCGACATGGTTTTATATAGAAGATGTTCCCCTGCCGGATCCTGTTCGGGTCGGCCTCCCTGAGTTCAATAACGCTCCTTTGAAGAAACGCCTAACTGGCGTCCATGGAGCCCTCAGAGGGAAAACGACAGGGACGTCATATACCTGATGAGTCGGATAAGGTTGTTAGCTCATTCCGGACTGACCATGATCGGAGTCATGGCCATATGCATTATGCGGGGGGTGCAGCCGCTCCAATATAGAGGCCACCCCATGTGGGATTTCCATGGGGAGGATGATGCCACCCGCTGCGGCCGTAAGGGGCCGGGATCGGTCGCCGATCTGACGAAGATCTTGTCTGCATTGTACAAGGGAGAAGAGGAGGAATTCCTCCGCATCAATCCGCAGGGCGGATTTTCTATGAACAATCCTCCTAGCTGGGTAAGCGGACATTCATGCTTGCCTATCCGATCCGTACTACCATAGTCAAGTATCTCATTTTGTGATTTTGGCGCAGGAACTGCGCCGGGCCGTAAAGGATATAAACAGCCCGCCTCCACAACCCGAGGATCCGGAACGGTTCCTCGATCCGACCTCCCAGGAGGATCCGGACATATCAGTGGAGCTGATCGACGGGGTTTTCCATCAACTGAGCATCGATAATGCCTTGGTCGCCATTACGGCCGATTACCCCGGAATACTTCCCGCCTCGCAGGTAACTGAGACCGAAGTCCCGATACTTTAAAAATGACCCATCCATGCGTGTTTTCGGTCACCGTATACCGATGGTGTTTCGCAGGGGGGCGCCTTTGAGGAGGAAGGCCGAGCCCGCGGCGGCTGGCCAACTAGGGGCAGCACGGCCCAGCGGGCTAAAAAGAAGTGCGGTCCGGATCGAAGCTCCGGTGCAACGGTATGGCGTGTCACCTTACTCCCTGGCTTTATTCCCGGGAGTCATACTAACGCTCGTGCCTTTTCAGGAAGAAAAGCGCTTGCCGGACTGTATCCGGAGAGGTTGCCAATCAGTCCTCCGCTCGCCAGGCTCCAAAGCCAGGTCTAGAAGCGGAGGCGAACATGGGGCGTGCGTCGGATGTTCCTCCAACAGAGGATGCCGATAGGTTATCTGCCACCAATTCCGAGGTGGAGAGTGCCCTGAATCACAGGCGCCGCCGGACAGCTCTTCGTGACGCGTGTTTCTCCCCAGAGGCATTGGATGCCTTTATTTCGGGAGATGCGCACCTCCGTGCCGCTCAAAATGGTCTAGCCAGAGCCACGGAGCAGTATGTAAAAGACATACGGGTGAGAAGATTTGACAGTTATATATGCCAGTAGCCCCCGAGACTTGAAATAGTTAGAATAACTGATTTAAGGATCATTTGTTGTGCAGGGTCTTACCGAAAAGAATACCCAACTGTCCCAGGAGCTGGAGGAGTGCAAAGCCCAACTTGAGGCCGCACTAGCCGCAGCGGGGGAAGCCAAAGAGACCCCCTCTGGTAATATATGCTTCAAAAGACAAGTAATTTGTGAAGTGCGACGTGTGTATAAGTCTGACAATAATATTGCAGATGGCGCCCGGATAGATCCGGACAAGCAACACCTCATGCTCCGGTTAAAGGCCGGCGAGAGTGTGCTTACAAGGGTGAGGCAGGAGAAAAATAATCTCCAAGATGCCAACACCCAGTTGTGTGAGGAACTAAAGGATTTTCGTGCCCAGCTATGTGACTCCGTTAAGGAGAATCAGCGACTTCGACGTGGCATTTTTAGTAAGTGCTTGAACGAACTTTGAAAAAGAGTTCAGCGAGGAAGTCGTCTAACAGAGTTATGTCTGTAGGTATGCTCACAGGCCGTCCTGCAGAGGAGATGCCCGATTCTACGGGTGACCTGCTTCCCGAGCTCTTGCAACTGCACGAACGAGTTCGGCAGGTGATGAAAGGCGTCGCCCAGGCCTTGTGGCCATCTGTCTCCCTGTCCGAAGGCCTTAGAGAGATGGTAGAGAGGCTTCAAGGAGCACGGCAGCGCTTCCGCTTATGGAAGATATCGGCCTGCCGTCAAGGTGCCAGGGAGGCCTGGGCCATGGTGAAGACGCGGTACACGAAGGCTGACCCAAACCACATGGCCGAGGTTGGACCTGCGGGGCCTGATGGGAAGGAGATCCCTGTGAGCTTAGTGTACGGCCAAGTAGAATTGGCCGCAAAGTATTCCCAATAGGACTATAAACTAGACAGCCTGCTGGATGGCATTGAAGAGGAATATGCCCAGTCAAGTTGACTATGTAATTCAAGATGACATGTAAAATGCCTTCTAGCCCGATTGTAGATCGTTTGTCATAGCGAACCTTTTCACTTCAACCTCGGGACCCAATAGTCCGGAGTGTGTCCGAATACCCTCGCGGTTATATAAAAACCGGGGTATGCATGGAGACCAGGCGTGGGGGTCATTAGTGCTTTATCAGACAAGTGCCCAACTAGTTATGGTATATTTCATGGTTAGTAAAAAACATCTTCCAGTGAGAATAGTTCCGTTAGGGGTTCCTTTCCCTGGGAGGCATGCCCTAAAGTGCATGTCCGAACTACGAAAAAAGCAGAAAACATCTGGGGCAGATGAATAAATAGGTAAGAAATCATCTTTTAGCTCACCGACCGAATATTCCCTTAAGAATGCTAGCTTTCGGCTTCACGCAGTCTGAGATACACATCCCGCTGACCCGGCAGTAACAATCGCAGAGGTGCTCCCTTTACCGCCTATCCGAACAATCGGGAACGTAGGGGTCAGCACAGGAGCCAGGCAACCCAGCTTGGCCAAAACTTAAGTCATATCGATGCATATAATGGTGAATAAAAGGTACATGCAGAAGTGTGACACATGTGTTGGGCATGAAGCCCGTATAAATAAGCTTCTGTTAAAGAAGCCCCCAGGTATAATGAGCGCGGATAGTGCATCAAGTGTGTGCGAACAATGCGCGAACAAGCTTTCAAAGGCTGTAATAGGAAAGGGGGAAGAAGGAGAGAAACAAAAGACAGCTAATATGTAAAATATAGACAGAGGAAGGAGACGAACTCAGAATCCGGCGCTAGGTGTAGAATCTTCAGAGACGGGCTGCGTTCCATGGGTTTGGCTCGAGTCGGTTATCCGATGCATCTCGCAGACGGTACGCTCCACCGGTCAGGACTTGGTCAATGATAAAGGGACCTTCCCATTTGGGCTTGAGTTTGTCCTTTTTCTTGTTCGGCAAGAGTAGAACTAACTCACCAACGTTGTAAGTTTTGGCCTGTACTTCTCTGCTTTGATATCTTCGAGGTTGCTGTTGATAGAATGCGGAACGGGCTTTTGCCACGTCACGCTCCTCCTCCAATGCGTCCAAACTGTCCTGCCGATCGAGCTCGGCTTCTCTTTCTTCATACATGCGCAGGCGAGGTGAGTCATGAATTATGTCATAGGGCAGAACTGCCTCTGCGCCGTATACCATAAAGAATGGTGTAAATCCGTTCGTGCGATTTGGAGTGGTCCGCAGCCTCTAGAGTACGGAGTCGAGCTCCTCTACCCAGTGCATGTTAGATTCCTTAAGGGACCGCACTAATCGGCGTTTGATGCCGCTCATGATTAGACCATTTGCTCGCTCGACTTGACCGTTAGTTTGAGGGTGATAGACTGAAGCATAGTCGAGTTTGATGCCCATGTTTTTGCACCAGAGTTTAACCTCGTCGGTCGTAAAGTTCGTGCCGTTGTTAGTGATGATGCTATGGGGGACGCCGTAATGGTGTACGACCCCTGATATGAAGTCTATCACCGATCTGGATTCGGCCGTCTTGACAGGCTTGGCCTCTATCCATTTGGTGAACTTATCCACCATGACCAGTAGGTATCTTTGCTTGTGGGTTCCTCCTTTAAGGGGTCCAACCATGTCAGGCCCCCAGACCGCGAAGGGCCAGATTATGGGTATAGTTTTGAGGGCGGTGGGTGGCATGTGGCTTTTATTAGCAAAGAGCTGGCAACCGACGCATCGTTTGACTAAGTCCTGAGCATCCGCCCGGGCTGTCGGCCAATAAAATCATGTACGGAAGGCCTTGCCTACAAGGGCCTGGGCTGCGGCGTGGTGCCCGCCGAGTCCGGCATGAATTTCAGCCACAAGGTTCCGCCCTTCCTCTTCGGAGATACACCTTTGAAGGACTCCGGTTGTGCTTTTCTTCTAAAGCTCTCCCTAATGGACCTTATAGCCTTTAGATCGCTGCACTATGCAGCGGGCCTCGTTTTGGTCCTCGGGAAGTTCCTGCCTGGTTAGGTAGGCTAGGAATGGTTCCATCCACGGGGCAATGACTGCCATTATTACGTGGGCTGAGGATGTTACTTCGTTGGCAGAACCGCCGATTGTGTCAGAATGTTCGGTGTCGAGCAGTGCGGTTGGGTCCGGATTATTATTTCCAGATTCCCCCTCCCATAGTACAGATGGCTTGAAGAGCCTCTCTAGGAAGATGTTGGGGGGACGGCATCGCGCTTTGCGCCAATGCGTGCCAATACGTCTGCTGTTTGGTTGTTATCCCGGGCTATATGGTGAAATTCGAGCCCCTCAAACCGAGCTGACATTTTTAGGACGGCCTTGCGATAAGCTGCCATTTTTGGATCCTTGGCATCGAAGTCTCCATTTATTTGGAATATCGCGAGGTATGAATCCCCGCGCACCTCTAGGCGTTGAATGCCCATGGAGACTGCCATCCGGAGGCCATGTAGAAGGGCCTCGTATTCGGCTGCGTTGTTGGAGTCCGTATACATTATCTGGATACGTATTGAACCGTGTCTCCGGTTGGGGACGTCAGGACGACGCCAGCCCCCAGACCAGCCAACATTTTAGAGCCGTTGAAGTGCATGATCCAGTTGGAATATGCGCTGTACTCTTTAGGGAGTTCGGCTTCAGTCCATTCGGCGATGAAGTCGGCCAAAACTTGCGACTTAATAGCTCGCCGTGGCTTATAGGTTATGTCAAACGGGAGGAGCTCAATGGCCCATTTGGCAATCCGGCCTGTCGCATCGCGGTTGTTTATGAAGAGGTACTTCGGAGGCTACTGTTATCGAACACTCCTGAAAGTAGTGTCGCAGCTTCCGGGATGCCACGAACACCGCGTACGCTATCTTCTGATAATGCGGGTACCGTGACTTGCATGGAGTCAGGACAGTGGACACGTAGTAAACTGGTTTTTGAAGGGGGAACTTGTGTCCGTTCGTTTCTCATTCAACAACGAGCACCGCGCTCACCACTTTATGAGTTGCCGCGATATATAATAGCATTGGTTCGCCTATGTTGGGTGCGGCCAGGACCGGGTTTGTTGCCAATATGGCTTTTATTTCTTCGAGTCCGGCCGTGGCGACATCCGTCCACTCGAAGTGTTCGGTGCGTCGGAGGAGCCGATAAAGGGGTAATGCCTTTTCTCCTAAACGGGAGATAAAGCGGCTTAAAGCCGCCACACATCCCGTCAATTTTTGTATTTGTTTGAGATCCTTTGGGATATCCAATTGTGACAGAGCTCGGATCTTGGCTGGGTTTTCTTCAATTCCTCTACCGGATACAATGTAGCCCAAGAGCATTCCGGCTGGTACGCCGAAAACACATTTTTCTGGGTTAAGCTTAATGTCATATGTTCGGAGATTATCAAACGTGAGCCTCAAGTCGTCTACTAGAGTTTTGACGTGCTTGGTTTTGACGACCACATCGTCTATGTATGCCTCCACTGTTTTGTCGACCTAGTTTGCCAGACATGTCTGAATCATGCGCTGATATGTTGCACCGGCATTTTTGAGTCCAAAGGGCATTGTGTTGAAGCAGAATGGGCCGTATGGGGTGATGAATGCCGTTGCGGCCTGGTCGGGCTCTGCCATCTTAATTTGGTGGTATCCGGAGTATGCGTCGAGGAAACACAATGAATCGTGTCCTGCGGTGGCGTCGATATTTTGATCGATGCGGGGGAGGGGGAAGGGATCCTTTGGGCAAGCCTTGTTGAGGTCTTTAAAATCGACGCATAGGTGCCAGGATTTGTCCTTCTTTGGTACCATCACCAGGTTTGCTAGCCTGTCCGGATGTTTTATGTCTCTGATGAATCCGGCCTCCAATAATTTGGCTAGCTCCTCTCCCATGGCCTGTCTCTTGGGTTCGAAGAAACGCCGAAGAGCCTGTTTGACTGGCTTGAATCCTTTTATGATGTTTAGGCTGTGCTCGGCCAGCCGGCGTGGGATTCCTGGCATGTCTGAAGGGTGCTAGGCAAAGATGTCCCAATTTTCGCGTAGGAATTCTCGTAGTGCGGCATCTACATCAGGGTTCAATTGTGCCCCCAATGGAGGCCATTTTTGTAGGGTCCGTTGGATGGACTTGAAATTTGACTATTTCGTCTGCTGGTTTAAAGGAGGTGGACTTGGATCTCTTATCGAGTATCACATCGTCCCTATTCACCGTGGAGCGCAACGCAGTAAGTTCCTCGTCCACTAGGGCTTCGGATAGTGCCTCCAGGGCTAGTGCGGTTGTCTTATTCTCGGTGCGGAGTGCTATGTCCCGGTCACTAGCAAGAGTGATGATTCCGTTGGGCCCGGGCATTTTGAGCTTCATGTACCCGTAATGGGGTATAGCTTGAAAAATTGTGAATGCCTCTCGTCCTAATAGAGCGTGATATCCGCTGCTGAACGGGGCCACTTGGAACGTGACCTCCTCAGACCTGTAATTATCCGGCGTGCTGAACACCACATCCAGTGTGATTTTTCTTGTACAACATGCTTCCCGACTGGGGATTATTCCTCTAAAGGTTGTGTTGCTTTGCTCAATGCGGCTCTAGTCTATTTCCATTTTTCGGAGGGTTTCCTCGTAAATGAGGTTCAGTCCGCTGCCACCGTCCATGAGTACCTTGGTAAGGCGAAAGTCGTCCACTATTGGACTGAGGACCAATGCGGCTGGTGCTCAGGCTGTTCGGAATTTAGGTTCGTCACTGGCATTAAAGGTAATAGCCGTGTCACTCCATGGGTTTATTGTTACTACTTGGTAGACTTCGGCAAGGCTGCGGAGAGTTCGTTTCCGCATATTATTTGATGCGAAAGTCTTGAAGACTGTTAATACCGTATTGGTGTCCTTGGACTGGTACTCTGGACTTAAAAGCTCTTCGCCACTTTTGGCCACCTGCCGTAGTATCCAACATGCTCTAAGGCTATGAGTTGGAGTGGCACCCTCTGTACTATGAATTTTGCAGGGTCCGTTGAGCCATCCCTCCAGTACGATTCCATGCCCTATAAAGGGTTTTTGCTTTTTGGTATTTAACCCGGGTGCCTGGCGATGATGCACCCTTTTATTTCGGACTGGGGTTGTATTCAGGGCCGGATTGTCCCAAAAATTGATTTCGGTTTTCCAGGCGCTTTCCATCGCACAGTACTTTTGTACTATGGATGCTAAGTCAGCGAAGCGTGTAATTTCACGACGACTTACGGTGTTGAGGATTCCCTTGTCCGTGCAATTATTGCAGAAGAATGAAATTGTGTCCTCCTCGCGGTAGTCCTTTATCCTGTTCATAACCAGGAGGAATCTGGCCCAGTAATGGTGTACTGTTTCTGCGGGCTCTTACCGAATTTGGGATAGATCGCTTATGTTTGGGTGGGCGGGTGGAATTAAATTCGGAACCCTGTCCACTTTAAAACTCAGGGGCCAAGTAGTTTCCGAACTCAGAAGCTTGGGTTCTTGGATGTCGTCCATATGAATCTAGCCCACTGCCTGACTTTAGGTTCAGGGCTTGAGTAACATCCTCCCCTCCGCGGGAATCCGGCATGGAGGGATCGGGAATCCGGACATAGCTAGTCCTTAAGATAGAAGAAGGGTCGCCGTATTGTTCCTCTACCACAGCAATGTGGTGGGTAACCTGGAGAGAGTTAATCTCTCTCAGATCGGGTTTAGGCCCAATCTGATCGTAGTCTGTAGCGACTCCCAGGGCGGCGATGCGATCCAAGAGCTCGTTTAAGGAAGAGAGCTCCATCGGATCCAACTGCTCGGCGAGTTCCGAGCTAACATGAAGATTGCTTTCGATGACCCGAGAAGTCATCGTCGGCGTGGCGGCCGGACAGGCGGTCATAAGGAAACCGCCTAGCCGGAGAGTTTCGCAAATAGCCAAATCTCCTTTAGCAACAGTGCCGTCTTTAAAGATAGGATGAGGCATCCTTCCTGATAGCGATGGCACAGAGGAACTCTCAATGAAAGCACCAATGTTGGTGTCAAAACCGGCGGATCTCGGGTAGGGGGTCCCGAGCTGTGCATCTAGGCGGATGGTAACAGGAGACAAGGGACACGATGTTTTTACCCAAGTTCGGGCCCTCTCAATGGAGGTAAAACCCTACTCCTGCTTGATTGATATTGATGATATGGGTAGTACAAGAGTAGATCTACCACGAGATCAGAGAGGCTAAACCCTAGAAGCTAGCCTATGGTATGATTGTTGTTCGTCCTATAGACTAAAACCCTCCGGTTTATATAGGCACCAAAGAGGGTTAGGGTTCTCATCAAAAAAGAAGAGGGTTAGGGTTACACAGAGTCGGTTACAATGGTAGGAGATCTACATATCCGTATCGCCAAGCTTGCCTTCCACGCCAAGGAAAGCTCCATCCGGACACGGGACGGAGCCTTCAAACTTGTATCTTCATAGTCCAGGAGTCCGGCCGAGGATGATAGTTCAGCTATCCGGACACCCCCTAGTCCGGGACTCCCTCAATAGCCATTACGAGATATATTGCCATGCAACTTTCCACCGTTCCGTTTATCATCATCATTACATACTTTACTTTTGTCATATTGCCATTGCATGATCATGTAGTTGACATCGTATTTGTGGCAAATCCACCATGCATTAATTTTCATACATGTCACTCTTGATTCATTGCACCATCCCGGTACACCGCCGGAGGCATTCATATAGAGTCATATCTTGTTCTAGTCTCGAGCTGTAATTCATATGTTGTAATCAATGAAGGTGTGATGATCATCATTATTAGAGCATTGCCCGAAAAGAAAAAAAAAGAAGAAAGCCAAAAAGAAAAAAAGGAAGGCCAAAAAAAAGAAACAGAAAGAAAAAGAAAGAAAATAAATAAAAAGGGCAATGTTACTATCTCTTTTTCCACACTTGTGCTTCAAAGTAGCACCTTGTTCTTCATGTAGTGAGTCTCATATATTGTGCTTCAAAGTAGCACCATGTTTTTCATATAGTGAGTCTCATAAGTTGTCTTTTTCATACTAGTGGGAATTTTTCATTATAGAACTTGGCTTGTATATTCCTACGATGGGCTTCCTCAAATGCCCTAGGTCTTCGTGAGCAAGCAAGTTGGATGCACGCCCACTAGTTTTCTTTTGTTGAGCATTCATTTATAGCTGTAGTGCATCCGTTGCATGGCAATCCCTACTCCTCATGTTGACATCAATTGATGGGCATCTCCATAGCCCGTTGATTATCCTCGTCAATGTGAGACTTTCTCCTTTTTTGTCTTCTCCACACAATCCCCATCATCATATTCTATTCCACCCATAGTGCTATTTCCATGGCTCACGCTCATGTATTGCATGAAGGTTGAAAAAGTTTGAGATTATTTAAGTACGAAACAATTGCTTGGCTTGTCATCGGGGGTATAGAAGTTGGGAACATCTTTGTGTGACGAAAATGAAGCATAGCCTAACTATATGATTTTGTAGGGATGAACTTTCTTTTGCCATGTTATTTTGAGAAGACATGATTACTTTGATTAGTATGCTTGAAGTGTTACTATTTCTTTTATCAATATGAATTTTTATTTTGAATCATTTGGGTCTGAACATTCATGCCACAATAAAGAAAATTACATTGAGAATTATGCTAGGTAGCATTCCACATCAAAAATTCTCATTTTATCATTCACCTACTCGAGGACGAGCAGGAATTAAGTTTGGGGATGCTTGATACGTCTCCAACGTATCTATAATTTTTTATTGTTCCATGCTATTATATTACCCCTTTTGGATGTTTATGGGCTTTATTTTACACATTTATATCATTTTTGGGACTAACCTACTAACCGGAGGCCCAGCCCGTATTGCTGTTTTTTTATGCCTATTTCAGTATTTCAAAGAAAAGGAATATCAAACGGAGTCCAAACGGAATGAAACCTACGGGAGCGTGATATTTGGAACGAACGTGATCCAGAGGACTTGGAGTGCAAGTCAAGAAGCAGCCGAGGCCTCCACGAGATAGGAGGGCGCGCCCCCCCTATAGGGCGAGCCCCCTGTCTCGTGGGCCCCTCGGGCGGCCACCGACGTACTTCTCCCTCCTATATAAGCCTACATACCCCGAAAACATTCAGGGAGCCAACGAAACACAATTTCCACCACCGTAACCTTCTGTATCCGTGAGATCTCATCTTGGAGCCTTCGACGGCACTCTGGCGGAGGGGGAATCGACCACGGAGGGCTTCTACATCAACACCATAGCCCCTCCAATGAGCTGTGAGTAGTTTACCATAGACCTACAGGTCCATAGTTATTAGCTAGATGGCTTCTTCTCTCTTTTTGGATCTCAATACAATGTTCTCCCCCTCTCTTGTGGAGATCTATTCGATGTAAACTCTTTTTGCGGTGTGTTTGTCGAGATCCGATGAATTGTGGGTTTATGATCAAGTTTATCTATGAATAATATTTGAATCTTCTCTGAATTCTTTTATGTATGATTGAGTTATCTTTGAAAGTCTCTTCGAATTATCAGTTTGGTTTGGCCTACTAGATTGATCTTTCTTGCCATGGGAGAAGTACTTAGCTTTGGGTTCAATCTTGCGGTCTCCTTTCCCAGTGACAGCAGGGGCAGCAAGGCACGTATTGTATTGTTGCCATCGAGGATAAAAAGATGGGGTTTAAATCATATTGCTTGAGTTTATCCCTCTACATCATGTCATCTTGCTTAAGGCGTTACTCTGTTCTTATGAACTTAAAACTCTAGATGCAGGCAGGAGTCGGTCGATGTGTGGAGTAATAGTAGTAGATGCAGGCAGGAGTCGGTCTAGTTGTCACGGACGTGATGCATATATACATGATCATGCCTAGATACTCTCATAATTATTCGCTTTTCTATCAATTGCTCGACAGTAATTTGTTCACCCCCCGTAATACTTATGCTATCTTGAGAGAAGCCACTAGTGAAACCTATGGCCCCCGGGTCTATCTCTTATCATATTTGCTTCCAATCTACTTGTATTTGCATCTTTACTTTTTGCATCTATATTATAAAATACCAAAAATATATTTATCTTATCATACTATCTCTATCAGATCTCACTTTCGCAAGTGGCCGTGAAGGGATTGACAACCCCTTTATTGCGTTGGTTGCGAGTTCTTTGTTTGTTTGTGTAGGTGCGTGGGACTTTTGAGGAGCCTCCTACTAGATTGATACCTTGGTTCTCAAAAACTAATGGAAATACTTACGCTACTATTGCTGCATTACCCTTTCCTCTTCAAGGAAAACCAACGCAAACTCCAGACGTAGCACCGCCACCGCCACCCTACTCGGCGCCCCCGACAAACCCCTACCCGGTGTTGCCCGGCCCTACCCACCGCCCCCGCCGAACCCCCACTCGGCGCTGCACCAACCCTGCGTGGCGTCACAAGGGGCTGCGGCTGCCTCGCCGTATGGGGCTCCGGGCGTAGCTCCCTACGGCCCCTTGGTGGTCGGTTCCCATGGATACTATTCGCCCTACTCGGTGCCTTGCGGCGCATCTCGGGGGGGCCTCGTCGATGGGTCCTGATGCACCGCCGCACGCTCACGCCAATCTGGCCGCGATGCTGGCGCCGTTCTACTTCTCGCATCTGTTACCGGTGAAGCTCACGCCGGATAACTACTTGTCCCAGTGTGCCCAGGTGCTGCCTCTTCTGTGAAGCCGCTATCTGGAGGGCTACGTTGACGGATCCATCCCATGTCCGCCCCCTCATCACCCGGCGTATCACACCTGGGTGGCCCAGGATTAGGCCATCCTCTCCGCCATCCAGTCCTCGCTCACCCCGAGCGTCTCGTCGATGGTCATCTTCGCCGCTACGCCCCGGGAGGCATGGGCGGCGCTTCACACCAGTTTCGCCTCTCAGTCTCAAGCGCGTGCTCACTCTATACGCAGCGAGCTGGGTGAGACTAAACTTGGTGACCTCGGCATCACGGACTACTTCAACAAGATGCGGGGTCTCGCCGACACGTTGGCCTCAGTTGGCCAGTCGCTGCAGGATGAGGAGTTCACCACCTTCGTGCTTAACAGGCTTGATGATGATTATGACAACCTTGTTGAGAATGTCCATGGCCGTGATGATCCTCTCCCACCTCGAGAGGTCTATGCACGACTCCTTGGTTGTGAACAGCACATTAAGGCGCGCCGCGCCTCCCCCGGTTTCGCCTGCGCCAATGCCGCGACTCGTGGCAAACCCCCACGGGCGTCATCTTCGGGGGGCAGGCCGGCGCCATCTTCACAACCGGCCTCGCGGGGCAATGCTCCGACCATCACAGGTGGTAACCGGCCGGTGGCGTGCTGTTCTTCTTGCGGGGCTTGATACGTCTCCAACGTATCTATAATTTTTGATTGCTCCATGCTACTTTATCTACTGTTTTGGACTATATTGGGCTTTATTTTTCACTTTTATATTACTTTTGGGACTAACCTATTAACCGGAGGCCCAGCCCAGAATTGCTGTTTTTTGCCTTTTTCAGTATTTCGAAGAAACAGAATATCAAACGGAGTCCAAACGGAATGAAACCTTCGGGATCGTGATTTTCCAACCGAACGTGATCTAGGAGACTTGGACCCTACTCCAAGAAGCTCCCGAGGAGGTCAAGATGGTGGAGGGCGCCCCCCTGGCCGCCCCCCCCCCCTACCTCGGAGCTCCACCGACGTACTCTTTCCTCCTATATATACCTACGTATCCCCGTATGATCAGAAGGGGAGCCAAAAACCTAATTCCACCGCCGCAACCTTCTGTATCCACGAGATCCCATCTTGGGGCCTGTTCCGGAGCTCCGCCGGAGGGGGCATCCACCACGGAGGGCTTCTACATCATCACCATAGCCCCTCCGATGAAGTGTGAGTATTTTACTTCAGACCTTCGGGTCAATAGCTAGTAGCTAGATGGCTTCTTCTCTCCTTTTGGATCTCAATACAATGTTCTCCCCCTCTCTCGTGGAGATATATTCGATGTAATCTTCTTTTTGCGGTGTGTTTGTTGAGACCAATGTATTGTGGGTTTATGATCCAGTATTATCTATGGAAAATATTTGATTCTTCTCTGAATTCTTTTATGTATGATTGAGTTATCTTTGCAAGTCTCTTCGAATTATCCGTTTGGTTTGGCCAACTAGATTGGTAGTTCTTGCAATGGGAGAAGTGCATGGCTTTGGGTTCAATCTTGCGGTGTCCTTACTCAGTGACAGAAAGAGTTGCAAGGCACGTATTGTATTGTTGCCATCGAGGACAACAAGATGGGGTATTTATCATATTGCATGAATTTATTCCTCTACATCATGTCATCTTTCTTAAGGCGTTACTCTGTTTTTAACTAAATACTCTAGATGCATGCTAGATAGCGGTCGATGAGTGGAGTAATAGTGGTAGATGCAGAATCGTTTCGATCTACTTGTCACGAACGTGATGCCTATATACATGATCACTGCCTAGATATACTCATAACAATGCTCAATTCTATTAATTGCTCAACAGTAATTTGTTCACCCACCGTAGAATACTTATGCTCTTGAGAGAAGCCACTAGTGAGACCTATGGCCCTCGGGTCTATTCTCATCATATCAATCTATATTACTTTATTTACTTGCTTTGTTTTTACTTTGCCTTTACTTTTACTTTGCATCTATCTATCAAAAATACCAAAAATATTATCTCTATCAGATCTCACTCTCGTAAGTGACCGTGAAGGGATTGACAACCCCTAAGCGTTGGTTGCGAGTTGCTATCGTTTTGTGAAGGTACGAGGGACTTGCGCGTGACCTCCTACTGGATTGATACCTTGGTTCTCAAAAACTGAGGGAAATACTTACGCTATTGTGCTGCATCATCCTCTCCTCTTCGGGGAAAACCAACGCAAGCTCGAGACGTAGCAAGAAGAATTTCTGGCGCCGTTGCCGGGGAGGCTTACGCAAAAGTCAACATACCAAGTACCCATCGCAATCCCTATCTCTCGCATGACATTATTTGCCATTTGCCTCTCGTTTTCCTCTCCCCCACTTCACCCTTGCCATTTTATTCGCCCTCTCTTTACCAATCTCCTCCTCTCTTTTGCTTGCCCTTTCATTTCTCGTTTGGTTGGATGAGATGCTTATTTATTCCTAAACAAAGAAGCCAATATCTATGGATCCTGATCCGCTTGCCAATCTTTTTAAGAGATCCAACTATGATGAACCAATTCCTAGTGATTTGGATGCACTAGATTATCTTTATAAGGTTTTGCCTAAAATCCGTGAAGTGACTCATGATAGATCTTTGAATAAAAAGCATGATTACAATGATTTTATTATAAATTCTTTTGATGTCAATTGTGGTAATAATATACACAACCCTAAGCTTGGGGATGCTCGTTTTGCTATGTCCTCTACTTGTTGCAATGATCATGATTGGGGTGAGTCTTCTTATGATCTTGAAAATTTATTTTAAGCCCCATGATGAATATGAGATTGATAATATTTTTTGCAATAATACTGAAAGTGGGTTTGGAAGAGTGTCAACTTTAGATCCCACATATTTGGAGAATATTCAATCTTGTGAAATTTTTGATAAAAGTCGGTTTGGAGAGGTCATGACTTTAGTTAATGTTAATCCCACTATATCGGAAGAGTGTCAACTTTGCATGCATGTGGATCGTGTTGAGAATATGTTTTGTGATAGCTATATTGTTGAATTTTCTTATGATCCTACATGTAATTATTTTGAGAGAGGAAAATATGGTCATAGAAATTTTCATGTTACTAAATTACCTCTCGTTATGTTGAGATTGCTATTGTTCCTTTCCGCTTCCTTGCTTATGCTAGTTTTTTATTGCTACGATAATTTGTTTTCCTATAATATGCCTATGCATAGGAAGTATGTTAGACTTAAGTGTGTTTGTCACATGTTTTATGATGCTCTCTTTGTGCCTCAATTCTTGTCTTTCTTGTGAGCATCATTGAAATCTCAATGCCTAGCTAAAAAGGCTTAAAAGAAAATCGCTTGTTGGGAGACAACCCAATATTTTTCCTTGATGCTTAGTAATAAATAATCCATCTACCTTCTGTTTGGATGTGGTTTTATGTTTTAATTAGTGTTTGTGCCAAGTAGGACCTATAGGGATAACCTACGATGATAGTTGATTTGATTCTGCTGAAAAACAGAAACTTTGCGCGCACGAATTTGGCTATAATAAATTACAGTGACGTGCTTTTGCGTTGATTCTTTTTGCTTCTGATCAATAAACAAATTGTCCAGGACTTCCTAGTTTTGTAGAATTTTTAGAGTTCCATAAGTTTGCGTTAGTTATAGATTACTACAGACTGTTCTGTTTTTGACAGATTCTGTTTTTCGTGTGTTGTTTGCTTATTTTGATGAATCTATGGCTAGTAAATTAGTTTATAAACCATAGAGAAGTTGGAATACAGTAGGTTTAACACCAATATAAATAAAGAATGAGTTCATTACAGTACCTTGAAGTAGTCTTTTGTTTTCTTTCGCTAACGGAGCTCACGAGATTTCTGTTGAGTTTTGTGTTGTGAAGTTTTCAAGTTTTGGGTGAATTCTTTTGATGGATTATGGAACAAGGAGTGGAAAGAGCCTAATCTTGGGGATGCCCATGGCACCCCCAAGATAATCCAAGGACACCAAAAAGTCAAAGCTTGGGGATGCCCCGGAAGGCATCCCCTCTTTCGTCCACTTCCATCGGTAATTTACTTGGAGCTATATTTTTATTCACCAACATGATGTGTGTTTTGCTTGGAGCGTCTTGTATTATTTGCGTCTTTGCTTGTTAGTTTACCACAATCATCCTTGCTGTACACACCTTTTGAGAGATCCATACATGAATTGAAAATTGTTAGAATACTCTATGTGCTTCACTTATATCTTTTGAGCTTGATAGTTTTTGCTCATAGTGCTTCACTTATATCTGAGCGTGATAATTTTTGCTCTAGTGCTTCACTTAGATCTTTTAGAGCACGGTGGTGGATTTGTTTTAAAGAAACTTGATCTATCATGCTTCACTTAGATTATTTTGAGAGTCGTTAATAGCATGGTAATTCGCTTAATGTTAATATACTTGGTGTTCAAGATATGTGAAACTTTCTTTTGAGTGCGTTGAATACTACGATAAGTTTGATGCTTGATAACTGTTTTGAGATATGGAGGTGACAATATCAAAGTCATGCTAGTTGGGTGATTATGAATTTGAGAAATACTTGTGTTGAAGTTAGCAAATCTTGTAGCATGCACGTATGGTTAAAGTTGTGTAACAAATTTGAAACATGAAGTGTACCTGGCTTGTGCATCCTTATGAGTGGCGGTCGGGGACGAGCGATGGTCTTTTCCTACCAATCTATCCCCCTAGGAGCATGCGCGTAGTACTTGATTTTTGATGACTTCTAAATTTTTGCAACAAATATATGAGTTCTTTTGACTAATGTTGAGTCCGTGGATTATACGCACTCTCACCTTTCCGCCTTTGCTAGCCTCTTCGGTACCGTGCATTGCCCTTTCTCACCTTGAGAGTTGGTGCAAACTTCGCCGGTACATCCAAACCCCATGATACGATACGCTCTATCACACATAAACCTCCTTTTATCTTCCTCAAAACAGCCACCATACCTACCTATCATGGCATTTCCATAGCCATTCCGAGATATATTGCCATGCAACTTCCACCATCATCATCGCGACATGCATTACTTTTGTCGTATTGCCATTGCATGATCTTGTAGTTGACATCGTATTTGTGGCCAAGCCACCATGCATTATTTTCCATACATGTCACTCTTGATTCATTGCACCATCCCGGTACACCGCCGGAGGCATTCATATAGAGTCATATCTTGTTCTAAGTTTCGAGTTGTAATCCTTATGTTGTAACAAATAGAAGTGTGATGATCATCATTATTAGAGCATTGCCCAAAAAAAAGGAGAAAGGCCAAAAAAAAGAAAGGCCCAAAAAAAGGGAAAGGCCAAAAGAAAAAAGAAAGGCCCAAAAAAAGGCAATGCTACTATCTCTTTTTCCACACTTGTGCTTCAAAGTAGCACCTTGTTTTTCATGTAGTGAGTCTCATATATTGTGCTTCAAAGTAGCACCAAGTTTTTCATATAGTGAGTCTCATAAGTTGTCTTGTTTATACTAGTGGGAATTTTTCATTATAGAACTTGGCTTGTATATTCCTACGATGGGCTTCCTCAAATGCCCTAGGTCTTCATGAGCAAGCAAGTTGGATGCACACCCACTATTTTTTCTTTTGTTGAGCATTCATAGCTCTAGTGCATCCATTGCATGGCAATCCCTACTCACTCACATCGATATCTATGGGCATCTCCATAGCCCATTGATACGCCTAGTTGATGTGAGACCTTCTCCTTTTTTGTCTTCTCCACACAATCCCCATCATCATATTCTATTCCACCCATAGTGCTATATCCATGGCTCACGCTCATGTATTGCGTGAAGGTTGAAAAAGTTTGAGATTATTTAACTATGAAACAATTGCTTGGCTTGTCATCGGGGGTATAGAAGTTGGGAACATCTTTGTGTGACGAAAATGAAGCATAGCCTAAATGTATGATTTTGTAGGGATGAACTTTCTTTTGCCATGCTATTTTGAGAAGACATGATTACTTTGATTAGTATGCTTGAAGTATTATTATTTCTTTGTCAATATGAACTTGTGTCTTGAATCTTTCAGATCTGAATATTCATACCATGATTAAGAAGATTTAAATTGAAATTATGCCAAAGTATCACTCCGCATCAAAAATTCTTTTTTCTATCATTTACCTACTCGAGGACTAGTAGGAATTAAGCTTGGGGATGCCTGATACGTCTCCAACGTATCTATAATTTTTTATTGCTCCATTCTACTTTATCTACTGTTTTGGACTATATTGGGCTTTATTTTTCACTTTTATATTACTTTTGGGACTAACCTATTAACCGGAGGCCCAGCCCAGAATTGTTGTTTTTTGCCTTTTTCAGTATTTCGAATAAACAGAATATCAAACAGAGTCAAAAGAAACAGAATATCAAACGGAGTCCAAACAGAATGAAACCTTCGGGATCGTGATTTCCCAACCGAACGTGATCCAGGAGACTTGGACCCTACTCCAAGAAGCTCCCGAGGAGGTCACGAGGGTGGAGGGCGCCCCCCTGGTCGCGCCCCCCCTACCTCGTGGTCCCCTCGGAGCTCCACCGACATACTCCTTCCTCCTATATATACCTACGTATCCCCGTATGATCAGAAGGGGAGCCAAAAACCTAATTCCACCGCCGCAACCTTTTGTATCCACGAGATCCCATCTTGGGGCCTATTCTGGAGCTCCGCCGGAGGGGGCATCCACCACGGAGGGCTTCTACATCATCACCATAGCCCCTCCGACTAAGTGTGAGTATTTTACTTCAGACCTTCGGGTCCATAGCTAGTAGCTAGATGGCTTCTTCTCTCTTTTTGGATCTCAATACAATGTTCTCCCCCTCTCTCGTGGAGATCTATTCGATGTAATCTTCTTTTTGCGGTGTGTTTGTTGAGACCGATGAATTGTGGGTTTATGATCCAGTATTATCTATGGAAAATATTTGATTCTTCTCTGAATTCTTTTATGTATGATTGAGTTATCTTTGCAAGTCTCTTCGAATTATCCGTTTGGTTTGGCCAACTAGATTGGCAGTTCTTGCAATGGGAGAAGTGCATGGCTTTGGGTTCAATCTTGCGGTGTCCTTACTCAGTGACAGAAAGAGTTGCAAGGCACGTATTGTATTGTTGCCATCAAGGACAACAAGATGGGGTATTTATCATATTGCATGAATTTATTCCTCTACATCATGTCATCTTGCTTAAGGCGTTACTCTGTTTTTAACTTAATACTCTAGATGCATGCTGGATAGCGGTCGATGAATGGAGTAATAGTGGTAGATGCAGAATCGTTTCGATCTACTTGTCACGGACGTGATGCCTATATACATGATCATTTCCTAGATATACTCATAACTATGCTCAATTCTATCAATTGCTCAACAGTAATTTGTCACCCACTGTAGAATACTTATGCTCTTGAGAGAAGCCACTAGTGAAACCTATGGCCCCCGGGTCTATTCTCATCGTATCAATCTATATTACTTTATTTACTTGCTTTGTTTTTACTTTGCCTTTACTTTTACTTTGCATCTATCTATCAAAAATACCAAAAATATTATCTCTATCAAATCTCACTCTCATAAGTGACCGTGAAGGGATTGACAACCCCTAAGCGTTGGTTGCGAGTTGCTATCATTTTGTGCAGGTACGAGGGACTTGCGCGTGACCTCATACTGGATTGATACCTTGGTTCTCAAAAACTGAGGGAAATACTTACGCTACTGTGCTGCATCATCCTCTCCTCTTCGGGGAAAACCAACGCAAGCTCGAGACGTAGCAGGGCTCCGCAGGCATGCTAGCTATGTGGCATTGAGCGCCACATTGCCTCCCGCTGTCATCATCGTTACAAGCAAGACTTCCTAGGCCTCGGCAACAATGGTAAAGGGAATGACAAGCAAGTCGCCGCCGCAGTGACGAGTCATGACCATGGCCGCACTCTGTCCTACTCCATTGATCCTACATGGTACATGGACACGGGAGCTACGAACCACCTCACCAATGACATGGGCAAGCTCTCCACTCAGGAGCCATACCGCGGCCATGATCAGGTGCACACCGCTAATGGAGCAGGTATGCGCATCTCTCATGTTGGTCAGGCATCACTTCTTGCACACAATTCACGAAAACTGCATCTTTCTAATGTTCTTCGTATTCCCACTGCTTCACGTAGTTTGTTATCTATTCCACAACTTACTCGTGATAATAATGTCCTTGCTGAGTTTCACCCTTTTCGTTTCTTTATCAAGGATCGGGACACGAGGGACGTTCTGCTTAGCGGTCGTCTTCGCGGTGGCTTGTACGCACTTGATGCGCCAACCGCACCTCCTACGCAGTTTTCTCCTCAGGTGTTCAGTGGTGTTCGTGTGTCACCTACACATTGGCATGCGCGCCTTGGTCATCCTGCTGCTCCCATAGTTCGTCATGTGTTGCATCGCCATGAACTACCAGTTGTGTCAAATAAAACTGCTGAAACTATTGTGATGCCTGTCAGCAGGGCAAGAGTCACCAACTTCCGTTTTTAGAGTCTAGTCGTGTTGTGAAACATCCTCTTGAGCTTGTGTTTTCCGATGTGTGGGGTCATGCCCAAACATCTGTCAGTGGCCACAATTATTATGTCAGTTCCATTGATGCTTATAGTCGGTTTACTTGGCTTTATCTTATTAAGAAAAAGTCTGATGTGTTTGATGTTTTTCTACAGTTTCAAGCACACGTTGAGCGTCTCCTTAGCCAGAAAATTATTCATGTTCAAACCGACTGGGGGGGGGGGGATATCACAACCTCAACTCATTTTTAACAAACTTGGGATCACACATCGTGTGTCTTGTCCTCATACACATCAGCATAATGGGACCGCTGAACGTAAGCATCGTCATCTTGTAGAAATTGGCATTACTTTATTAGCTCATGCCTCCGTTCCTTTTAGGTTCTGGAGTGATGCTTTCTCCACTGCCTGTTTTTTGATCAATAGGCTGCCCTCACGACTACTGAATATGAAAACTCCACTTGAACTCTTGCTCAATGAAATTCCACACTACACCTTTCTCAAAGTTTTTGGGTGTGCTTGTTGGCCTCACTTACGTCCATATAACAAACATAAGCTAGAGTTTCGATCGAAAAAGTGTGTTTTTCTTGGGTATAGTTCCCTTCACAAAGGGTACAAATGGCTACATGTTCCCACCAATCGCGTCTACATCTCTCGTGACGTTGTATTTGATGAGAATGTGTTCCCCTTTCGTGCACTTCCGAACAACTCTATCACTCCTCTACCGGACGTTTCTTCTACTACACCTTTGCCTGATCAATTTGTAGATGTTGCACATGCTCCTGTGTTGCTTCCTAACCATGCTGCAGGTGTTGGACGTGGTGCTCGTCTTGAGCTCCTTGAGGAACAGGCACCGACGGATGCCCCGGACCTGGACGTCGGTCTTCTGCATGGGGCATGCATACTAGGCGGCGCCCATCGACCCTCGGGCACTGCACCCGCAGCCGCCTCGCGGGGATCGCCCCCGCCCGCCTCGCGGGCGTCCCCCGAGCCTGCCTCAGTGATGGCCTCTCCTGGGCCAGCTGCTTCCTCGCCTGGCACATGAACTGCCTAGCGAGTTCTGGGTCCGGCTCCTGATGGGCCGTTTTCGCCGGGCCCAACGCCGCCTGCTTCTCCAGCACCAGCGGGCTCTGGCGCGAGCTCGGGTGGCTCGGCCTCACCTCTCTCTTCGCCAGCATCGGGTGGCTCGTCCTCGCCTCTGTCGCCGCCCGAGTCAAGTCCGGTGTTGCAACCACCTGCTGCTGCTCCTCGAGCTCGCACACGCAGCCAGACAGGGGTGTTCCAGCCAAAGATTCATACTGATGGGACTGTCGCATGGCTCGCTGCTTGTATGGCTCATGCTGCTGAGGATCCTACTGCTGAGCCTCGCCACCACTTTCAGGCTGCAATGAGCATTCCTCACTGGCGTGCTGCGATGGCACAGGAGTTTCAGGCGCTGCTGAAGAATGACACTTGGCAGCTTGTTCCTGTAGTATCTGGGATCAACATCATTGATTCTAAATGGGTGTTTAAAGTCAAGAGACATGCTGATGGCTCCATTGAATGCTACAAAGCGAGGCTAGTTGCTAAGGGTTTCAAACAGAGGTATGGTCTTGATTATGAAGACATATTCGGTCCAGTTATCAAGCCCACTACTATTCATTTGCTACTGTCCCTTGCTGTTACTCGAGGATGGTTCCTTCGTCAACTTGATGTGCAGAATGCTTTCTTGCATGGAGTTCTAGAGGAGGAGGTTTATATGCGTCAGTCGCCAGGGTTTGTGGATCCTGCACGTCCTCACCATCTCTGTCGTCTTGTCAAGGCGCTCTATGGGCTCAAACAGGCTCCCCGTGCATGGCATGCATGTCTCGGCCCTGTTCTGCGGGCGCTTGGGTTTATTCCCTCCACTGCTGACACATCGATGTTTCTTCTTCAGCGACCTGAGGTTACGATGTATTTGCTAGTCTATGTTGACGATATCATACTCATCAGTTCCTTAGATGCTGCTGCAGATCGTCTTGTGGCTGCTTTGAGTGGTGATTTTGCTGTCAAGGGTCTAGGTGCTCTGCACTTCTTCCTTGGACTGGAGGTTTCACGGTCTTCTGCTGGGTTAACACTTACTCAGAAGAAGTATTCTCTGGGCCTGTTGCGTCGTGCTAGTATGCTGAAGTGTAAACCTGCCAGTACTCCGATGTGTGCCACTGATCGGTTGTCTGCTCTTGATGGAGACCCTCTTTCACCTGATGATGCCACTAAGTACCGCAGTCTTGTTGGAGGTCTGCAGTATCTTACTATCACCAGACCAGATGTCTCTTATGCAGTCAACCGTGTCTGTCAGTTTCTCCATGCACCCAGGACATCTCATTGGTCAGCTATGGAGTGTATCCTGCGTTATGTCTGTCTCACTGCTTCTTATGGTTTGCTCCTCCAACCTGCGCCGTCTTATGAGATCTCAGCCTTTTCGGATGCAGACTGGGCTGGTAGTCCTGATGACCGGCGATCCAGGGGGGGTATGCAGTGTTTCTTGGTTCAAACTTGGTTGCTTGGAATGCTCGCAAGCAGGCTACAGTGTCTCGCAGCAGTACGGAAGCTGAGTACAAAGCAGTGGCTGATGCGACGGCTGAGATCATTTGGGTTTGGTCCTTATCGCTAAAGTTGAGAGTCTCTTCAGCTCATCCTCCGGTACTTTGGTGTGATAACATTGGTGCTACATATTTGTCATATAGTCATGTGTTTCATTCTCGGACGAAACATATTGAGGTTGACTATCACTTCGTTCGAGAACGTGTTGCACAGAAGCTACTTAGCATCAAGTTCATCTCATCAAAGGATCAACTTGCTGAAATCTTCACGAAGTCTCTTCCATGACCACAGTTTGTAGGCTGCAGGCGCAATCTTAACTTAGTTTGTACTTCAGGCCACAGTTAAGATTGAGGAAGGGTGTTAGACTGTATATGTATGTAGACTTGTGTATACGTAGACTTGTATATACACCTTGTATATTGTACCCTTTGGTACTTGTATATAATGAGATAGCCGCACCCCTTGAGCAGTCCCCCAAATTGTTTGTTTTACAAACCCCTGCTGCGACTGGAACGGCGTCACCTACGACCACTTCACCGGCCGCGTCGTCAGCCTCGCCGTCTTCCAGGACGCCAACATCACGGGCACCATCCCCAGCGCCCTCGCCGGCCTCCCCCACTTGCAGGACCTCACCCTGCGCCACCTCCCACTGCTGTCGGGCCCTATACCGCCGGCGATCGGCAAGCTCTCCAACCTCTCCAGCCTCCGCATCTCCTGGACGGCCGTGTCTGGCCCCGTGCCGTCCTTCCTGGGCTCAAGAAGCTCACCTTCCTCGAGCTCTCCTTCAACTCGCTCACCGGCGCCATCCCGGCGTCGCTGGGGACCATCCCCAACCTGTCCGGCATCAACCTCAGCCGCAACCGCCTCACCGGCGCCATCCCGATGTTCCTCAGCAAGTCCGCGGACCAGGTCTACCTCTGGCTATCGCACAACAATCTCACGGAGCCCCTCCCGGCCGTGAACTTCACGCACCTCGACCTTTCGCGCAACGCCCTGACCGGCGACGCGTCGGTCCTCTTCGGCCGCGGGAAGGAGTTGCAGTACATGGACCTGTCCCGCAACGACTTCGATTTCGACCTATCAGCAGTGATGCTCCCGGACCAGATCTACACCGTCGACCTGAGCCACAATGTCATCCATGGAAGCATCCCGGCGCAGGTCGCCAGCGCAGCCAACCTCAACTTCTTCAACGTCAGCTACAACAGCCTCTGCGGCCCTGTACCCACCGGCGGGAACATGGAAAGGTTCGATCTCTACAACTTTCAGCACAACAAGTGCCTCTGCGGTGCTCCCCTCCCTCCATGCAAGTAGATAGAATTATCTGATGGGTTGGCAGAATAATGCTACTTTCTATGCCCATCAATTCGACTAATGTCTCCCTGGATTAAGAGTTATATGCTGAAATAAAGTCAAGATGGTTATGTGTGGCAGTGTAGTGCAAAGATCCTCGATGGTTTAACCAAGGTCAAAATCAATTTCCTTTATTTTTTCATAATAATTATGTGTAAGTTGACTGAATTTGCAATTTGAGTAAATCAATTTTGTGCGAGGAGAAACGAGTAAATGGCACTGATGGTCATAAAACTTGCGTCGTGGGTGCACTTTTTTTAAAGCAGGATATACCCCCGGCCTATGCATCTGGACGATGCATGGAGCCATTTTATTAATTATTTACAAAGACCATACAAAGTAATACATCAGTAAGCGTGAAGGCACCATCTAGACAACATCTGTTGCAATTCCTATCCCTTCGATGAAGGGCGCTGATAGGCGCCGGTGCGCCGGCCGAAAGTTTCGGCCGGTCTAGTCCAGGCCGTTGGATGTGAGCCGCGCGGGTCGTTGGATCCAGGAAAAAAAACGAATCGCCCCCGGCTTCTTCTTCCTCCCGCACGCACGCGTAAACGCAAGAAAAAAAACGGATCTCCGCGGGTCAGCTCGCCGTCGTGCTCGCCTCGTGCTCGCCCTTGGACGCCGCGTCGCAGCTCACCGGGGCCGCTCGCCGTCGCAGCTCGCCGTCGCAGCTCGCCGGGGCTGCTCGCCGTCGCAGCTCACCTGGGGCGCTCGCCGTATGCAGCTCCGTCGGGCCGAGCGTGTCTCCCTCCCTCTGGTTGCAGCACCGCCGGGTGGAGGTTCCAGCATTGTCGCAGTCCGCCATCATAGCTCGTCGCGTGCCCGTCGCAGCACCGCGCGCCCATGCAGCTCCGTCGCCGCCCGCTCACCATTGTTAGCTAGCCGTTCTCGCTTTGAAGCTTTTTTAGAAGCGCGTTGTAGCTTTCCTCCAAGCCGGTTGCAGCTTTTTGTCGCTGCGAGATGCCGACCCCCAACTACCTCATATCCAGTTGAAGCATTTTTCAAGCTGGTTGTGGCTTTCGTGGCTACCGGATGTAGCATTTTTCAGCACTGGTTTCAGCTCTGACGTACATCCGTTGAAACCCCTGCTTCTTTTGATTCCAACAAAAAATGTTGTTGGTTCCAGCTCTCGATTTGCAGGTTGTAGCAAAAACAAAAGCTGGTTCCAGCTCTGGGTTTTGCCGGGACAAAAATCATTTGCTGGAAAAGCATTGCTGGTCGCTGCTTCCGCCGGTTGCCGTGGTAGCAAAAAACGATGCTAGTTGTAGCAAAATCCTGCTACGGTTGCAGCAAAACATCGTTGTCGTCGTCGCGAGGGTCCGAGCTCCGCCTGATGGATGTAGCAAAAAGCTTCGCCGGTGGTAGCAAAATTCAACTATGGTTGCAGCTTCCCCCCTGTTGTGCAGTGCCATTGAAGCTTTCTATGTCTATGGTTGAAGCTTTTTTGAATGGCCGTTGAAGCTTTTTTAGGTGACGGTTGCAACACTTCTATATGCGGGGTGGATCCGGGCATGGCGGGCGGGCAGTTAATGGTGGGCGGCGAGGGAGCCCCTGGCCGCCGGCGATGGAGCTTGTGGTGGCCCAGTCGCTGCCCGGGAGGAGGAGGAGGGGAGGGGATGCGCGCCCTTGAAGGCTGTAGGTTAGGGATGGATCTGGCCATGGCAGCAGGCAGCCATGGCGGCCGGCGAGGGAGCGCCTGGCCGCCGGCGAGGGAACGCCTGGCCGCCGGCGATGGAGTTCGTGGAGGCCCAGTCGCAGCTCGGGGGAGGGGAGGTGCGCGCACGTAGGCTGAAGGTAGGGGGTGGAGGCGCGTAGGAAGGAGGCGGGGATCGCGCGGGCGCGTTGCCAGCGTGGCGTGCGAACCGGCGGAACGGTTCGGCCGGTGCGCCGTTTGTAAACACTTCCCTTCGATGAAGGTATGCCGAATATTTGGGCCGAAATACTAAACAGACATCTAACCAAATCCTAACATCTAAAGCCGGATGACCCAGCCCAGCCACACACCGGGACTGGGTCACACACCGGTCTGCTACACTCTCAGAGGTCACCACAGCCGTCTTCCACCGATCCCTCTCCAGAGCAAAAACGGACGCATCACCATTGTCAGGCTTGTCGTCGACGCCACCACGGCGCCACGCAGCGCCACCACCCTGCATGTATCCATCCAACACGCGTCCGTCATCAAAACTCCGCAGCGCCATGCCACCAAGATCCGCCGCCGGCCATGTGGTAGATGTAACACCGCTCGTCCTCTTGTCGCCTCGAGCCAGTGGTTGCTCTAAAACGATGCCCCCGGCAGGGAGAATGACACCGCAGGCATCGTAATTGTCCGATCCGGTAGGCCCAGATCTAGGGTTTCCCGCGGAACACCCCGTTTGAGACAACCCAACCAAGACGGGCCCACAACCTTCCCCTGCTCACCGAAGGTCACACCTCCATGAAGATGACGACGTTACGAGCATCGCTGCCGCCCAATCCGGAGGGATTTGGGTTTTCACCTCGGTACACGAGCAAAGGAGGGAGGCAGAGGCGGAATGAAGAACCTTGACAGCGCCTATATGTAGGTGATGACGCCCGCAGGCGTCGCCTTCGTCGTGGCCAGAAAATCCGGCCTTAAATTTCTCCAGGCTCCACACTTCCCCATCCCTTTCCTCAGATGCGGCACCGGCGACCAAGGGCGGCCGGTGACCAGATCGTGAGGCTTCGATTGGGACGGCAACAGACCCGGGACGAGTGCCCCCGAGGCCACCATGCCCCGCAGGCACTGCCCGCCGCCATCTTGCCGCCCGTGCTGCCAAGGAGGCGGCCAGCACCAGCGACAACCGTTGGCCAAGGGCCACCTCATGCGGCAAGGCGGACAGATCCTCGTTGTCATCTTCCACGATGGCCGCGCGGCATTCCGGCGAACCCCTCCGATGGCGGCGAGGGAGAGGAGAGAGGGAGGGGCGGCCGGCGGTGGACTAGATTTATCGCCGCCCTAGTCACCACTATAGGAGCGAAGCGGGGGTTGCGGGACTTAAATCACGGTACTTACAAACTGAAAAACCCGGTCATACAACTTGCTTTGTAGGTGCAGATAGGTCACATTGGCCATCTGAACTGCCAGCTGCCCGGGTTTTCCCTTCTAACGGTCACGGGCGGGGCACATGAGGTTGGTTGGGCGCACAATTTGTTACGCGTCGCTCGCGTGAGGCACTGGCCGGCCTCATTTTTTATCAGAACGGCCTGTGCCTTCGTAAAACAAGTGCCTCTGCGGTGCTCACCTCCCTCCATGCAAGAAATAGATAGAACATCCGCTGGACATGAAACATTATCAGCTGGGTTTGGCAGAATAATGCTATTTCTATGTCGATCAATTCAATTAATGTTGGTAGCTTGTGAGAGTGATTAGTATGTTTTACTCATTAATTACATTATATTAGTGTATATTATTATACATTTGTTGATTTTTTTTAAATGATTCATATTTTATACTTGTATTGCACGTGCAAGTTTAGTAGTAGTCTCTAAGTAACATACCAACATGTAGGACGCAAACGGGTAGCACACGGAGACCACACCCACCAGAATCTAAGCTAATCGTCATTTGTTTTGGGATTGTTGTAGCTTTTCCTTAAGTTGGCAGCGGCTTCATAATACATCGCGTATGCATATATGCCAATAGCAAAGAGTTGCCATATACTCATTTAATGAACTAGACGTAGCGCATTTAACTGGCGCGGTCACTGACAATATGGTGCAAGTTTTCTATGGAGAATTGGCTGAAAATAAAGGAAGGTAAACTTGCCAGACAACTTACAGAGGAAAAGTAAACGTAAACGGTAAAATAAAGGATGCAGCTACAAAGACTTACCTACCATTTTTTTCTGAGGTATTTGGAGAATACTATGGTTTTCTCAAAGGGCCCAATTAAAACCATTAAGCTACGCGTGAAGGGGCGGCCAACCCGTTATGCCACGTGGCGCAAGCCGGTTGGCCGCGGAGAGAAATCTTTTAGAAAAATTTTAGATGAATGTGTGGATTATTTTTAAAATGTATTTTTTTTACATGGAGGCGAAGACCTCTGGTATTTTTTAAATGGAGGGTTATGAAAGTAGCACTCGCTGGTAGGTTGTGGTGGTAATTTCTTTCTTTTTTCTTTTTTACTTCTTTTTTTATTTTAGATGAAGGTGAGGATTTTTCTGGGATGTTTCTTTAAACGGAGGCGAGAACTCTATGATTTTTTTAAATGAAAACGTGCGCATATCTTCCTCTCAAGCGGCGCCACAGGTGGCGCCCCCAATCACTAGTTACATATCAATGGTGTACTTGCAACTGAGAGAGGAAAACGGTTCGGGCTGAATTGTGAGTCATTGGTTGACTAGCAACTGTGACAAAAAAAGGATCAAGAGCCCAGTTGTGAGTCAATAGTTGTCTTGCAATGAATGTCGGGGATATTGCTTATCGAGAAATTATCGGCCAACCAAAATAATGGGGTAAATTGGTCGGTTTATCAGCATATCGGCCGATTTATCTTATCGGGCAGACAACAGTAAGTGGTAAATTGGCTGGTTTATCGGAATATCGGCCGATATCTTGAAAAGTGTAGCAACTGGGATAAAAAAGGCAGGCCGAGTTGCAAGACGATTGTTGACTCGCAGCTAGGACAAAAAAGTCAACCCCTAGTTGCAAGCGGATGGTGTACTTGCATCTGAGGTAAAAAAATCCGGTTGTAAGTTGATGATGGATTTGCAACTAATGCAAAATAGAGTCCAACCTCGTTGTGATACAAAACAGCGAGCTCAATTGCGAGTCAGAGGGTGAATTTACAACTGGATACCAAAAAATGTCAGGTCCATTTTGCAAGTCAAGGGTCAACTAGCAATTGTGACAAAAAAGGGTCTAGGACCTAGTTGCATGTCAATGGTAAACCTGGAACTAGAACGGAGAAAAAAGGTCAAGCCCAATTGCGAGTCAATGGTTGACTGACAACTATGACAAAAATAGTCAGCCCCTAGTTGCTTGTGGACGGTAGACTTTTAACTGAGGCTGAAATGGTTGCAAGTTGAGGGTCGACTTGAAACTAATGGAAAAGAGTATCGGGCAGTTGCGATGCAAAAGAAATATCGAGTCCAATTGTGAGTCAAATGTGGACTAACATATGGAGAGAAAAAAGATTGACTCCATTTGCAAGGTAATAGTAGACTTGGAACTGTGGCGAAGTGGTCCAACACAAGTTATGGGTGGGGTTGCAACAAGAGAAAAAAAAGTTTACACAAAAAAGTAGTACTACAAAATAAGAAGTCGGCACTAATGGGAGATGCTACGTCTCGAGCTTGCGTTAGTTTTTCCCGAAGAGGAGAGGATGATGCAGCACAGTAGCGTAAGTATTTCCCTCAGTTTTTTGAGAACCAAGGTATCAATCCAGTAGGAGGTCACGCGCAAGTCCCACGTACCTGCACAACACGATAGCAACTCGCAACCAATGCTTAGGGCTTGTCAATCCCTTCACGGTCACTTACGAGAGTGAGATCTGATAGAGATAATATTTTTGGTATTTTTGATAGGTAGATGCAAAGTAAAAAGTAAAGGCAAAGTAAAAACAAAGCAAGTAAATAAAGTGATAAAGATTGATATGATGAGAATAGACCCGGGGGCCATAGGTTTCACTAGTGGCTTCTCTCAAGAGCATAAGTATTCTACGGTGGGTGAACAAATTACTGTTGAGCAATTGATAGAATTGAGCATAGTTATGAGTATATCTAGGCAATGATCATGTATATAGGCATCACGTCCGTGACAAGTAGATCGAAACGATTCTGCATCTACTACTATTACTCCACTCATTGACCGCTATCCAACATGCATCTAGAGTATTAAGTTAAAAACAGAGTAACGCCTTAAGCAAGATGACATAATGTAGAGGGATAAATTCATGCAATATGATAAAAACCCCATCTTGTTATCCTTGATGACAACAATACAATACGTGCCTTGCAACTCTTTCTGTCACTGAGTAAGGACACCGCAAGATTGAACCCAAAGCCATGCACTTCTCCCATTGCAAGAACTACCAATCTAGTTGGCCGAACCAAACGGATAATTCGAAGAGACTTGCAAAGATAACTCAATCATACATAAAAGAATTCAGAGAAGATTCAAATATTTTCCATAGATAAGTTGGATCATAAACCCACAAATATCGGTCTCAACAAACACACTGCAAAAAGAAGATTACATCGAATAGATCTCCACAAGAGAGGGGGAGAACATTGTATTGAGATCCAAAAAGAGAGAAGAAGCCATCTAGCTACTAGCTATGGACCCGAAGGTCTAAAGTAAACTACTCACACTTCATCGGAGGGGCTATGGTGATGATGTAGAAGCCCTCCGTGGTGGATGGCCCCCTCCGGCGGAGCTCTGGAACAGGCCCCAAGATGGGATCTCATGGATACAGAAGGTTGCGGCGGTGGAATTAGGTTTTTGGCTCCTGTTCTGATCATATGGGGATACGTAGGTATATATAGGAGGAAGGAGTACGTCGGTGGAGCTCCGAGGGGCCCACGAGGTAGGGGGCACGCCCAGGGGGGCGCCCTCCACCCTCGTGACCTCCTCGGAAGCTTCTTGGAGTAGGGTCCAAGTCTCCTGGATCACGTTCGCTGAGAAAATCACGTTCCCAAAGGTTTCATTCCGTTTGGACTCCGTTTGATATTCCGTTTCTTCGAAACAATGAAATAGGCAAAAAACAGCAATTCTGGGCTGGGCCTCCGGTTAATAGGTTAGTCCCAGAAATAATATAAAAGTGGAAAATAAAGCCCAATATAGTCCAAAACAGTAGATAAAGTAGCATGGAGCAATCAAAAATTATAGATATGTTGGAGACGTATCAGGCATTCCCAAGTTTAATTCCTTCTCGTCCTCGAGTAGGTAAATGATAAAAAAGAATTTTTGATGCGGAGTGATACTTTGGCATAATTTCAATGTAAATCTTCTTAATCATGGTATGAATATTCAGATCCGAAAGATTCAAGATAAAAGTTCATATTGACATAAAAATAATAATACTTCAAGCATACTAATCAAAGCAATCATGTCTTCTCAAAATAACATGGCCAAAGAAAGTTCATCCCTACAAAATCATATAGTTAGGCTATGCTTCATTTTCGTCACACAAAGATGTTCCCAACTTCTATACCCCTGATGACAAGCCAAACAATTGTTTCATACTCAAATAATCTCAAACTTTTTCAACCTTCACGCAATACATGAGCGCGAGCCATGGATATAGCACTATGGGTGGAATAGAATATGATGATGGGGATTGTGTGGAGAAGACAAAAAAAAGAGAAAGTCTCACATCAACGAGGCTAATCAATGAGCTATGGAGATGCCCATCGATTGATGTTAATGCAAGGAGTAGGGATTGCCATGCAAGATGCACTAGAGCTATGAATGCTCAACAAAAGAAAACTAGTGGGTGTGCATCCAACTTGCTTGCTCATGAAGACCTAGGGCATTTGAGGAAGCCCATCGTAGGAATATACAAGCCAAGTTCTATAATGAAAAATTCCCACTAGTATAAAAAGACAACTTATGAGACTCATTACATGAAGAACAAGGTGCTACTTTGAAGCACAATATATGAGACTCACTACATGAAGAACAAGGTGCTACTTTGAAGCACAAGTGTGGTAAAAGGATAGTAACATTGTCCCTTCTCTCTTTTTCTCTCATTTTTTTATTTTATTTTTATTTGGGCCTTTTCTCTCTTTTTTATGGCCTTTTTTTATTTGGGCTTCCTTGGCCTCTTTTTTTTCCGTCCGGAGTCTCATCCCGACTTGTGGGGGAATCACAGTCTCCATCATCCTTTCCTCACTTGGGACAATGCTCTAATAATGATGATCATCACACTTTTATTTTTCTTACAACTCAACAATTACAACTCGAAACTAGAACAAGATATGACTCTATATGAATGCCTCCAGCGGTGTACCGGGATGGTGCAATGAATCAAGAGTGACATGTATGAAAAATAATGCATGGTGGATTTGCCACAAATACGATGTCAACTACAAGATCATGCAATGGCAATATGACAAAAGTAAAGTATGTCATGATGAACGGAACGGTGGAGAGTTGAATGGCAATATATCTCGGAATGGCTATGGAAATGTCATAATAGGTAGGTATGGTGGCTGTTTTGAGGAAGGTATAAGGAGGTTTATGTGTGAAAGAGCGTATCATATCACGGGGTTTGGATGCACCGGCGAAGTTTGCACCAACTCTCAATGTGAGAAAGGGCAATGCACGGTACCGAAGAGGCTAGCAAAGGCGGAAAGGTGAGAGTGCATATAATCCATGGACTCAACATTAGTCAAAAGAACTCATATACTTATTGCAAAAATTTAGAAGCCATCAAAAATCAAGTACTACGCACAATGCTCCTAGGGGGATAGATTGGTAGGAAAAGACCATCGCTCGTCCCCGACCGCCACTCATAAGGATGCACAAGCCAGGTACACTTCATGCTTCAAATTTGTTACACAACTTTACCCATACGTGCATGCTACGAGACTTGCAAACTTCAACACAAGTATTTTTCAAATTCACAACTACTCAACTAGCACGACTTTGATATTATTACCTCCATATCTCAAAACAATTATTAAGCATTAAATTTATTTAGTTTTCATTTCACTCAAAAGAAAGTTTCACATATCTTGAACACTAAGTATATTAACATTAAGCAAATTACCATGATATTAATGACTCTCAAAATAATCTAAGTGAAGCATGAGAGATCAAGTTTCTTTAAAACAAATCCACCACCGTGCTCTGAAAGATCTAAGTGAAGCACTAGAGCAAAAATTATCAAGCTCAAAAGATATAAGTGAAGCACAATGAGCAAAACTATCAAGCTCAAAAGATATAAGTGAAGCACATAGAGTATTCTAACAAATTCCAAATCATGTATGGCTCTCTCAAAAGGTGTGTACAGCAAGGATGCTTGTGGTATACTAACAAGCAAAGACACAAATAATACAAGACGCTCCAAGCAAAACACATATCATGTTGGTGAATAAAAATATAGTTCCAAGTAAATTACCGATGGAAGTGGACGAAAGAGGGGATGCCTTCCGGGGCATCCCCAAGCTTTGACTTTTTGGTGTCCTTGGATTATCTTGGGGGTGCCATGGGCATCCCCAAGCTTAGGCTCTTGCCACTCCTTGTTCCATAATCCATCAAAAGAATTCACCCAAAACTTGAAAACTTCACAACACAAAACTCAACAGAAATCTCGTGAGCTCCGTTAGAGAAAGAAAACAAAAGACTACTTCAAGGTACTGTAATGAACTCATTCTTTATTTATATTGGTGTTAAAACTACTGTATTCCAACTTCTCTATGGTTTACAAACTAATTTACTAGCCATAGATTCATCAAAATAAGCAAACAACACACGAAAAACAGAATCTGTCAAAAACAGAACAGTCTGTAGTAATCTGTAACTAACGCAAACTTCTGGAACTCTAAAAATTCTACCAAAAGGAAGTCCTGGACAATTTGTTTATTGATCAGCGGCAAAAAGAATCAACGCAAAATCACTCTCCAGTAAAAAATGACAGCTAATCTCGTGAGGGCTAAAGTTTCTGTTTTTCAGCAGAATCAAATCAACTATCATCGTAGGTTATCCTATAGGTCCTACTTGGCACAAACACTAATTAAGACATAAAACCACATCCAAACAGAAGGTAGATGGATTATTTATTCCTAAACAGAAGCAAAAACAAAAAACACAAAATAAAATTGGGTTGCCTCCCAACAAGCGCTTTTCTTTAAAGCCTTTTTAGCTAGGCAATGAGATTTCAATGATGCTCACATGAAAGACAAGAATTGAAGCACAAAGAGAGCATCATAAAACATGTGACAAACACGCTTAAGTCTAACATACTTCCTATGCATAGGCATATTATAGGCAAACAAATTTGCAAGGCAAGCAAAAACTAGCATATGCAAGGAAGAAGGTAACGAAGCAATCTCAACATGGAGAGAGGTAATTTAGTAACATGAAAACTTCTACAACCATATTTTCCTCTCTCATAATAATTACATGTAGGATCATAAGAAAATTCAACAAAATAGCTATCACATAACATATTCTCAACACGATCCACATGCATGCAAAGTTGACACTATTCCAAGATAGTGGGATTAACATTAACTAAAGTCATGACCTCTCCAAACCCACTTTTATCAAAAATACCATAAGATTGAACATTCTCCAAATATGTGGGATCTAAAGTTGACACTCTTCCAAACCCATTTTCAATAGTATTGCAAACGTTATTATCAATCTCATATTCATCATGGGGGTTAAATAAATTTTTAAGATCAAAAGAAGAATCATCCCAATCATGATCATTGCAACAAGTAGTAGTCATAGCAAAACTAGCATCCCCAAGCTTAGGGTTTTGCATATTATTAGCATAATTTACATTAAAAGAATTTATCATAAAATCATTCCAATCATGCTTTTTATTTAAAGATCTATCATGAAGCACTTCATCACAATTTTCAGATCTACGGGTTTTAGGAAAAAAGCTTATAAAGATAATCTAGTGCATCCAAATCACTAGGAATTGGTTCATCATAATTGGATCTCTTAAAAAGATTGGCACGCGGATCAGGATCCATAGACTTTTAGCAAGCAAAGATGCAAGCAAAAAGAAGGCACAAGCAAACATAAGATCGAACGGAAGAAGGGCGAATAAAACGGCAAGGGTGAAGTGGAGGAGAGGAAAATGAGAGGCAAATGGCAAATAATGTAATGCGAGAGATAGGGATTGTGATGGGTACTTGGTATGTTGACTTTTGCGTAAGCCTCCCCGGCAACGGCGCCAGAAATTCTTCTTGCTACGTCTCGAGCTTGCGTTGGTTTTCCCCGAAGAGGAGAGGATGATGCAGCACAGTAGCGTAAGTATTTCCCTCAGTTTTTTGAGAACCAAGGTATCAATCCAGTAGGAGGTCACGCGCAAGTCCCTCGTACCTGCACAACACGATAGCAACTCGCAACCAACGCTTAGGGGTTGTCAATCCCTTCACGGTCACTTACGAGAGTGAGATCTGATAGAGATAATATTTTTAGTATTTTTGATAGATAGATGCAAAGTAAAAAGTAAAGGCAAAGTAAAAACAAAGCAAGTAAATAAAGTGATAAAGATTGATATGATGAGAATAGTGTTGGGGAACGTAGTAATTTCAAAAAAAATCCAACGCACACGCAAGATAATGGCGATGTATAGCAACGAGAGGGGAGAGTGTTGTCTACGTACCCTCGTAGACCGAAGCGGAAGCGTTGACGCAACGTAGAGGAAGTAGTCATACGTCTTCCCGGTCCAACCGATCCAAGCACCGTTACTCTGGCACCGCCGAGTTCTTGACACACGTACAGCTCGATGACACACCCCGAACTCCGATCCAGCAGAGGTATGGGGAGGAGTTCCGTCAGCACGACGGCGTGGTGACGATCTTGATGTTCAACTGTCACAGGGCTTCGCCTAAGCACCGCTGCAATATGACCGAGGTGTAATATCATGGAGGGGGGCACCGCACACGGCTAAGGAACGATCACGATGATCAACTCGTGTGTCTATAGGGTGCCCCCGCCCCCGTATATAAAGGAGGAGAGGAGGAGGGGGCCGGCCAAGAGGGGAGGCGCGCCCTAGGGGGGGGCAAACCTACTCCAAGTAGGTTTGGCCCCCCTTTCGTATTAGGAGTAGGAGAGGGAAGGAAGAGAGGGGAGGGAAGAAGGGAAGGGGGCCGGGCCCCCTCCCAATTCGGATTGGGCTTGGGAGGGCGCGCCCCCTCCTTTGCTCCTTCTCCCTCCCTTCCACTAAGGCCCAATAAGGTCCATATACTTACCGGGGGGTTCCGGTAACCTCCCGGAACTCCGGTATAATCCCAATCTCATCTGGAACCTTTCCGGTGTCCAAATATATCCGTCCAATATATCAATCTTTATGTCTCGACCATTTCGAGACTCCTCGTCATGTCCGTGATCACATCCGGGACTCTGAACAACCTTCGGTACATCAAAATACATAAACTCATAATAAAATTGTCATCGAAACCTTAAGCGTGCGGACCCTACGGTTCGAGAACAATGCAGACATGACCGAGACACATCTCCGGTCAATAACCAATAGCGGGACCTGGATGCCCATATTGGTTCCTACATATTCTACGAAGATCTTTATTGGTCAGATCGCATAACAACATACGTTGTTCCCTTTGTCATCGGTATGTTACTTGCCCGAGATTCGATCGTCGGTATCCAATACCTAGTTCAATCTCGTTACCGGCAAGTCTCTTTACTCGTTCCGTAATACATCATCTCACAACTAACTCATTAGTTGCAATGATTGCAAGGCTTAAGTGATGTGCATTACTGAGAGGGCCCAGAGATACCTCTCCGACATTCGGAGTGAAAAATCCTAATCTCGAAATACGCCAACCCAACAAGTACCTTGGAGACACCTGTAGAGCACCTTTATAATCACCCAGTTACGTTGTGACGTTTGGTAGCACACAAAGTGTTCCTCCGGTAAACGGGAGTTGCATAATCTCATAGTCATAGGAACATGTATAAGTCATGAAGAAAGCAATAGAAACATACTAAACGATCGGGTGCTAAGCTAACGGAATGGGTCATGTCAATCAGATCATTCAACTAATGATGTGATCTCGTTAATCAAATAACAACTCCTTGTTCATGGTTAGGAAACATAACCATCTTTGATTAACAAGCTAGTCAAGTAGAGGCATACTAGTGACACTCTGTTTGTCTATATATTCACACATGTATTATGTTTCCGGTTAATACAATTCTAGCATGAATAATAAACATTTATCATGATATAAGGAAATAAATAATAACTTTATTATTGCCTCTAGGGCATATTTCCTTCAGTCTCCCACTTGCACTAGAGTCAATAATCTAGATTACATAGTAATGATTCTAACACCCATGGAGTCTTGGTGTTGATCATGTTTTGCTCGTGGAAGAGGCTTAGTCAACGGGTCTGTAACATTCAGATCCGTATGTATCTTGCAAATCTCTATGTCTCCCACCTGGACTAGATCCCGGATGGAATTGAAGCGTCTCTTGATGTGCTTGGTTCTCTTGTGAATTCTGGATTCCTTCGCTAAGGCAATCGCTCCAGTATTGTCACAAAAGATTTTCATTGGACCCGATGCACTAGGTATGACACCTAGATCGGATATGAACTCCTTCATCCGGACTCCTTCATTGGCTGCTTCCGAAGCAGCTATGTATTCCGCTTCACACGTAGATCCCGCCACGATGCTTTTCTTCGAACTGCACCAACTGACAGCTCCACCGTTTAATGTAAACACGTATCCGGTTTGCGATTTAGAATCGTCCGGATCAGTGTCAAAGCTTGCATCAACGTAACCATTTACGATGAGCTCTTTGTCACCTCCATATACGAGAAACATATCCTTAGTCCTTTTTAGGTACTTCAGGATGTTCTTGACCGCTGTCCAGTGATCCACTCCTGGATTACTTTGGTACCTCCCTGCTAAACTTATAGCAAGGCACACATCAGGTCTGGTACACAGCATTGCATACATGATAGAGCCTATGGCTGAAGCATAGGGAACATTTTTCATTTTCTCTCTATCTTCTGAAGTGGTCGGGCTTTGAGTCTTACTCAACTTCACACCTTGCAATACAGGCAAGAACCCTTTCTTTGCTTGATCCATTTTGAACTTCTTCAAAACTTTGTCAAGGTATGTGCTTTGTGAAAGTCCAATTAAGCATTTTGATCTATCTCTATAGATCTTAATGCCCAATATGTAAGCAGCTTCACCGAGGTCTTTCATTGAAAAACTTTTATTCAAGTATCCCTTTATGCTATCCAGAAATTCTATATCATTTCCAATCAATAATATGTCATCCACATATAATATTAGAAATGCTACAGAGCTCCCACTCACTTTCTTGTAAATACAGGCTTCTCCAAAAGTCTGTATAAACCCAAATGCTTTGATCACACTATCAAAACATTTATTCCAACTCCGAGAGGCTTGCACCAGTCCATAAATGAATCGCTGGAGCTTGCACACTTTGTTAGCTCCCTTTGGATCGATAAAACCTTCTGGTTGCATCATATACAACTCTTCCTCCAGAAATCCATTCAGGAATGCAGTTTTTACATCCATTTGCCAAATTTCATAATCATAAAATGCGGCAATTGCTAACATGATTCGGACAGACTTAAGCATCGCTACGGGTGAGAAGGTCTCATCGTAGTCAACCCCTTGAACTTGTCGAAAACCTTTTGCAACAAGTCGAGCTTTGTAGACAGTAACATTACCGTCAGCGTCAGTCTTCTTCTTGAAGATCCATTTATTCTCAATTGCTTGCCGACCATCGGGAAAGTCAAGCAAAGTCCATACTTTGTTCTCATACATGGATCCATCTCAGATTTCATGGCTTCAAGCCATTTTGCGGAATCTGGGCTCACCATCGCTTCTTCATAGTTCGTAGGTTCATCATGATCTAGTAGCATGACTTCCAGAATAGGATTACCGTACCACTCTGGTGCGGATCTTACTCTGTTTGACCTACGAGGTTCTGTATTAACTTGATCTGAAGTTCTATGATCATCATCATCAACTTCCTCACTAGTTGGTTTTGACGACACAGAAACCGGTTCCTGTGATGTATTATTTTCCAACAAGGGAGTAGGTACAGTTACCTCATCAAGTTCTACTTTCCTCCCACTCACTTCTTTCGAGAGAAACTCCTTCTCTAGAAAGGATCCATTCTTAGCAACGAATGTCTTGCCTTCGGATCTGTGATAGAAGGTGTACCCAACTGTCTCCTTTGGGTATCCTATGAAGACACATTTCTCCGATTTGGGTTCGAGCTTATCAGGTTGAAGCTTTTTCACATAAGCATCACAGCCCCAAACTTTAAGAAACGACAACTTTGGTTTCTTGCAAAACCATAGTTCATAAGGTGTCGTCTCAACAGATTTTGATGGTGACCTATTTAACGTGAATGTGGCCGTCTCTAAAGCATAACCCCAAAACGATAGCGGTAAATCTGTAAGAGACATCATAGATCGCACCATATCAAGTAAAGTACGATTACGACGTTCGGACACACCATTACGCTGTGGTGTTCCGGGTGGCGTGAGTTGCGAAACTATTCCGCATTGTTTCAAGTGTAGACCAAACTCATAACTCAAATATTCTCCTCCATGATCAGATCGTAGAAACTTTATTTTCTTGTTACGATGATTTTCAACTTCACTCTGAAATTCTTTGAACTTTTCAAATGTTTTAGACTTGTGCTTCATCAAGTAGATATACCCATATCTGCTTAAATCATCTGTGAAGGTGAGAAAATAACGATATCCGCCACGAGCCTCAACATTCATCGGACCACATACATCTGTATGTATGATTTCTAAAAAATTTGTTGCTCTCTCCATAGTACCGGAGAACGGTGTTTTGGTCATCTTGCCCATGAGGCACAGTTCGCAAGTACCAAGTGATTCATAATCAAGTGGTTCCAAAAGACCATCAGTATGGAGTTTCTTCATGTGCTTTACACCGATATGACCTAAACGGCAGTGCCACAAATAAGTTGCACTATCATTATCAACTCTGCATCTTTTGGCTTCAACACTATGAATATGTGTATCACTACTATCGAGATTCATCAAAAATAGACCACTCTTCAAGGGTGCATGACCATAAAAGATATTACTCATATAAATAGAACAACCATTATTCTCTGATTTAAATGAATAACCGTCTCGCATCAAACAAGATCCAGATATAATGTTCATGCTCAACGCTGGCACCAAATAACAATTATTTAGGTCTAATACTAATCCCGAAGGTAGATGTAGAGGTAGCGTGCCGACCGCGATCACATCGACTTTGGAACCATTTCCCACGCGCATCGTCACCTCATCCTTTGCTAGTGTTCGCTTAATCCGTAGTCCCTGTTTCGAGTTGCAAATATTAGCAACAGAACCAGTATCAAATACCCAGGTGCTACTGCGAGCTCTAGTAAGGTACACATCAATAACATGTATATCACATATACCTTTGTTCACCTTGCCATCCTTCTTACCCGCCAAATACTTGGGGCAGTTCCGCTTCCAGTGACCAGTCTGCTTGCAGTAGAAGCACTCAGTTTCAGGCTTAGGTCCAAACTTGGGTTTCTTCTCTTGAGCAGCAACTTGTTTGCTGTTCTTCTTGAAGTTCCCCTTCTTCTTCCCTTTGCCCTTTTTCTTGAAACTAGTGGTCTTGTTGACCATCAACACTTGATGCTCCTTCTTGATTTCTACCTCTGCAGCCTTTAGCATTGCGAAGAGCTCGGGAATCGTCTTATCCATCCCTTGCATATTATAGTTCATCACGAAGCTCTTGTAGCTTGGTGGAAGTGATTGGAGAATTCTGTCAATGACGCTATCATCCGGAAGAGTAACTCCCAGTTGAATCAAGTGATTACATTACCCAGACATCTTGAGTATGTGGTCACTGACAGAACTATTCTCCTCCATCTTGCAGCTATAGAACTTATTGGAGACTTCGTATCTCTCAATCCGGGCATTCTTCTGGAATATTAACTTCAACTCCTGGAACATCTCATATGCTCCATGACGTTCAAAACATCGTTGAAGTCCCGGTTCTAAGCCGTAAAGCATGGCACATTGAACTATCGAGTAGTCATCAGCTTTGCTCTGCCAGACGTTCTTAACGTCGTCAGTTGCATCAGCAGCAGGCCTGGCACCCAGCGGTGCTTCCAGGACGTAATTTTTCTGTGCGGCAATGAGGATAATCCTCAAGTTACGGACCCAGTCCGCGTAGTTGCTACCATCATCTTTCAACTTAGCTTTCTCAAGGAACGCATTAAAATTCAACGGAACAACAGCACGGGCCATCTATCTACAATCAACATAGACAAGCAAGATACTATCAGGTACTAAGTTCATGATAAATTTAAGTTCAATTAATCATATTACTTAAGAACTCCCACTTAGACAGACATCTCTCTAGTCATCTAAGTGATCACGTGACCCAAATCAACTAAACCATAACCGATCATCACGTGAGATGGAGTAGTTTTCAATGGTGAACATCTTATGTTGATCATATCTACTATATGATTCACGCTCGACCTTTCGGTCTCCATGTTCCAAGGCCATATCTGCATACGCTAGGCTCGTCAAGTTTAACCTGAGTATTCTGCGTGTGCAAAACTGGCTTGCACCCGTTGTAGATGGACGTAGAGCTTATCACACCCGATCATCACGTGGTGTCTGGGCACGACGAACTTTGGCAACGGTGCATACTCAGGGAGAACACTTCTTGATAATTTTAGTGAGAGATCATCTTAAAATGCTACCGTCAATCAAAGCCAGATAAGATGCATAAAGGATAAACATCACATGCAATCAATATAAGTGATATGATATGGCCATCATCATCTTGTGCTTGTGATCTCCATCTCCGAAGCACCATCATGATCACCATCGTCACCGGCGCGACACCTTGATCTCCATCGTAGCATCGTTGTCGTTTACGCCATCTATTGCTTCTACGACTATCACTACCGCTTAGTGATAAAGTAAAGCAATTACAGGGCGTTTGCATTTCATACAATAAAGCGACAACCATATGGCTCCTGCCAGTTGCCGATAACTTCGGTTACAAAACATGATCATCTCATACAATAAAATATAGCATCACGTCTTGGCCATATCACATCACAACATGCCCTGCAAAAACAAGTTAGACGTCCTCTACTTTGTTGGTGCAAGTTTTATGTGGCTGCTACGGGCTTAAGCAAGAACCAATCTCACCTACGCATCAAAACCACAACGATAGTTTGTCAAGTTAATGCTGTTTTAACCTTCGCAAGGACCGGGCGTAGCCACACTCGGTTCAACTAAAGTTGGAGAAACTGACACCCGCTAGTCACCTGTGTGCAAAGCACGGCGGTAAAACCAGTCTCGCGTAAGTGTACGCGTAATGTCGGTCCGGGCCGCTTCATCCAACAATACCGTCGAACCAAAGTATGACATGATGGTAAGCAGTATGACTTATATCGCCCACAACTCACTTGTGTTCTACTCGTGCATATAACATCAAACCATAAAACCTAGGCTCGGATCCCACTGTTGGGGAACGTAGTAATTTCAAAAAAATTCCTACGCACACACAAGATCATGGTGATGTATAGCAACGAGAGGGGAGAGTGTTGTCTACGTACCCTCGTAGACCGAAGCGGAAGCGTTGACGCAACGTAGAGGAAGTAGTCGTACGTCTTCCCGGTCCAACCGATCCAAGCACCGTTACTCCGGCACCTCCAAGTTCTTGACACACGTACAGCTCGATGACGCACCCCGAAGTCCAATCCAGCAGAGGTATGGGGAGGAGTTCCGTCAGCACGACTGCGTGGTGACAATCTTGATGTTCAACTATCGCAGGGCTTCGCTTAAGCACCGCTGCAATATGACTGAGGTGTAATATCATGGAGGGGGGCACCGCACACGGCTAAGGAACGATCACGATGATCAACTCGTGTATCTATGGGGTGCCCCCGCCCCCGTATATAAAGGAGGAGAGGAGGAGGGGGCCGGCCAAGAGGGGAGGCGCGCCCTAGGGGGGGCAAACCTACTCCAAGTAGGTTTGGCCCCCCTTTCCTATTAGGAGTAGGAGAGGGAAGGAAGAGAGGGGAGGGAAGAAGGGAAGGGGGCCGGCCCCCCTCCCAATTCGTATTGGGCTTGGGGGGGCGCGCCCCTCCTTTGCTCCTTCTCCCTCCCTTCCACTAAGGCCCAATAAGGCCCATAGACTTACCGGGGCGGTTCCGGTAACCTCCCGGAACTCCGGTATAATCCCAATCTCATCCGGAACCTTTCCGGTGTCCAAATATATCCGTCCAATATATCAACCTTTATGTCTCGACCATTTCGAGACTCCTCGCCATGTCCGTGATCACATCCGGGACTCCGAACAACCTTCGGTACATCAAAATACATAAACTCATAATAAAACTGTCATCGAAACCTTAAGCGTGCGGACCCTACGGTTCGAGAACAATGCAGACATGATCGAGACACGTCTCCGGTCAATAACCAATAGCGGGACCTGGATGCCCATATTGGTTCCTACATATTCTACGAAGATCTTTATCGGTCAGATCGCATAACAACATACATTGTTCCCTTTGTCATCGGTATGTTACTTGCCCGAGATTCGATCGTCGGTATCCAATACCTAGTTCAATCTCGTTCCGTAATACATCATCTCGCAACTAACTCATTAGTTGCAATGCTTGCAAGGCTTAAGTGATGTGCATTACCGAGAGGGCCCAGAGATACCTCTCCGACATTCGAAGTGACAAATCCTAATCTCGAAATACGCCAACCCAACAAGTACCTTTGGAGACACCTGTAGAGCACCTTTATAATCACCCAGTTACGTTGTGACGTTTGGTAGCACACAAAGTGTTCCTCCGGTAAACGGGAGTTGCATAATCTCATAGTCATAGGAACATGTATAAGTCATGAAGAAAGCAATAGCAACATACTAAACGATCGGGTGCTAAGCTAACGGAATGGGTCATGTCAATCAGATCATTCAACTAATGATGTGATCTCGTCAATCAAATAACAACTCCTTGTTCATGGTTAGGAAACATAACCATCTTTGATTAACAAGCTAGTCAAGTAGAGGCATACTAGTGACACTCTGTTTGTCTATATATTCACACATGTATTATGTTTCCGGTTAATACAATTCTAGCATGAATAATAAACATTTATCATGATATAAGGAAATAAATAATAACTTTATTATTGCCTCTAGGGCATATTTCCTTCAAATAGACCCGGGGGCCATAGGTTTCACTAGTGGCTTCTCTCAAGAGCATAAGTATTCTACGGTGGGTGAACAAATTACTGTTAAGCAATTGATAGAATTGAGCATAGTTATGAGTATATCTAGGCAATGATCATGTATATAGGCATCACGTCCATGACAAGTAGATCGAAACGATTCTGCATCTACTATTATTACTCCACCCATCGACCGCTATCCAGCATGCATCTAGAGTATTAAGTTAAAAAAAGAGTAACGCCTTAAGCAAGATGACATGATGTGGAGGGATAAATTCATGCAATATGATAAAAACCCCATCTTGTTATCCTCGATGGCAACAATACAATACGTGCCTTGCAACTCTTTCTGTCACTGAGTAAGGACACCGCAAGATTGAACCCAAAGTCATGCACTTCTCCCATGGCAAGAACTACCAATCTAGTTGGCCGAACCAAACGGATAATTCGAAGAGACTTGCAAAGATAACTCAATCATACATAAAAGAATTAAGAGAAGGTTCAAATATTTTCCATAGATAAGTTGGATCATAAACCCACAATTCATCGGTCTCAACAAACACACCGCAAAAAGAAGATTACATCGAATAGATCTCCACAAGAGAGGGGGAGAATATTGTATTGAGATCCAAAAAGAGAGAAGAAGCCATCTAGCTACTAGCTATGGACCCGAAGGTCTGAAGTAAACTACTCACACTTCATGGGAGGGGCTATGGTGATGATGTAGAAGCCCTCCGTGGTGGATGCCCCCTCCGGCGGAGCTCCGGAACAGGCCCAAGATGGGATCTTGTGGATACAGAAGGTTGCGGCGGTGGAATTAGGTTTTTGGCTCCTGTTCTGATCATATGGGGATACGTAGGTATATATAGGAGGAAGGAGTACGTCGGTGGAGCTCCGAGGGGCCCATGAGGTAGGGGGCGCGCCCAGGGGGGCGCCCTCCACCCTCGTGACCTCCTCGGAAGCTTCTTGGAGTAGGGTCCAAGTCTCCTGGATCACGTTCCGTGAGAAAATCATGTTCCCGGAGGTTTCATTCCGTTTGGACTCCGTTTGATATTCGTTTCTTCGAAACACTGAAACAGGCAAAAAAACAGCAATTCTGGGCTGGGACTCCGGTTAATAGGTTAGTCCCAAAAATAATATAAAAGTGGAAAATAAAGCCCAATGTAGTCCAAAACAGTAGATAAAGTAGCATGGAGCAATCAAAAATTATAGATACGTTGGAGACGTATCAGGAGACAAGGAAAAATGAGGAGACGAGAAATGAGGAGATGCAAAGGAGCCGGATAATGAAGATGAGAAAAGAGACAACGTACATAGCACCCTCATTCTTCCACTACTACAAAGCAGTCTAATAACAAAAAAACTAGAAAAATCCCAAGAAAATTGCCAGAAAAAAAAAAACAGAGGCTAGACAAAATATGAGGGTCGCTGATCGAAACTTCGGCCGGGCGCGCCGCGTAGCTCGCTTTAGTTTTTCTCTCCACGTGACTATCGTGAGCATCTGGGATCACCCACCGCCTACCTCTTCATCTTATCTCTTCAGGACGCACTACAACCATTTGTACCCCTCAAGTCTCTCTCCTCTCAATCCCAATCCCGTCAGCCACGGCACCATCTCCCCGGCAAGCAGCTCCTTCCATGGTGCTCGTGCAGCTCCTACCTCTCCACGGCTGTGACGTCGTCACCTTGTCCGCCTCCACCGGCAACTGGATGCGCGCTCTCTCGATGGCCGTCGCAGCTAGGGTGCTTCGGTCACCATGGCCAAGCTGAGCCCGGCCACGGCGGCGGCGGTGAGTATGTGCTATAGACCCGAGGGGCTTTGCTGGAACCGGTTACCTTTTTTCGCTGGATCCACCATTTTGTTTTGCAACAACCCCTTTTGTCTTTTGCTACCATCCCCACTCGATTTTGATGAACATCTTCGTTTTTGTCTAGAACTGGTGCCCCTGTCTGCTGCAACCAGCTGGTGTATGTGCTACAAGGTCGGTGCCACACCGGGGAAGCTACATCCAGCGGCAAGGAGTATTGTATCCAACTCAGTTCGACGTCGAGAGCTCACGCCAGAGCTGCAACTGGCTATTGGGGGAGCTGCAAGGGAGGGTGGCCGTTTTTTGCTAATGCGTTTTTTGCTCAACCAATTTTTTGTTTTTGCTAGAACCGGTGTATTTTTTTGCTGGAACCAAGACAATTTTTTGTTTCATCGGATGCAGAGCTCTCAAATGCTCATGTCGTTTTTACTGGGACCTAAGTTTGTTTCTGCTAGAAGCGTTTTTTGATTTTTGCTTCAACCGACCATTAGACTTCGACCCGCAGCGAAGTTTTTTGCTGGAAGATTTTTGTTCCTTCCAGATTTTCTGTTGGTTGGCACTCGAACCCGCAGCGATCCGGAGACGCAAGATGCTGCAGCCAGCCACCCGACTGCTAGCACATGCATCATCAGAAGCTGGATCCAGCAAATTGTTTTGCTACTACCATATTTTTGTACTGGAAACAGCTTCAAATTTTGCTTCCACCATGTTCTGCTTTTGCTGCATATAGCTTTTTTTTGCTTCCACCATGACGGCTACTGGCAGCAACGATGGCGGCCGGTGCTGGCGGCAACGACGACGACCCGCAAGGAGGGCGGCTACAGGCGAGCGCGCCGGGGCGGTACTTCCAGGTTGGGCGCATCGTTCATCCATGGTGGTGCGCTGGAAGTTCTTTTTAAAGAAGACGCCTAGTGGAAGAAGAGGAGAGAATCACACGGCTATGAGTTGTTCGATCGGACGCTGCTGGTACGACCGGCCCAAAGTTGGACTTCGCGATGACGCTAGGCGTGCGTGACAAAAATAAAGCGAAGATCATGAAAAATCTTATTCCTCGCACGATGCGTTGAACTGTCGACGCAATGCACAGCCGAAACCCCGCAACGCTACAAATGGGCAGGTCCACTTCACTAAAGCTTGCCAGCCGGATTTGGCAACAATGGACACGCAACGGTTTTCCGGTTCTTTTTCTGTTTTTTCATTTTCAGTTTTTGATTCTTTTTTCTTTTTTTCATTTATTATTTTCATTTTATTGATTTTCTATTTTTTTAAAATGTTTAGTAACTTCCAAAATGTTATATTTTCAAGAAGTTGTCGAAAATATTAGAAAATGTTCTTGTTTTCAAAGTTTGTTCAATAATTCAGGAAATGTTTGCACTTTCCAAAAATTGTTTTGGAACTTAAATGAATGTTTGTGTTTTTATAAATTTTTCAGGATGTCAAAAAATATTCCTGTTTTCAAGTTTTCCTCCCAAACTCAAAGAATGTTCACAGTTTTTTAAGTTGTTCAGGAATTTCAAAAATTGTTTGCGCTTTTCAAAGATTTAGAAAACAATGTTCCCATTATCAAAGTTTGTTCACGAATTAAAAAAAATATGTTTTTTGAAAAAATATTCTTGTTTTCAATGAAATGTTCAGAACTTCAAAAAATGTTGGTGTGTATCAAAAATTATTCCCGTTTCAATAAATATTCACATTTTCAAGAAATCGCTTTTAGAACTGTCGCTGCTGTTTGTTCTTATACTCAGGCTGCTTGTCAAGACACCGTAGCTGATCAGTTCCAGTAGCTAGTGACAAGCTCAAACCAGCGGAGTTCTTGGGTTCCAAACTTCACGGGCGCTGCTTAAATTCGTCATATAGGAGGTCCCATCAAGTTTGCACAAAGATTACAACAAATAGAACGGACGGGCCACAACTTGGATGAGATATTATAGAGTCAATTATACCGGTGGTGCTAGAACTTGGCGCAAATAATCACTTTAGTGTTAGAACTTGCGGCATATATTAAAGTGATGCAAAAACTTGACTCGGCCATGCAAATACGGTGCAAATCTCGTTTGTATACGGATGCGACGCTGACAATGCACGACAGCGTGGCATAGGGCCCGCCGTTAGTGACTGCAAAAAAGAACCCTCGGTTTTTTATTTATTTTTTCTCATGAAAAGGCTCGTGTTAGATATGTGATTGGCATCCGGTAGGTCCCCACTTGTCTGTGAAACCTCACTAATTTTATTAGAATGAAAAATAATCCGCCGAGGGATTCGTACCAGTGACCTCAGCCTAAACAACGTGCGCAGCTAACCAACCACAAAGAGCTCACATTACGTCATTGAAGCATACGGAGGTCTTATATCTTTGAATTAAGTAACATAACGAAAGAATTTTAATCGTAAAAAGTGTTACGCTCATGGGGTTTCAAGCTAGCTACCCAGGTAAAACAATTAGGAGAGCGTGCCACTCCAACTATGTACTCTCATGTGTAAATATAATTGTTACAGTTTATGTCTAATAGAACGTTCTCCTGGGCTACAATTTATGTTTTTTTCTTCACTTTTTGAAAGTTGTAAAGAAATGTAAATTGTAATTATAAATAATGTACATATAAATAAAAATATATTAGACTAAAAAATACTCATATATTAATTTTAAGAAATATATCAAATTAAATTATGAATTAGTTGTATGATTAAAAAGTTTTTCATATTAAATAAAATATCAAAGTAATTTTAGAAAATATGTGTATTTAAAAACATTATCAGTTCAGTTCAAAAAAATTACAAGTTTTTTTATAAAATATTCATGTTGTATATAAAATTGTACAAGCTTTAATGTTTTAATGTTGGTTTAATAAAATTTGTGTGTTTTCTAAAAATTAGATATGTACTACAATATAAATATATGTGCAAAAAATTAGCTTAGTGTGCCTCGGACTACAGGTTCTCAAAAACGTATTTACAATTATGCGTACACTTATAGTTTACATTTTGTGGGGCTAAAATGAAGTAAAGGAAAAAACTAACATGTTTAAACTGTTGTATAAAACTTAAGAATCCTATTAAGGCACGAAATGCCGTTTGTTGTATAGTAGTATTTGCTAGGTCGTCCTCGTGGTAACTGTCAGGTCGCTGGTACGAAATCCCATGGATGTATCTTTTTATTTATTTCTTGAATTAGAATTCTTATTTTTATTTATTTAACAAAGATATAAAGGCTGAGTATCCTTATATGACAACAACTGTTATTTGGTGTGTTGGCTAGCCGTGCTCTCGGCTGACTATACGTCAACGGGTCGAATTCTTGCCTGGGACCACCCAATGCCACACACGCAGATACTGTGTGTACACCTGATCAGGGCTCTTTACATGAGAAAAAAAAAACAGAATTTAAGGTTTTTATTGCAAAAGAGAACACCACACGCCCAATCTTCACCATATGGTCGCTGACAGCGGGCCCTATGCCACGCTGGCATACCTCGTCAGCTTCGCCGACATATATAAACGAGATTTGCACCGTTTTTGCACGTTCAAGCCAAGTTTTTGTACTATTTTAATGTATGCCGCAAGTTCTCTAAAGTGACCGTTTACGTCAAGTTCTAGCACCATCGGTGTAATTGACTCGATATTATAAGCAACCTGTTGGAGAGTTTCCCTGTCACACACGTGCATGCATGGATAGAAAGACGCAGAGTTGATGACGATGTTCTTGTCGCTACTAACGGAATGTGCGGTGGAAGCTTCCATTGTGATGAATTGTCTGCGAGTCAGCAAATATGCAGCATGTTTGACCAGTCGGCAGTGCCACTTCGCCAAACACATCGCTTGTGACCAGTCGGCAGCTGTCTGTAGATGCATCTTATCCTCAGCTGATCTTCTTGGTGGATCCATGCTTGATCTTCTTCTCTGACTAGTTGCATAATACCACTCCAACATAGCTGCTTCAGCCTTCAATGCTCAGTAGGTGGTCCGAGTGCATCGACGATCCAGTTCGTACTTACATATATGCACCATGGGGCACACAGAGACGTAGGGCGCAGCACACCCAAGTGGACTCACATGACATCAAAGCCACACTCAGCCGACAGGATGAGGATGTACTCACGCGCCCTGCTCGTCCTCCTCCTCAGCTCTCTCCTCGCCGGCGCGGCCAATGCCGAGCCCTCTCGGGAGCTTACTCACAAGGACTGCCACCCTGACGACAAGGCGGTGCTGCTCGCCTTCCCGGAGTCCTGGTCCTCGTCATGGGCGCCCGACACACCCTGCTGCGACTGGTTCGCCGTCGCCTGCGACCGCTCCACCGGCCGCGTCGTGGGCTTCTCCGTCTTCCAGGACCCCGACTTCACGGGCACCATCCCCGGCACCATCGCCGGTCTCACCCACCTGGAGGACCTCTTCCTGCACCACCTCCCGGGGCTGTCAGGCCCCATACCGCCGGCGATAGGCAAGCTCTCCAACCTTTCCAGGCTCGAAATCTCATGGACGGCCGTGTCGGGCCCCGTGCCGTCCTCCTTGGGCAAGCTCAAGAAGCTCACCCAGCTCAACCTCTCCTTCAACTCGCTCAGCGGCGCCATCCCGGTGTCGCTGGGGACCATCCCCGGGATCACCCTCAGCCGCAACCACCTCAGCGGCGCCATCCCCACGATGTTCCTCAGCGAGTCCGCGGGCCAGGACGTCTACCTCGACGTGTCGCACAACAACCTCACCGGGGCCATCCCGGCCGTGTTCGCCGCCGTGAACTTCACGCACCTCGACCTGTCGCGCAACGCCCTGACCGGCGACGCGTCGGGCCTCTTCGGCCATGCGAAGGAGCTGCAGTACATCGACCTGTCCCGCAACGCCTTCGATTTCGACCTGTCAGGCGTGGTGGTGCTCCCGGAGAAGCTCTTCCACCTGGACCTGAGCCACAATGCCATCCATGGCAGCATCCCGGCGCAGGTCGCGAACGTGGCCAACCTGCTGGCCTTCAACGTGAGCTACAACAGGCTCTGCGGCCCCGTGCCGACCGGCGGGAACATGGCGAGGTTCGATCTCTACAGCTTTCAGCACAACAAGTGCCTCTGCGGTGCTCCCCTCCCTGCGTGCAAGAAATAGATGGAATTATATATCTTGTGGGTTTGACAGAATAATTAACGAGATGTTGGTATTCATATGTCGACCAATTCGACTGTATTGATGTCTCCGGATTAAGAATTGTGCTGAAATAAAGTCAAGATGATTATATAGAGAGGTAAAGTTGGGGAAATACACTCTGGTTCCTGGATGTATATGCATCCTATATGGGGATTTTTTTTATAATATTTTAATAAAAAGTCAAAATAGGTAAGAACTATTTTGACAAAACACTTGACTTACTTTTGCACTAGTATATAAATCTCGACGAAAAAAAAACCAAAGTTGACCTCACAGCAAAAAAGACAAAATTTATTTGCTATTATAGGTCACTATTCACACTATTTTAGCCAAAAATTTGTCTTTTTTGAAAAGAAGTCAAAGGGATATATTTTTTTGTGGATTTTATTTTTCACGAGTACAATAGAAGGTCAAATTTATTTCAAAAATATTTTTCAGGAATTTTTGACTTTTTGTTGAATTACTAATTTTTTTCCCATACAGGGTGCATATGTCCCCATAGACCAAAAATCCCCCTCAGGTAAAGTTGTTGGCTAGCTTTGGTACTTCCTCTGTTTTAACTGTCTCACTAAGATTTATCGACGGAAATCAAGAGTTATTTGGTGTAGTACAAAGATCCTAGATTGTTTGACCACGGTCAAAATTTGGTTTTACATTATAAATTTTCTTTGTTCCCTTTCCCATGTGTTCTTTGGTTTTAATTAAAAGTTTGCGATTTTTGAGACAGATCAACGGTGCAGATTAAAACTTATCTCTCATTTAAAAAGGAACATATGTACAATTTATGGACACATCCGTCAAGTTTGACGTGGTCAGAAAGTCAACTCCATTATTTTTACCATTAAGTTGACCTTTATGGTAAGTGGGGCCCACACGTCGGCATATCCTCCTCTCTCTCTATTTGGCATTTCAACAAACACCTAGTGTAATTCTCAAAAAAAAACCTAGTGCGCATCGAACATCACCACCGCGCCAACCGTGTGGACGCCGGCGGGACCTGCTCGCTGCCTTCCATGGAGGTGAGGATGCTCCATGACCTCCTGGGCTTCCTGAACTGCACCTTGCTCATGGCGGTCGTGGCCAGGAACACAAGGTGCTTCATGAGCTGCACCTTCAGTCAGGCAGCACCACAGCACCTTCAGTCGACGAGCGTGACGGCCCAAGGCATGTCCAGTTCGGCGAGTGCCATGGCCCGTGGAAAGTCCAGTTCGGCAGGTGTAAAAATTCAGATTTTTAAAATGTTCACAGTTTCTAAAAAATGTACATGAATTTAAATACTTGCTATTTAGAAAAAATTCCTAAAGGTTTGAAAAATGTGTGTGAATTTAAAAAAATTTAAAAGAGGTCACGAATTTGAATATGTTTTGACAAATTTAAAATTGATCATGAACGTTGGGAAAATGCAAATTATAAAAAAACCAATAATAATAATAATAATAATAATAATAATAATGAAGACAAAAAAATTAGAAAAGCATACCAAAAAGGATGAAAACCTGAGGAAACCCAGCAGAAAATAAAATACAAAAAACCCAGAGAGAAAAAAACACTACAATCCACACTAGTGGGTGATCCTTCGTACTGGGCCAGGCCATCACGGACCTGTGCGAATAATAAATTCTGCGCAGCTAGCGTAGAATAGGAAATTTCTCCAAAGCGCCACATAAGCCCTGTGAGGAAAAGCCCACCTTAGTTAGTTGGAGGCCATGAGTAATTGCCCATATGCCTCGAAAGAAAAATGTGTAGTAATTGCCCATGATGATGAGCATGTCCTTCCTGCACGCAGCCGCCTCCAATCCAATCCGTTTCTTAGTCTGCACAGTGCCCGCGCTTTCATATAAGAGACATTAAACACTATAAGAGTCGCTACAAGGGCGTTTGCTGGGCGTGTCCACGTCGGACTAGTGAGACAAAAACGTTGCCGACCTAAGCGTTCGTTTCGACTCAAAAAAAAAAAAAAACCGTAAGCGTTCGCTTCGCCCAGAAGAAAGACAGCGACGACCTCCTTTCCTCTCTCAGAAATATCTCCCTGGGTGGATTGCTAGGGTTGCCGCCGCCGCCACCGCCGCCGCCGCCGCCTCGCCCCTGTCGGTCCATCCCAGCTACTTCGTCGCCGGCCACTGCAGACGGTGCATAGGAGGAGGTGCACGGTGGCCTTGCCGGAAGAGAGCGTCGATGGCCGTGGACGATGCCGAGGACGACCAGCTTGCCTCCATGTCCACGGAGGACGCGTCCTCCGGGCATCCCGCCTTCTCGGCAAAGAGATCCGCGTCCTCATGGTAAGCCTCGCTCTCCCAAACCTAGATCGCCTTTTCACCCCTTGTTGATGATGCTGACGACGGCGCATGGACGAGATCGCTCGAGCACGTACCTGACCAATCCCTTGTCGAGTAGCCGTGCGGTGAGGGCGCTTGCCTCTGGTGCCCCATCCATTCAGGAGGACGAGTAGATCCAACCCCAGCCACGCACCAGGTAGGAGTTCAACCTGGCTGCCTCTACATGTCCAACATGCTCTCATTGCTACACAATTTCAGGGTAAAGTGTCGTGCCATCAGCTTGCGTGTACGTTGCGTGTAGATGAGAAGCTGCTCCGATCCCATCTTCTCAACATCACCATCATCTGTTGCCTGCCAAGGTGACTTATTTGATTATTTTTCCTTTTAGGTGAGAGATAATCCTCAAATTAGACTGCGACTAAACACATGCAGATTGATATGCAGTTTTACAGATGTTTTCTACATAACTGAAATACAAATTTACAAATTAAACTAAAATCTTTGATCTATACATAAAGACGTATCATGTTGGATATATTATCTTTTGCCTACCAGGTGTCATCTGGACTAAATGCAGTACATTGCCACATTCTGTATTTGTTAGTGAGCAAGAGTTTAGATATTTCACTGTCAGACACATGCCAAGTTATTCCCTTTTCATCGTCTTCCTAAGTTGTAAATATTTCAATCATGGGACGATTGGAAAATAAAACATTATTCAATTAGGTTTAGTGTCTTATCTCTTTGTTTGGAGTGAGCATATTTTATTAACTTCTTTATTTTAATTAACATGTATGGCTAATTTGAGAGAAAGTCTTTTGTTTCATAGGACACACATAAAGCAGGGTTGCCTTTACTGAAGTTTCTTTCATTGACTAAAAAGATGGTTCTCTGCAACATAATCACGTGTTTGCTCTTTACGGAGTTGCGGACAATGAGGTAATTCATGATTGTTCAAAAGATTGGTTTCTACTTATTATTTCATATTTTTCTTAAAAGGTAATGAAATCATGTAATCATGTTTCATGTCTATTTTATGTAAGCTTCTTACTTTCATTTATCCATAATAACTTCTTTCTTATAGGATTTTGTCTTTGACTTCGTTAAAGTAGGAGGTGTCTGATTTATACTTTCTTAGCAAGTTCATACCTGAGTTTGGTTAAGCACTTTTAATTTCAGGCTACAAATGACTATGTATCTAAGACATTGAAGAGGCTAGAGGAGAAGGTAAATGGACGAGTAAGTTCTGCTCATTGCTGCTTCTTTTTTTTATTTGCCAAGTTGCGGTATCTACTCGAGTTGACTCACACACTATCTTCAACAGGTATTAAAACACTTGGTTTATCTCATGAGAGTAGGAGAAACTCTATGTGCGTCAACAAACATTTTTTATTGATAATAATGGTACGAACATTTGACATCTTAATTGTTCCTTGTCTCAGTTGTGTTTTGTTCTCCATGGATTAAATTCTGGCTTGAGTCAGGTCTCGACTTGCTTCTTGATCTTTTGGTTTCAGTGAGTTTGACACATCAACAGGATGGTTCAGTATCATTATACAAATTAGCCAACAAAGCTGCAACACTCTCTTTGATGGATGCTGCACCTCCATCTCCAACGCCACAGGTTTAGTAGAAACAAAAAAAAGGGTGATTTGTCTTTTACTATGTAGTTATGCTATTGAAGTGAATTAGGTCTTCACAGTGCTTAAAAAAGAGATTTGTCTAATAGAATTGTTGTAAAAATATAGAGTTCTCAGGATATAAACTACTTCGGAGAGATTAGCAAGATTTGAATTAAATCAAGAGTATGTGTGCACAAATTTCCTTTAAATGTTATTTCCTACAAGTCATGAAATGTGCAATGTATTGGACACTTGTTTGTTACGTGATTTGGTAATTATATGATGCAGATTGCCTTTCGTCTCCATTTGGTAATTATATGATACACTTGTTTTAGCTTCAACATGTATGGTTTGGTGTTCTCATAAATGGAATCATCCCTCAGTGTAGTGTAGGTGTACGTACTCGGTAAATATTATTTTTCCAGGAAGTTCCTATACTAGCTAAGAAAGGTTAGTTTGAAATACTAGATAGGTGCTCATTGGACAATTTATGAATGATGGGAAATGCTTACAACAAATGCGAAGTTTTCAGTTGTGGCGAGGGAATGAATATTGTTGTTTATCCTGTTTTAATGGTATGATAGTGATTATTCTATGCAAACATAGCAATTTTATAAGTTACTCAGCTTGTTTATTGAAATTGGTGTCTATAGCAACTAGAAAGGACGGTGCTATGTTCCTGTCTAACTGTCTTTTTCTCTGAATGTTTTGTTTAGAACTTGACTTTTATTAATGAGAAGAGTTTAAGTGTGGAATTCATGTTATGGAACCGTCAACCAGTTCTACATGTGTCACTGATGCGTGTGCTATGTCCTTTTTGTTGTGCTCAATTTGAGTGTCTGGCATCCTCTATTTGCCTCATATAAGAGATGCACTAGCTGCATATGAGGAGATATAAAGGGCTGGTTCATAAGTTTCATGAAACTACTGAATTTGAAGGTATACTTTGGCCTCTTTGCCTCAAATAAGAAATGCACTAGCTGCATGCGAGCAAGCAGATGGACGAGGAGGCCGAGCCATCCACGAGGGCGTCGATATCAACCCGCCCCTCGCCTTGTGGGGCAGAGGACAAGGAGGCAGAGCAATCCACGATGTCGTCACCATCGTCCTCGCCTTTGAGCGAAAGCAGGTCTGGGACATGCTTGAGACCGAGGGCGTCCCGAGCAACCTGAACCATTATCATCTATCTGATCGCTTATGTGCTTTTCTCTTAGAGCTGATCCATTGTTTGAATGTGTTGCATTTGTGCTGATTTCTCTTATAGTCCAGCCAGGAACTTGCACATACACATAATCTTGTGCTTTCAGTCTGATTTTATGTTGATTAACGGAGTTATATTACCATTGCTTACCTGTTCCTATAGTGTTATCAGGTCAAGAAGATTGGATAATTCAAGGAAACAAAAAGGACTGATGGGGTATCAACACCAGACCTTATAATGAGGACAGTGAAGGACAACCAATATGTCATGAGGAATCTAACATGAGGTACTCAAGGAAAGATATGGGCATGGGCTATGCTAAGGTTAGACACATTTTTGATGACACTTAATCAATCCTTTTATGTGACAAGTAGAGCTTGGCACATGGCTTATTTTTTGTCTTTCAAGAACATTGTGGTGTTATTCGTTTGGTTTCCCAGCCCAGGTAATAACTCGTGTTGGTCGTCTTATTTTTAGGAGAAACAACTGCAACTGAATATGAAGATAAATAAACTGCGAGAGACTGTGAAGGCACAACAAGAAAAGGTAACAAGCCATGGGCGTTCTCAGCTCAAATGTTACTTGCGAGCAATCTACAGATCGACCGTTCATCCGTATGGCAGAATAAGACATTTATTTAGGCCTGATGATTATCAGTTGTGTTGATCTTCTCATGTGTTGTGCGGTTTCAAACGGTGGTGAAGACGTCTGTGAAAAAACACGAAGAGTGGCTGGTGAATGCGGATCGCTGGGTGTCCGGCTTCCTAGAGAAGTTCGAGGAGCACTGCCACGTCATGGTATAGTATACTCCTACTTTTCTTGGAAGCTTAACAGAGTAGTCGAGTCAGAACATGAAATTGAGGAGAAAGAGATATACTGATGCTGCTGCAATAATTACTCAGGAGACTGAAATTGAGGAGAAAGAGATATACTGATGCTGCTTACCCACTCTGTAAGTTAGTGTTCTCCACACCTTCTTGGTCAGAAATTCAGTTGCATCAATATCAGTCTCATGATTAAGAATTAGTTTGATCAGGAACGCAACCTTCAAAAGTTCATGCCAGGCGCCCTCGTCCTGGCCATCCGGCACCACCGCGAGCTCTTCCTTGAGAGCATCATCATCGAGGGCAACGGGCTTCCCTGCGCCACCGTGCACTTCGCCTGCAACTCCTGGGTGCAGACCACCGGGGAGCTACCCGGCAACTCCAAGAGCGTCTTCTATAGCATTGGGTTATGGTCTTGACTTTTTGCCCTGCTGCAAGACATGTTGCCATTCATTTTAACTATATATTATAATTCAAATAATGTTACATTTGTGGTACTGTGAATTGAAGAATTGAATTATGCAGAAGAGAAAACACTTTCTCATACCTTCACTTGAATTACAAACCTGTTTCCTGTAATAACAAAATTAGGCCAGCCAATAAAAGGTTTGGCCAGCTAATAAAAGTCAATTGGATATATGCACGTACAAAGAGAGATGCATCAGGAAATATGGTCTACATGTTCTTTCCAGTGTATGTACATCCTCTTACATGCCAGGCTGTTATAACTGAGATGTGGTCTGGCAGTTTATTCTTGTAGGTCTTTTTGACTTCTTTGCTTGGGATCTTTTTGGTGGTTTATTCTATCTGTTTGTAACTGTTTGATAGCCCTGTGTACTTCATCCCAATTGTACATTATATTTTGCTTTACCACTTCGGCTTTGTAACTTGTGCAGAGATGCTATTATGTGGGATCGGAAGACTGGACAATCCAGAGGCTCTGGTTTTGTTTCAGCAGGTAGTGTTACCATGGCAACTTAAAACATTAGTTTGGATTCTGAACTTATTGCTAGCTATGCCTAATTCTGGAGTTAACAAATACCAAATCCCCCGCCCCCTCCTCTGTGTTTCGAGGAGTTGACTAACCTTAATGTGAGGTGCAATTTTCGTTATGAATGTTCTTTCCTAATGTAGATGAATGGCACTTTCTGGTTTGGCAATGAATAATTTGTTGGGTCTCTTGATTATAAGAAGTATATGAATGTGATTTAAAAGAGCCATGACCAAGAATTTCTAGGAGCTGCTATTTGTGTTGCTTCCGATAGAGTTGGATTATATTTTTAATCACTGTGTCACTTGTCTGTGCTGTCAGAACGTTAATAATTACGGCAGCATGATTAGTGCGCACAATAACGCCTCAAGAGGCGCCACCAGGTGGTGCCCCAGCAACTAGTATATACGCAGCCTCGCACGCACATCGTCAGCGGTGCCTCGTCCTCCATTGTTTCCCTCCCGTCCGCCGATCCCCGCTGGCCATGGCCGCTACAGGTACTGCAGCGGCGGCCACGGAAGCACTGCCGCCGTGGCCGCAGGCGGCGGCTGCGTCGGAGACCCGCTTCCGTTTCCGGGGAAAACGGACCCTCAGCGTCGTCGTCAAGCTGAGCGACCAGCCGTCCACTGTGCGCCTGCGTGGCGGCCTGGTCTTGTCCCACGCGTCGCGCGGGGTCGAACCAAGGGGCCCGCCGGTCGACGTGGCCAATCAAGTCGCCAGGAAGGTCGACCTACAGTTCGAGATCAGAGATCACGCCGTCTTCCAGTGCAGCAAGCTCTGCGGCGAGCTCATCCGAGATATGCTCGCCGCTGCGGTGGCGCTGACCAACGAAACTGAGTACAACAAACTCCCCCCCGACGCTGCAGATTCAATCCAAACGCCCGCTGACCTAGCCACGGGGATCGTGGAGCACGTTGGCGGCGTTGGCCGTGAGATCGACGAGATTGTCGCCGCCGGGGACGTCGTCCCTTGCTACGAATTAGAGCTCGAAATACCCCAGATCTGCATAACCCTGGTCTACGAGGCCAAGGCGCTGCTCCTCGCTTGCAAAGAAGCCACCGCAGCGGAAACCAAGGCTCCCGCCGGAGTTGTGGCACTCTGTGGCCGAAAGCGCCGCCGTGACCGTGAGCCTGATGATGAGGTGTGCGCCATATGTTTGTTGGGCTTGGAGACTGAGGACGACAAGGAGAACGTCCGGCTGCCGTGCTCCCATGCCTTCCATACGCCGTGCATCGAGCCGTGGTTCGGCAGCGCGTCGACGTGCCCGACTTGCCGGCTTGACGTTATGGAGTGCTTTAGCTTTGTCAGATCAACGTCTCCAAGGAGTTCAGATATCTCCGAGCCGGAGACGAACCACCATTCCTAAATGACGTAGACCCTGGAGGTGATATATAGTTCATACTCCATGATGAACTAGTTACCTCCAAGCATTGTATATACTGTATAATATAGTTGCAGGCTTTCACTACATTGTGGTGGTTCGGTTATTTGTCAAGAGAGCCATCTCTAGCTTGTCACTGGTGCTAGTTTCAGTTTCTGGGTGACTGGCATGGTTTCGGGAGCGGAGCATTGCCGCAGAGACACCTGTTGTGCTCCAAGCTGTGGATGCCGAACCTCGCCGCGGCGCCGTCCGGCACCGCACCGCAGAACCGGTTGTAGCTGACGTCGGTCAGATTCGCCAGCAGCGCCGGGATGCGGGACATGCATGTTGTGGCTGTAGATCCTGTTGTGGCGTGGCCGGGCACGGGGGCGGCGACGCCGTCGTCCAGCAGGATGTCAAGGCTGACAACGCGGCCCGTGGAGCCTTGGCAGCCGACGCTGGGCCAGGCACAGCACGGGATGTCCGGCGTCCAGGACGCGAAGTAGGAGGCGTTGTTGAAGGCTGCCTTCACGGCGACCAGCGCCGCTCTGTCGACGGCATGGAGGAGCAGGACGGCGAGTGCGGGCAGGACGCGCGTCCTTTTTGTGTCCACCATGACTGCACGGGTGCGGGGTGTGCCATGCCATTGCCATCAGTGTTATAAGTGCGCACGATTACATGTTGCAAAGTTTTGGCGGCACTGGGTTGTTCGCAGTTGATTCACGACCGGTGCATGCGCATGTGTGGTGCCACGACTGTTCAAACACTGACACCCATAAACACCACCTTTGGATAGTTAGATTTATAGAGATGTGTTTAGCTTTCATCTAGACAGGAAATAACCATGTCTCATCTAACTCCTGCATTGTTGGAATTTACACGAAGATCGTACGGATGGCCGGCTCCCGTATCCATGTCGGCAGACTGGTCCCCCGTTCACAGACAGATATGGTGTCCGGTTTGAATTCAACGTTGGAGATGCCCTTATCATGTTACCAGTTGAATGAAAGATGAAGATGGGGGCTGGGGGAATGCGGATCGAGGGAACAAGCACAACGTTCTGTACTGTCATGAACTACATTGCTCTGAGATTGCTTGGGGAGGGGCTGGATTCATGTGGAGCCATGCTGCAAGCTCGGAGTTGGATGAGACCACCCTGTGGACGATTCTTTCTTTCGGTATGTAGGAAAAATAATTTTAATGTCCAAGTACGTGTGTGTACATTTTCTTTTGTAATTTTGATTTCAAAGGGAATGGAATATAAGATGGGCAGCCTGAATTTATGGCTTCTTTTTTTTGACTTTGTATACTTATCTTGTACTACCTCTGTATCAAAATATAAAAGACGTTTTTGCAGTTCAATTTAAAATGCAAAAACGTCTTATATTTTGGTACGGAGTGAGTACTACATATTTATGCGGCATTTTTTTGCGGGAGACTTTTGATCTATTCATATTCAATCATGGCAATACAACGAACACAAAAAATTTAAAATTTACATCCAGATTCGTAGACCACCTAGCGACGACTAAAAGTACTGAAGCGAGTCGAAGGCGCGCCGCCATCATTGTCCCTCTCTCGTCGGAGCTGGGCACAACTTGTTGTGGTAGACAGTTTGAAACTCGTCGGAGCTGGGCACAACTTATTGTGATAGATAGTTTGGAACTCGTCGTGCTAAGGCCCCATAGGACCAACGCATCAGAACAACAATCGCCACCAATGAAGAGAAGTTTAGATCGGAAAGATTCAACCTGGAGATACATGAACAAAGACGAACAAAAACCAGATCCGAGCGGGTCCACCAAAACAACCACCGACTGAATCCCCTGAGATCCATCGAAGACACACCTCTACACGCCCTCCGACGATGTTAGACGCACCATCGAAACGGGGCTAGGTGGGAAGAACCTTATTCCAGCTTCAAGAAGCCGTTGCGGACTCGTCTTCCTAAGCAGGACACAAAGTCTAACAAAACTTGAAGAAGCACCTACAAATGGAGCCCTCCCACCGGCAAGGGCCGGGATCCACTGCGCACCTATGGCCGTAAGCCCACAGAAGACGTGGCAGATCGACGGTGCCACCGACGGTAGGCAGAAACCCTAGCCGCCTTTTGTTGAAGAGACAAAGGAATAACTGCTTGTTCTATGAGGGAAGCTCTATTTATGCGTGATTTTGAACCCAACGAGATCCTCTGTTTGACATTTCCCCCAACTTCTTGCATTTGGTTCTTGGGGTATAAGACTTGTCCGTGAACAATCCATTGCCACCAGAACCATTGGGGCATATGGGATTTTTCAACCTAACAAGATCCCCTGTTTATTTTATTATAACTGTTAACTGTTCCTAACCGGATGAACCAAGGTGAGATATTAGAAGAAACTGAACAATTTTCAGTTCCCTTCCAATCAATCATCCCAAGGTGAGTGAGATATTGCAGGAAAACAAACTTGATCATCATCTGTATTTTCCCCGAAAAAGGCTAGTAAAACACGAGTATGACGGACATTGCAATAAAATGAAAGAAATAGTTACCAGATAAAGTTTCACCGGACTCGGATCATGATAATCACTATAAGTGGAAAATATATTTATCTAAAGAACATCTAACTAGATGAGTTCAGATTGTTCTTTCCTCTACATGTTTCAAGTTTCAAATGTCATACAACATCCATGCATTTACAATTCACACATTATAAACAAAGGCAGTGCTGGTGAAACCGCTGCACCCTTCTTTTTCTGTATCAACTCAGCATACACAGAATTCTCCAAGAAATACCCAAACACTTGGGGGACCAAACAAGGCTTCACAAACAATGTGGCCGCAATGACTTCAAACCAGGCTCAACGACATTTGAAGATAACTAGAACTCAAGGCTTCGATGAGAAGAGGTTGGGGTAGGAGAACGGATCGTCCTCCAACGATGTTGATCTCTGAGGCACATGAGATGGTGCATAACCCTCAAGGTCATTGGAAAAAGAGTCCTGATGATCAAATACCGGTTTCTGCTCAGTTTGATGATGACTTTCCTTTTGGCTACCATCACTGTGGCTCTCATAAACCCTAGTGTTCTTCTTTAGATCGGCAATGCACAGTTTCGCAAGGTTTGCAGCAGCACGTGCTGCCGATGCAGCTCGCTCTGCTGAATCAGCGGCTGTTTGGGCAGCAGAAACCACGCTATCCATATCAATATTCTCCCCGCTCTCTATAGGAGAGATCGAATGCACCTGTTCTGGACGCTTCGAGAACATGTTCAAATCTTTGGGTGTTTGGGGAGCAGTCACTTCATCAACTGACCTTGTGAAGAATTCTTGCTCTGTTGGCTTCACTGGAGGAGAATTTAAGGGAATCGAGTCACTTCTCTCCATAGAAGAAGCAGAAGCAAATGGTGGGGGAGAGACAAATGGAACAAATTGCTTCTTTTCATCTGGCAAAGCTGGCATCCTTGGCTGAGCAAATTGCGGAGAAACTGGGGGTTCTGAACTTTTCAGATAATTATAGAACGCACCATCAGCTGTTGGATTCTCTTCCAAGTCAGGTGGGTTTGAGAAATCATGAGCAGCCGACTGTGAGCTTTGCACATGTGGACCAATATCTGGGGTTGATTGAGTACCAGAAGCTGGACGAATTGCTGCTTTTGGGACTTCAGGTAAATCCAGTGAGTCAAAGCCGCCATCAGATTGATAATCTTCACCAGGTTCGTCAGCGGCACTTGCAGCTACTGGTTCCTCGTGTTTCTCCTTTGGAAGTGGCAGTGTTGAACCACTGAAGTAGGTTGGTCCATTCTAATGAAAGGAAACATGTTACAATGTGATATTGAAAATAACGAACCAACCATTGTTTCTTGTATGTAAACACTAACCAATAGATCTTCATGGGGTTTAAGATATTCCGTCTCTGTTTCTGATGGATCCCAGTCGATCTCATGCTCCTCAGCAATCTCCTTCAGCAGTTTCATCTTTATATCTACTGGAGGAGGGCGGATTGAAAGTAGTTCAACTATCTGCATAGGTATTGATTCAAATCGTGTCAGCATCAATCTAATGGTTAAGTAACATAAATAGATTACTTCTTATTATGGAAGTTGGCATATGACCTGACGGTTGACCCCACAATCGGGCATAAGTTCTGCAGCTGCAGCAACAAACTCTTTCCCATATTTAGTTGCAAACATCATTTGGACTTGCATCAGTTCAGGCAAATCTGAACACCTAGGAGCAGCAAAACAGATACTGGATATTGCCTCTTTGAGATCAATAGGGCATTCCCTGAAGTAGGAAAAGAAATTTAACAGGTTAGGACAACCAATTTAGCTGCAAGCCAATTTAGCTGTAAGCCTATGGAAACTGTATAACCACCACATTTGAGAGGATACAGTTCACCAACAAATTGATTAAACATATATGAAGGATAATTTATTTCTGTGCCTCCACCCAGGGAATTCAGTCTAGACAGATGGAGACCCAAAGAACTATGCTGCACAAACAGCAGTATGCATATAAAACCAGGTCTTTCCTTCGGTTCGGAAAAGGTCAAATGGAGGCAACAATCAGATGCTTAGGGGCCACCAGATATGCATCCTCTCACTATTTACAGAAAAATAAAAATCTGACATAATCTGTTACAGAGACAAACTGACATTATGCATTTCATTACGCGTTTGAAACAAAACACATGGGCTTATTTTTGGAAGAAAGCCAGGTTTAAAGTTGAATAGCGATGGCATTCATCACATGCCACATCCATCATTCAACTGCAAAAGCAACTGAGCGCTAACAACAGACTTGGGCGAACTCTGGGACTAGAGAGAGCTATAAGTTCAGTATGCCAAAAAAAAAGTCATTATTTAGTCACAAACATCATTTGGACTTGCATCAGTTCAGGCAAATCTGAACACCTAGGAGCAGCAAAACAGATGCTGGATATTGCCTCTTTGAGATCTATAGGGCATTCCTTGAAGCAGGAAAGAAATTTAACAGGTTAGGACAACCAATTTAGCTGCAAGCCTATGAAAACCATAGAACAACCACATTTGAGAGGATGCACTTTCAACAACAAATTGATTAAGGACACATGAAGGATAATTTAGTGAGCGCCTCCACCCAGGTAATTCTGTTAGTCTAGACAGATGGAGACCCAAAGCATCATCTCACTATGACAGAAAAATAAAGATCTGACATAGAGTAATCTACAAACAGTAGCACATATGGTTACTGAATAAGAAGAGGATAGGACAGGTGACAAACTTTTGGGCCTCTATGACGGGCAGGCGAACGGCGACGAGCTCGCAGAAGAGCTCCAGGATCTCCTGCGCCGCCATCATGTTCTCCTCCCGGATGATGTGCTCCACCTGCGACCACAGAGAAGAAGCAATTAATCCTCAATCCACACCCCCACCCCCAAAGTCCAAGAACCTAATCCCACTCTACTGCTATTCCTTGGAATCTGTACCCTGATTCTGGCGGTGGCTTCCTGGCCGGCCTCGAGGAGCTTGGCGATGTCCCGGCGCATCTGGCGCAGCTGCAGCTCCCGGCGGTTCCGCAGCAGCTTTATCCGCGGGATGGACAGCTTGAGCAGCGTCTTGCTGCGTTTTTTTCACCACCCCCGCAGCAGATCAGGAAACGGATCGAATCGAATCGAATCGAAATCAGAGCAGAGACCAAGAACTCGGCTCCCAGGGAAGGAAGAAAGCGTACCACTTGGCGGCGCGGAAGCCGCCGCCGCCGCCGGCGGCGCCGCCCTTGCCGAAGAAGGCTTCCAGCATCGACATGTGGGTAATCGAGTGGAGGACGCGGCTGGCGCGTGGCCGCGTGGGGGGTTCGATCTAATCTAACTGGAGACGGCCAGAGCAAGGAGGAGGTGGAGACGATGGTGAGGGAGGGGCTGGGCTGCGCCGTCTGCCGTGTGCGCGTCGAGCCCTGCCTGGATCCACCTGCTCCACCGCGAGGAGAATCTGACCGTCCGTTTGGACACGTGGATCAGCGATGGGGGTTGGGTGGCTTTGTTGTCTCGGACTTTGCTTCACTCCGAAGAAAACTATGATTCCTTCTCAAGTAGTAGTACGTTTCGGTGTGTTAATAAGATTATTAAGTTAGTCCCGTCAAAAAAGATTATTAAGTTAGTTATTAATCCGTTTGACCAAACAATTTTACGTGTTTTGGGGTTTATTCGGTCCACTTTGACCGCCTACTAGGAGCATCTCTAGCGGAACCTAAAAGATATAGGAGTAAACCGTCGAGGAAATCTTAGTGGAGTAATTTCACTTCACTAAGTTTTAGCCGGACCTAACTAGTCTCCTAAATTTAATGGAGCAAATTTTCTTTTGCTCAAGTTCATTTCGCTTTCGGCCCCTAATATAAACTTAACTATTTTTTTTATTAAACGACATCTTGATACGCCGAAGTACATAATTTGCCAATTCTTTGCTAAGGGAACTGATAAAAAAATCACAAGAAAAAAATACACACTTGATAGAAATCCAACTTCTATAACTGCTCCCACTAGTTTGATAAATATTTTCTCTATGTCTTCAATTTCGTCATTGTTGATTTTCTTAATTGGCTTGTCGAGCTTGGACACTTCTTTCTCTAGGTTTCTGCACAATTTGATGTTATTTTTTCTCTAGTCTTATCTCTCTGGAAGCAGATTTGTAGCAGCTGGGTGCTCCACCCCCTATATGAACATTAAGTTCAATAAATACCAAAATTTTTGAAAAAGTTGGGATTTTGGGATATCAAACTTGGGTGTCCGATCTACTTTTATGTGAATTTCGTGAAAAATACCAGGAAACATATTTGTGGGAAGAAAGAAGAAAATTCCTATGAATAGAGACAAACTGTTTGGATGGTTTTTTGTTCGGGTAGTATTTCCTTCACCAAGGATACATTTTCTGGTATTTTTCACGATGCTTCACACGAGAGTAGATTGGGAACCCAGCTTTGATATCCCCAAATTTCAGAAAAATGATTTTTTGGTATTTTTTATATTTAATATTCTTATAGAGACGTGGAGCACCCAGAAGCTCATGTGTATTTTCCCATCTCTAGTCTCTACTCTAGAAAGTAGTGCATGAGCATCTATCAAATTTTTTGTTATCAATAGATCGATGCATTCTTCTTCTCAATACCAAAAATTGCATCCATGCTACACACAATTTTGAGTAAACAATAAGCTACAAATTGACAAATCCGAAGAACAACAGTAGAAACAAGCACTCACCCACTCCATTTGCGTCCAATCTGAAGAACAACCGGATGCGTCCCATCTGGCCCCAACAGCGAGGATCGTGTATCTGCCAATTTATGCGCCGACGACGGTAAGAGAGGCCCAAATACGGGTGGGTGAGGAACATGGCGGGTCCTAGGAATTGTCGGCGGATGGCCGACGAAGACGGGAAGGGAGGCGCCGGAGTAGATGCGGCGCGAAGGTGGTGTTTCGATCGAGGGGGAGAAGAATTTTTACTCGAGCGGTGGGCAGCTAACTAAAAATAGATGCCTGTGGGGTAGAGGAGTAAACTTTTTACTCCGCTATGAAGTTTAGGAGTCCGGTTAGGTGCCGGCTAATTTTTTCTCCTTTATAGCCTTTTAGGGACCGGCTATAGATGCTCTAATAATTTATAAAAAAATTGAGGAATGAAATCTACACTATTTCCTAGGAAAAAAGGACAGACTATACATTGTCTAAAAATAATTCTGGGAAAGTCGGTTTTCTAAGCCATTAGATTTAGATCCAACTAAACAAATGTCTTATTCTCACCCCGAGCTCAAATGCATCCTCATAAAAAGTAAAATCGCAAAAAATAGTAAAAGAAATAAAAAAATTCTGATTTTTTTTGTGGTATTGACAAATGTTTTGTATGCCTGCAAAATTTCAACACGAAATGACATTCATGAGAGTCGTGGCAAAAAACCAAAATCAATACTCCAAAATGTTTTCAAAACTAGCATATTTGGGCCGGAAGGAAACGGCAGCACAGAGTTTATTCAACCAGTTTGGTCAGTGAGCCACTCGTAGTTTATGTGTATGAGCGATGTAATCTCCGGCCCGGCCGATTATGGTTGTCTTTTATTTTTTTATTTTTCTTGTTGTGTTGTACTCAATGACTCGAACTTGGTTCAAATTTAATAAAATGGATGTGTGCATCATTTAATGCTGAGGCCAGGGTAATCTCTTTTTGTTAAAAGAATGTGATAATGCAAGGCATAACTCTAGCCTTCCAGCTTTCAGCCCTTTCAGTCACTGTCCACAATCAGATTCTTCAGAGACTCTATCCATCCTATCAAGCGATGGATTGACATGGTCGACCTATGGGCATCTTGTTCTAGAAATCAGACCTTAGGGAGTTTATTCCACATAGGATTAACAGGGAACAAATTAGAGTGGACGATCTTCTAGGAAACTATAGTTGTACCAAGTGTACCCCGCCGTGTGGTTACACCGAGGACCCTTTGTATCGAGGATTTTTTGCCTCTCGATTGCAACTCTATATCTTTGGAATAAATCTGCTTTTACCCCCGCAAGAAAAACACTCTTCAATTTTTTATTACTCAGGCAGCCCTACTCTAGAAACTTTTATTAGGATATTTATTAGATAAGAAAAACTATACGTGGTCACAATATGTACATCTAATTAATGGTACAAATTATTACATAAATAAATGTGATATTGCCATCTACTTCTTGCCTTAGTTATATTTAAACACATTTTTGTCAGTGAAATATCACAGAATATTGATGACAAATGGTGCTCTAACATAATACTTTTGTGTTTGTAATAATGAGAAAACTGAAATGTATAATAGTGAAATCTAATATTTTTATTAAATTTGAATAATACTGTTAGGTATAGTAAATACATTAGTTAAATTGCAATTGTTTCATTGGAGAACACAATTAAGCTTGTTAACTTATTTTTTATAAGTAACTAAAAATGTTTAGTATAAATGTATCTTTCAGTCGTCATATATCTCTGTAATGCTTCAACGCGGGGAGATACACCTTTATCTCAAGGCCTCTCCCACTGATGTGTAGCTGCTTGGTGGGCCATTGACATCAGTAGGTTTGCTTACATGTGCCCCTTCACAGCGCTCACAGGCACCTATTCCCTAGGACCATGTGCTTCCATTAGTGTTATAAATGGTGGTAAAAACAACACTTGATACGATCATGATGCAAACATATGATCGTTAAATAAATATGACAAGAATAGCAAGGCAATGCAATAAATAAAACAAAGCAAAACCCAAAATGAAACCAACAAGAAGGAAACCACTTGGAATTGATCATGACAAGGTTGGATACATTGCCACAAATGGAAGTTTTACATATGGGGTGCTACAATTCTCCTCCACTACAAAAGGATCTCGTCCCGAGATCTAGGAAAGAAAGAAATCGGGATACTCGGAACTGAGAAGATCCTCGCATTCCCAAGTTGCTTCTCGGTCGGAATGATGTGACCACTTGACTTTGAGGAACTTGATTGACTTGTTTCGAGTTTTGCGCTCGGTCTCTTCGAGGATAGCAATGGGGTGATCACGGTAAGATAAGTCTTCTTGAAGATCAATCTCTTCGAAGTCGACGGTGCGCCCAGCCGTCTTGAAGCATTTGCGAAGTTGTGACACGTGGAATACATCGTGCACATTTGAGAAGTTGGAAGAGAGCTCAAGTTGGTAGGCAAGATTGCCTCTTTTGCCAACAATCTTGAAAGGACCCACATATCTCGGAGCCAACTTGCCTTTGATACCGAATCTTTGAGTGCCTTTCATGGGAGAGACGCGGAGGTAGACATGGTCTCCAATCTCAAAATCCAAGTCACGGTGCTTGCTATCATAGTAACTCTTCTGGCGCTCAAAGTCATTGCCAAGAAGTTGGCGTTCACCAGTCTCGGACCAGTTGAGAGGGGCACAACACTTTCTGCCATATAGAATTTCAAAAGGGGCCTTGCCCGAACTTGCTTGGAAACTGTTGTTGTAGAAGAACTCGGCAAATGGAAGACAATCTTCCCACTTCATGCCGAAAGAGATGACGCATGCCCTGAGCATGTCTTCGAGTATTTGATTGACCCTTTCGACTTGGCCACTTGTTTGAGGGTGAAAAACTGTGCTGAAATGAATGTTGGTGCCATGGCCTTCTGAAAGGAGTCCTAAAACTTGGAAGTGAAGATGCTTCCATGATCTGAGGAGATGACTTGAGGAATCCCGTGCAATGAGACTATTCTGGAGGTATATAGCTCTGCCAACTGAGCTGCATTAATAGATTCTTTGACTGGAAGGAAATGAGCCACTTTTGTGAGCTTGTCAATGACAACGAAGATAACATCATTCCCTCGCTTGGACTTGGGATAGCCGGTGACAAAGTCCATTTCGATATGGTCAAACTTCCACTCGGGAATATGTAAAGGCTGAATAAGTCCTGTTGGACGCTGATGCTCTGCTTTCACTTTACGGTAGACATCACACTCATTCAGGAATTGAGCAATCTCCCTTTTCATGCGAGTCCACCAATAGGATTGCTTGAGGTCATGGTAAATCTTCGAACTACCTGGATGTATCAAGAGAAGAGAATTATGAGCTTCATTCATTATGACCTTCCGGAGATTACCTTTTGGAACCACAATCCGGTCCTCAGAGAATAAAGTGTCCCTGTCATCAATGTGGTAGCACATGTACTTAGGTGTACCTTTGGCAATACCATGCTTCACTTTTTTCACCATAACATCCAGAAGTTGTGCCTCACGAATCTGGTCTTCCAGAGTTGGAGTGACTTCAAGGTTGGGAAGAAAGCCTTGAGGAACAACTTGAAGGTTGAGTTTTCGGAATGGTTCACAAAGATCAAGTTGGAACGGTTTGAGGATGAGGCGGTTGCAATATGCCTTTCTGCTTAAAGCATCTGCAATGATGTTGGCCTTGCCTGGAGTGTACTCGATGCTTGGGTTGTACTCTTGAATCATTTCGACCCAACGAGTTTGGCGGAGGTTGAGGTTGGGCTGAGTGAAGATATATTTGAGGCAATCGGTGAAAATGTCCACCTGCCTGCCAAACAAGAGATGTCTCCGTGTGATTAAGGCATGGACCACTTCCGCCAACTCAAGATCGTGAGTGGGGTAGTTCCTCTCATTTGGCTTCAACTATCGAGAAGTATAAGCCACAATATTCTTTTCTTGCATAAGAACACCACTAAGACCTTGCAACGAGGCATCACAGAACACTTGGTAGGGTTTGGTTTCGTCCGGAGGAGTAAGGACTGGAGCAGAGACAAGCTTCTCCTTGAGTGTATTGAACGCGACATCACCCTCAGGAGTCCAAGAATATTTGGTATTCTTTTGCAGGAGGTTGGACAAAGGCTTCGCAATCTTGGAGAAGTTTTCTACAAATCTTCTGCAGTAGCTTGCGAGCCCGAGAAAACTTCGGAGTTGCTTGACATTCTAAGGAGGCTGCCATTTGACAATTGCTTCAACCTTTTCAGGGTTAATAGAGATGCCATTGGCAGAGATGATGTGACCAAGATAGAGAACTTCGTCGAGCCAGAATTCACATTTGGATAATTTAGCATAGATTTGATGTTCTCTGAGCTTATCAAGAACCAATCGGAGATGCTTGGCATGATCTTCTTTGGTCTTGGAGAAAACCAGAATGTTGTCGAGGTAAACGAGGATGAACTCGTTGGTGTAAGGATTGAACACATAGTGCATCATCCGAGAGAATGTTGGAGGAGCATTTGCAAGACCAAAGGACATCACTGTGTGCTCATATGAGCCAAAACTTGTCCTGAAAGCGGTCTTTAGAATATCTTCTTCACGGTTTCGGATTTGATGGTAACTCATACGGAGATCAAGCTTGGAAAAGATGTTGGCGCCTTTGAGTTGCTCTAAAAGCTCATTGATATTGGGGAGAGGGTACTTGTTCTTGATTGTCTTATTATTCAATGGGAGGTAATCGACAGAATGTCGTTTCGTGCCATCTTTCTTCTGGACAAAGGGAACACCACAACCCATGGAGAAGAACTTGGTCTGATCAAACCCAGACGTTCTTGTTAATCTAGCTGCTTTTTCAATTCTTTCAGCTCTTCTGGCCCAAGCTTGTAGGGATGCTTGCATACAGGCTCGTACCGGGCTCGAGCTCAATAACGAACTCAACTGGCCGATGAGGAGGCATTTTTGGAAGCTCTTCTGGAAAGACATCTTGATACTCACAAACAATTGGAATCTGAGAAATAGTGTTGATCTCGCCTGTCTCATTGAGAGAGAACAACCGAATGGTGTTATCATGAGTGAGGGAGTCCTGGATTAGGGGGTGTCCGGATAGCCGAACTATCACCGTTGGCCGGACTCCTGGACTATGAAGATACAAGATTGAAGACTTCGTACCGTGTCCGGATGGGACTTTCCTTGGCGTGGAAGGCAAGCTTGGCGATACGGATATGTAGATCTCCTACCATTGTAACCGACTCTGTGTAACCCTAGCCCTCTCCGGTGTCTATATAAACTGGAGGGTTTTAGTCCGTAGGACGAAAAACAATCATACCATAGGCTAGCTTCTAGGGTTTAGCCTCTTTGATCTCATGGTAGATCTACTCATGTACTACCCATATCATCAATATTAATCAAGCAGGAGTAGGGTTTTACCTCCATCGAGAGGGCCCGAACCCGGGTAAAAACATTGTGTCCCTTGTCTCCTGTTACCATCCGCCTAGATGCACAGTTCGGGACCCCCTACCCGAGATCCGCCGGTTTTGACACCGACATTGGTGCTTTCATTGAGAGTTCCTCTGTGTCGTCACCTTTAGGCCTGATGGCTCCTTCGATCATCAACAGCGACGCGATCTAGGGTGAGACTTTTTTCCCCAGACAGATCTTCGTATTCGGCGGCTTTGCACTGCGGGCCAATTCGCTAGGCCATCTAGAGCAGATTGAAAGCTACGCCCCTGGCCATCAGGTCAGATTTGGAAGTTTGAACTATACGGCTGACGTCCGCGGAGACTTGATCTTCGACGGGTTCGAGCCACAACCAAGCGCGCCGCACTGTCACGATGGGCATGATCTAGCTCTGCTGCCGGACAGTGCCCTGGAGGCCGCACAAGTGTCCGCTCTAACCCTTAGCTCAGAGCCGACTGCGCCGATCGAGGACGGGTGGCTGGACACCGCCTCGGGGGCTGCTACCTCTACGGCGATAGAGCCGAATACCAACCCTGTCCTTTGTGAAGCTCGTGACTCCAAGGTGCCGGACTCCTCTCCGGACTCCGAACCTTCCGCGCCCCTGCCAATCGAATCCGACTGGGCGCCGATCATGGAGTTCACCGCTGCGGACATCTTTCAGCACTCGCCCTTCGGCGACATCCTGAATTCGCTAAAGTGTCTCTCTTTATCAGGAGAGCCCTGGCCGGATTATGGTCAGGATGGTTGGGATGCAGACGACAAAGAAATTCAAAGCCCACCCACCACCCTCTTCGTAGCCACTGTCGATGACTTAACCGACATGCTAGACTTCGACTCTGAAGACATCGATGGTATGGACGACGATGCCGGAGACGACCAAGAACCAGTGCCTACAGGGCACTGGAAGGCCACCTCGTCATACAACATTTACATGGTGGACATCCCAAATGATGGGAATGGCGATGGAACAACGGAGGACGAACCCTCCAAGAAACAGCCTAAGCGCCGGCGTCAGCGGCGCCGCTCTAAATCCCACCACAACAAAAATGGAGATTCCGGCACCGGAGACAATAACACCCCGGACAGTGCCGAAGACAACCCCCTCCAGCAGGATTCAGCGCAGGAGGATGGAAAAGCCAGCCCTCATGAGAGAGCGGCAGACAAAGAGGTAGAGGACGATAATTATATGCCTCCCTCCGAAGACGAGGCAAGCCTCGGCGATGACGAATTTGTCGTGCCTGAGGATCCCGTCGAACAAGAGCGTTTCAAACGCAGGCTTATGGCCACGGCAAGCAGCCTCAAGAAAAAGCAGCAACAACTTAGAGCTAACCAAGACTTGCTAGCCGACAAATGGACTGAAGTCCTTGCGGCCGAAGAGTATGAACTCGAACGCTCCTCCAAGAGCTACCCAAAACGCAGGCTGCTACCCCAATTAGAGGAGGAAGCACCCAAACCTACGTCACCAGCGCATGACGCGGCCGCCCGGCCACCTCATGGCCGTGGCAGAGAGGCCTCTCGGCCCTCCGCTAAAGCCGCACCCCGGCGTCGCTCGAAAAGTATAAAGCCACGGGGGAATGCGCCAGACTTGCGAGACATATTGGAGGACAAGGCAAGACAAACAAGATCGATCTATGGATCGCGTGGGTGCCCCACGATACATGATGACAACCGTCACGCTGGATATAGAAATTCCGGCCAGGCTGAACACAGTAGACAAAGCTCATTTGAGCTGCGTCGTGATATAGCCCAATACAGAGGCGCCGCACACCCACTATGCTTCACAGACGAAGTGATGGATCATCAAATCCCTGAGGGTTTTAAACCCGTAAACATTGAATCATACGATGGCACAACAGATCCTGCGGTTTGGATCAAGGACTATCTCCTTCACATCCACATGGCTCGCGGTGATGATCTACACGCCATCAAATACCTCCCACTCAAGCTTAAAGGACCAGCTCGACATTGGCTCAACAGCTTGCCAGCAGAATCAATTGGTTGTTGGGAAGACCTGGAACCCGCATTCCTTGATAACTTCCAGGGCACATATGTGCGACCACCAGACGCTGATGACCTAAGCCACATAATTCAGCAGCCAGATGAATCGGCCAGACAATTCTAGACACGGTTCTTAACCAAGAAAAATCAAATCGTCGACTGTCCGGATGCAGAGGCCCTTGCAGCCTTCAAACATAACATCCGCGACGAGTGGCTTGCCCGGCACCTAGGACAGAAAAAGCCGAAATCCATGGCAGCCCTCACATCACTCATGACCCGCTTCTGCGCGGGAGAGGACAGCTGGCTAGCCCGCAGTAACAACCTGACCAAAAACCCTGGTAGTTCGGATACCAAGGACAGCAACGGCAGGTCGCGTCGCAATAAGCACAAGCGCCGCATTAACGGCGATAATACTGAAGATACGGCAGTCAATGCCGGATTCAGAGGCTCTAAACCCGGTCAGCGGAAAAAGCCATTCAGAAGAAATACTCCGGGCCCGTCCAATTTGGACCGAATACTCGATCGCTCGTGCCAGATACACGGCACCCCCGAAAGGCCAGCCAATCACACCAACAGGGATTGTTGGGTGTTCAAGCAGGCAGGCAAGTTAACTGCCGAAAACAATGACAAGGGGCTGCATAGCGATGACGAGGAGGAGACCAGGCCGCCGAACAATAGAGGACAGAAGGGTTTCCCCCCATAAGTGCGGACGGTGAACATGATATACGCAACCCACATACCCAAAAGGGAGCGGAAGCGTGCACTGAGGGACGTATACGCGATGGAGCCAGTCGCCCCAAAGTTCAATCCGTGGTCCTCCTGCCCGATCACTTTTGATCGAAGGGACCACCCCACTAGCATCCGCCATGGCGGATTCGCCGCATTGGTTCTAGACCCAATCGTCGACGGATTTCACCTCACTAGAGTCCTGATGGACGGCGGCAGCAGCCTGAACCTACTTTATCAGGATACAGTGCGCAAGATGGGCATAGACCCCTCAAGGATTAAACCCACAAAGACGACCTTCAAAGGCGTCATACCAGGTGTAGAGGCTAACTGTACAGGCTCAGTTACACTTGAAGTGGTCTTCGGATCCCCGGATAACTTCCGAAGCGAAGAGTTAATCTTCGACATAGTCCCGTTCCGCAGCGGCTATCATGCACTGCTCGGACGAACCGCATTTGCAAAGTTCAATGCGGTGCCGCACTATGCATACCTCAAGCTCAAGATGCCAGGCCCTCGAGGAGTCATTACGATCAACGGAAACACCAAACGCTCTCTCCGAACGGAGGAGCATACAGCGGCTCTCGCGGCGGAAGTACAAAGCAGCCTCTTAAGGCAATTCTCGAGTCCGGCTGTTAAGCGGCCGGACACCGTCAAGTGCGCCCGGAGTAACCTACAACAAGACCGCCTGGCACATTCTGAGCACGCGTAGCAATGCGGCCCCAACCCCAGCCCTCGCAAAATCACGAGACTAGTACCACGCGTACATAACTACGCTCTGGAGATACCATGGGCATAGGGGTAGGGGTACGACCACAGCATGCCCGGAGAGCGGCTCAACCGCACCAGGGGCTCCCAATTGTGTCATTCTTTTTTTCTCTTATTACCAGGACTCCATTTTCCAGAAGCCCTATCCGGCAGTAGAATTGCCGAACTCACGATGCAACAGCCAGGGAAGCAGAAAAGCTACGTCGAGTGTCCAGGTGTTCTCTATTACGAGCAGTATACCTGTTTTACATACCATCCCGCAGCCTACCCCTAGAGGGGGACACGTTAAATAGTCCCATCCCTTGCTTATCGCACTATTTTTATCGTTTTGCTTTCATTGCACTATTTTTTGAATAAGCAATGCATCACTTTTTGCCTATTATTGCATTCCTTTTTTATCCATATATGTTCACTTATGACATGTTGCATCCATACGCTTTGGTACGACCAAATACACCAGGGGCTTAAGTTCCCCAAAATATGGTGTGATAAGTCCGAACACTTTCTCAAGTGCGGCACCCCGAACTTATAGCATTATATGCACCGGCTCCGAATCATGTCTTGGGTCAATAGTTGGGTTTGCCCGGCTCCCATGTTTTGGTACCTTACATTCCGTTATATCGGCTAAGGTAGCGCTAGGAGAACCACTGCAATTGTGCCCCGGTTGAGCTGGGTTGAGCACCTCAGTGGAGAAAGCTAAAACTGACTGTCATGATAGGGCGAGAGCCGGTCGCTGTTCGAGAGGTTTTTTCGAGTCCCTAAAGACTTATGCCGCTTAGAGCGAGGAGCCGGATTTGTCCGGCCCAGGCGTGGATAGCGCCCCGAATTCGGTCTTCCGAACACTAGGGGCTTCGCTGAAATTTAAAATTATAAGAATTCTATGGCTAAGTGGGAGTGTTCAAGCACTATAAGTCCGGTTGCCTCGTTCGTTGTGTTGAGCACCTCCCTCGAAGGACCCAAAAATGGGAACAAGAGCGCTCAAGTTTATCCCGAACACCCCAGCACTCATGGCATGGGGGCTGAAGCCAACGACTTGCCATCTCTCAAATTTGATAAACGGCCGCACAGAAGGTAATATTTTAAATTAACAAGCATTGCTTAGTGCATATGAACAAAGTTATCAGCGTACAGGATAACAAATGCGAGTCTACTCAAAATTACATCTTTGGAGCACTCACCCGCTATAAGGCGGGCACCCTTCAGGACGTTCTCATAATACATCTCGGGCTTGCGATACTCCCTGCCCGGCGGTGGAGCGTCCGTCACAAGCTTCTCAACGTCCATCTTGCTCTAGTGCACTTTACCACGGGCAAGGGCCCTACGGGCACCTTCGATGCAGACGGAGCGCTTGACGACTTCAATCCATGGACAGGCGTCCACTAGCTGCCACACCATCCCGAAGTAGCTCCCAGGCATGGCCTCCTTCGGCTACAGCCGAGCTATGAGGCCCTTCATGGCCTGTTCGGCCACCTTATGGAGCTCGACCAGTTGCTTCAGCTGGTCGCTCAAGGGCACCGGGTGTTCGGCCTCAGCATACTGAGACCAGAATACCTTCTCCGTCGAGCTCCCTTCCTCGGCCCGGTAGAATGCGGCAGCGTCGGACACACTGTGGGGCAGATCTGCGAATGCTCCTGGAGAGCTCCGGATTCGGGTAAGTAACAAGTAATTCACTTTCACGTGCTTTCTTTGCATGAAGAATGCCTTACCCGCCGCTATCTTCTTTATTGCCTCAATTTCCTGGAGGGCTTTTTGGGCTTCGGCCTTAGCGGCTTTGGTACTCTCAAGAGTTGAGGCGAGCTCGGACTCTCGAGTCTTCGAGTCACGCTCCAAACTCTCGTGTTTTTCCGTGAGAGCCTGGAGCTCTTGTCGCACCTCCGCCACCCGCGCCTCCTGCTTCTCTCGCTCGGTGCGTTTCGCGGCCGCATTGCTTTCGGCCTTGGACACCGCCTTCTTCAGGGTCACCACCTCGTTCGTGGCCCTTGCAATACTCACGTTATTCCTGTCATTTTTTGCAACCAAATCCTTTCTATAAGGTATTACTTACCTTCCTTGTCCTTGAGCTGCTTCTTGGCACGGCCGAGCTCGTTCTCAGACCGCTCGAGGCTCTGCTTCAATGCATTGACCTCCGCAGTCAGTGCGGCAGAGGTCAGCAGCGCAGCCTGCATTCCCATATTGACATGCTTATGTTAGACTCCTGCGTATATCTTTTTAGATCCTCAGTTCGGCTTTTCTTTCCGAACACCAAATTGAGCATCATGGGCTACTGTCTATGCGGTACTATTTTTACATATCTTAATTACATACCTCAAAGCCTGTTAGAAGGCTGGTACAGGCTTCAGTCAGCCCGCTCTTGGCGGACTGAACTTTCTGGATCACCGCACTCATAACAGTGCGGTGCTCCTCGTCGATGGAGGCGCCGTTAAGCGCCTCCAGCAAATTATCTGGCGCCTCCGGTTGGACGGAGGTCACCGGCATCGCAGTCTCACCTTTCTTACGATGGGGCCGCCCGCTGGACTCCGGAACCACTAAAGGTTCTGATGCGGAGTCCGGCCCAGGGCCGAACTCAGAACCCTTTAGGGGTTGACCCCCCCCTCGTGCCCAAAGTCCGGGAGGTTGCCCTGCGGCACCTCTGGAATCTCCTCCTCCTGGCTGGGCCCCTTTTGGGATCCCACCTCAGCGTCATCCACAGCGCGAGGAGAGGAGACGGCCGGATGTGAAGTGCTATCCACGTCCGATGGCGCCAGGGAGCCGCTCGTTGAAGTGTCGAGCCCGTCCCTGGGCGGGCTGCAGGGTTATATTCGGCGTTAAGAGACTCTATGCAACAAATGAAACGCCATGAGTTATTCTAGTACTCGGACACTTACGAAGTCGCCAGGGGCTTAGTCCTTGGTGGCCACTCCTCTTCATCGTCGTCGGCGTTGGTGGAGTAGTCCGGGGGGAGGGTCCTTCCCTTCTTGGACCCTTCGGCCTCCCCCGTTGGGGAAGCCTTCCTTTTCTTCTCTCCCCCCGCTGGGGGAGAGGCCTCTTTTTTCTCCTCCTCGTCTTCGCGGGAGGAGTCCGCCTCGGAGTCATCGAACGATGAGTCTGATAACACCTGGCGCCGGGAACACCTCCGAGTTCCCGTGGCCTTCTTCTTGGCCTTCTTCTCCGGCACCATGTAAGGCGCCGGAGCCAGCAACCCCGTTAATTCAGCGTCCGCTGGGTCTTCTGGCAAGGGAGCCGGACAGTTAACCTGCTCGGACGTCTTTTGCCAGGCCTGCCAAAGGTAAAGGGAGTTTAGATCCCGCATAGAGTCAAACTATGAAAAACAAGTGTCCCGTAAAGGGTAAAATAGCTTACTTCGCCGGCTTGACGCTGCGAGCTGTATCCGCGATCTTCGGTAGCGGATGCGGGAGCCTCGGCGCCCTTGAACAACACCTTCCAGGCACCTTCGTATGTAGTGTCGAAGAGCCTGCTCAAGGTCTGGTGCTGTGCCGGATCAAACTCCCACAAATTGAAAGCCCGTTGTTGGCACGGGAGGATCCGACGGATGAGCATGACCTAGACTGCGTTGACGAGCTTGATCTTCTTGTTCACAAGGTATTGGACGCAGGTTTGGAGTCCGGTCAGCTCTTCCAAATCACCCCATGTCAGGCCCTTCTCTTTCCAGGAGGTGAGCCGTGTGGGGATGCCAGATCTGAATTCAGGGGCCGCTGCCCATTCAGGGTCACGCGGCTCGGTGATGTAGGACCACCCCGATTGCCACCCTTTGACGGTTTCCACGAAGGCGCCCTCGAGCCATATGATGTTGGGCATCTTGCCCACCATGGCGCCTCCGCACTCCGCCTGCTGGCCGCCCACTACCTTCGGCTTGACATTGAAGGTCTTCAGCCATAAGCCGAAGTGGGGTTTGATGCGGAGGAAGGCCTCGCACACAACGATAAATGCTGAGATGTTGAGGATGAAATTCGGGGCCAGATCGTGGAAATCCAAGCCGTAGGAGAACATGAGCCCCCATACAAATGGGAGGAGTGGGAAGCCCAGTCCGCGGAGGAAATGGGGAAGGAACACCACCCTCTCATGGGGCCTGGGGGTGGGGACGAGCTGCCCCTCTTCTGGAAGCCGGTGCGCAATGTCGTTGTGCAGGTATCCGGCTTTCCTCAACTTTTTGATGTGCCCCTCCGTGATGGAGGAAGCCATCCACTTGCCTCCCGCTCCGGACATGGCTGGGGAAGGTTGAGGCGAGATGTGCGGGCTTGGGCGCTGGAGCTCGAGTACGCGGAAATGGATAAGCAAAGGAGGAAGAAGGTGTAGGTAAAAAGGTGGATCCTTATCCCCTTATATGGACGGACGAAACTATGCGCCCCCACCAGCCTGGTAAAACTCGCTTATCTCCCAAGCGCCATAATCAATGGCGCGGTTGGGTTACCCACGCCCGTATTGATGAGAATCCCGGAATAAGGGGACACGATCTCTGCTTTGACAAGACGTGCCAAGGAAGCCGCTGCGCTAAACGCGCTAAGGTGGAACAGTAAAAACGATTCGAATAAAGGCCTGGCCGTGGTGTGATGTCACGCCATGGAATACGTCAACAGATTGAACTTGTGTAAATGTTACTCTCTCTACGGTGGTATGTGGAACTTATTTTGCAGAGCCGGACACTATCCTTGTGTTCAAAATCTTCTATGAAGTATTCGGAGGAGGAACCCGGCTTGCAATGCCGAAGACAATATGCGCGCCGGACTCGTCGTCATTGAAGCCTGGTTCAGGGGCTACTGAGGGAGTCCTGGATTAGGTGGTGTCCAGATAGCCGAACTATCATCGTTGGCCGGACTCCTGGACTATGAAGATACAAGATTGAAGACTTCGTCCCATGTCCGGATGGGACTTTCCTTGGCGTGGAAGGCAAGCTTGGCGATACGGATATGTAGATCTCCTACCATCGTAACCGACTCTGTGTAACCCTAGCCCTCTCCGGTGTCTATATAAAACGGAGGGTTTTAGTCCGTAGGACGAACAACAATTATACCATAGGCTAGCTTCTAGGGTTTAGCCTCTTTGATCTCGTGGTAGATCTACTCATGTACTACCCATATCATCAATATTAATCAAGCAGGAGTAGGGTTTTACCTCCATCGAGGGGGCCCGAACCCGGGTAAAAACATCGTGTCCCTTGTCTCCTATTACCATCCGCCTAGACACACAGTTCGGGACCCCCTACCCGAGATCCGCCGGTTTTGACACCGACAATGAGCCACAAAGATAATCACCTCTTTAGACGGATGAGTCAATTTGATTTACTTGGCAGCACAATCAAGAGAAGACTTTGAAGGAAATATGCCCTATAGGCAATAATAAAATTATTATTTATTTCCTTATTTTATGATAAATGTTTATTATTCATGCTGGAATTGTATTAACCGGAAACTTGATACATGTGTGAATACATAGACAAACATAGTGTCACTAGTATGCCTCTACTTGACTAGCTTGTTGATCAAAGATTGTTGTGTTTCCTGACCATAGACATGAGTTGTCATTTGATTAACAGGATAACATCATTAGAGAATGATGTGATTGACTTGACCCATTTCGTTAGCTTAGCACTTGATCGTTTCGTGTGTTGCTATTGCTTTCTTCATGACTTATACATGTTCCTATGACTATGAGATTATGCAACTCCCGTTTACTGGAGGAACACTTTGTGTGCTACCAAACGTCACAACGTAACTGGGTGATTATAATGGTGCTCTACAGGTGTCTCCGAAGGTACTTGTTGGGTTGGCGTATTTCGAGATTAGGATTTGTCACTCCGATTGTCGGAGAGGTATCTCTGGGCCCACTGTTGGGGAACGTAGTAATTTCAAAAAAATTCCTACGCACACGCAAGATCATGGTGATGCATATCAACGAGAGGGGGAGTGTATCTTCATACCCTTGAAGATCGCTAAGCGGAAGCGTTTATCAACGCGGTTGATGTAGTCGTACGTCTTCACGATCCGACCGATCCAAGTACCGAACGCACGCCACCTCTGAGTTCTGTACACGTTCAGCTCGATGACGTCCCCGCCTTCTCGATCCAGTAAGATGGGCGAAGTAGTAGATGAGTTCCGGTAGCACGACGGCGTGGTGACGGTGTTGGTGAAGAACAATCTCCGCAGGGCTTCGCCTAAGCACTACGGAAACTATGACAGAGGATAAACTAGAGGGGATGGGGTTACCGGCACACGGCTTGGTGTTTCTTGATGTGTATTTGGTGCTAGCCCTGCCCCTCTATTTATATGTTGAGCCTTGGGGTCGAAACTTGAGTAAAAGCCTCCACAAAGTCGGTTTCACCCAAAAGGAAAGAGTCCTTCTCGGACTCCAGGGCCAGACGCCAGGGTTCCCGGCGTCTGGACCCAGACGCCAGGGACCCTGGCGTCTGGCCCCTTGGACTCCGCAAAACTTCCTTTTGCGCTTTCCAAAAACCTCGTGGGCCTTCCCCTTTGGCCCAAATAACGTGTTCTCGTACCCAAACATTTCCGGAAACATCCGGAACTCCTTCCGGTGAATTCCGGAACCCTTCCGGAGATCAAACACTATTATCCCATATATCAAACTTTAAATCCGGACCATTCCGGAGTTCCTCGTCATGTCCATGATCTCATCCGGGTCTCCGAACAACATTCGGTTACCAACATACATAACTCATATAATACTATATCGTCAACGAAATGTTAAGCGTGCGGACCCTACGGGTTCGAGAACTATGTAGACATGACCGAGACACATTTCCGGTCAATAACCAAGAGCGGGACCTGGATGCCCATATTGGCTCCCACATATTCTACGAAGATCTTTATCGGTCAAACCGCATAACAACATACGTTGTTCCCTTTGTCATCGGTATGTTACTTGCCCGAGATTCGATCGTCGGTATCTCAATACCTAGTTCAATCTCGTTACCGGCAAGTCTCTTTACTCGTTCCATAATACATCATCCTGCAACTAACTCATTAGTTGCAAGGCTTTAAGTGATGTGCATTACCGAGAGGGCCCAGAGATACCTCTCCGACAATCGGAGTGACAAATCCTAATCTTGAAATATGCCAACCCAACAAGTACCTTCGGAGACACCTGTAGAGCACCTTTATAATCACCCAATTACGTTGTGACATTTGGTAGCACACAAAGTGTTCCTCCGGTAAACGAGAGTTGCATAATCTCATAGTCATAGGAACATGTATAAGTCATGAAGAAAGCAATAGCAACATACTAAACGATCGGGTGCTAAGCTAACGGAATGGGTCAAGTCAATCACATCATTCTCCTAATGATGTGATCCCGTTAATCAAATGACAACTCATGTCTATGGTTAGGAAACTTAACCATCTTTGATTAACGAGCTAGTCAAGTAGAGGCATACTAGTGACACTATGTTTGTCTATGTATTCACACATGTATTATGTTTCTGGTTAATACAATTCTAGCATGAATAATAAACATTTATCATGATATAAGGAAACAAATAATAACTTTTTTATTGCCTCTAGGGCATATTTCCTTCAGTCTCCCACTTGCACTAGAGTCAATAATATAGTTCACATCGCCATGTGATTTAAAACCAATATTCATATCTGTATATGATTACACCCATAGTTCACATCGTCATGTGACCAACACCCAAAGGGTTTACTAGAGTCAGTAATCTAGTTCACATTGCTATGTGATTAACACCCAAAGAGTACTAAGGTGTGATCATGTTTTGCTCGTGAGAGAAGCTTAGTCAACGGGTCTGTCACATTGAGAGCCGTATGTATTTTGCAAATATTCTATGTCTACAATGCTCTGCACGGAGCTACTCTAGCTAATTGCTCCCACTTTCAATATGTATCCAGATTGAGACTTAGAGTCATCTGGATCAGTGTCAAAACTTGCATCGACGTAACCCTTTAGGACAAACCTCTTGTCATCTCCATAATCGAGAAACATATCCTTATTCCACTAAGGATAATTTTGACCAATGTCCAGTGATCTACTCTTATATCACTATTGTACTCCCTTGCCAAACCAGGACAGAGTATACAATAGGTCTGGTCCATAGCATAGCATACTTTATAGAACCTATGACTGAGGCATAGGGAATGACTTTTCATTCTCTTTCTATTTTCTGCCATGGTCGGGTTTTTGAGTCTTACTCAATTTCATACCTTTGCAACACAGGCAAGAGCTCTTTCTTTGACTGTTCCATTTTGAACTACTTCAAAATCTTTTCAAGGTATGTACTCATTGAAAATCTTATCAAACGTCTTGATCTATCTCAATAGATCTTGATGCTCAATATGTAAGTAGCTTTACTGAGGTCTTTCTTTTAAAGAACTCCTTTCAAACACTTCTTTTTGCTTTCCAGAAAAATTCTACATCATTTCTGATCAACAATATGTCACTCACATATACTTATCAGAAAGGTTGTAGTGCTCCCACTCACTTTATTACAAATACAGGCTTCACCGCAAGTCCGTATAAACTATATGCTTTGATCAACTTATCAAAGCGTATATTCCAACTCTGAGATGCTTGCACCAGTCCATAGATGGATCGCTGGAGCTTGCACATTTTGTTAGTACCTTTAGCATTGACAAAACCTTCTGGTTGCATCATATGCAACTCTTCTTTAAGAAAACCATTAAGCAATGCAGTTTTGACATCCATTTGCCAGATTTCATAAAATGTGGCAATTGCTAACATGATTTGGATAGACTTAAGCATCGCTACAGTTGAGGAAATCTCATTGTAGTCAACACCTTGAACTTGTCGAAAACCTTTTTTGCGACAAGTCGAGCTTTGTAGATAGTAACACTACTATCAATGTCCGTCTTCCTCTTGAAGATCCATTTATTTTCAATGGCTTGCCGATCATCGGGCAAGTCAACCAAAGTCCACACTTTGTTCTCATACATGGATCCCATATTAGATTTCATGACCTCAAGCCATTTTGCGGAATCTGGACTCACCATTGCTTCTTCATAGTTTGTAGGTTCGTTATGGTCTAGTAACATAACTTCCAGAACAGGATTACCGTACCACTCTGGTGCGGATCTTACTCTGTTTGACCTATGAGGTTCAGTAACAAATTGATTTGAAGTTTCATGATCATCATCAATAACTTCCTCACTAATTGGTGTAGACGTCACAGGGACCGGTTTCTGTGACGAACCACTTTCCAATAAGGGAGCAGGTACAGTTACCTCATCAAGTTCTACTTTCCTCCCACTCACTTCTTTCGAGAGAAACTCCTTCTCTAGAAAGGATCCATTTTAGCAACGAATATCTTGCCTTTGGATCTGTGATAGAAGGTGTACCCAACAGTTTCCTTTGGGTATTCTATGAAGACGCACTTCTCCGATTTAGGTTCGAGCTTATCAGGTTGAAACTTTTTCACATAAGCATTGCAGCCCCAAACTTTAACAAACGACAACTTTGGTTTCTTGCCAAACCACAGTTCATTAGCCGTCGTCTCAACGGATTTCGATGGTGCCCTATTTAAAGTGAATGCAACTGTCTCTAATGCATAACCCCAAAACGATGGTGGTAAATCGGTAAGATACATCATAGATCACACCATATCCAATAAAGTGCGGTTATGACATTCGGACACACCATTACGCTGTGGTGTTCCATGTGGCGTGAGCTGTGAAACTATTCCACATTGTTTTATATGAAGGCCAAATCGTAACTCAAATATTCTCTTCCACGATGAGATCGTAGAAACTTTATTTTCTTGTTACGATGATTCTCCACTTCACTCTGAAATTCTTTGAACCTTTCAACTATTTCATACTTATGTTTCATCAAGTAGATATACCCATATCTGCTCAAATCATCTTGTGAAGGTCAGAAAATAACGATACTTGCCACGAGCATCAACACTCATTGGATTGCATACATCGGTATGTATTATTTCCAATAAGTCAGTAGCTCGTTCCATTGTTCCGGAGAACGGAGTTTTAGTCATCTTGCGCAAAAGGCACGGTTCGCAAGCATCAAATGATTCATAACCAAGTGATTCCGAAAATCCATCTTTATGGAGTTTCTTCATGCGCTTTCCACCAATATGACCCAAACGGCAGTGCCACAAATAAGTTGCACTATCATTATTAACTTTGCATCTTTTGGCATTAATATTATGAATATGTGTATCACTACGATCGAGATCCACCAAACTATTTTCATTGGGTGTATGACCATTGAAGGTTTTATTCATGTAAACAGAACAACAATTATTCTCTAACTTTAAATGAATAACCGTATTGCAATAAACATGATCAAATCATATTCATGCTCAACGCAAACGCCAAATAACATTTATTTAGGTTCAACACTAATCCCGAAAGTATAGGAAGTGTGCGATGATGATCATATCAATCTTGGAACCACTTCCAACACACATCGTCACTTCACCCTCAACTAGTCTCTGTTTATTCTGTAACTCCTATTTCGAGTTACTAATCTTAGTAACCGAACGAGTATCAAATACTCAGGGGCTACTATAAACACTAGTAAGGCACACATCAATAACTTGTATATCAAATATACCCTTGTTCACTTTGCCATCCTTCTTATCCACCAAATATTCAGGGCATTTCCGTTTCCAGTGACCATTTCCTTTGCAGTGGAAGCACTTAGTTTCAGGTTTTGGTCCAGCTTTGGGCTTCTTCGCAGGAGTGACAACTTGCTTGTCATTCTACTTGAAATTCCCTTTCTTTCCTTTTTCCCTTTTCTTGAACCTAGTGGTCTTGTCAATCATCAACACTTGATGCTCTTTGTTGATTTCTACCTTCGTCGATTTCAACATCACGAAGAGCTCGGGAATCATTTTCGTCATCCCTTGCATACTATAGTTCATCACGAAGTTCTAATAACTTGGTGATGGTGACTAGAGAACTCTGTCAATCACTATCTTATCTGGAAGATTAACTCCCACTTGATTCAAGCGATTGTAGTACCCAGTCAATCTGAGCACATGCTCACTACTTGTGCGATTCTCCTCCATCTTTTAGCTATAGAACTTGTTGGAGACTTCATATCTCTCTACTCGGGTATTTGCTTGAAATATTAACTTCAATTCCTGGAACATCTCATATGGTCCATGACGTTCAAAACGTCTTTGAAGTCCCGATTCTAAGCCGTTAAGCATGGTGCACTAAACTATCAAGTAGTCATCATATTGAGCTAGCCAAACGTTCATAACGTCTGCATCTGCTCCTGCAATAGGTCCGTCACCTAGCGGTGCATCAAGGACATAATTCTTCTGTGTAGCAATGAGGACAATCCTCAGATCACGGATCCAATCCGCATCATTGCTACTAACATCTTTCAACATAGTTTTCTCTGGGAACATATCAAAATAAACATATGAAAGCAACAACGCGAGCTATTGATCTACAACATAATTTGCAAAATACTACCAGGACTAAGTTCATGATAAATTTAAGTTCAATTAATCATATTACTTAAGAACTCCCACTTAGATAGACACCCCTCTAATCCTCTAAGTGATCACGTGATCCAAATCAACTAAACCATAACCGATCATCACGTGAAATGGAGTAGCTTTCAATGGTGAACATCATTATGTTGATCATATCTACTATATGATTCATGCTCGACCTTTCGGTCTCAGTGTTTCGAGGCCATATCTGTATATGCTAGGCTCATCAAGTTTAACCTGAGTATTCCGCGTGTGCAAAACTGGCTTGCACCCGTTGTAGATGGACGTAGAGCTTATCACACCCGATCATCACGTGGTGTCTGGGCACGACGAACTTTGGCAACGGTGCATACTCAGGGAGAACACTTTTATCTTGAAATTTAGTGAGAGATCATCTTATAATGCTACCATCAATCAAAGCAAGATAAGATGCATAAAACATAAACATCACATGCAATCAATATAAGTGATATGATATGGCCATCATCATCTTGTGCTTGTGATCTCCATCCCTGAAGCACCTCCATGATCACCATAGTCACCGGCACGACACCTTGATCTCCATCGTAGCATCGTTGTCGTCTCGCTAATCTTATGCTTCTACGACTATCGCTACCGCTTAGTGATAAAATAAAGCATTACAGGGCGATTGCATTGCATACAATAAAGCGACAACCATATGGCTCCTGCCAGTTGCCGATAACTCGGTTACAAAACATGATCATCTCATACAATAAAATATAGCATCATGTCTTGACCATATCACATCACAACATGCCCTGCAAAAACAAGTTAGACGTCCTCTACTTTGTTGTTGCAAATTTTACGTGGCTGCTACGGGCTTAGCAAGAACCGTTCTTACCTACGCATCAAATACACAACGATAGTTCGTCAAGTTAGTGCTGTTTTAACCTTCTCAAGGACCGGGCGTAGCCACACTCGGTTCAACTAAAGTTGGAGAAACAGACACCCGCCAGCCACCTGTGTGCAAAGCACGTCGGTAAAACCAGTCTCGCATAAGCGTATGCGTAATGTCGGTCCGGGCCGCTTCATCCAACAATACCGCCGAACCAAAGTATGACATGATGGTAAGCAGTATGACTTGTATCTCCCACAACTCACTTGTGTTCTACTCGTGCATATAACATCAAAGCATAAAGCCAGGCTCGGATGCCACTGTTGGGGAACATAGTAATTTCAAAAAAATTCCTATGCACACGCAAGATCATGGTGATGCATAGCAACAAGAGGGGGAGTGTATATTCATACCCTTGAAGATCGCTAAGGGGAAGCGTTTATCAACGCGGCTGATGTAGTCGTACGTCTTCACGATCCGACCGATCCAAGTACCGAATGCACGGCACCTCCGAGTTGTGCACACGTTCAGCTCGATGACGTCCTCGCCTTCTCGATCCAGCAAGACGGGCAAAGTAGCAGATGAGTTTCGGCAGCACGACGGCGTGGTGACGGTGTTGGTGAAGAACAATCTCCGCAGGGCTTCGCCTAAGCACTACGGAAACTATGACAGAGGATAAACTAGAGGGGACAGGGTTGCCGGCACACGGCTTGGTGTTTCTTGACGTGTCTTTCGTGCTAGCCCTGCCCCTCTATTTATATGTTGAGCCTTGGGGTCGAAACTTGGAGTAAAAGCCTCCACAAAGTCGGTTTCACCGGAAAGGCAAGAGTCCTTCTCGGACTCCAGGGTTCCTGGCGTCTGGACCCAGACGCCAGGGACCCTGGCGTCTGGCCCCTGGACTCCGCAAAACTTCCTTTTGCGCTTTCCAAAAACCTTGTGGGCTTTCCCCTTTGGCCCAAATAACGTGTTCTTGTACCCAAACATTTCGGGAAACATCCGGAACTCCTTCCGGTGAATTCCGGAACCCTTCCGGAGATCAAACACTATTATCCCATATATCAAAATTTAAATCCGGACCATTTCGGAGTTCCTCGTCATGTCCATGATCTCATCCGGGACTCCGAACAACATTCGGTTACCAACATACATAACTCATATAATACTATATCGTCAACGAAATGTTAAGCGTGCGAACCCTACGGGTTCGAGAACTATGTAGACATGACCGAGACACGTTTCCGGTCAATAACCAATATCGGGACCTGGATGCCCATATTGGCTCCCACATATTCTACGAAGATCTTTATCGGTCAAACCGCATAACAACATACGTTGTTCCCTTTGTCATCGGTATGTTACTTGCCCGAGATTCGATCGTCGGTATCTCAATACCTAGTTCAATCTCATTACCGGCAAGTCTCTTTACTCGTTCCATAATACATCATCCCGCAACTAACTCATTAGTTGCAATGCTTGCAAGGCTTTAAGTGATGTGCATTACCGAGAGGGCCCAGAGATACCTCTCCGACAGTCGGAGTGACAAATCCTAATCTCGAAATACGCCAACCCAACAAGTACCTTCAGAGACACCTGTAGAGCACCTTTATAATCACCCAGTTACGTTGTGACGTTTGGTAGCACACAAAGTGTTCCTCCGGTAAACGGGAGTTGCATAATTTCATAGTCATAGGAACATGTATAAGTCATGAAGAAAGCAATAGCAACATACTAAATGATCGGGTGCTAAGCTAACGGAATGGGTCAAGTCAATCACATCATTCTCCTAATGATGTGATCCCGGTAATCAAATGACAACTCATGTCTATGGTTAGGAAACTTATCCATCTTTGATTAACGAGCTAGTCAAGTAGAGGCATACTAGTGACACTATGTTTGTCTATGTATTCACACATGTATTATGTTTCCGGTTAATACTATTCTAGCATGAATAATAAACATTTATCATGATATAAGAAAATAAATAATAACTTTATTATTGCCTCTAGGGCATATTTCCTTCACCCACTCGGTAATGCACATCCCTATAAGCCTTGCAAGCATTGTAGCTAATGAGTTAGTTACGGCATGATGCGTTACGGAACGAGTAAAGAGACTTGCCTGTAACAAGATTGAACTAGGTATTGAGATACGGACGATCGAATCTCAGGCAAGTAACATACCGATGACAAAGGGAACAACGTATGTTGTTATGCGGTTTGACCGATAAAGATCTTCGTAGAATATGAAGGAGCCAATATGAGCATCCAGGTTCCGCTATTGGTTATTGACCGGAGACGTGTCTCGGTCATGTCTACATAGTTCTCGAACCCGTAGGGTCAGCACGCTTAAAGTTCGATGACGGTTATATTATGAGTTTATGTGATTTGATATACCGAAGGAGTTCGGAGTCCCGGATGAGATCGGGGACATGACGAGGAGTCTCGAAATGGTCGAGACATAAAGATCCATATATTGGACGACTATATTCGGAGATCGTAAGGGTTCCGAGTGATTCGGGTATTTTTCGGAGTACCGGAGAGTTACGGGAATTCATATTGGGCCTTAATGGGCCATACGGGAATGGAGAGAAAGGCCTCAAAAGGTGGCCACACCCCTCCCCATGGTCTGGTCCGAATTGGACTAGGGAGGGGGGGGGGGGCGCCCCCTTCCTTCCTTCTCCTTTCCCTTCCTTTTTTCCTATTCCATGTGGGAGGAGGAATCCTACTAGGACTAGGGAGTGCTAGTAGGACTCCACACTTCTGGCGCACCCTAGGGGTTGGCGGGCCTCGCCTCCTCCATCCTTTATATACGGGGGCAGGAGGGCACCTCTAGACACAACAATTGATCCCTTGGATCTCTTAGTCGTGTGCGGTGCCCCCCTCCACCATAATCCACCTCGATAATATCGTAGTGGTGCTTAGGCGAAGCCTTGCGTCGGTAGAACATCATAATCGTCACCACGCCGTCGTGCTGATAGAACTCACCCTCAAAGCTCAGCTGGATCGGAGTTCGAGGGACGTCATCGAGCTGAACATGTGCTGAACTTGGAGGTGTCGTGCGTTCGGTACTTGATCGGTCGGATCGTGAAGACGTACGACTACATCAATCGCGTTGTGCTAACGCTTCCGCTTTCGGTCTACGAGGGTACGTGGACAACACTCTCCCCTCTCGTTGCTATGCATCACCATGATCATGCATGTGTTGGAAATATGCCCTAGAGGCAATAATAAAAGGATTATTATATTTCAATGTTCATGATAATTGTCTTTTGTTCATGCTATAACTGTATTATCCGGAAATCGTAATACACGTGTGAACACTTAGACCCAATGAGTCCCTAGTGAGCCTCTAGTTGACTAGCTCGTTATGATCAATAGATAGTCATGGTTTCCTGACTATGGACATAGGATGTCGTTGATAACGGGATCACATCATTAGGAGAATGATGTGATGGACAAGACCCAATCATAAGCATAGCATAAAAGATCGTATAGTTCGTTTGCTAGAAGCTTTGCCAATGTCAAGTATCTATTCCTTCGACCATGAGATCGTGTAACTCCCGGTTACCGTAGGAGTGCCTTGGGTGTATCAAACGTCACAACGTAACTGGGTGACTATAAAGGTGCATTACAGGTATCTCCGAAAGTATCTGTTGGGTTGACACGGATCGAGACTGGGATTTGTCACTCCGTATAACGGAGAGGTATCTCTGGGCCCACTCGGTAATGCATCATCATAATGAGCTCAATGTGACCAAGGTGTTGGCCACGGGATCATGCATTACGGTACGAGTAAAGTGACTTGCCGGGTAACGAGACTGAACAAGGTATTGGGATACCGACGATCGAGTCTCGGGCAAGTAACGTACCGATTGACAAAGGGAATTGTATACAGGGTTTGATCGAATCCTCGACATCGTGGTTCAACCGATGAAATCATCGAGGAGCATGTGGGAGCCAACATGGATATCCAGACCCCGCTGTTGGTTATTGCCCGAGAGTCGTCTCGGTCATGTCTGCGTGTCTCCCGAACCCGTAGGGTCTACACACTTAAGGTTCGGTGACGCTAGGGTTAGTAGGAAGTCAAGTATGTGACTACCGAATGATGTTCGGAGTCCCGGATGAGATCCCGGACGTCACAAGGAGTTCCGGAATGGTCCGGAGGTAAAGATTTATATATGGGAAGTCCTGTTTCGGGCATCGGGACAAGTTTCGGGGTTATCGGTATTGTACCGGGACCACCGGAGGGGTCCCGGGGGCCCACCGGGTGGGGCCACCTGCCCCGGGGGGCCACATGGGCTGTAGGGGGTGCGCCTTGGCCTGCATGGGCCAAGGGCACCAGCCCCACATAGGCCCATGCGCCTAGGGTTCAAGGGGGCAAGAGTCCTAGGAGGGGAAGGCACCTCCTAGGTGCCTTGGGGGGGAGGGAAACCCCCCTTGGCCGCCGCCCCCCTAGGAGATTGGATCTCCTAGGGCCGGCCACCCCCCCCTTGGCCCTCCTATATATAGTGGGGGAGAGGAGGGACTTCACACCTTGAGTCCTTGGCCTTTGGTTGCCTCCTTCTCCCTCCCCAACACCTCTCCTCCTTCGTTGTGTGCTCGGCGAAGCCCTGTCGGAGTACTGCTTCTCCACCATCACCACGCCGTCGTGCTGCCGGTGGAGCTGTCTTCCTCAACCTCTCCTTCCCCCTTGCTGGATCAAGAAGGAGGAGACGTCGCTCGTCCCGTACGTGTGTTGAACACGGAGGTGCTGTCCGTTCAGCACTTGGCATCGGTGATCTGAATCACGTTCGAGTACGACTACATCACCACCTTGCAAGCTTCCGCACGCGATCTACAAGTGGTATGTAGATGCAATCTCTCTCCCATGACTCGTTGCTTAGATGAACTCATAGATGGATCTTGGTGAAGCCGTAGGAAAAATTTTAATTTTCTGCAACGTTCCCCAACAGTGGCATCATGAGCTAGGTCTATGCGTAGTTCTCTAATGCACGAGTAGAACACAATTTGTTGTGGGCGTTGATCTTGTCATCTTACTTGCCTCTACTAGTCTTTTCTTGCTCAACGGTATTGTGGGATGAAGCGGCCCGGACCAACCTTACACGTACGCTTACGTGAGACCGGTTCCACCGACTGACATGCACTAGTTGCATAAGGTGGCTGGCGGGTGTCTGTCTCTCCCACTTTAGTTGGAGCGGAATCGATGAACAAGGCCCTTATGAAGGGTAAATAGAAATTGACAAAATCACGTTGTGGTGATTCGTAGGTAAGAAAACGTTCTTGCTAGAACCCAATCGCAGCCACGTAAAAGATGCAACAACAACTAGAGAACGTCTAACTTGTTTTTGCAGCGATTGATCATGTGATGTGATATGGCCAGAAGTTGTGATGAATGTTGAATTGTGATGTATGAGATCATGTTCTTGTAATAGGATTCACGACTTGCATGTCGATGAGTATGACAACCGGCAGGAGCCATAGGAGTTGTCTTTATTTTTTTGTATGACCTGCGTGTCATTGAAGAACGCCATGTAAACTACTTTACTTCATTACTAAACGCGTTAGTCATAGAAGTAGAAGTAGTCGTTGGCGTGACAACTTCATGAAGACACGATGATGGAAATCATGATGATGGAGATCATGGTGTCAAGCCGGTGACAAGATGATCATGGAGCCCCGAAGATGGAGATCAATGGAGCTTGATGATATTGGCCATATCATGTCACAACCATATAATTGCATGTGATGTTTATTATGTTTATGCATCTTGTTTACTTAGGACGACGGTAGTAAATAAGATGATCCCTTACAAAATTTCAAGAAGTGTTCTCCCCTAACTGTGCACCGTTGCTACAGTTCGTCGTTTCTAAGCACCACGTGATGATCGGGTGTGATGGATCCTTACGTTCACATACAACGGGTGTAAGACAGTTTTACACAGCGAAAACACTTAGGGTTAACTTGACGAGCCTAGCATGTGCAGACATGGCCTCGGAACACGGAGACCGAAAGGTCGAACACGAGTCGTATGGAAGATACGATCAACATAAAGATGTTCACCGACGATGACTAGTCCGTCTCACGTGATGATCGGACACGGGCTAGTCGACTCGGATCGTGTAACACTTAGATGACTAGAGGGATGTCTAATCTAAGTGGGAGTTCATAATTTTGATTAAGAACTTTATCATGAACTTAGTCTAAAACCTTTGCAAATATGTATTGTAGATCAATGGCCAACGCTCATGTCAACATGAACTTCAACGCGTTCCTAGAGAAAACCAAGCTGAAAGATGATGGCAGCAACTATACGGACTGGGTCCGAAACCTGAGGATCATCCTCATAGCTGCCAGGAAGCAATATGTCCTAGAAGGACCGCTAGGTGCCGCTCCCGTCCCAGAGAACCAAGACGTTATGAACGCTTGGCAAACTCGTGCTGATGATTACTCCCTCGTTCAGTGCGGCATGCTTTACAGCTTAGAACCGGGGCTCCAAAAGCGTTTTGAGCATCACGGAGCATATGAGATGTTCGAAGAGCTGAAACTAGTTTTCCAAGCTCATGCCCGGGTCGAGAGATATGATGTCTCCGACAAGTTCTACAGTTGTAAGATGGAGGAGAACAGTTCTGTCAGTGAACACATCCTGAAGATGTCTGGGTTGCACGCACGTATGACCCAGTTGAACATTAACCTCCCAGATGAGGCGGTCATTGACAGAATCCTCCAGTCGCTCCCACCAAGCTACAAGAGCTTTGTGATGAACTACAACATGCAGGGGATGGTAAAGACCATTCCTGAAGTGTTCTCGATGCTGAAGTCAGCAGAGGCTGAAATCAAGAAAGAACATCAAGTGTTGATGGTCAATAAGACCACCAAGTTCAAGAAGGGCAAGGGTAAGAAGAACTTCAAGAAGGACGGCAAAGATGTTGCCGCGCCCGGTAAGCCTGTTGCCGGGAAGAAGTCAAAGAATGGACCCAAGCCTGAGACTGAGTGCTTTTATTGCAAGGGGAAGGGGCACTGGAAGCGGAACTGCCCCAAATACTTAGCGGATAAGAAGGCCGGCAACACCAAAGGTATATTTGATATACATGTAATTGATGTGTACCTTACCAGTACTCGAAGTAACTCCTGGGTATTTGATACCGGTGCCGTTGCTCACATATGTAACTCACAGCAGGAGCTGCGGAATAAACGGAGACTGGCGAAGGACGAGGTGACGATGCGCGTCGGGAATGGCTCCAGGGTCGATGTGATCGCCGTCGGCACGCTGCCTCTACATTTACCTACGGGATTAGTTTTAAACCTCAATAATTGTTATTTAGTGCCAAGTTTGAGCATGAACATTGTATCTGGATCTCGTTTAATACGAGATGGCTACTCATTTAAGTCTGAGAATAATGGTTGTTCGATTTATATGAGAGATATGTTTTATGGTCATGCTCCGATGGTCAATGGTTTATTCTTGATGAATCTCGAGCGTAATATTACACATGTTCATAGTGTGGATGCCAAAAGATGTAAAGTTGATAACGATAGTCCCACATACTTGTGGCACTGCCGCCTTGGTCACATTGGTGTCAAGCGCATGAAGAAGCTCCATGCTGATGGACTTTTAGAGTCTCTTGATTATGAATCATTTGACACATGCGAACCTTGCCTCTTAGGCAAAATGACCAAGACTCCGTTCTCCGGAACAATGGAGCGAGCAACCAACTTGTTGGAAATCATACATACCGATGTGTGCGGTCCAATGAGCGTTGAGGCTCGCGGAGGATATCGTTATGTTCTCACTCTCACTGACGACTTGAGTAGATATGGGTATGTCTACTTAATGAAACACAAGTCTGAGACCTTTGAAAAGTTCAAGGAATTTCAGAGTGAGGTAGAGAATCAACATGACCGTAAGATAAAGTTCCTACGATCAGATCGTGGGGGCGAATACTTAAGTCACGAATTTGGTACACACTTAAGAAAATGTGGAATCGTTTCACAACTCACGCCGCCTGGAACACCTCAGCGAAACGGTGTGTCCGAACGTCGTAATCGCACTCTATTGGATATGGTGCGGTCTATGATGTCTCTTACCGATTTACCGCTATCATTTTGGGGATACGCTCTAGAGACAGCTACATTCACTTTAAATAGGGCACCGTCTAAATCCGTTGAGACGACACCGTATGAATTATGGTTTGGGAAGAAACCTAAGCTGTCGTTTCTAAAAGTTTGGGGATGCGATGCTTATGTCAAGAAACTTCAACCTGAAAAGCTCGAACCCAAGTCGGAAAAATGCGTATTCATAGGATACCCTAAGGAAACTGTCGGGTATACCTTCTACTTAAGATCCGAAGGCAAGATCTTTGTTGCCAAGAACGGATGCTTTCTGGAGAAAGAGTTTCTCTCGAAAGAAGTAAGTGGGAGGAAAGTAGAACTCGATGAAGTACTACCTCTCGAACGGGAAAGTGGTGCAGCGCAGGAAACCATTCCTGTAATGCCCACACCAACTGAAGAGGAAAATGTTGATGATGATCAAGGTACTTCAGATCTAGTTGCTACTGAATTTCGAAGGTCCACAAGGACACGTTCTGCACCAGAGTGATACGGCAACCCTGTCATGGAAATCATGTTGCTGGACAACAATGAACCTTCGAACTATGAAGAAGCAATGGCGGGCCCGGATTCCAACAAATGGCTTGAGGCCATGAAATCCGAGATAGGATCCATGTATGAAAACAAAGTATGGACTTTGACAGACTTGCCCGATGATCGGCGAGCGATAGAAAATAAATGGATTTTTAAGAAGAAGACGGACGCGGATGGTAATGTTACCATCTATAAAGCTCGACTTGTCGCTAAGGGTTATCGACAAGTTCAAGGGATTGACTACGACGAGACATTCTCTCCCGTGGCGAAGCTTAAGTCCGTCCGAATCATGTTAGCAATTGCCGCATACTATGATTATGAGATATGGCAGATGGACGTCAAAACGGCATTCCTTAATGGACATCTTAAGGAAGAGCTGTATATGATGCAGCCGGAAGGTTTTGTCGTTCCTCAGAACGCTAACAAAGTATGCAAGCTCCAGCGATCCATTTATGGACTGGTGCAAGCATCTCGGAGTTGGAACATTCGCCTTGATGAGATGATCAAAGCGTTTGGGTTTACGCAGACTTATGGAGAAGCCTGCGTTTACAAGAAAGTGAGTGGGAGCTCTGTAGCATTTCTCCTATTATATGTAGATGACATACTCTTGATGGGAAATGATACGAAACTCCTGGACAGCATTAAGGCCTACTTGAACAAGTGTTTTTCAATGAAGGACCTTGGAGAAGCTGCTTATATATTAGGCATCAAGATCTATAGAGATAGATCGAGACGCCTCATAGGTCTTTCACAAAGCACATACCTTGATAAGATTTTGAAGAGGTTCAAAATGGATCAGTCCAAGAAGGGGTTCTTGCCTATGTTACAAGGTGTGAGATTGAGCTTGGCTCAGTCACCGACCACGGCAAAAGATTAAGAAGAGATGAGTGTCATCCCCTATGCTTCAGCCATAGGATCTATTATGTATGCCATGCTGTGTACCAGACCCGATGTAAACCTTGCCGTAAGTTTGGTTGCAAGATACCAAAGTAACCCCGGCAAGGAACACTGGACAGCGGTCAAGAATATCCTGAAGTACCTGAAAAGGACAAAGGACATGTTTCTCGTTTATGGAGGAGATGAAGAGCTCGTCGTAAAGGGTTACGTCGACGCTAGCTTCGACTCAGATCTGGATGACTCTAAGTCACAAACCGGATACGTGTATATGTTGAATGGTGGAGCAGTAAGCTGGTGCAGCTGCAAGCAGAGCGTCGTGGCGGGATCTACATGTGAAGCGGAGTACATGGCAGCCTCGGAGGCAGCGCATGAAGCGATTTGGATGAAGGAGTTCATCACCGACCTAGGAGTCATACCCAATGCGTCGGGGCCGATCAAACTCTTCTGTGACAACACTGGAGCTATTGCCCTTGCCAAGGAGCCCAGGTTTCACAAGAAGACCAGGCACATCAAGCGTCGTTTCAACTCCATCCGTGAAAATGTTCAAGATGGAGACATAGAGATTTGCAAAGTGCACACGGATCTGAATGTCGCAGATCCGTTGACTAAACCTCTCTCGCGTGCAAAACATGATCAACACCAGAACTCTATGGGTGTTCGATTCATTACAATGTAACTAGATTGGTGACTCTAGTGCAAGTGGGAGACTGTTGGAAATATGCCCTAGAGGCAATAATAAAAGGATTATTATATTTCAATGTTCATGATAATTGTCTTTTGTTCATGCTATAACTGTATTATCCGGAAATCGTAATACACGTGTGAACACTTAGACCCAATGAGTCCCTAGTGAGCCTCTAGTTGACTAGCTCGTTATGATCAATAGATAGTCATGGTTTCCTGACTATGGACATAGGATGTCGTTGATAACGGGATCACATCATTAGGAGAATGATGTGATGGACAAGACCCAATCATAAGCATAGCATAAAAGATCGTATAGTTCGTTTGCTAGAAGCTTTGCCAATGTCAAGTATCTATTCCTTCGACCATGAGATCGTGTAACTCCCGGTTACCGTAGGAGTGCCTTGGGTGTATCAAACGTCACAACGTAACTGGGTGACTATAAAGGTGCATTACAGGTATCTCCGAAAGTATCTGTTGGGTTGACACGGATCGAGACTGGGATTTGTCACTCCGTATAACGGAGAGGTATCTCTGGGCCCACTCGGTAATGCATCATCATAATGAGCTCAATGTGACCAAGGTGTTGGCCACGGGATCATGCATTACGGTACGAGTAAAGTGACTTGCCGGGTAACGAGACTGAACAAGGTATTGGGATACCGACGATCGAGTCTCGGGCAAGTAACGTACCGATTGACAAAGGGAATTGTATACAGGGTTTGATCGAATCCTCGACATCGTGGTTCAACCGATGAAATCATCGAGGAGCATGTGGGAGCCAACATGGATATCCAGACCCCGCTGTTGGTTATTGCCCGAGAGTCGTCTCGGTCATGTCTGCGTGTCTCCCGAACCCGTAGGGTCTACACACTTAAGGTTCGGTGACGCTAGGGTTAGTAGGAAGTCAAGTATGTGACTACCGAATGATGTTCGGAGTCCCGGATGAGATCCCGGACGTCACAAGGAGTTCCGGAATGGTCCGGAGGTAAAGATTTATATATGGGAAGTCCTGTTTCGGGCATCGGGACAAGTTTCGGGGTTATCGGTATTGTACCGGGACCACCGGAGGGGTCCCGGGGGCCCACCGGGTGGGGCCACCTGCCCCGGGGGGCCACATGGGCTGTAGGGGGTGCGCCTTGGCCTGCATGGGCCAAGGGCACCAGCCCCACATAGGCCCATGCGCCTAGGGTTCAAGGGGGCAAGAGTCCTAGGAGGGGAAGGCACCTCCTAGGTGCCTTGGGGGGGAGGGAAACCCCCCTTGGCCGCCGCCCCCCTAGGAGATTGGATCTCCTAGGGCCGGCCACCCCCCCCTTGGCCCTCCTATATATAGTGGGGGAGAGGAGGGACTTCACACCTTGAGTCCTTGGCCTTTGGTTGCCTCCTTCTCCCTCCCCAACACCTCTCCTCCTTCGTTGTGTGCTCGGCGAAGCCCTGTCGGAGTACTGCTTCTCCACCATCACCACGCCGTCGTGCTGCCGGTGGAGCTGTCTTCCTCAACCTCTCCTTCCCCCTTGCTGGATCAAGAAGGAGGAGACGTCGCTCGTCCCGTACGTGTGTTGAACACGGAGGTGCTGTCCGTTCAGCACTTGGCATCGGTGATCTGAATCACGTTCGAGTACGACTACATCACCACCTTGCAAGCTTCCGCACGCGATCTACAAGTGGTATGTAGATGCAATCTCTCTCCCATGACTCGTTGCTTAGATGAACTCATAGATGGATCTTGGTGAAGCCGTAGGAAAAATTTTAATTTTCTGCAACGTTCCCCAACAGCATGTGCATACGATTTTTTTTTGAAATTACTACGTTCCCCAAAAGTTGCATCCGAGCCTGGTTTTATGCGTAGATGTTATATGCACGAGTAGAACACAAGTGAGTTGTGGGTGATACAAGTCATACTGCTTACCAGCATGTTGATGTCTACTACACAACCTTCTTCTTGTAGACGTTGTTGGGCCTGCAAGTGCACAGGTTTGTAGGACATTAGCAAATTTCCCTCAAGTGGATGACCTAAGGTTTATCAATCCGTAGGAGGCGTAGGATGAAGATGGTCTCTCTCAAACAACCCTGCAACCAAATAACAAAAAGTCTCTTGTGTCCCCAACACACCCAATACAATAGTAAATTGTATAGGTGCACTAGTTCGGCGAATAGATGGTGATACAAGTGCAAAATAGATAGTAGATACAGGTTTTGTAATCTGAAATAATAAAAACAGCAAGGTAGCGAGCGATAGAAGTGAGCGTAAACGGTATTGCAATGGTAGGAAACAAGGCCTAGGGTTCATACTTTTAGTAGTGTAAGTTCTCTCAACAATAATAACATAGATAGAACATATGACAAGCCCTCAACATGCAACAAAGAGTCACTCCAAAGCCACTAATAGCGGAGAACAAATGTAGAGATTATGGTCGGGTACGAAACCACCACAAAGCTATTCTTTCGGATTAATCTATAAAAGAGTTCGTACTAGAATAACACCTTAAGATACAAATCAACCAAAACCCTAATGTCACCTAGATACTCCATTGTCACCTCAAGTATCCATGGGCATGATTATAAGATATGCATCACACAATCTCAGATTCATCCAACCAACATAAAAGTACTTCAAAGAGTGCCCCAAAGTTTGTACCGGAGAGTCAAGAACGTGTGCCAACCCCTATGCATAGGTTCCCAAGTGTCACGAAACCCGCAAGTTGATCACCAAAAAATAGATCAAGTGGATCAATAGAATAACCCATTGTCACCACGATTATCCCACGCAAGACATACATCAAGTGTTCATAAAAAGACTCAATCTGATAAGATAACTTCAAAAGGGGAAACTCAATTCATCAAGAGAGTAGAGGGGGAGAAACATCATAAGATCCAACTACAATAGCAAAGCTCGGGATACATCAAGATCGTGCCATAGATGGAACACGAGAGAGAACACGAGAGAGAGATCAAACACATAGCTACTGGTACATACCCTCAGCGCCACGGGTGAACTACTCCCTCCTCGTCATGGATAGCGCCGGGATGATGAAGATGGCCTCGGGTGATGGGATCCCCCTCCGGCAGGGTGCCAGAATAGGGTCCCGATTGGTTTTTGGTGGCTACAGAGGCTTGCGGCGGCGGAACTCCCGATCTATCTTCTGTTCTGGAAGTTTTAGGGTACGTAGGTATATGTGGGTGAAAGGAGAACGTCGGTGGAGCTACGGGGCCCCCACGAGGCAGGGGGGCGCGCCCAGGGGGAGGGCGCGCCCCCACCCTCGTGAGCACCTCCGGTATCTTCTGACGTGGGGTCCAAGTCCATCAGGTGGGTTTCCTTCCAAAAATAACTTCTCCAGTTGACTTCGTTCTCTGTCTGATATTCCTTTTCCTCGAAACACTAAAATAGGCATAAAACAACAAATCTGGGCTGGGCCTCCGGTTAATAGGTTAGTCCCAAAAATAATATAAAAGTGGATAATAAAGCCCAATATTGCCTAAAACAGTAGATAAAGTAGCATGGAGCAATCAAAAATTATAGATACGTTGGAGACGTATCACATGTCATACTTTGGTTCGGCGGTATTGTTGGATGAAGCGTCCCGGATCGACATTACGCGTACGCTTACGCGAGACTGGTTCTACCGACGTGCTTTGCAGACAGGTGGCTAGCGGGTGTCAGTTTCTACAACTTTAGTTGAACCGAGTGTGGCTACGCCCGGTCCTTGAGAAGGTTAAAACAACACCAACTTGACGAATTATCGTTGTGGTTTTGATGCGTAGGTAAGAACGGTTCTTGCTTAGCCCGTAGCAGCCACGTAAAACTTGCAACAACAAAGTAGAAGATGTCTAACTTGTTTTTGCAGGGCATGTTGTGATGTGATATGGTCAAGACGTGATGAAATATAAGTTGTTGTATGAGATGATCATGTTTTGTTGAAGTTATCGGCAACTGGCAGAAGCCTTATGGTTGTCTCTTAATTGCATAAGATGCAAGCGCCAAATAATTGTTTTACTTTATTGCTATGCGATAGCAATAGTTGCAAGAGCAATAATTGGCGAGACGACCATGTGACAACACATTGATATAGATCAAGATGATGGAGATCATGGTGTCGTGCCGGTGACGATAGAGATCATGACAGTACTTTGGAGATGGAGATTAAAGGCGCAAGATGATCATGGCCATATCATGTCACATATTTTGATTGCATATGATGTTTATCTTTTATACATCTTATGTTGCTTAGTTCGACGGTAGCTTTATAAGATGATCTCTCACTAAATTTCAAGGTATAAGTGTTCTCCCTGAGTATGCACCGTTGCGAAAGTTCTCCGTGCTGAGACACCACGTGATGATCGGGTGTGATAGGCTCTACGTTCAAATACAACGGGTGCAAAACAGTTGCACACACGGAATACTCAGGTTAAACTTGACGAGCCTAGCATATACAGATATGGCCTCGGAACACTGGAGACCGAAAGGTCGAGCGTGAATCATATAGTAGATATGATCAACATAGTGATGTTCACCATTGAAAACTACTCCATCTCACGTGATGATACTCAAATGATCTCAAACTTTTTCAACCTTCATGCAATACATGAGCGCGAGCCATGGATATTGCACTATGGGTGGAATAGAATATGATGATGGGGATTGTGTGGAGAAGACAAAAAAGGAGAAAGTCTCACATTGACGAGGCTAATCAACGGGCTATGGAGATGCCCATCAATTGATGTCAACATGAGGAGTAGGGATTGCCATGCAACGGATGCACTAGAGCTATGAATGCTCAACAAAAGAAAACTAGTGGGTGTGCATCCAACTTGCTTGCTCACGAAGACCTAGGGCACTTTGAGGAAGCCCATCATTGGAATATACAAGCCAAGTTCTATAATGAAAAATTCCGACTAGTATATGGAAGTGACAAAATGAGAGACTCTCTATATGAAAAACATGGTTTTGCTTTGAAGCACAATATATGAGACTCACTACATGAAGAACAAGGTGCTACTTTTAAGCACAAGTGTGGTAAAAGGATAGTAGCATTGCCCCTTCTCTCTTTTTCTCTCATTTATTTTTTTTATTTTTTTTATATATTTTTTTGGGCCTTCTCTTTTTTTGTGGCCTTTCTCTCCTTTTTTTTGTCCGGAGTCTCATCCCGACTTGTGGGGGAATCATAGTCTCCATCATCCTTTTCCTCACTGGGGCAATGCTCTAATAATGATGATCATCACACTTTTATTACAACAACTTGATATTACAACTTGAAACTAGAACAAGATATGACTCTATATGAATGCCTCCGGCGGTGTACCGGGATGGTGCAATGAATCAAGAGTGACATGTATGAAAAATAATGCATGGTGGCTTTCACACAAATACGATGTCAACTACAAGATCATGCAATGGCAATATGACAAAAGTAAAGTATGTCATGATGAATGGAACGGTGGAAAGTTGCATGGCAATATTTCTCGGAATGGCTATGAAATGCCATAATAGGTAGGTATGGTGGCTGTTTTGAGAAAGATATAAGGAGGTTTATGTGTGAAAGAGCGTATCATATCACGGGGTTTGGATGCACCGGCGAAGTTTGCACCAACTCTCAATGTGAGAAAGGCAATGCACGGTACCGAAGAGGCTAGCAATGGTGGAAAGGTAAAAGTGCGTATAATCCATGGACTCAACATTAGTCAAAAGTACTCATATACTTATTGCAAAAATTTATAAGTCATCAAAAATCAAGTACTACGCGCATGCTCCTAGGGGGATAGATTGGTAGGAAAAGACCATCGCTCGTCCCCGACCGCCACTCATAAGGATGCACAAGCCAGGTACACTTCATGTTTCAAATTTGTTACACAACTCTAACCATACGTGCATGCTACGGGACTTGCTAACTTCAACACAAGTATTTCTCAAATTCACAACTATTCAAGTAGCACGACTTTGATATTATCACCTCCATATCTCAAAACAATTATCAAGCATTAAATTTATCTTAGTATTCAATTCACTCAAAAGAAAGTTTCACATATCTTGAATACTAAGTATATTAACATTAAGCATATTACCATGCTATTAAAGACTCTCAAAATAATCTAAGTGAAGCATGAGATTTCATCTATTTCTATAAAACAAATCCACCAACGTGCTCTAAAAGATATAAGTGAAGCACTAGAGCAAAAATTATCACGCTCAAAAGATATAAGTGAAGTACTACGAGCAAAAACTATCAAGCTCAAAAGATATAAGTGAAGCACATAGAGTATTCTAGCAAATTCCAATTTGTGTAAGGCTCTCTCCCATTAAAGAATTTCAGATCTTGATACTCATTCAAACAGCAACCAAAGCTAAAGAAAACTACATTGCAAGGATAGCACAACTCATGTGAAGAAGCAAAAACTTAGGCTCAACCGATACTAACTGATAGTTGTTGAAGAAGAAAGGTGGGATGCCTACCGGGGCATCCCCAAGCTTAGATGCTTGATACTTCTTGAAATATTATCTTGGGGTGCCTTGGGCATCCCCAAGCTTGAGCTTTTGTGTCTCCTTAATTCCTCTCATATCATGGTTTCTCTTTTTATCAAAGGCTTCATTCACAATAAACTCAACAAGAACTCGTGAGATAGGTTAGTATAAACCAATGCAAAACCTTATCATATTATACTGTAGAAAATCACTTAAATTATTATTCAACATTGCATACTAAATTCCTCTGTATATTTAATACTCCTATCCTCAAATAGAATCATTAAACAAGCAAACATACGCAAACAATGCAACCATAACAGCAATCTGCCAAAACAGTGCAGTCTATAAAGAATGCAAGAGTATCAATACTTCCCTGACTCCAAAAATTATGAACTAAAATTCCCACTGTAATAAATTTATCAGAGCTCAATATTCAAAAAGATTCAACGTTAGACCATGCTCTGACTTTTCTAGGGAATTTTTGCAACAGCCGTAAACTTTCTGTTTTCAAACAGCAACATGCAAACTGGCAAAATAAGCATGACAAAGGCTATCCTTGACTTTTTTATTGAAACTAAAGATGCAAAACATTATTATAACTAACAGCAAGCAAAAACTAACAAAATTAAAATTACGCTCCAAGCAAAACACATATCATGTGATGAATAAAAATATAGCTCCAAGTAAAGTTACCGATAGACGAAGACGAAAGAGGGGATGCCTTCTGGGGCATCCCCAAGCTTAGTTGCTTGGTTGTCCTTGAATATTACCTTGGGGTGCCTTGGGCATCCCCAATCTTAGGCTCTTTCCAATCCTTATTCCATAGTCCATCGAATCTTTACCCAAAACTTGAAAACTTCAACCACACAAAACTCAACACAAAACTCGTAAGCTCCGTTAGTATAAGAAAATAAAACCACCACTTAGGTACTGTAATGAACTCATTCTAAATTCATATTTGTGTAATATCTACTGTAATCCAACTTATCTATGGTTCATACCCTCCAGTACTACTCATAGATTCATCAAAATAAGCAAACAACACATAGAAAACAGATTCTGTCAAAAACAGAACAGTCTGTAGTAATCTGTATAAAACGTATACTTATGGAACCCCAAAAATTATGAAATAAATTTCTGGACCTGAGTAATTTGTCTATTAATCATCTGCAAAAAGAATCAACCTAAAATCACTCTCCGGTAAAAAATGACAGCTAATCTCGTGAGTGCTAAAGTTTCTGTTTTTCACAGCAAGATCACATAAACTTCACCCAAGTCTTCCCAAAGGTTCTACTTGGCACTTTATTGAAATAAAAGCTATAAAACATGATTACTACAGTAGCATAATAATGTGGACACAAAAAACAGTAAGGATAAATATTGGGTTGTCTCCCAACAAGCGCTTTTCTTTAATGCCTTTTAGCTAGGCATGATGATGACAATGATGCTCACATAAAAGATAAGAATTGAAACATAACGGGAGCATCATGAAGCATATGACTAGCACATTTAAGTCTAACCCACTTCCTATGCATAGGAATTTTGTGAGAAAACAACTTATGGGAACAAAGATCAACTAGCATAGGATGGTACAACAAGCATAACTTCAAGAATTTAAGCACATAGAGAGGAAACTTGACATTATTGCAATTCCTACAAGCATATGTTCCTCCCTCATAATAATTTTCAGTAGCATCATGAATGAATTCAACAATATAACCAGCACCTAAAGCATTCTTTTCATGATCTACAAGCATAGAAAATTTTCTACTCTCCACATAAGCAAACTTCTTCTTTATAGCATACGTATCATCACAATAATCATCATAGATAGGAGGCATGCTTTCATCATAGTAAATTTGCTCATCAAAGCTTGGGGGACAAAAAAATATCATCTTCATCAAACATAGCTTCCCCAAGCTTGTGGCTTTGCATATCATTAGCATCATGGATATTCAAGGAATTCATACTAACAACATTGCAATCATGCTCATCATATAAAAACATTCTATAGATTTCTTCTTCTAGCACTTGAGCACAATTATCCTTTCCATCATACTCACGAAAGATATTAAAAAGGTGAAGCGTATGAGACAAACTCAACTCCATTTTTTTGTAGTTTTCTTTTATAAACTAGATTAGTGCTAAAACAAGAAACAAAAAGATTCAATTGCAAGATCTAAAGATATACCTTCAAGCACTCACCTCGCCAGAAAAGAGCTTAGTGATGTAGTGTGAGTACCCTTTACCTAGCCTCCCCGGCAACGGCGCCAGAAAAGGGCTTGATGTCCACTACACAACCTTCTTATTGTAGACGTTGTTGGGCCTGCAAGTGCACAGGTTTGTAGGACAGTAGCAAATTTCCCTCAAGTGGATGACCTAAGGTTTATCAATCCGTAGGAGGCGTAGGATGAAGATGGTCTCTCTCAAACAACCCTGCAACCAAATAACAAAAAGTCTCTTGTGTCCCCAACACACCCAATACAATGGTAAATTGTATAGGTGCACTAGTTCGGCGAAGAGATGGTGATACAAGTGCAAAATAGATAGTAGATATAGGTTTTTGTAATCTGAAATAATAAAAACAGCAAGTTAGCGAACGATAGAAGTGAGCATAAACGGTATTGCAATGGTAGGAAACAAGGCCTAGGGTTCATACTTTCAGTAGTGTAAGTTCTCTCAACAATAATAACATAGATAGAACATATGACAAGCCCTCAACATGCAACAAAGAGTCACTCCAAAGCCACTAATAGCGGAGAACAAACGTAGAGATTATGGTCGGGTACGAAACCACCACAAAGCTATTCTTTCGGATCAATCTATAAAAGAGTTCGTACTAGAATAACACCTTAAGATACAAATCAACCAAAACCCTAATGTCACCTAGATACTCCATTGTCACCTCAAGTATCCGTGGGCATGATTATACGATATGCATCACACAATCTCAGATTCATCCAACCAACAAAAAAGTACTTCAAAGAGTGCCCCAAAGTTTGTACCGGAGAGTCAAGAACATGTGCCAACCCCTATGCATAGGTTCCAAGTGTCACGAAACCCGCAAGTTGATCAACAAAACATACATCAAGTGGATCAATAGAATAACCCATTGTCACCACGGTTATCCCACGCAAGACATACATCAAGTGTTCATAAAAAGACTCAATCCGATAAGATAACTTCAAAAGGGGAAACTCAATTCATCAAGAGAGTAGAGGGGGAGAAACATCATAAGATCCAACTACAATAGCAAAGCTCGGGATACATCAAGATCGTGCCATAGATGGAACACGAGAGAGAACACGAGAGAGAGATCAAACACATAGCTACTGGTACATACCCTCAGCGCCGCCGGTGAACTACTCCCTCCTCGTCATGGATAGCGCAGGGATGATGAAGATGGCCTCGGGTGATGGGATCCCCCTCCGGCAGGGTGCCGGAATAGGGTCCCGATTGGTTTTTGGTGGCTACAGAGGGTTGCGGCGGCGGAACTCCCGATCTATCTTCTGTTCTGGAAGTTTTAGGGTACGTAGGTATATGTGGGTGAAAGGAGAACGTCGGTGGAGCTACGGGGGCCCCACGAGGCAGGGGGGCGCGCCCAGGGGGAGGGCGCGCCCCCCACCTCGTGAGCACCTCCGGTATCTTCTGACGTGGGGTCGAAGTCCATCAGGTGGGTTTCCTTCCAAAAATAACTTCTCCAGTTGACTTCGTTCCGTTTTGACTCTGTCTGATATTCCTTTTCCTCGAAACACTGAAATAGGCATAAAACAACAAATCTGGGCTGGGCCTCCGGTTAATAGGTTAGTCCGAAAAATAATATAAAAGTGGATAATAAAGCCCAATATTGCCTAAAACAGTATATAAATTAGCATGGAGCAATCAAAAATTATAGATACGTTGGAGACGTATCACATGTCATACTTTGATTCGGCGGAATTGTTGGATGAAGCGTCCCAGACCGACATTACGCGTATGCTTACGCGAGACTGGTTCTACCGACGTGCTTTGCAGACAGGTGGCTAGCGGGTGGCAGTTTCTACAACTTTAGTTGAACCGAGTGTGGCTACGCCCGGTCCTTGAGAAGGTTAAAACAACACCAACTTGACGAATTATCGTTGTAGTTTTGATGCGTAGGTAAGAACAGTTCTTGCTCAGCCCGTAGCAGCCACGTAAAACTTGCAACTACAAAGTAGAAGACGTCTAACTTGTTTTTGCAGGGCATGTTGTGATGTGATATGGTCAAGACGTGATGAGATATAAGTTGTTGTATGAGATGATCATGTTTTGTTGAAGTTATCGGCAACTGGCAGAAGCCTTATGGTTGTCTCTTAATTGCATAAGATGCAAGCGCCAAATAATTGTTTTACTTTATTGCTATGCGATAGCAATAGTTGCAAGAGCAATAATTGGCGAGATGACCATGTGACGACACATTGATATAGATCAAGATGATGGAGATCATGGTGTCGTGCCGGTGACGATAGAGATCATGACAGTACTTTGGAGATGGAGATCAAAGGCGCAAGATGATCATGGCCATATCTTGTCACATATTTTGATTGCATATGATGTTTATCTTTTATACATCTTATTTTGCTTAGTTCGACGGTGGCTTTATAAGATGATCTCTCACTAAATTTCAAGGTATAAGTGTTCTCCCTGAGTATGCACCGTTGCGAAAGTTCTTCGTGCTGAGACACCACATGATGATCGGGTGTGATAGGCTCTACGTTCGAATACAACGGGTGCAAAACAGTTGCACACGCGGAATACTCAGGTTAAACTTGACGAGCCTAGCATATACAGATATGGCCTCGGAACACTGGAGATCGAAAGGTCGAGCGTGAATCATATAGTAGATATGATCAACATAGTGATGTTCACCATTGAAAACTACTCCATCTCACGTGATGATACGACATGGTCTAGTTGATTTGGATCACGTGATCACTTAGATGATTAGAGGGATGTCTATCTAAGTGGGAGTTCTTAAGTAATATGATTAATTGAACTTTAATTTATCATGAACTTAGTCCTGATAGTATTTTGCAAATTATGTTGTAGATTAATAGCTCGCGTTGTTGCTTCCGTATGTTTATTTTGATATGTCCCTAGAGAAAAACTATGTTGAAAGATGATAGTAGCAATGATGCGGACTGGGTCCGTGATCTGAGGTTTATCCTCATTGCTGCACAGAAGAATTATGTCCTTGATGCACCGCTAGGTGACAGACCTATTGCAGGAGCAGATGCAGACGTTATGAACATTTGGCTAGCTCAATATGATGACTACTTCATAGTTTAGTGCACCATGCTTAACGGCTTAGAATCGGGACTTCAAAGACATTTTGAACGTCATGGACCATATGAGATGTTCCAGGAGTTGAAGTTAATATTTCAAGCAAATACCCAAGTTGAGAGATATGAAGTCTCCAACAAGTTCTATATCTAAAAGATGAAGGAGAATTGCTCAACTAGTGAGCATGTGCTCAGATTGTCTGGGTACTACAATCGCTTGAATCAAGTGGTAGTTAATCTTCCAGATAAGATAGTGATTGACAGAGTTCTCTAGTCACCATCACCAAGTTACTAGAACTTCGTGATGAACTATAGTATGCAAGGTATGACAAAAACGATTCCCAAGCTCTTCGTGATGTTGAAATCGACGAAGGTAGAAATCAAAAAAGAGCATCAAGTTTTGATGATTGACAAGACCACTAGTTTCAAGAAAAGGGCAAAGGGAAAGAAAGGGAACTTCAAGTAGAATGGCAAGCAAGTTGTCACTCCCGCGAACAAGCCCAAAGTTGGACCAAAGCCTGAAACTGAGTGCTTCTACTGCAAAGGAAATGGTCACTGGAAGTGCAAATGCCCTGAATATTTGGTAGATAAGAAGGATGGAAAGTGAACAAGGGTATATTTGATATACAGTTTATTGATGTGTACTTTACTAGTGTTTATAGTAACCCCTTGGTATTTGATACTTGTTCGGTTGCTAAGATTAGTAACTCGAAACAGGAGTTACAGAATAAACAGAGACTAGTTGAAGGTGAAGTGATGATGTGTGTTGGAAGTGGTTCCAAGATTGATATGATCATCATCGCACACTCCCTATATTTTTGAGATTAGTGTTAAACCTAAATAAATGTTATTTGGCGTTTGCATTGAGCATGAATATGATTTGATCATGTTTATTGCAATACGGCTATTCATTTAAAGTCAGAGAATAAATTGTTGTTTTGTTTACATGAATAAAACCTTCGATGGTCATACACCCAATGAAAATAGTTTGTTGGATCTTGATCGTAGTGATACACATATACATAATATTGATGCCAAAAGATGCAAAGTTGATAATGATAGTGCAACTTATTTGTGGCACTGCCGTTTGGGTCATATCGGTGTAAAGCACATGAAGAAACTCGATAAAGATGGACTTTTGGAATCACTTGGTTATGAATCATTTGATACTTGCGAATCGTGCCTTTTGGGCAAGATGACTAAAGCTTCGTTCTTCGGAACAATGAAACGAGCAACAAACTTGTTGGAAATAATACATACTGATGTATGCAGACCAATGAGTATTAAGGCTCGTGGCGGGTATCGTTATTTTCTGACCTTCACAGATGATTTGAAGCAGATATGGGTATATCTACTTGATGAAACATAAGTCTGAAATAGTTGAATTGAAAGGTTCAAAGAATTTCAGAGTGAAGTGTAAAATCATCATAACAGGAAAATAAAGTTTCTGCAATCTGATCGTGGAGATGAATATTTGAGTTACGAGTTTGGCCTTCAGTTAAAACAATGTTGAATAGTTTCACAAACTCATGCCACCTGGAACACCACAGTGTAACAGTGTGTCCGAACGTCATAACCACACTTAATTTGATATGGTGCGATCAATGATGTCCCTTACCGATTTACCAATATCATTTTGAAGTTATGCATTAGAGACAGCTGCATTCACATTAAATAGGGCACCATCTAAATCCGTTGAGATGACACCTTATAAACTGTGGTTTGGCAAGAAACCCAAGTTGTCGTTTCTTAAAGTTTGGGGTTGTGATGCTTATGTGAAAAAGTTTCATCCTGATAAGCTCAAACCCAAATCGAAGAAGTGCGTCTTCATAGAATACCCAAAGGAAATTGTTGGGTACACCTTCTATCACAGATCCGAAGGCAAGATATTCGTTGCTAAAAATGGATCCTTTCTAGAGAAGGAGTTTCTCTCGAAAGAAGTGAGTGGGAGGAAAGTAGAACTTGATAAGGTAATTGTACCTTCTCCCGAATTGGAAAGTAGTTCATCACAGAAATCAGTTCCAGTGATTCTTGCACCAATTAGTGAGGAAGTTAATGATGATGATCATGAAACTTCAGATCAAGTTATTACAGAAACTCCTAGGTCTTCCAGAGTACGGTCCCCACCAGAGTGGTACGGTGATCCTATTCTAGAAGTCATGTTACTAGACCATGATGAACCTATGAACTATGAGGAAGCGATAATGAGCCCAGATTCTGCGAAATGGCTTGAAGCCATGAAATCTAAGATGGGATCCATGTATGAGAACAAAGTGTGTACTTTGATTGACTTGCCCGATGATCGGTGAGTTATTAAGAATAAATGGATCTTCAAGAGGAAGACGGATGCTGATAGTAGTGTTACTATCTACAAAGCTAGACTTGTCGAAAAAGGTTTTTGAGAAAGTTCAAGGTGTTGAATACAATGAGATTTTTTCACTCGTATCGATGCTTAAAAGTCTGTCCGAATCATGTTAGCAATTGCCACATTTTATGAAATCTGCCAAATGGATGTCAAAACTGCATTCCTTAATGGATTTATTAAAGAAGAGTTGTATATGATACAACCAGAAGGTTTTTGTCAATCCTAAAGGTGCTAACAAAATATGCAAGCTCCGGCGATCCATCTATGGACTGGTGCAAGCATCTCAGAGTTGGAATATACGCTTTGATGAGTTGACCAAAGCATATGGTTTTATATAGACTTTTGGAGAAGCCTGTATTTATAAGAAAGTGAGTGGGAGCTCTGTAGCATTTCTGAAACTATATGTAGATGACATATTGTTGATTGGAAATAATATAGAAATTCTGGATAGCATAAAGGATACTTAAATAAGAGTTTTTCAAAAGAAAGACCTCGGTGAAGCTGCTTACACATTGAGCATCAAGATCTATAGAGATAGATCAAGACGCTTGATCAGATTTTTCAATGAGTGCATACCTTGGTAAGATTTTGAAGTAGTTCAAAATGGATCAGTCAAAGAAGGAGTTCTTGCTTGTGTTGCAAGGTGTGAAGTTGTGTAAGACTCAAAACCCAACCATGGCAGAAAATAGAAAGAGAATGAAAAGTCATTCCTTATGCCTCAGTCATAGGTTCTATAAAGTATGATATGCTGTGTACCAGACCTATTGTATACCTTGCTTTGAGTTTGACAAAGGAGTACAATTTTGATCTAAGAGTAGATCACTGGACAGCGGTCACGAATATCCTTAGTGAGGACTAAGGAGATGTTTCTCGATTATGGAGGTGACAAAAAGTTCATCGTAAAGAGTTACATCGGCGCAAACTTTTACACCGATCCGGATGACTCTAAGTCTCAATCTGGATACATATTGAAAGTAGGAGCAATTAGCTAGAGTAGCTCCATAGAGCATTGTAGACATAGAATATTTACAAAATACATACGGCTCTGAATGTAACAGACCCGTTGACTAAACTTCTCTCACGAGCAAAACATGATCATACCTTAGTACTCTTTGAGTGTTAATCACATATCGATGTGAACTAGATTATTGACTCTAGTAAACCCTTTGGGTGTCGATCACATGACGATGTGAACTATGGGTATTAATCACATATAGATGTGAATATTGGTGTTAAATCACATGGTGATGTGAACTAGATTATTGACTCTAGTGCAAGTGGGAGACTGAAGTTAATATGCCCTAGAGGCAATAATAAAATTATTATGTATTTCCTTATTTTATGATAAATGTTTATTATTCATGCTAGAATTGTATTAACCGGAAACTTGCTACATGTGTGAATACAGAGACAAACATAGTGTCGCTAGTATGCCTCTACTTGACTAGCTTGTTGATCAAAGATGGTTGTGTTTCCTGACCATAGACATGAGTTGTCATTTGATTAATGGGATCACATCATTAGAGAATGATGTGATTGACTTGACCCATTTCGTTAGCTTAGCACTTGATCGTTTAGTGTGTTGCTATTGCTTTCTTCATGACTTATACATGTTCCTACGACTATGAGATTATGCAACTCCCGTTTACTGGAGGAACACTTTGTGTGCTACCAAACGTCACAACGTAACTGGGTGATTATAAAGGTGCTCTACAGGTGTCTCCGAAGGTACTTGTTGGGTTGGCGTATTTCGAGATTAGGATTTGTCACTCCGATTGTCGGAGAGGTATCACTGGGTCCACTCGATAATGCACATCACTATAAGCCTTGAAAGCAATGTAGCTAATGAGTTAGTTACGGGATGATGCGTTACGGAACGAGTAAAGAGACTTGCCGGTAACGAGATTGAACTAGGTATTGAGATACCGACGATCGAATCTCGGGCAAGTAACATACCGATGACAAAGGGAACAACGTATGTTGTTATTCGGTTTAACCGATAAAGTTCTTCGTAGAATATGTAGGAGCCAATATGAGCACCCAGGTTCCGCTATTGGTTATTGACCAGAGACGTGTCTCGGTCATGTCTACATAGTTCTCGAACCCGTAGGGTCCGCACGCTTAAAGTTCGATGACGGTTATATTATTGAGTTTATGTGATTTGGTGTACCGAAGGAGTTCGGAGTCCCGGATGAGATCGGGGACATGATGAGGATTCTCGAAATGATCGAGACGTAAAGATCGATATATTGGACGACTATATTCGGACATCGGAAGGGTTCTGAGTGATTCGGTTATTTTTCGAAGTACTGGAGAGTTACGGGAATTCGTATTGGGCCTTAATGGGCCATACGGGAAAGGAGAGAAAGGCCTCAAAAGGTGGCCGCACCCCTCCCCATGGTCTTCTTTGAACTGGACTAAGGATGGGGGGGGGGGGGCTTCCTTCCTTCTCTGTTTCCCTTCCCTTATTCCTATTTCATGTGGGAAGAGGAATCCTACTAGGACTAGGGAGTCCTAGTAGGACTCCACACTTCTGGCGCGCCCTAGGGGTTGGCCGGCCTCCCCTCCTCCATCCTTTATATACGGGTGCAGGGGGCACCTCTAGACACAACAATTGATCCCTTGGATCGCTTAGCCGTGTGCGGTGCCCCCCTCCACCATAATCCACCTCGATAATATCGTAGCGGTGCTTAGGCGAAGCCTTGTGTCGGTAGAACATCATCATCGTCACCATGCCGTCGTGCTGACAAAACTTCCTGAAAGCTCGGCCGGATCGGAGTTCGAGAGACGTCATCGAGCTGAACATGTGCTGAACTCGGAGGTGCCATGCGTTCGGTACTTGATCAGTCGGATCGTGAAGACGTACGACTACATCAACCGCGTTGTGCTAACGCTTCCACTTTCGGTCTACAAGGGTACGTGGACAACACTCTCGCCTCTCGTTGCTATGCATCACCATGATATTACGTGTGCGTAGGAATTTTTTTGAAATTACTACGTTCCCCAACAGCCTTGTACTTGGAAAGCCAATCCATATCGAGGATAAGATGAATATCAGAATTCCCAAGAACCATCGGAGAAGCGAGAAAGGAACAATCGTTCATCTTGATTGTGACATCCGGGACCACCATATTAGAGCTCATTAAAACACCCGGAGAAAAAACACGCAAATGCTTTGGTAGCGCTTGAGAAAACAAGTCATGCTACCATGCAAAAGGTCTTGAGATGAAAGAATGCGATGCACCAGAATCAAATAACACTTTAGCAGGAATAGAGTTAACTGGCTGAGTACCCATGACCACTTCTGAAGAATCCTCTGCTTGAGCTGAATTCATCATGTTCACCCTTGCTGACTTGGAATTGTGCTTGACAATTGAATTGCTTGCTGACCTGGCCGGAGGAGGAGGCGGAAGGCGCCTCTGGTTGAAGCACTTGTTAGAGTAGTGGCCTTTCATACCGCATTTGTGACAAGTGACCTATGAAAGTGGGCAAGAAGGAGGAGGAGGAGGGCCGCCTATCCTGGGAGCTTGCGACTGAGACTTGTTCTGATAGTTTGGGTTGAGTGGGTGGGAAGATCCACAAACAACTGGCTGCTTCTGCTGATAGGGCAGACGAAACAAAAGAGTTGGAGGAAGCCAGAACTTTTGTTGCTTTGCGACCACTTGAGAGGAGGAAGAAGAGTAGACTGCATCTCTAATCCTCTTCTTTGAAGCCTCACACTTGATCTGGACAGCTTCTTGCTTGAGAGCCAAGTTATAGAACTGATCAAACTCGGCTGGCCCGAAAGAGAATGAGAGCAAGTTGGAGGTCCTCTCTGAGACCACCCCTGAACTGGTAGATTTTGCTCTTTTCATCAGGAATGTCTTGCTTGACATAATGGGCCAGATTCTGAAACTTGACATTGTATTGATACACAGACATGCTGACTTGCTTTGGTTGCAGAATTTCTCATGCATGCCCCCAATGACACTTGTTGGGATGTATGAGGACAGAAGTCCCGACAGAAGTCAGCCCAGATAATCACTCGACCCGGTCCGGAGTCTTCGTATTGCTGCCACCAATCAGCTGCCTGGTTCTTGAGCTGGAAAGAAGTGAACTTGACATAGTCCTCAGGCCTGACATTGCTGCACATGAAATGCTTCTTGATGTCCACAAGCCAATCTTCGGCATCCAACGGATCAGAACAAGAGTTGAATGTCTTGGGCTGATTCGCGAGGAACTGGTTGAGAGTAATGAACTGAGGCTGGTTTCCATGGCCTTGATTGTTCTGGTTGTTTTGAAACGCTTGCTTCATCTGAAGAATCATCTGAGTATTGGGCGGTGGTTGCTGCCATCATAGCTCGCCATGCCTCCAGAGGTGAAGGTGGGGAGGGTGGGCACTCTTGCTCACTTCCTTCGCCCTGATCCGGGTTATTTGCGAGTTGTGGGAGCCATCCTGAAGAAGATGACAACCGTTAGAATCTCAATTGAAAGGATAGATAAGCTGAATCAAAGGCTTGACATGTTGCAACATAAAGTCTTCACAAGTATCATCCGAACAGAGATATGAACGAATGAATTCCATAAGCTTAATGATACATAAACTGATTGAGAAGCCACTTTGAAGGAGAGTTGATGAAAAAAACAACAAGGTAACAACTATAACAAATACATGGTAGAGATTCCCCAATCTCATACCAAGTATCCATCGGAAAGATATCCTAGAGCTACTTGAATTCCCACCTAAGAACTCCCGAAACTTTCTGGTTATGCAATCTGGTGTTGGGGATACAGGGAGGCACAAATATCTCACACAACTAACAGGTCCTACACTCCATCTGTATCCATCCGTCAACACATAACCAAGAAAACCTCGGAAATCGTGTACCTCATACCTTCGAAAAACATCCGCTATACTAGCTGTGTAAATACTCCCAAACTCCCTCCCTAGTACTGGGTGGCGTTGAGGTTATCTCACCACTAACATGCATAGAAGAGTTTTCGATGTCGGCGACCTCTGGTATTCCGGAACTGCCACGATACAACTACGACGAGAACACCTCAGAGCTCAACTCCCCGGGGCACTGCCACAACCCCTAAATGTCAGGATGAACCAAGAACAATGTTCTCGTCACAATAATATCGGAACGATCCCAAGACACCCGCGTGATCCTAAATTTTTTTTGAGTGAAAAATAGGGGAGTGGAGTCAAAACATCTACGTCAGGAGTCTTCACCAGAACGACAAAGGAGACAAGGAGTAAAAATAATTCCTACTCTCCGATATAATATAGCTAAGACTCAAAATAATTTTCTTCTAGACTCAACAACGTCAGCGGTTCGATCAAGCAGGGGCTCCTAAGTCGGGATGGCTCTGATTACCAACATGTAACACCCTACATGCAGTTATATCCCTCACGTGTCGGGGCACTACTTAGGGGCATAAACGCATGCAGGAGTGGTAGCAAGAGTGGTTAATCTTTACACAACCCATGTACTGAAAAGATAGATATAGAGCATAGTTGGCTTACACTCGCCACGAATCACACAACATCATCAAGTATAATACAACCATCCAAGTTGAACACAGGGTCCGGCTATAGACGAAATCAAATGAATAAAAAGACAACCACCCATGCTAAGACCCGATCGTCCCCACTGAGCACCACTACTTATCGTCTGGATAAGTGGCGTACATCCGGCCACATTCTTCATCGAACTCCCACTGAAGCTGATGTTCATCGTTAGCATCAAACTCGGAGGTACCTGCATCTGTTGTTGTAGTAAACTATGAGCCACGAGGACTCAGCAATCGCATTCCGGGGTATCAAGACTAACAAAGCTTTTAGGTGAGGAAGGGTACTTGGTGAAGTTGCAGCAAAGCACTAGCATATATGAGGTGCCTAGCTTACGTTTTCAGAGTAAGATGAGAAGCTACGTATACGGTCGTAACTAGTAGTGATCACTAAGTGATCCTATCTACTTACGTACCGTTCATAACCTCGTCGTGTTCTCTTCCCGAACTCCTTCGAAAAGAGACCATCAAGGCTACGCACATAGGTAGTGCATTTTGTTGGAGGTTTTGTGTCAAGTTTTCTACAACCGGATATTAAAAACTCCCATCGGCCACATAATCGCGGGCACGACTTTCGAAAGTTTAAACCCTGCAGGGGTGTCCTGATACGTCTCCAACATATCTATAGTTTTTTATTGTTCCATGCTATTATATTATGTATTTTGGATGTTTAATAGGCATTTATATTCCATTTTATATTATTTTTGGGACTAACCTATTAACCGAGGGCCCAGTGCCAGTTTCTGTTTGTTTGCCTATTTTAGAGTTTCACAGAAAAAGAATACCAAACGGAGTCCAAACGGAATGAAGCTTTCGCGATGATCTTTCTTGGACCGAAAGGAAACCAGAATACAAGGAGATGAAGTCGGAGATGCAACAAGGCGGCCACGAGGCAGGAGGGCGCGCCCCCTACCTCGTGGGCCCCTCTGGGGATCTCCTGACCTAGCTCTTTCACCTATATATACACTTATACCCTAAAAACATCCAGGAGAGCCACGGAACCACTTTTCCACCGCCGCAACCTTCTGTACCCATGAGATCCCATCTAGGGGCCTTTTTCGGTGTCCCGTCGGAGGGGGATTTGATCACGAAGGGCTTCTTCATCCACACCATTACCTCTCTGATGAAGCGTGAGTAGTTTGCCACAGACCTACGGGTCCATAGTTAGTATCTAGATGGCTTCTGCTCTCTCTTTGATTCTCAATAGCATGTTCTCCTTGATGTTCTTGGAGATCTATTCGATGTAATATTATTTTGCGGTGTGTTTGCGGAGATCCGATGAATTGTGGATTTATGGTCAGATTATCTATGAATATTATTTGGTTATTCTTTGAATTCTTATATGCATGATTTTATATCTTTGCAAGTCTCTTCGAATTATCAGTTCAGTTTGGCCTACTGGATTTATCTTTCTTGCAATGGGAGAAGTGCTTAGCTTTGGGTTCAATCTTGTGGTGTCCTTTCCCAGTGACAGTAGGGGCAGCAAGGCACGTATTGTATTGTTGCCATCGAGGATAACAAGATGGGGTTTTCATCATATTGCTTGAGTTAATTCCTCTACATCATGTCATCTTACTTAATCCGTTACTCCGTTCTTTATGAACTTAATACTCTAGATGCATGCTGGATACCGGTTGATATGTGGAGTAACAGTAGTAGATGCAGAATCGTTTTGGTCTACTTGACACGGACGTGATGCCTATATATGTTCATGATCATTGCCTTAGATATCGTCATAACTATGCGCTTTTCTATCAATTGCTCGGCAGTAATTTGTTCACCCACCGTAATATTTGCTATCTTGAGAGAAGACACTAGTGAAACCTATGGCCCTTGGGTCTCTTTTCCATCATACAAGTTCTCTGTTACATCTTGCTAGTTTCCGATCTACTATTTTGCAATATTTTACTTTCCGATCTATAAACCAAAAGTATTTACTTTACCGTTTATCTATCTCTATCAGATCTCACTTTTTCAAGTAACCATGAAGGGATTGACAACCCCTTTATCGCGTTGGGTGCAAGTTGTTGATTGTTTGTGCAGGTATTCGGTGACTTGTGCGTTATCTCCTACTGGATTGATACCTTGGTTCTCAAACTGAGGGAAATACTTACTCTACTTTGCTACATCATCCTTTCCTCTTCAAGGAAAAAACCAACGCAAGCTCAAGAGGCAGCAGGAAGGATTTCTTGCGCCGTTGCTGGGGAGATCTACGTCAAGTCAAGCCATCCCAAGTACCCATCATAAACTCTCCTCCCTTGCATTACATTATTCGCCATTCGCCTCTCGTTTTCCTGTCCCCCGCTTCTAAAACAATTTTCAAAAACCTTTGCCTTTTCTTTTCCCCTCTTCCATTCGTCTCTCTTCGCTTGCTTCTTGTGTGCTCATGTGTTAGATCCCTTGATTCGCCTTCATAGCTAGTCCTCCTATCATTGGCAGCACTCCCGATAATGAAGTCCTCAATTTTAAACAAAGGGAGGGAGAAAATCTAAAGGATGCTTGTTATAGAATTTGCAATGCTCAAAATAGATCTACTATAAAGCAATCTACTTCCGTTCTTCTCCACAATTTTTATGTGGTCATTACTCCTTGGAATAGATATGTTCTTGACACCATTACTGGAGAGAACTTCTTGGGAAGCCATACTTTTGATTCTTATAATGCCATGATAGATTTGTTAGGCCCACCACCTCTTTTGGTCAATGGAACTATTTTAACCTTGGAACATGTGATGGAAAGACTTGAAATTATTAAGAATAAAATTTCTACTGTAGAGTTGATAGAAAATTTGGATAAAAAGATTCATAATCAAATTACTCAATATGGATCTAAGGTAGGAGTTACTCTAAAGAATCTTAGAGAAAAGGAACCCATAGTTAATGAACCCATAGTTAATGAAACCAATGATAAACTCAAAGATATTATTACCAACTTGGGTTCCGCTTTTTCTACTGTTAAAAATACCTCAAATCTTCCTCCTATCAAAGTTGCCTAGTTTATTTACGTTCCTAAGAATAAGGATGAATCTTCTAGTAAGGAAAATGAAGATCTCAAATCAATAAGTGTTCACCCCAATCTTTTCGATATTATTAAGGAACCTTTTGCCACAAATGAATTTCTAGATTTCTTGCCTAGGAGTTTAATCATTGATAAAACCAAAGAGTCTCCTAAGGATTATACGTGTTCAATTGAAGAATTGCATACCAAAGATAGAAATACCTATATTTATTCACATTTTTATGCCTAGCTAATGGCGTTAAACGATAGCGCTTGTTGGGAGGCAACCCAATTTTATTTTTCTTCTTTGATTTTTGCTCCTGTTTAGTAATAAATAATTCATCTAGCCTTTGGGTAGATGTGGTTTTATGTTTTAGTTAGTGTTTTTGCCAAGTAGAACCTTTAGGATAGCTTACGGTGATAGTTGTGTTGATCCTGCTGAAAATCAAAAACTTTTGCGCTTAGTAAATTTGTTTTGAAAATTCACAGAAATGCTATTTTGATCTGAGTCTTTTTGATCTGGATTGATACACAAATTTCTCAGCTTTTCCTAATTTTGATGGAATTTTGGAGTTACATAAGTATTCTAGAGTTATAGATTACTACAGACTGTTCTGTTTTTGACATACACTACGGGAAACAGGAGATTTGCCGTCAGTACTGTTCTTTGCCGTCAGCATTTTGTCGGGCCAGACGGCAAAGACAATTTTTGCCGACAGCAGCTGACGGCAAAGAACAACTGATGGCAAATACATACTTTGCTGTCTCTAAAAAAACACAAACGGAAAAGACTCTTTGCCGTCTGGGATTTTTTTACAGACAGCAAAGAGCTCTCTTTGCCGTCTGTAAACGAAATTGCAGACGGCAAAGACTTTGCCGTCTGCAATTTCGTTTACAGACAGCAAACAGAGCTCTTTGCCGTCTGTAAAAAAAATCGCAAACGGCAAAGAGAAAACACAGCACGCGGATTGATCCCACGGATCGGTGACATGGCATGATCTGGGCCGCCCGCACCCGCCTGTGTCTCTCACCAGTCACCACGCGCGTCCCAACCACCCATCCCATCTCTCTCTTATCCCCAAGGCCCCACCACGACCGACCACATCTCTCCCTCGATCCCTCCTTCTGTCGCACAACACCCACCCCTCACGACCGACCGCATCTCTCCCTCTCTTATCCCCTGCTCGTCCAACTGTCGCCGGTCGATCCCGCACGTCGCCTGAGCCGTGGCCGGCGCGGGATCCTCCTCCACCTCCCCTGCTCGTCAACCCCCGCTGCTCGATCCCGCACGTCGCCTGAGCCGTGACCAGCGCGGGATCCTCCTCCACCTCCCCTGCTCGTCAACCCCTGCTACTCGACCCGGCCTCGCCGTCGCCTGAGCCAGAGGCCACTGCGGGATCCTCTTCCTCCTCCCCGCCCATGACCCGGCGCCTCCTCCTCCTCCCTTGCTCGTCAACTGCAGCTGGCCGACCCTGCCTCGCCGGTGCGAGATCCTCCTCCCCGCCTGCGACCCCGCGCCTCCTCCCCTGCTCGTCAACGGCCGCCGCCCTTCGACACGGCGGCGCCGTTGCCAAGAGCTTGCCGGATCTCCTCTGTAGCACAACCTCCGGCCTGGTCGACCTCGCCTCGCCGCTGCCTGAGCTGGAGGCCGCAGAGGGATCCTCCTCCTCCCTGTCCGTGACCCCACACCTTGTCCCGACCAAGGGATCCATGGCGCCATGGTCAACTCCGCCCAAAGACCACCCTTCACCTCCTCGAGCTCGACGCCCACTCTCGGATCTCGACGCTGGCAAGGGCCAGTTCGTCCGATTTGTAGTAATTTTTTTTGGTGTTGTTTCGTTCGTCCGTCACACCACGGCCAGTTCGTCCATTTTGTAAATGGAGAACATTATATTGTGTAATTATACTGTGATGATGGATATATAGTATGTAAAGAGAGTACTTTTGTCTCGTAAAATTTTGTTCATTCGTCATAGCTGTGAAAGATTGTCCCTACGCCTTCGGCCATCTACGACTTCTACATTGCTTCGTTTTTTAAAAATAAAAATATTTGCTTTGCCGTGTGGGTATATGAGGATCACGGCAAAGACATAGCCTAGCTGACAGCAAAGTACTTGACGCCGTCCGTTAGGGCGACTGCTCCGTGTGTTGGCATATTTTTGCTGTCTGGCTAGTCCGCTCACGGCGAACCCTATTGACTGACGGCAAACTCTTTGCCGTCATCCCGATAAACAGCAGACGGCAAAGTATTCTTTGCCGGCTATTCTTTGTCGTCTGACTTTGCCGTCTACTTCCAGACGGAAAACTCTTTGCCGTCTGGAATTTGGTCTTTGCCGTCTGTAATCCACATACGGCAAATTATCTGTTTACTGTAGTGATATTCTGTTTTTCGCATGTTGTTTGCGTATTTTGATGAATCTATGGGTAGTATCGGGGGTATGAACCATGGAGAAGTTATAATAGAGTAGATATTACACCAATATAAATAAATAATGAGTTTGCAACAGTACCTTAAATTGGTGATTTATTTTCTTATACTAACGGAGCTCATGAGATTTCCTGTCGAGTTTTGTGTTATGAAGTTTTCAAGTTTTGGGTAAGGATTTGATGGACTATGGAATAAGGAGTGGCAAGAGCCTAAGCTTGGGGATGCCCAAGGCACCCCAAGGTAATATTCAAGGACAACCAAAAGCCTAAGTTTGGGGATGCCCCGGAAGGCATCCCCTCTTTCGTCTTCGTCTATCGGTAACTTTACTTGAGGCTATATTTTTATTCACCACATGTTATGTGTTTTTCTTGGAGCATCTTGTATGATTTGAGTCTTTGCTTTTTAGTTTACCATAGTCATCCTTGCTGTGCACACCTTTTTGGAGAGACACGCATAAATCGTGATTTAGTAGAATACTCTATGTGCTTCACTTATATCTTTTGAGCTAGGCAATATAGCTCTAGTACTTCACTTATATATTTTTAGAGCACAGTAGTGGCTTTATTTTATAGAAATTATTGAACTCTCATGCTTCACTTATATTATTTTGAGAGTCTTTTAGAACAACATGGTAATTTGCTTTGGTTATAAAACTAGTTCTAATGTGATGGGCATCCAGGATGGATATAATAAAAACTTTCATATAAAGTGCGTTGAATACTATGAGAAGTTTGATTCTTTATGATTGATATTAGAGTCATGCTAGTGGAGTAATTGTTAATTTGAGAAATACTTGTGTTAAAGTTTGTGATTCGCGTAGCATGCACGTATGGTGAACCGTTATGTGATGAAGTTGGAGCATGATTTATTTATTAATTATCTTCCTTATGAGTGGAGGTCGGGATCGCGCGATGGTTAACTCCTACCAACCCTTCCCCTAGGAGCATGCACGTAGTACTTTGTTTTGATGACTTGTAGATTTTTGCAATAAGTATGGGAGTGCTTTATGACTAATGTTGAGTCCATGGATTATACGCACTCTCACCCTTTCACCATTGCTAGCCTCTCTTGTGCCGCGCAACTCTCGCCGGTACCATACACCCACCATTACCTTCCTCAAAACAACCACCATACCTCCCTATTATGACATTTCCATAGCCATTCCGAGATATATTGCCATGCAACTGTCCACCGTTCCGTTTATTATGACACGCTTCATCATTGTCATATTGCTTTGCATGATCATCTAGTTGACATCGTATTTGTGGCAAAGCCACCGTTCATAATTCTTTCATACATGTCACTCTTGAATCATTGCACATCCCGGTACACCGCCGGAGGCATTCACATAGAGTCATATTTTGTTCTAAGTATTGAGTTATAATTAAATAAAAGTGTGATGATCTTCATTATTATAGCATTGTCCCATGTGAGGAAAGGATGATGGAGACTATGATTCCCCCACAAGTCAGGAAGAGACTCCGGACGAAAAATAAAAAAAAGAAAAGAAAAAAAGAGGCCATAAAAAAAGAGAAGGCCTAAATAAAAAATGAAGGAAAAAGAGAGAAGGGACAACGTTACTATCTTTTTCCACACTTGTGCTTCAAAGTAGCACCATGATCTTCATGATAGAGAGTCTCCTATTTTGTCACTTTCATATACTAGTGGGAATTTTTCATTATAGAACTTGGCTTGTATATTCCAATGATGGGCTTCCTCAAAATGCCCTAGGTCTTCGTGAGCAAGCAAGTCGGATGCACACCCACTTAGTTTCTTTTTGAGCTTTCATACACATATAGCTCTAGTGCATCCGTTGCATGGCAATCCCTACTCACTCATATTGATATCTATTGATGGGCATCTACATAGCCCGTTGATATGCCTAGTTGATGTGAGACTATCTTCCTCCTTTTTGTATTCTCCACAACCACCGTTCTATTCCACCTACAGTGCTATGTCCATGGCTCACGCTCTGTATTGCGTGAAAGTTGAAAAAGTTTGAAAATACTAAAGTATGAAACAATTGCTTGACTGAACCCGGGGTTGTGCATGATTTAAATATTTTGTGTGATGAAATTAGAGCATAGCCGGACTATATGATTTTGTAGGGATAGCTTTCTTTGGCCATGTTATTTTGAGAAGACATGATTGCTTTGTTAGTATGCTCGAAGTTTTATTATTTTTATGTCAATATTAAACTTTTGTTTTGAATCTTTAGGATCTGAACATTCATGCCACAATAAAAAAAATTACATTGATAAATATGTTAGGTAGCATTCCACATCAAAAATACTGTTTTTATCATTTACCTACTCGAGGACGAGTAGGAATTAAGCTTGGGGATGCTTGATATGTCTCCAACGTATCTATAATTTTTTATTGTTCCATGCTATTATATTATCTGTTTTGGATGTTTAATAGGCATTTATATGCTATTTTATATTATTTTTGGGACTAACCTATTAACCGAGGGCCCAGTGCCAATTTCTGTTTTTTTGCCTATTTTAGAGTTTCGCAGAAAAGGAATACTAAACGGAGTTCAAACGGAAGGAAACTTTCACGATGATCTTTCTTGGACCAAAAGGAAACCAGAAGACTTGGAGATGAAGTCGGAGACGCAGCGAGGCGGCCACGAGGTTGGAGGGCGCGCCCTAAGGGGTAGGGCGTGCCCCTACCTCGTGGGCCCCTAGGGGGTCTCCTGACCTAGCTCTTTCGCCTATATATACCCTTATACCCTAAAAACATCCAGGAGAGCCACGAAACCACTTCTCCACTGCCGCAACCTTCTATACCCGTGAGATACCACCTAGGGGCCTTTTCCGGCGTCCTGCCGGAGGGGGGATTTGATCACGGAGGGCTTCTTCAAGAACACCATTACCTCTCCGATGAAGCATGAGTAGTTTACCACAGACCTACGGGTCCATAGTTAGTATCTAGATGTCTTCTTCTATCTCTTTGATTCTCAATACCATGTTCTCCTCGATGTTCTTAGAGATCTATTCAATGTAATATTCTTTTGTGGTGTGTTTGCCGAGATCCAATGAATTGTGGATTTATGATCAGATTATCTATGAATATTATTTGGTTCTTCTCTGAATTCTTATATGCATGATTTGATATCTTTGCAAGTCTCTTCGAATTATCAGTTTAGTTTGGCCTATTAGATTGATCTTTCTTGCAATGAGAGAAGTGCTTAGCATTGGGTTCAATCTTGCGGTGTCCTTTCCTAGTGACAGTAGGGACAACAATGCACGTATTGTATTGTTGTCATCGAGGGTAACAAGATGGGGTTTTCATCATATTGCTTGAGTTAATTCCTCTACATCATGTCATCTTACTTAATCCGTTACTCCGTTCTTTATGAACTTAATACTCTAGATGCATGCCGGATAGCGGTCAATGTGTGGAGTAATAGTAGTAGATGCAGAATCGTTTCGGTCTACTTGACATGGACGTGATGCCTATGTTCATGATCATTGCCTTAGATATCGTCATAACTATGCGCTTTTCTATCAATTGCTCGGCAGTAATTTGTTCACCCACCGTAATATTTGCTATCTTGAGAGAAGCCACTAGTGAAACCTATTGCCCCCGGGTCTCTTTTCCATCATACAAGTTCTCTTTTACATCTTGCTAGTTTCTGATCTACTATTTTGCAATCTTTTACTTTCTGATCTATAAACCAAAAATACCAAAAATATTTACTTTACCGTTTATCTATCTCTATCAGATCTCACTTTTACAAGTAACCATGAAGGAATTGACAACCCCTTTATCGCGTTGGGTGCAAGTTGTTGATTGTTTGTGCAGGTATTCGGTGACTTGTGCGTTGTCTCCTACTGGATTGATACCTTGGTTCTCAAACTGAGGGAACTACTTACTCTACTTTGCTGCATCACCCTTTCCTCTTCAACGGAAAAACCAATGCAAGCTCAAGAGGTAGCATGTCCCAACTTAGTTCATCACAAACTCTCACGATCAACGGAGGAAAATCCTCCTCCTGGAACAACCCGATCTAGCTCGGAATCCCGGTTCACAAGACATTTGGACAATGGTAAAACAAAACCAGCAAGACCTCCCGATGTGCCGACACCACGATAGTAGCCACGCCTATCCCTTCTCAGGCCACAATGGATGAGCTACGTGTATAGGTGCCAAAATAACCCAGGTTGCCCTGGAGTGCCCCGCACAGTGCTCTAGTTTGGACCAACACTCATGAGGAGCACTGGCCTGGGTTGTTGAGTAATAATACTCGGGTTAATTACTCCCTATGCAAATTTTAGTTGTTATTAGGCAAATGGTAAAACCAAAGTTGGGTCTTCCTGGAAGAGTTTTGTTCAAAGCGAACTGTCAAGGGGAGCCCATAAACCCCGACCGCGTTAGGAACGCAAAATTCAAGGAATTTAACACCGGTATGACGGAAACTAAGGCGGCATGAGTGCAACAAAGCACCGAGCAAAAGGCCAAGCCTTCCACCCATTGCCACGTTTATAGGCGCATTAATTTAAATAAGATATATTGTGATATCCCAACATTTCCATGTTCCAACATGGAACAACCTGCTCGGCATCTGCAACTAGCAACACTATAAGAGGGGCTGAGCAAAAGCGGTAACATAGCCAAACAATGGTTTGCTAGGAAGGTGGGTTAGAGGCATTTCATGGCAAAGTAGGGGGCTGACAACAAGTAGATAGGCAGCGCTACATAGCGAAAGAATGGAGACAACTAGCAAACCAAAGATAATAGTGATATCAAGGAATGGTCATCTTGCCTGATACGTCCTCGGTGGGATCGTAAACTTGCTCCTCATAAATGTTCTCAACGGGTGTCTCGACCTCGGACTCGAACTCGTCTCCCGGTGCTACCCAAAAGAAACAAGCATTCACATAAACACACATGACATGGAAAAGAACACATGCTACATGCAAGATGAACATGAATGCATATGAGGAACACAACGAACAGAGCTAAGGGACTACCGATACGGAGGATATGATGCCGGAAAGGACAAAGGTGATGACATGATGGATATGGGAAAACTCTTGGCTAACCAAGCATGCCACTGGATAGATTGGGAGATTTTGGTTGAATACGATATAAAGATCACCGAAAACGGATGCACGGTTGGCAAATGACAAACAAAACAAAATGCAATGCAAACTGATGAAAACAGCAACATGACAACTTTGATGCAAAGTTTATATATGCTACAGCAATGAAACATGAAAACAAATTAAATGGCATGTCAGAGAAGCACATATCAACCACTACAAAACATGATTACTGAGCTACTGCTAAAACTCACTAGAACATGATTAAAACAGCATGTCAAAACTGCAAATGATATCAGTTTTACAGATTTAGTGAAAATTACTGAACATGTCAAAACAACATCAGGTTGCAATGTTTAGGGCTAGCAAACTACATGCTACTGGAACATAAAGGCAGACAAGAGCATGACATGCTAATACTATATGCACTTAACAAAACTCCCTCAGTGAACTTTGTCCAGAAACTCATAGATTTGATGGTAGCTTCATTGCAAAAATGGCAAATGATATAAACTGTTTTAGACTTCGTGAAAATGACTAGAATGGCAAAAATAGGTTCATGTAGGCATGTTTGCAAGCTTGTGTCACTCAACACAAAGCATATCATGGCATGTAATAAAATCTAGCAGTAAGTAGACATGATTCTAAGCATGTTGATGTACCATATTAACACATTACATGATTGCATTAAATTACACAAAAAATGACAAAACAGCTAAGTAATGTAAAAATGACATGTGTGCAAACTTGCTCAAAAGCTGAAACTAATGCCACCACTGGATTGCTTGGATTTTTCTAGCCCCAAAACATACTATATAATATGTGGGGGTTGCTGTAGAAAAATCTTCACAAATGCTAGAAATGCAAAGCTGCCTAATATGAAATATGACATAATAGGCATATTTCTGTAAAGAGAAATGTTCAGAAATGGTCTAGCCCCAAATGGAATATTGCATCTTTTTTTTTTTGGGGGGGGGGGGGGGGGGGGGTTGCGTTGCTCGTGGGATTCGATCCTGTGTCTCCCAGGTGCAAACAAGGGCTCTACCGCTGCGCTACTAGCAAGGTTGTGTACTCACGTGCGCCTGGTTCCTGTTAGAATAAATCCGAAGCATATCGTCGATCATCCGAGGACTAAGCAATCACATGAGCACGACACCGAGATTTGTTAACGAGGTTCGCTGATATGATATATCCCCGGGGCTTGACTATGGGCGCTCCTCCCCATGATACCGCTACAATACCGTGCCCGCTCGCCCTGGACACCGGCACATGCCGCTGGCTTCCCCTGCGTTCCGGTGCTATTATGTTGGCATAGGTTACATCGTGTGTCTACCCTCGCTATATAAGAGGGCCTAGGATACAAGTGTCCTATTTGGACACGACTCCATATCTTATCTAAACACAATACAACTACAAGTCCAATTGTAACCTATCTTGTACACAATATTCGACACAACTCCAACAAACTCCAGCTTGACGGATATTGTCCACCACCTTGGATTTGTCCATGCGTCAAACTTCCATGTATATTGAACTTGAGTTTATCCCGTGAGAACCGCTGTTACTCCAAAGACTCCATGTGACTCCACCTGCAACTTGTAGTCCCTTCTTTGCTTGATCACATTCAACACTCATGCAAAATTAAGTTCCTTATTACTCTAGTTTGTGCTCTCAACTTTCAGAGTATCCGTCCAACGCAATCACACATTGATCACTGACCTGTGTGAAAATGAACAACTCACATATTGGGTTACCTGAACTCAACATCACTGCTCCTTTCTTGACCGCCCTGTCTGAAACTTGAAGGAATTTCACCATTGCTTGTAGTCATCCTGAGTCAAATTCGCAGTTGTCTCACCACATGTATGACCACCAGAGCCCTGGCCCATCTCCATGTCTTGTGCGCACCGCACGCCTCGCCGCTACTACCGCGTCGAGCCTCCGCTGTCCCGGTCGAGTCTCAAGGGTCGTGAACCCACACCACTCAACCCCCACTGCAGAGTACCACCGATCATCACCGACCGATGACGAGTTTTACGCTTCCATCAGACCACCGGGCTCCAGTCCGAACTGCTTGTCACTCGCCTTTTCCCGTTGAATAGGCTTTGACTCTATGTCAACTTACGTCGTAGCCCCTCAATCCAGCTCCACCTTCAACATGATTCCATGGTGGTTGTACGTGCCACCCCGCGCCCTGTCGAGTTCAAGCTCCGTGTGTACACCACCTTGAATCAATCCCGCGCCATAGCCTTGTCGAAGCCACACAAGCCCTCGGGGCCTGTGCTGCGTGTTTCCACGCCCCAGAAGTTGGTCACCATCAGCATCACGCACCTATGTCGTCGTCGCCGATCCCACTACCGTCTTCTGTACCAACCGACTCACGTCGATCCGTCAGACTGACTAGTCTGACCCAGCCAAACTTATCCGACTGTACGATATGCTCGAGACTCCACAAGCCTTGTACGCACATCACCAATCTGCCATCTTCATGGTAAAACCTCATGTGCAATTAGCAACACTTCTAGAAGAAATTTTCACTAGCCTGGTAGTCTCCATGGGTGCACCACCTTTGCCTCACATAACCTCCAAAGCACCTTTTTCTGTATTGTGTTGTTCTCCATGCCACGTCAATACCATATATAATGCAGATGTTTTTCTTTTTTATCCAAACAAATCTCGTCCAACAAGCACAGCACCAAGCCAAACACTCGTACGAGTGCCTCACAGCCACAGCTGCTGCTCAACCTAAACATATGCAGAGTGCACGCATGCTCGTCTGCCCTGCCGGCCTGCCTAGTGCTTCACGTGGGCCTTGGGCCGCGCATCACGCGCCATTGCCGCTGAAGAGTCCTACTGCTGCATGTTGCATGACGCGGGTGAAGCCGTGTTCCCTTGATCGCCACGTCTCCTGCCCACTCGCCAAGAGCCCGACACCGACTCGATCTGGGACATCTCGATGCTTACGGCCACCTGCTGCTGTTTGCTTCTTATCTTCGTCGAGATCTCGCTTGTTTCCGATTGCTTTCATGGACGAGACGACCGATCAATTCCGCTGCCTGTTTCTTGTCGACGGACGTAACCGTGATAGCTTCCACAGCCACGATCTTCCCTCATCCTCCTCTTGATCAAACATAATGCGGCCTCCGAACAACGTAGCTCATGATATCACTTGTTAGAATAAATCCGAAGCATATCGTCGATCATCCGAGGACCAAGCAATCACATGAGCACGACACCGAGATTTGTTAACAAGGTTCGCCGATACGCTACATCCCCGGGGCTTGACTATGGGCGCTCCTCCCCATGATACCGCTACAATACTACGCCCGGTCGCCCTGGACACCGGAACATGCCGCCGGCTTCCCCTGCGTTCCCGTGCAATTATGTTGGCATAGGTTACATCGTGTGTCTACCCTCCCTATATAAGAGAGGCCTAGGATACAAGTGTCCTATTTGGACACGACTCCATATCCTATCTAAACACAATACAACTACAAGTCCAATTATAACCTACCTTATACACAATATTCGACACAACTCCAACAGTTCCTTTTGAAAAAGTGCCAGAAGGCTGAGCCTTTGGCCCTGGCTACACAGGGATCACCAGCGCCGGTGGTGACGAGCTAGGAGGCGACGGCTCACGATGCAGAGCCACGGCGGGCGTGCGGAATGGGGTATGGATGCATGTGTGCATGCGGAGCAACTGCGGGATGTGCGTGTCGTGAGCATGAAGCTCGGGAGTTTCAGCCATGGTGGCTTCGGCTCGATGTCCATCGTGTGTGCATGGCTGGGCGTGCGCGAGGATGCGTCGGTGTGCAGCAGGGTGCGCCCCGGGCGCTGCGCGTGCTGCGGAAAGCGAGGCGCTGGAGTGCAGGTGTGGCGTGCGCATGCGCGTGGGTAGGAGCGGACGGAACAGAGACGACGCTCGTGGCCATTCCGCAGCAGAGCACGGTGGCTGGGGCTTTTGGCATGGATGGATCGGCTCCTAGCGGAAGAATATGAGGCAGAAAAAAACGGTTGGGCGACGCGGCTGCTCACCTAGTGCCCATAGGACATGAAGTTGTGGCCGTGGAGACGAAGGAGACGGCGCGACGACGCGCGGGACTTGCCGGTCTTCGAGTCCGAGAGGAAGAGGAAGAAGACGGGTCGGGGCGGTCGATCCAGGGGCCGTGGGCCCGTGGCGACGCGTGTGTTGTGGCAGAAGGCGCCAGGCGGGTCGGAGCGCGACGTGGACGGCTACCCCGAGCTCGAGCTCTTGCTCACTCGCGTCATGGTGGGCAGGGCGACGGCGGGGCGCGTGGCTACCTTACCTAGCGGCGGCGAGGGGAGGAGAGCGTCTGGATGGATAGAGGAGGGGCAAATAGACAAGTCTTAGTTGACAGAAAGGTCAATAAGGCGCCAAATCTTTGGAGTGCTGGATTGAGTGGGCGAAGCACAAATCAACCGAACTCAACAGCCGGGAAAGTACTTCTTTGCTTGATCAAGAATAGGAGGGTAAATGTGTTGAGGACGGAGCAAAGGTAACTGCGAGGGTTAGCGCCATCATTACCAACCATGGCAAAGAATGATCAACGCCGCATCATTACCAACCATGGCAAGGAATGATCAACGCCGCCTGCATTTGGGGAAGAGGGGTTTTACGGTGCAAATTACTAGTCACGGGATAGACTAGTATTTGAACAGATCCACCGTTCATTTGAAGGGTAATCTAGGCACTTTATATTAGATTTTTTCTCTCTTAGCCCAAGGGCAGTTTAGTCCGATAAAAAGTTTAATAATCAACTAAAACTCCCGACTGAATCGGCCCTACACCTGCATTCTCGTCACCCAAGCCCTAATTGCCGCTCTCTCGCCGCCGCCTGCCGCTGCCGTGCCGTCCGCCTCGGGATCTTCCTGCCCGTCTGTTCCGGCCACCGCAGCCTGCCGCTGCCGCGCCGTCCGCCTCGGGATCCTTCCTGCCCGTCTGTTCCGGCCACCGCAGCCCACTCGTCGCTCTCGCCGCCATTTGTCGCTGCAGCAAAGTTATTCCTTTTATAATCTGCATTTCCAAATTCATGCAAGGAACAGAGCTGAACAGCAGAAGGACTGTTAAGATAAACTAATACCATTGCAACAGCCTTTTGCTAAGCAATCAGTTATTCAATTGTATGAATTATTATGTCATACAAGAAGTATGGGAAAAAAATATTAACGGAAGGATTGGTTCTGTTATAGAAAAACTGAGAAGTGGTGATCTAGCAATAGTTTTCCTAATGTTCACTGCCACATCCCTAAGCCACCTTTTCTGTCTAGCAATAGTTTTCCTAGTGGTGGCCAGCAGCTGGAGTGCACGCACATGGGGGAACACCTTTTTTCATCCACTCTTGAAGCGACGCCAGGTGCTTGCCGTACCTGCCTTCCACCAGAGCCGACGCCGCAATTTCTCCCAGATGCTTCTCCTCTGCTGATACGGCAGGAGGCAACCAGGCGGCCGCACCTTGCTCCCCCCGCCACCGTTTGCCGCCGCCAACCGTACTAGTCCAACGAGCGCCACAGAAGGGCCGGGGTCCGCCCTCCATAGCCTCCATCTTGGCGCCCGGCCTCGCTGGCCGGCGGCGCTGCGGGTTTTACCGGCGATCTGGTCGTAGACGCCGCCATTTGGCGGTCTCCAGTGTCGACGTACCGGCTGCCGGCGGCGGCCTGGAATAGCGCGCAGCCGAGGAGGAGCTCAGTCAGCGGCGGAGCTACGTTGGTTACTGCAGGTGCCGTGGCCCCCAGCTTTGGTTAAACTACATGGGATTTTTTAAGGGAAGATTAGATTAAGAAAAATAATGGCTTCTTCCCCCTGCAAACATCCTCATTTCCTGTTTGCCCCCCCCCCCCCCCCCCCAACACATCTTGTCTAGCTCCGCCAGTGAGCTCAGTTGGCTGCCGGCGGCGGCCTGGAATAGCGCGCAGCCCAGTGAGTGGATCTGGTGTGGAGATGTAGTGGGTGGGTGCGCCGCCGAGCGACTGGTGGTGTGTGCTGGAGAGATTTTTTCTTTAGCGAATCTGCAGGAGAAAATTAGATGGATCGGGGCTGAACCCTAGCCGGGGTGGGCAAATTTCCATCTCCCCAATTTTAATCTCGTGCGGGAGGCGTTTTTTCCCTCTGCCCATTTTGCCCTTCGGAGAAAAAATACTACTCCTTCGCTGGACAAGTATTGATCACGTTGGACCATCAGATCTACTGATTGGATGGCTGATATTTCTTCGTCCTTACCGTAAAAGGCCTCTTGGGGAAAGGGAAGGAAGAGAGGGAAAACGAATTGAAACAGCTGACACTGAAAAAGTGAGTGATGAATCTACACTATTTGCTACTCCCTACATTTATAAATATAAATCTTTGAGATTTCAATATGAACTACATACAGAGGTATATAAACGTAGTTTAGAGTGTAGATTCATCAATTTTGCTCCGTACGTAGTCCATATCGAAATCTCTAAAAAGGACTTATATTTAGGAACATAGGGAGTAGGAAAAAGAATGACCAACTATATCGTCTAAAATTAATTTTGGGAATGTCGATTTTCTGGGTCATTAGATTAAGATCCAACAACAAAGAGCAGCGATTCGGTGGCTAGACTCATATGTGCCCCCGATAAAGAAAAAAAATTCAAAACAAATACTAGTAGAATTCAACAAATTCCAATTTTTTTGCATGGTAGATAATTTGGTTGAGGTGCGTTCCAAATTTCAGATCAATTGGACATACGAGCGCACCTCACGTACAAAATTATCTACCAAGCAAAAAAAAAAGGATTTTTTGGAATTTATTTTCTATTTTTTGTGAATATTTTTGACCTGGTGTAGATGATCTTGCTCAGAAATGGATATTCGCCAACAACCGTTCTTCTTTCTTCTTCAGTCAGTCAACTTTTTTTTGCGGGTGAAAAGTCAGTCAAGTTACATATAGCTATTGGGAAAAAACAAAGAAAAATAATTTGAGCTTGGTCAAACCATCGAGGATCTTTCCCCTACAACAGATGAATCATGATGTGAGACAGTTAAAACAGAGGAAGTGCTAAATCTAGCTGATAACTTCACCGACACACACAACCATCTTGACTTTATTTCAGCACAATTCTTAATCCTGGGAGACATTAGCCAAAATGATCGACATAGAAATATCATTATTCTGCCAAACCCACCGGATAATGTTTCATGTCCAGCGGGCAGTTGTATCTATTTCTTCTTGCATGGAGGGAGGGGAGCACCGCAGAGGCACTTGTTGTGCTGAAAGTTGTAGAGATCGAACCTCGCCATGTTCCCGCCGGTCGGCACAGGGCCGCAGAGCCTGTTGTAGCTGACGTTGAAGAACTGCAGGTTGGATAAGCTCGCGACCTGCGCCGGGATGCTGCCATGGATGGCATTGTGGCTCACGTCGACGAAGTAGAGCTGCTCCGGGAGCACCACGGCCGATAGGTCGAAATCGAAGTCGTTGCGGGACAGGTCGATGTACTGCAACTCCTTCCCGCGGCCGAAGAGGCCCGACGCGTCGCCGGTCAGGTCGTTGCGTGACAGGTCGAGGTGCGTGAAATTCACGGCGGCGAACTCTGCCGAGATGGGCCCTGTGAGGTTGTTGTGTGACAGCCAGAGGTATACGTCCTGGTCCGAAGACTTGCTGAGGAACATCGGGGGGATGGCGCCGGTGAGGCGGTTGCGGCTGAGGTTGATGCCGGACAGGTTGGGGATGGTCCCCAGCGACGCCGGAATGGCGCCGCTGAGCGAGTTGAAGGAGAGCTCGAGGAAGGTGAGCTTCTTGAGCGCGCCCAGGAAGGACGGCACGGGCCCCGACACGGCCGTCCAGGAGATTCGAAGGCTGGAGAGGTTGGAGAGCTTGCCGATGGCCGGCGGTATGGGGCCCGAGAGCGCCGGAAGGTGGCGCAGCGTGAGGTCCTGCAGGTGGGGGAGGCCGGCAAGGGCGCCGGGGATGGTGCCCGTGAGGTTGGCGTCCTGGAAGACGGCGAGGCCGACGACGCGGCCGGTGAAGTGGTCGCAGGTGACGTCGTACCAGTCGCAGCAGGGGTTGTCGGGCGTCCAGGACGCGAAGTGGTAGGCCTCCCCGAGGGCGGCCTTGACGGCGAGCAGCGCCGCCTTGTCGCCTGGGTGGCAGTCCTTGTACGTCGGGTCAGGAGAGGGCTCGGCGTTGGCCGCGCCGGCGAGGAGAGAGCAGAGGAGGAGGACGAGCAGAGCGCGTGAGCGCATCCTCATCCTGTCGGCTGTGTGTGTGTGTGGCTTTGATGTGATGGGAGTCCACTTGGGTGTGCTGCGCCCTCCGTCTTCGTCTTCGTCTTCGTGTGTCCCATGCTGCATATATGTACAGGCTCATCGATGCACTCGGACCTACCCAATGAGCATTGAAGAGTGGTATCTTACCAGTCAGAGAAGAAGCCAAACATGGATCCATCAGGAAGGGCTGAGGATAAGATGCATGTAATACAGCTGGCTTACCCCTCACATGCGATGTGTTTGGCGAATCGGCACCCACTGGACGACTGGTCCAACACGCTACCTCTCTCAACAGTACAATTGCATGTGTTTAGTTCATTTGCCATACTCATGACTTGCCACACTTTTTTATCTAAATGATCCACAAGTTATTAATTTAATTTTTTTTATCAAAATTTGCTACACTTGTGACGACCATTTTGTTAGACACAATGTTTGTAGTGGCCGCACTTTGACTAAGCTTAATTATGGCAAAGTTAATCATGAACTAAACCAACCAGAAATAATCCATCAAAATGATGCAAGCATCCACCCATATGTCATTATTAGTTTCAAGACCTTTTCTCGCAAATACGTAAGATGCATATCTTTTCATATTGATGGAGGGGAAATACAAGCACTTTTGCTTCGGTACACCCCTTAACACAAGAAGGGTTGAGATTGCCTCATACCCCTTCATACTCGGGGCTATGATGGTCTTAATTTAAAATGTCGCCTCCCGCCTGCCCACGCCGGGATGCGCTGTACGTAGACGTATACGGCGGTGTTTTTTGCATGCCGTGGTGTGACTCACGCGGCGGTACGTGGTCAAAGAGCTAATCGTGTGGCGATTTCCGTACGGGGCGCGCGTGCCGCTTCCCCTCGAGTGCCCGGGGGGGGGGGGGGGGGGGGATTGACCCCTACCAGCAGTCGACAGCTGAAAGTGCGTTATATCGACTAGAGGGGGGGGGGTGAATAGACGATTTTTATGAATTCTTCACTGAGGAATTTGCCGGTGAGGAAATTCCTAAACGAAGAATTACTAGCAGCGGAATAAGTATTCAGAAGTAAACATAGCAGAACACAAGCATAGTCATCATGATGAAATATAGACAAGCACAGAGTACAAAAAAGCGTAAACACAGGATAACACAAGAAAGAAGAAAGACATACTAAAGAAATTGATCCGAGAGAATTGAGAAAGTCTTCAGTCAAAGTCTTCAAACAGATATGAACATGCACACTACAACAGACATGAGGAAATGAAAGAGTTGAGGAAATAGAACCAGGAGGCTTGGTGAAGACAAAGATTTGGTAGACCAGTTCCAACTGCTGTCTCAGTTGTACATCTGGTTGGAGCGGCTGAGTATTTAAAGTCGAGGACACCCAGTCCCGGACACACAGTCCTCACTGTATTCTCCTTGAGCTAAGATCACACAGACCTCGCCCAATCACTCGTGGTAAGTCTTCAGGTGACTTCCAAACCTTCACAAACTCGGTCACTCGGTGATCCACAATTCCTCTTGGATGCTCTGGACCTTGACGCCTAACCGTCTGGAAGAAGCATAGTCTTCAAAGGAAACAAGCGTCGGATCCACGCAGGATCAATCTCGTCAGTGATGCTCAATCACTTTGGGTTTGTAGGTGTTGGGTTTGGGTTTTCCTCACTTGATGATTTTCGCTCAAAGTCCTTGGAGGATGGGATGCTCTCAAATGACAAGTGTCAGTTTCTCTCGGAGCAGCCAACCAGCTAGTGGTTGTAGTGGGCGGCTATTTATAGCCTAGGGAGCAGTTCGACATGATAAGACATAAATGCCCTTGTCTGATATGACCGTTAGGTGGGTAGATATTTTGGGACAGCTGGCGCATAGCACAGCAACGGTCGGAATTTTGGCTATCAAAATCCTCAGGGCTATCATGTTCCTCACTATGTAGGCAATTCACACTGGTGAATTCCTAACTCCTCAGTCAGAACAAATTCCTCAGAGACCAGAAGAACTTCGTCTCTGTCACTGAAGAATATGACCGAACTGTATGAGATTTCCAATGGCTTCACTCGAAGGGATTGGTAGGTGTAGGATTTTGAGTTGAGCATCACATGGAAATTTTTCCTTAGTATTTCCTCGACCCCATTTAACAGTACGGTGTTTCCTATGACTCAAGAAATAGAAAATGAAACTACGAAAACAAAAGTCTTCACGCTTCATATTCCTCGAGTGAATACCAAGTCTTCAAGGTCACACCAATTTCTTCACTTTCGAAGTCTTCAGAAAGTCTTCAGATATCCAAAGTCTTCAGATGAAGAACTTTATTTTTAGGGTTCGACTTTCTCTGTAAATATCAAACTCCTCATAGACTTATAGACCTGTGTACACTCATAAACGCATCAGTCCCTTAACCTATAAGTCTTCAATACACCAAAATCACTAAGGGGCACTAGATGCAGTTACAACAGCCATGCCGCCTCGCCTGCCGGCGGTCGGCCACTGCTGCCGCTCTCCCTCCTCCTCCCCGTCTTCCGCGTGCCACCTCGACCGTCGCATGCCACTCCATCCCGTCGAATGCCGCCACATTTACGCGGTTGCTGCCCGCCGCCGCCATCCTGTCACCTACCACCGCATTAACGCGGATTGCGCCCCTGCCCGCCTATAAATCGGGTGCCCGACTGTCTCCCACCGCACACACCACCGACACCCTCTCCACTGCTCCCGCCTCCTCCCCCACCGCCCTTCTCTCCATGTCGACCGCGTCCTAGTAGCCATGTCGAGCAGTGACTCCTCGATGACAGTGCGACACCGAGGTCCCGACAGTTGTGCAAGTGAAAGGCAATAATGACGATATTTGATGAAGTGATTGTGGGAGAGGAAAGCGGGTATGAACTCAACTTGTTATTTTTTTTGTAAATATGTTTAACTTAGTATCCATGATTCAGCATATTATGATTAAACATGTTTGCAATGACAATTAGAGATTATAGTTTCTCATGCCATGCTTAAGTAGCTAGGAGTGGATAATGATTTATCTTAGGTGTCAACGTGCATTAAAATGATTGTGATGTAGTATGATGATATGGTGTCCTCCTCTGGATGTTTCAAGTGGCTTGACTTGGCACATGTTCACGCATGTAGTTAAATCAAAACCAACATAGCCTCCAAGATATTTATGTTCATGGTGTTTATATCCTACTCTTGCTAGTATTCAATGTTGATTATTCATAAAGCATGTTCATGACTGTTTTCGCTCTCTAGCTGGTCGCTTCTCAACCTATTTGCTAGCTTACGCCTGTACTAAGCGGGAATACTACTTGTGCATCAAAATCCTTAAACCAAAGTTATTCCAGATGAGTCCACTATATCTACCTATATGCGGTATTACCCTGCCGATCCAAGTAAATTTGCATGTGCCACCTCTAAAATTTCAAATGGATATCTTTTTTGTGTGCCTGGACCGCTCATGGAGCGACAGGGGGCGGCCAGTATGTTTCATGCTAAGACGGTTATTCTCATGATGAGTGTTTATTCAATTGTCTTGCGTGAGAGGGGCCTGTAATAGGGATGCCCAGTACCGAAATAAAAAAATTGTAAATAATTAAGCAAAACTCCCCCAGGACTGTTGTTGGTATGGACGACACCCGTGGATTCGGCTAGCCATGGCTTGTGTTTGTTGGTGGAGGGGTAGTAAACCTTTACTTTTAATGCTTTGGAACAGCTACTGATGTGTTTAGCATGAAAGATATTGATAACTCTTGGTCGTAACATTGACAGAAATGGTGCACCTCCCAAAGTTATATTTATCTCCGATTTGAGCTTTGAGCTCTGGCACCTATGCAAATCCTTACTTCCCTTTGCGAAGGGTCTATCTATTTACTTTTATGTTGAGTCATCACCTTCTCAAACAAGCACCAGACCTGAGAGCACTATTTCATCCTCATGCATTGTGCTTAGTTAATGTTGAATGCATCATGACTGGATCTCTTCTACTATGATTACAATGTTTAGTCGCTGCTTAAACTTTGGAGGTGCTCTACATTTATATTTGCCAGAGTCCTCATGAAGAAATCATGATAGTTGATGGGGATGCCATGCATGATGTTGAAAAGCATGTTCTTCATCATTCCGATAATTTCTTCATCGAAAGAGTCATGGCCTTTGATGGGACTCATGGTCTTCGTCAGAATGCGATAGATTGTCCTCGGCACATAGAGAAATTCCTTCACAAGGAATTTGGTCCTTGGAGCTTGTCCTGGCTTCAGCGGCTTCATGAGCACTTGCATGTAGTGATCAGTGAGTTCAGGCTCATCATACAGACAACGAGCATCGTCAAGTGGAGGACTGATTGACAGGGCACGAAGCAATTCAGTGGCTGGTGCCTTGTAATGCGTGTTTTCAGTAATCCAGTCCGACACCCATGAGTTGACGTCAACAACATCGCCTGTGATATGCAAAGTTGTGTAGAACTGATGAATAAGCTCTTCGTTCCAATCAATGATGTCAGAGCAGAAATTTAGCAAGCCAGCGTCATGAATCATGCTGAGGACTTGAGAGAAGCACGACATGGATTCCATGTCCACATGAGGAATATGCTCATGATCAAAGACTTTGTCCTTGTTGAAGAGCACTCATGAATAGAAGTTGGCGTGGTTGGCAGTCCAGAAACGCTTCCTTCTAAGACGAGCATTGTCATAGGGGTTGAAGTCAGTGAAGAACACGTGCTCGCCGAAGAAATCATCAGCCCTGAATTTTTGCTTCTTAGAGAAGGGATCCTTTGGCTTGGGCTGAGGAGTGTTAGTCAGTTGCAGCACCACCTCAGGAATCGCAATCTCAGGTTCCTCAGGCTGAGGAATTTCTGGCTCTTCAGCAGCTTCAGCCTGGGTTGCCAATTCTTCATTGACAATTTCTTTAGCACTAGCGGCTGGAATTTCTTCATGAACACTTGGGGTTGCATGAGGATCTTCGGATCCCATTTGTACTTCAGTGGTAGCAGGGGACTGAGGAATAGCTTGGAGGGGAGTGAACATTGGGGAGTTGGGATGCTGACTGTCCCAAAATTCATCATTGAGGACCGGAGTGGTACAGCCAATGGCCACATCCTCCTCTTCAATTTCTTCAACACCTGCCTCTTCAGCAGTAAACTGAGGCAAAGGTGAGGAAATGATTGGGGTTGAAGGGATCTCATCTACTTCAATTTCTTCGTCCAACTGCTCTGAAGAAGCAGCAGAAGGAGTTTCTTCATCAGATTCATCAGGAATCATATAGTCTTCACCAAAAGGAACAAGGTCCTTTGATAGCATTGATGAAACTAGAACGACATCAATTGGATTGTCAATTGAACTGATCAGAGTCTTCATCTTCTTCGGAGCTGAAGAATTTGATGAAGCTGATGCCTTCCTTTTCTTCACAGCTGCACGTTCTGCAGCCTTGGTCTTCTTCGCATCTGATGCAGATGGAAGGATTGGAGTTGGTGTAGGCGCAGGAGGTGTAGAGGACATTGGTTCATTGTCCTCAGGCGCAACTAATGCAGTTGCCCTGACTTGTTCACTTTCTTCAGGCGCACCACTAGTGGATGCCCTGGCAATATCTTCAGCGGCTGGAATGGAGTCATCAGCCCTGGCACTCTCATTTTCTGTAGCAACCTGATTGTCATCAGCTGTGCTGGCATTTTCTTCAGTAGGCTGAGCAGATGCCTCAGCCTGAGTAACTTCAATGTGCACAGGTGGAGCAGCACTTGAAGTGAATTTCTTCATCAGATTGACGAAACGCACCTTGGCGCCCTTTCAGTCAGCATAATAGCGATCAAATTCATCACTCAGCTGTTTGATTTCCACTTGCAAGGCAAGGAGCTGATCAGGAGTGAGAGTGAGGACATTGTCCTTGAGGTAGCGCTGTTTCTTGTACTGCGCTTTCTTCAGACTTTTGCCTTGTTCAAATTTCCATTTCTCTTCCTCAATGAAGGCAGTGAGGACATGGCTTTGACCAGGAGTGAGGCTCATCTCCGTCAAAGGCGTGTTGGGGTCCTTGTGCAATAAGTCAATGTAATCAAGGATCAGCTTGGGATCCAACATCAGTGGCACATTGCTGCCTTTGGCTCTAGCGGCCCTGGCTTGCCTGTTTCTGATGATTTTGGCAAGTTATTCATCATCAGCCTCATCATCATCAGAAGGTACATGGAAGGCTACCTGCTTCTTGTGAGGACTTGGGCGAGTGCCTCGTCCAGCAGTGGCCTTTTTCTTCAGCAGAGAGGGACCAGCTGAGGAATTTCGAGCAGCAGAGGAGTTTGCAGATGCTCCTGAGGCAATAGAGAAGCCTTGAGTCCTTTGGCACGTGGCGAGATGCACATGTGCCGAGGATTTTGTGGGAGCAGCTGAAGACTTTGTCGGAGGAGCTGATGACTTTGACGGAGCAGGCTGAGGAGTTTGCCATGAGGGCCTTGAGGAATCTGGCCTTGATGGCATAGCAGGGAAGCTTGGCCGTGAGGGCATTGAAGGTGAGGCACTAGACTTGTGTGCAGGCTTCTTGGGCATAGCCTTCTTGGGCTGACTGGCAGAGGCCTCAGCTGAGGCAGCAGCAACAGAGTCAGCGTTGAATTTCCTCACTGCTTCCTTTGCTTGCTTGGCCAGTTTGGCTTGGCGTTTTGCCCATTCGTCGGGATAATCCGCACCGCGCTTGAGGCTAGTGGGATCTGCCAACTGGCCTGGTGCCAATGGAGGTCTTGGGCATGGAGGGTTGAGTGCGTATTTCTTCATGTACTTGGGAGTTACATACCTGTACTCCCTCCATTCCCGTGCCCATCTCCTTTCAATCCTCTGTATGCGCACCTTGCACTGATTTTTGTTCTCCTTGCCAAACTTGGCTTCATCAGGTGTGCAATAGCCTGCGTAAATGTCCTCAGGGATCTCAAAAGCAGTCATGACCTCAGGCTTCTTTCCTCCCTTCTGTGGCTTCTTACCATCTGCCATTTTCTTCAGTTGAGGAATTTGAACAATCGAATTCTCTGAAGAAGTATGCAAATTTTCTTCAAGGAATGCTGCAAATGAGTTAAGTTGATGAGAACCTAGTGATTCAGCAGCAAACATTTGTACCTGTGAACAGAGTGTAGTTGCGAGGAATTTGGAGAGGTCATATGCGTTCTCAGAGGGTTTTTCAAAAAGAACAAGTTTGAGGAATTTGACCAGATGAGTCTTGAGGAATTTCACTAAGTGTTCTTTGTCTTAGGTTCCAGAGTTGTATAGATTGAAAACACAATTGAGGAATCTTGAATAAAAATCATAGCTTAGAGAAACGAATCAAGAACAGATGACAGGTGGGGTGTTTATGTGTGTGAAGAATTTGAAGAATAAACACCTTTGAAGATTTTCAGAAAAACTTGAGAATCAAAGCGAGCAGTTAAAAGTGACTTTTAATTACCCGAAGTGAAGAACACGATGAACTGGGAAGAACAGATGTGAAGTTCGTCAATTCAGATCTTCCACGCCCTAACTTGGCGGAGGAAGACGGCTACGGCGGCGGCGGAGGGAAGATTTCCGCGGCCGGCGCGAGTACGACGGCGACGAGGTCGAGGCAGTGGAGCTCTTCCTCACCGGCGACGATGGAGTAGCGGCGGCGCTAGGGTTTGAGAAGCTCGAGCGGGAGAGAGAGGTCGAGCAGAGTAAAGGAAGTGAGGAAGGGGTGAGGGGTTATTTATAGTCGTAGTGAAAAACTGTTCGCCCGAAGATTTAGGACGAATGTGCCCCCGATCCTTCTCATTCGCATGACATGTGTCACCCACGTACTGTGAGGTGGCGATCATGTAAGATCGTGGGTGAATAGATAAATATATCATGGGATGCGGAACGGTTTGAGCGGCAAAGCCAAAAATTCAGATAAGATAAGTTTTAAAGTTCCGTTCGCAATTTCTTCAGCTGACAAGGACACAGTGAAGAATTTGAATGAGTTTCAAATAGAACGCATATGAGGATTTTGTGAATAGACTGGGTTGAGTTTAGCATAGAGGGGGGAAGGGTCCGATCACATTCACTTAACATAAGAAATCAACTTTGAAGAAATAGCAATAAGTGAATGCTGTAGAGGACTTAAAACTCATATATATATATATATATATATATATATTTGAATGAAGAACAACACGGGGAAGAGTGAAGACAATGCAAAGTTGAAGAATTTGAAAAACTGAGGAATTTCAAAAACGAAGAAAAACTCAAATTGAAGATTTTCAACTTTGGTTGGTGGCGTAACCCACCGTATAAGAAAGCTGATTTCAGACACCGCGTACAATTGTCGTAGGGCTCTGAGAATCTATTTCTTCATTAATTTCTTCACACTTAGAGGGTTAGTATTCATTGACTGAAGAAAAACGTTACTTCGTGTGTTGCGCATCTAAGTCATCAAGTCAGCATAAGTGTTAGGATGTGTGTCCATTTCAGAGAACATTCGAAGATTCTAGGATATTTAGCTCACACCGCAACTTGCTAAATCTCTTCTCATCCAAGGGCTTTGTGAAGATATCGGCCAATTGATCTTCAGTGCTGACGTGGTCAATGGAGATGTCGCCCTTCAACACATGATCACGAAGAAAATGATGACGAATTTGGATGTGCTTGGTCTTCAAGTGCCGAACTGGGTTATGAGCAATCTTGATGGCACTCTCATTGTCATAGTAGAGAGTCCTTGAGTGTTTGCTTCATCCATAGTAGTTGAGAACAACACGATCCAGCAGCAATGTACTCAGCTTCTGAAGTGGAGAGGGATACGCAGTTCTGTTTCTTCGAGGACCAACAGACCAAAGATCGTCCGAGGAAATGACATATTCCGGATGTTGACTTGCGGTCCACGTGGTCGCCAGCATAGTCAGAGTCTGAATATCCAATGAGATCAAAAGTGGAGCCCTTGGGATACCATAATCCAAGTGTTGGTGTGTGAGCTAAGTATCGAAGAATATGCTTCACAACCTTATGGTGTGATTCCTTCGGTGTAGCTTGAAATCGGGCATACATGCAAACACTAAGCATAATATCCGGCCTAGATGAACATAGGTACAATAAAGAGCCAACCATGGAGTGGTATACCTTTTGATCGAAGTCTTTACCATTTTCATCTGTGCATAGATGGCCATTTGTGGGCATTGGAATTTTGACCCCTTTGCAATCTTGCATGCCGAATTTCCTCAATACGTCCTTGAGGTATTTCTCCTGAGATATGAATATTCCATTGCGCTGTTGATGAATTTGAAGACCTAAGAAGAATTTCAACTCTCCCATCATAAACATTTGATATTCTTCACTCATCATATAGGCAAATTCATCACTATATCGTTGGTCAGTACAGCCGAAAATGACATCATCAACATATATTTGGCACACAAACAATTCACCATCATAAGACTTAGTGAAAAGAGTAGGGTCGAGTGAACCGGGTTTGAAGCCATTCTTCACGAAGAATTCCTTCAAGGTATCATACCACGCCCGAGGGGCTTGCTTGAGGCCATACAAGGCCTTGTTGAGCTTGTAGACTTTATCAGGATTCTTTGGATCTTCAAAACCTGGGGGTTGAGCAACATATACTTCTTCCTCAATCTTACCATTGAGGAATGCACTTTTCACATCCATTTGTTGTAAGATAATATCATGATGGTTAGCATAAGCAAGTAATATGTGAATAGCCTCAAGTCTAGCAACAGGTGCAAAAGTTTCATCGAAGTCAATTCCTTCAACCTGTGTGTAGCCTTGAGCTACAAGCCGTGCTTTATTCCTCACCACAAGGCCATTTTCATCTTGCTTGTTGCGGTAGATCCACTTTGTGCCAATAATGTTGTGCTTGCGAGGATCTGGACGTTTGACCAGTTCCCAGACGTTGTTGAGCTCGAACTGATGTAATTCTTCTTGCATAGCTTGAATCCACTCAGGATCCAGAAATGCTCTATCTACCTTGGTGGGCTCCATGATAGAGACAAAAGCAAAGTGCCCACAAAAGTTAGATAAGTGTGAAGCTTTTGAGCGTGTGAGAGGACCTGGTACTTCAATGTCATTGATGATGTTCTCGATTTGCACTTCATTTGCGATACGAGGATGAGCGGGTTGTCTTCGAGGAATTTGATCTGCATTTTATTCAGGAGCATTTTCCTCAGCACCATTTTCTTCAGGTGCACCAGCTCGACGTTCATCACGTTCTGGAATGAATTCTTCAGTAGGAATGACATCCTCAGTGGCTTTGAACTTGATAGAATCCTCAGGTGCTGGTTCATCTATCACAAAAGGTAGGTGCTCTCTTTGCGAGCCATTAGTTTCATCGAACCGCACATCTACAGTTTCAACAACCTTGTGAAGAACGTTGTTGAAGACTCTGTAGGTGCGTGAGTCCTTTCCGTAACCAAGCATGAAACCCTCATGTGCTTTCGGTGCCAACTTAGAATTGTGATGAGGATCTCTAATCCAGCATTTAGCACCAAAGACTTTGAAGTAACTTACATTGGGTTTCTTGTCAGTGAGGAGTTCATAGGCAATCTTCTTGAAGAACTTGTGAAGATATACTCTGTTGATGATGTGGCAAGCTGTATCAATTGCATCAATCCAGAACCGACGAGGTGTCTTGTATTCATCAAGCATAGTGCGTGCCATTTCAGCGAGGGTTCTGTTTTTGCGCTCCACGATGCCATTCTGTTGAGGAGTATAAGGAGCAGATAACTCATGAGTAATACCAAGTTCATCAAGATAGTCATCAAGACCGGAATTCTTGAACTCAGTTCCATTGTCACTCCTGATGTGCTTGATCTTCACACCAAAGTTGGTTGAAGCCCTTGAGGAAAATCGTTTGAAGACTTCCTGCACTTCATGTTTGTAAGTAACAATGTGTACCCATGTGTAACGAGAATAATCATCAACAATAACAAAGCCATATAGAGATGCATCATTTGTCACAGCAGAATAATGATTAGGACCGAAAAGATCCATGTGAAGCAATTCAAATGGTCGAGTGGTAGTCATGATAGTCTTCGCTGGATGCTTGGCCTTTATCATCTTCCCAGCTTCACAGGCTCCGCATAAATGATCCTTGAGGAATTTGACATTCTCAATGCCAATGACATGCTTCTTCTTTGCGAGCGTGTGTAGATTCCTCATGCCAGCATGACCAAGTTGTCGGTGCCATAGCCAGCCTTCTGAAGCTTTTGCAAGTAAGCACACATCAGGTTGTGGTCCTGTAGAGAAATCAACAATGTACAAGTCTCCTCTCCTAAAGCCTTCGAAGACTTTGGAATTGTCAGCTTCCATGATCACAACACAACGATACTTGCCAAAGACAACAACCATATCAAGATCACAAAGCATTGAGACAGACATGAGGTTGTATCCTAAGGACTCAACAAGCACGACTTTGTCCATGTGTATGTCCTTAGAGATCGCAACCTTACCTAGACCCAATAGCTGACTTTTGCCTTTGTCAGCGAAGATGATATGCTTCAAATGTGGCAGTGATAAGGGAGCATCCATCAAGAGATTCTTGTCACCAGTCATGTGATTTGTGCATCCACTATTGAGGACCCACTCATTTGCTATGGGTTGATCATCCTGCAGATGAATTAGTGTAGCTTACAAACTCATATACTTCATCAGTGAAGAATATGACATCAGTATCATCAGGTCAATTTCATCAAGGAATGTAAACAAATAATCAGTAGGAGGACGTGTGAAATGAAGGTTCATTTCATCATGATTAGCCTGCGTCCTATCAGGCATTGTTTAGGTCTCCAGCAAATTCTTCAGTCGTTTTGAGCACGACTGGAGACCTGACCCTGCATAAGAGATTAGTTCTTTTTCTTCACCACCCACATCTGGAGGGGTGGCAAAGAATTCATCACTCTGCGAGCACCATATGAGAAAGGTGGCATGGATGCCAGTCCACTTCGTTTCACATAAGATGGGTTAGGGTAAGCATATGAATAAGCAGAGAAATTCTTCAAGGACTTATGAACATAATGATTTGAAGAATAATGCACATATTCATAGCCCTTAGCTCTACCCTGCGAAACAGAAGGGTTAGCACGATGATGATCATACGGGGACTTTGATCCTTTTGAGGAATTTGATCCACGTGAGGAATTTTGTCGGTATGAGGACTTGGATCCATATAAAGAATTTGGTCCATATGAAGAATTTGATCTGGAGTTCCTATTCTTCATAGGTGGTGTCATGAGGACATTCACCTGAAGACTTTCAAGGCAACTTTTTGGAACCCAGATGTTCTTCATAGGGGAACCGTTCCTGCAGTTAGTGCCAACATATCTAGCAAATACTTCACCATTCTGAGTTTTGAACAGTTTATAGTTGGAGTCAAATGACTCATCAGAAGAATGAGGAGATTCACATGTAAAGCCAGATAAGTTGGATGGATCAACTGGAGGTCCCTTTGCAGCAACCCATGAGGTTTTGGGGTACTGCGCAGGCTTCCAATATGTTCCATCTGCATTGAGTTTCCTCTCAAAGGCAATACCCTCTTTCCTAGGGTTTCTGTTGAGGATCTGCTTGTTGAGCACATCACAAAGAGTCTGATGCCCTTTGAGGCTTTTGTACATGCCTGTCATGTACAATTCCTTCAGCCCTGCATCATCAGTGATACTTGCATTGTCCTCAGATGAGGAATTAGTGACAGTAGAGACATATGAAGAATTTGTAGCATTAGAAGCATTTGAACATTTAGGTGAAGAATTAGCAGTTTCACGTTCAATGCACTTCAGACATGGAGGAACAAATTCTTCCTGTGTAGCGCTGATTTGTTGAGCAAGTAATGAATCCTCAGACTCAGACTCCTCAGATGCCTCATCGTCCTCATTTTCCTCAGATTCAGCCTCAGAGTCCATTTCCTTGCCAATGAATGCCCGAGCCTTCTTGGAGCTGCTCTTCTTGTGAGATGAAGACCTCAAGGATTTTGATGATGAAGACTTTGAAGATTTCTTCTTCTTCTTTGCGTCATCAGAACTGTAATCCTTGTATTTCTTCTTCTTTGATTCCTTATCCCACTGAGGACAATCTTGGACGTAGTGATCAGGTGAGGGAGTCCTGGATTAGGGGGTGTCCGGATGGCCGGACTATAGCCTTTGGCCGGACTCCTGGACTATGAAGATACAAGATTGAAGACTTCGTCCCGTGTCCGGATGGGACTTTCCTTGGCATGGAAGGCAAGCTTGGCAATACGGATATGTAGATCTCCTACCATTGTAACCGACTCTGTGTAACCCTAACCCTCTTCGGTGCCTATATAAACCGGAGGGGTTTAGTCCGTAGGACGAAAAACAATCATACCATAGGCTAGCTTCTAGGGTTTAGCCTCTCTGATCTCGTGGTAGATCTACTATTGTACTACCCATATCATCAATATTAATCAAGCAGGAGTAGGGTTTTACCTCCATCGAGAGGGCCCGAACCTGGGTAAAAACATCGTGTCCCTTGTCTCCTGTTACCATCCGCCTAGACGCACAGTTCGGGACCCCCTACCCGAGATCCGCCGGTTTTGACACCGACATTGGTGCTTTCATTGAGAGTTCCTCTGTGTCGTTATCTTTAGGCCCGATGGCTCCTCCGATCATCAACAACGATGCGGTCCGGGGTGAGACTTTTCTCCCGGGACAGATCTTCATATTCGGCGGCTTTGCACCGCGGGCCAATTCGCTTGGCCATCTGGAGCAGATTGAAAGCTACACCCCTGGCCATCAGGTCAGATTTGGAAGTTTGAAATATACGACTGACGTCTGCGGAGACTTGATCTTCGACGGGTTCGAGCCACAGCCAAGCGCGCTGCACTGTCACGATGGGCATGATCTAGCTCTGCCGCCGGACAGTGCCCTGGAGGCCGCACCAGTGTCCACTCCGACCCTTAGCTCGGCACCGACTGTGCCGATCGAGGATGGGTGGCTGGACACTGCCTCGGGGGCTGCTATCTCTACGACAATTGAGCCGAACACCAACCCTGTCCTTTGCGAAGCTCGTGACTCCAAGGTGCCGGACTCCTCTCCGGACTCCGAACCTTCCGCGCCCCTGCCAATCGAATCCGATTAGGCGCCGATCATGGAGTTCACTGCCGCGGACATCTTTCAGCACTCGCCCTTTGGCGACATCCTTAATTCGCTAAAGTCTCTCTCTTTATCAGGAGAGCCCTGGCCGGATTATAGTCAGGAAGGTTGGGATGCGGATGACGAAGAAACTCAAAGCCCACCCACCACCCACTTCGTAGCCACTGTCGATGATTTACCCGACATGCTCGACTTTGAGTCCGAAGACATCGACGGTATGGACGACGATGCAGGAGACGACCAAGAACCAGCGCCTACAGGGCACTGGAAGGCCACCTCATCATACGACATATACATGGTGGACATCCCAAAAGATGGGAATGGCGATGGAACAACGGAGGATGACCCCTCCAAGAAACAGCCTAACCACCGGCGTCAGCGGCGCCGCTCTAAATCCCGCCACAGCAAAAACGGTTATTCCGGCACAGGAGACAATAACACCCCGGACAGTGCCGACGACAACCCCCTCCAGCAGGATTCAGCGCAGGAGGATGGAGAAGCCAGCCCTCATGAGAGAGCGGCAGACAGAGAGGTAGAGGACGATAATTACATGCCTCCCTCCGAAGACGAGGCAAGCCTCGACGACGACGAATTTGTCATGCCTGAGGATCCCGTCGAACAGGAGCGTTTCAAACGCAGGCTTATGGCCACGACAAGCAGCCTCAAGAAAAAGCAGCAACAACTTAGAGCTGACCAAGATTTGCTAGCCGACAGATGGACTGAAGTCCTGGCGGCCGAAGATTACGAACTCGAATGCCCCTCCAAGAGCTACCCAAAACGCAGGCTGCTACCCCGATTAGAGGAGGAAGCACCTAAACCTACATCACCAGCGCATGATACGGCCGACCGGCCACCTCGTGGCCGCGACAGAGAGGCCTCTCGGCCCTCCACTCAAGCCGCACCCCGGCGCGGCTCAAAAAATACGAAGGCGCGGGGATGTGCGCCAGACCTGCGAGATATATTGGAGGACAGGGCAAGGCAAACAAGATCGATCTACGGATCGCGTGGGCGCCCCACTACACGTGACGATAACCGTCACACCGGATATGGCAATTCTGGCCGGGCCGAACACAGTAGAAAAAGCTCATTTGAGCTGCGTCCTGATATAGCCCAATACAGAGGCGCCGCACACCCACTATGCTTCACAGATGAAGTGATGGATCATCAAATCCCTGAGGGTTTCAAACCGGTAAACATTGAATCATATGATGGCACAACAGATCCTGCGGTCTGGATCGAGGACTATCTCCTTCACATCCATATGGCCCGCGGTGATGACCTACATGCCATCAAATACCTCCCACTCAAGCTTAAAGTACTAGCTCGGCATTGGCTTAACAGCTTGCCAGCAGAGTCAATTGGTTGTTGGGAAGACCTGGAAGCCGCATTCCTCAACAATTTCCAGGGCACTTATGTGCGACCACCAGATGCCGATGACCTAAGCCACATAATTCAGCAGCCAGAGGAATTGGCCAGACAATTCTGGACACGGTTCCTAACCAAGAAAAATCAAATCGTCGACTGTCCGAATGCAGAGGCCCTTGCAGCCTTCAAACATAACATCCGCGATGAGTGGCTTGCCCGGCACCTAGGACAGGAAAAGCCAAAATCCATGGCAGCCCTCACAACACTCATGACCCGCTTTTGCGCGGGAGAGGACAGCTGGCTAGCTCATAGTAACAACATGACCAAGAGCCCTGGTAATTCGGATACCAAGGACAACAACGGCAGGTCACGTCGCAACAAGCACAAGCGCCGCATTAATGGCGATAATGCTGAGGTTACGACAGTCAATGCCGGATTCAGAGGCTCTAAACCCGGTCAGCGGAAAAAGCCATTCAAAAGAAATACTCCGGGCCCGTCCAATTTGGACTGAATACTCGATCGCTCGTGCCAGATACACGGCACCCCCGAAAAGCCAGCCAACCACACCAACAGGGATTGTTGGGTGTTCAAGCAGGCAGGCAAGTTAAATGCCGAAAATAATGACAAGGGGCTGCATAGCGACGATGAGGAGGAGCCCCGGCCGCCGAACAATAGAGGACAGAAGGGCTTCCCCCTACAAGTGCGGACGGTAAACATGATATACGCAACCCACATACCCAAAAGGGAGCGGAAGCGTGCACTAAGGGACGTATATGCGATGGAGCCAGTCGCCCAAAAGTTCAATCTGTGGTCCTCCTGCCCAATCACTTTTGATTGAAGGGACCACCCCACTAGCATCCGCCATGGTGGATTCGCCGCATTGGTTCTAGACCCAATCGTTGACGGATTTCACCTCACTAGAGTCCTGATGGACGGCGGCAGCAGCCTGAACCTACTTTATCAGGATACAGTGCGCAAAATGGGCATAGACCCCTCAAGGATTAAACCCACAAAGACGACCTTTAAAGGCGTCATACCAGGTGTAGAGGCCAACTGTACAGGCTCAGTTACACTTGAAGTGGTCTTCGGATCCCCGGATAACTTCCGAAGCGAGGAATTAATCTTCGACATAGTCCCGTTCCGCAGCGGCTATCAGGAACTGCTCGGACGAACCGCATTTGCAAAGTTCAATACGGTGCCGCACTACGCATACCTCAAGCTCAAGATGCCAGGCCCTCGAGGAGTCATTACGGTCAACGGAAACACCGAACGCCCTCTCCGAACGGAGGAGCATACGGCGGCCCTCGTGGCAGAAGTACAAAGCAGCCTCTCAAGGCAATTCTCGAGTCCGGCTATTAAACGTCCGGACACCGTCAAGCGCGCCCGGAGTAACCTACAACAAGACCGCCTGGCACGTCCCGGGCACGCGTAGCAATGCGGCCCCAACCCCAGCCCTCGCAAAATTGCGAAACCAGTACTACGCGTACATAATTACGCTCTGGAAATACCATGGGCATAGGGGGAGGGGCACGACCACGACAGGCCCAGAATGCGGCTCAACCGCACCAGGGGCTCCTGATTGTGTCATTCTTTTTTCTCTTACCTTCAGGACTCCTTTCTGAAGAAGCCGTGTCCGGCAGTATAATCGCCGAACACACGATGCAACAACCAGGGAAGCAGAAAGCTACATCGAGTGTCCAGGTGGTCTCTATAACGAGCAGTATACTTGTTTCACATATAATCCCGCAGCTCGCCCCTGGAGGGGGACATGTCAAATAGTCCCGTCCATTGCTTTTCGCACTATTTGTATCGTTCTGCTTTACCGCAGCCTTTTTGAATAAACAATACATAGCTTCTGCCTGTTATTGCATTCCTTTTTTTTCTATATATGTTCACTTATGACATGTTGCACCCGTACACTTTGGTACGGCCAAATACACCAGGGGCTTAAGTACCCCAAAATATGGTGTGATAAGTCCAAACACTTTCACAAGTGCGGCACCCCGAACTTATAGCATTATATGCATCGGCTCCGAATCATGTCTTGGGTCAACAGTTGGGTTTGCCCGGCTCCCATGTTTTGGTACCTTACGTTCCGTTATATCGGCTAAGGTAGCCCTGGGAGAACCACTGTGATTGTGCCCCGGTTGAGCTGGGTTAAGCACCTCAGTGGAGAAAGCTAAAACTGACCGTCATGATAGGGCGAGAGCCGGCCGCTGTTCGAGAGGTTTTCGAGTCCCTAAAGACTTATGCCGCTTAGAGCGAGGAGTCGGCTTTGTCCGGCCCAGGCGTGGATAGCGCCCCGAACTCGGTCTTCCGAATACTAGGGGCTTTGCCGAAATTTAAAATTATAGAATTCTATGGCTAAGTGAGAGTGTTCAAGCATTATAGTCCGGTTGCCTCATTCGTTGCGTTGAGCGCCTCCCTTGAAGGACCCAAGAATGGGAAAAAGAGCGCTCAAGTTTATCCCAAACACCCCAGCACTCGTGGCATGGGGGCAGAAGCCGACGACTCGCCATCTCTCAAATTTAATAAACGTCCGCACAGAAGGTAATATTTTAAATTCACAAGCGTTGCTTAGCGCATATGAACAAGTTTTCAGCATACAGGATAACAAATGCGAGTTTACTCAAAAATTACATCTTTGGAGCATTCACCCGCTATAAGGCGGGCACCCTTCAGGACGCCCTCATAATACATCTCGGGCTTGCGGTACTCCCTGCCCGGCGGTGGTCTGTCCATAACAAGCCTCTCAACGTCCATCTTGCCCCAATGCACTTTAGCACGGGCAAGGGCCCTACGGGCACCTTCGATGCAGACGGAGCGCTTGACGACTTCAATCCATGGACAGGCGTCCACCAGCCGCCTCACCAGCCCGAAGTAGCTCCCAGGCATGGCTTCCTTAGGCCATAGCCAAACTATGAGGCCCTTCATGGCCTGTTCGGCCACCTTATGGAGCTCGACCAGCTGCTTCAGCTGGTCGCTCAAGGGCACCGGATGTCCGGCCTCAGCATACTGAGACCAAAACACCTTCTCCGTCGAGCTCCCCTCCTCGGCTCGGTTGAACGCGGCAGCATCGGACACACTGCAGGCAGATCTGCAAATGCTCCTAGAGAGCTCCGGATTCGGGTAAGTAACAGATAATTCACTTTCACGTGCTTGCTTTGCATAAAGAATGCCTTACCCGCCGCTATCTTCTTCAATGCCTCAATTTCCTGGAGGGCTTTTTGGGCGTCGGCCTTAGCAGCTTTGGCGCCCTCAAGGGCCGAGGCGAGCTCGGACTCTCGAGTCTTTGAGTCATGCTCCAAACTCTCGTGTTTTTCCACGAGAGCCTGGAGCTCTTGCCGCACCTCCGCCACCCGCGCCTCCTGTTTCTCTCGCTCGATGCGCTCCGCGTCCGCATTGCTTTTGGCCTTGGAAACCGCTTCCTTCAGGGTCACCACCTCGTTCGTGGCCCCTGCAATACTCACGTTATTCCTGTCATTTTTTGCAACCACATCTTTTATATACTTCCATAAGGTATTACTTACCTTCCTTGTCCTCGAGCTGCTTTTTGGCAAGGCCGAGCTCGTTCTCGGACCGCTCGAGGCTTTGCTTCAATGCATTGACCTCCGCAGTCAGTGCGGCAGAGGTCAGCAGCGCAACCTGCATTCCCATATTGACATACTTATGTTAGACTCCTGCGTACCTCTTTTAGATCCTCAGTTCAGCTTTTCTTCCCGAACACCAAATTGAGCATCAGGGGCTACTGTCTATGCGGTAACATTTTCACATATCTTAAATACATACCTCAAAGCCTGTTAGAAGGCTGACACAGGCTTCAGTCAGCCCGCTCTTGGCGGACTGAACTTTCTGGATCACCACACTCATAATAGTGCGGTGATCCTCGTCGATGGAGGCGCCGTTAAGCGCCTCCAGCAAATTATCCGGTGCCTCCGGTTGGACGGAGGTCACCGGTGTCGCAGTCTTGCCCTTCTTACGAAGGGGCCACCTGCCGGACTCCAGAACCACTGAAGGTTCCGGTGCGGAGTCCGGCCCAGGGCCGGACTTAGAGCCCTTTGGGATTTTATCCCCCTTGCGCCTGGAGTCCGGGAGGTTGCCTTGCGGCGCCTCCTGGAACACCTCCTCCTGGCTGGGCCCCTTTTGGGACCCCACCTCAGCATCATCCGCAGCACGAGGAGAGGAGGCAGCCGGAAGTGAGGTGCTATTCACGTACAACGAATCCAGGGAACCGCTCGTTGAAGCGTCGAGCCCGTCCTTGGGCGGGCTGCAGGGTTATATTCAGTGTTAGGAGATTCTGTGCGACAAATGAAACGCCATGAGTTATTCTGGTATCCGGACAATCGCCAGGGGCTTAGCCCTCGGTGGCCACTCCTCTTCGCCGTCGTCGGCGTTGGTGGAGTAGTCCGGAGGAAGGGTCCTTCCCTTCTTGGACCCTCCAGCCTCCCCTGTTGGGGCGGCCTTCCTTTTCCTCTCTCCCCCCGCTGGAGGAGAGGCCTCTTTTGCCTCCTCCTCGTCTTCGCAGGAGGAGTCCACCTCGGAGTCATCGGACGATGAGTCTGACAACACCTGGCGCTGGGAACTCCTTCGAGTTCCCGTGGCCTTCTTCTCCAGCACCACTTGAGGTGCCGGAACCAGCAGCCCCGTTAATCGGGCGCCCGCTGGGTCTTCTGGCAAGGGAGCCGGACAGTTAACCTGCCCGGATATCTTCTGCCAGTCCTGTCAAAGGTAAGGGAGTTTAGATCCCGCATAGAGTCAAACTATGAAAAACAAGTGTCCTGTAAAGGGTAAAATAGCTTACCTTGCTGGCTTGATGCTGCGAGCTGAATCCGCGATCTTCGGTAGCGGATACGGGAGCCTCGGGGCCCTTGAACAGCACCTTCCAGGCATCTTCGTACGTAGTGTCGAAGAGCCTGCTCAAGGTTTGGTGGTGTGCAGGATCAAACTCCCACAAGTTGAAGGCCCGTTGTTGGCACGGGAGGATCCGGTGGATGAGCATGACACTAGACTACGTTGACAAGCTTGAGCTTCTTGTTCACCAGGTTTTGGACACAGGTTTGGAGTCCGGTCAGCTCTTCTGAATTACCCCATGTCAGGCCCGTCTCTTTCCAAGAGGTGAGCTGTGTAGGGAAGCCAGATCAGAATTCGGGGGCCACTGCCCATTTAGGGTCACGCGACTCGGTGATGTAGAACCACCCCGATTGCCACCCCTTTATGGTCTCCACGAAGGAGCCCTCGAGCCATAAGACGTTGGCCATCTTGCCCACCATGGCACCTCCGCACTCCGCTTGGCGGCCGCCCACTACCTTCGGCTTGATATTGAAGGTCTTCAGCCATAAGCCGAAGTGGGGCTGGATGCAGAGGAAGGCCTCGCACACAACGATGAACGCCGAGATGTTGAGGATGAAATTCGGGGCCAGATCGTGGAAATCCAGGCCGTAGTAGAACATGAGCCCCCGGACAAATGGATGAAGTGGAAAACCTAGTCCGCGGAGGAAGTGTGTGAGGAACACTACCCTCTCATGGGGCCTGGGGGTGGGGATAAGATGCCCCTTGTCGGGGAGCCGGTGCGCGATGTCGTTGGACAAGTATCCGGCCTTCCGCAGCTTTTTGATGTGCCCCTCCGTGACGGAGGAGACCATCCACTTGCCTGCCTCTTCGGACATGGCTGGAGAAGGTTGAGGTGGGATGTGCGGACTTGGGCGCTGGAGCTCGAGTGCTCGGAAATGGATGAGCAAAGGAGGAAGAAGGCGTAGGTAAAAGGTGGATCCTTATCCCCTTATATGGACGGACGGAGCTATGCGTCCCCACCAGCCTGGTAAAACTCGATTATCTCCCAAGCGCCGTAATCAATGGCGCGGTTGGGTTACCCACGCCCGTATTGATGAGAATCCCGGAATAAGGGGACACGATCTCTGCTTTGACAAGACGTGCCAAGGAAACCGCCTCGCTAAATGCGCTGAAGTGGGACAGCAAAGCGATTTGAATAAAGGCTTGGCCATGTTACATCACAGAATACGTCAGCAGATTGAATTTGTTTAAATATTATTCTCTCTACGGTGGTAAGTGGAACTTATTTTGCAGAGCCGGACACTATCCTTGTGTTCAAAATCTTCTATGAAGTATTCGGAGGAGGAACCCGGCTTGCAATGCCGAAGACAATCTGCGCGCCGGACTCGTCGTCATTGAAGCCTGGTTCAGGGGCTACTGAGGGAGTCTTGGATTAGGGGGTGTCCGGATGGCCGTACTATATCCTTTGGCCGGACGCCTGGACTATGAAGATACAAGATTGAAGACTTCGTCCCGTGTCCGGATGGGACTTTCCTTGGCGTGGAAGGCAAGCTTGGCGATACGGATATATAGATCTCCTACCATTGTAACCGACTCTATGTAACCCTAACCCTCTTCGGTGCCTATATAAACTGGAGGGTTTTAGTCCGTAGGTGTTGGGTAACGTAGTAATTTCAAAAAATTTCCTACGCACACGCAAGATCATGGTGATGGCATAGCAACGAGAGGGAAGAGTGTTCGTCCACGTACCCTCATAGACCGTAAGTGGAAGCGTTAGCACAATGCGGTTGATGTAGTCGTACGTCTTCACGATCCGACCGATCCAAGCACCGAACGTACGGCACCTCCGAGTACAGCACACGTTTAGCTCGATGACGATCTCCGGGCTCCGATCCAGCAAAGCTCCGGAGAAGAGTTCCGTCAGCACGACGGCGTGGTGACGATGATGATGTTCTACCGGCGCAGGGCTTCGCCTAAACTCCGCGACGATATGACCGAGGTGGAATATGGTGGAGGGGGGCACCGCACACGGCTAAGGAACTATCCGTAGATCAACTTGTGTGTCTATGGGGTGCCCCCGCCCCCGTATATAAAGGAGCCAGGGGGGAGGAGGCGGCCGGCCAAGCAGGGCGCGCCAAGGGGGGAGTCCTACTCCCATCGGGAGTAGGACTCCCTTCTTTCCTAGTTGGAATAGGAGAAGGGGGGAAAGAGGAGGAAGAGGGGAAGGAAAGGGGGGCGCCGCCCCCCTTCCCTTGTCCTATTCGGACTAGGAAGGGGAGGGGCGCGCGGCCCCCTCGTGCCTCCTTCCCTCTTCTCCCTCGAGGCCCATGTAGGCCCGATAACCCCCCCGGGGGTTCCGGTAGCCTCCCAGTACTCCGGTAAAATGCCGATTTCACCCGGAACGATTCCGATGTCCAAATATAGGCTTCCAATATATCGATCTTTATGTCTCGACCATTTTGAGACTCCTCGTCACGTCCGTGATCACATCCGGGACTCCGAACAAAATTCGGTACATCAAAACTTATAAACTCACAATAAAACTGTCATCATAACGTTAAGCGTGCGGACCCTACGGGTTCGAGAACTATGTAGACATGACCTAGAACTATTCTCGGTCAATAACCAATAGCGGAACCTGGATGCCCATATTGGTTCCTACATATTCTACGAAGATCTTTATCGGTCAAACCGCATAACAACATACGTTTGTTCCCTTTGTCATCAGTATGTTACTTGCCCGAGATTTGATCGTCGGTATCCAATACCTAGTTCAATCTCGTTACCGGCAAGTCTCTTTACTCGTTCCGTAATGCATCATCCCATAACCAACTCATTGGTCACATTGCTTGCAAGGCTTATATTGATGTGCATTACCGAGAGGGCCCAGAGATACCTCTCCGACAATCGGAGTGACAAAACCTAATCTCGAAATACGCCAACTCAACATGTACCTTCGGAGACACCTATAGTACTCCTTTATAATCACCCAGTTATGTTGTGACGTTTGGTAGTACCCAAAGTGTTCCTCCGGTAAACGGGAGTTGCATAATTCTCATAGTTACAGGAACATGTATAAGTCATGAAGAAAGCAATAGCAATATACTAAACGATCAAGTGCTAGGCTAACGGAATGGGTCATGTCAATCACATCATTCTCCTAATGATGTGATCCCATTAATCAAATGACAACACATGTCTATGGTTAGGAAACATAACAATATTTGATTAATGAGCTAGTCAAGTAGAGGCATACTAGTGACTATATGTTTGTCTATGTATTCACACATGCATCATGTTTCCGGTTAATACAATTCTAGCATGAATAATAAACATTTATCATGATATGAGGAAATAAATAATAACTTTATTATTGCCTCTAGGGCATATTTCCTTCAGTCTCCCACTTGCATTAGAGTCAATAATCTAGATTACATAGTAATGATTCTAACACCCACGGAGTCTTGGTGCTGATCATGTTTTGCTCGTGAGAGAGGCTTAGTCAACGGGTCTGCAACATTCAGATCCGTATGTATCTTGCAAATCTCTATGTCTCCCACTTGGACTTGGTCCCGAATGGAATTGAAGCGTCTCTTGATGTGTTTGGTCCTCTTGTGAAATCTGGATTCCTTTGCCAATGCAATTGCACCAGTATTGTCACATAAGATCTTCATTGGTCCCGATGCACTAGGTATGACACCTAGATCGGAAATGAACTCCTTCATCCAGACTCCTTCATTTGCTACTTCCGAAGCAGCTATGTACTCCGCTTCACATGTAGATCCCGCCACGATGCTTTGTTTAGAACTGCACCAACTTACAGCTCCACCGTTTAATAAAAACACGTATCCGGTTTGCGATTTAGAATCGTCCGGATCAGTGTCAAAGCTTGCATCGACGTAACCATTTACGACTAGCTCTTTGTCACCTCCATATACGAGAAACATATCCTTAGTCTTTTCAGGTATTTCAGGATGTTCTTGACCGCTGTCCAGTGATCCACTCCTAGATTACTTTGGTACCTTCCTGCCAAGCTTATTGCTAAGCATACATCAGGTCTGGTACACAGCATTGCATACATGATAGAGCCTATGGCTGAAGCATAGGGAACATCTTTCATTTTCTCTCTATCTTCTGCTGTGGTCGGGCATTGAGTTTGACTCACCTTCACACCTTGTAGTACGGGCAAGAACCCTTTCTTTGCCTGATCCATTTTGAACTTTTTCAAAATTTTATCAAGGTATGTGCTTTGTGAAAGTCCTATTAAGCGTCTTGATCTATCTCTATAGATCTTGATGCCCAATATGTAAGCAGCTTCACCGAGGTCTTTCATTGAAAAACTTTTATTCAAGTATCCCTTTATGCTATCCAGAAATTCTATATCATTTCCAATTAATAATATGTCATCTACATATAATATCAGAAATGCTATAGAGCTCCCACTCACTTTCTTGTAAATACAGGCTTCTCCAAAAGTCTGTATAAAACCATATGCTTTGATCACACTATCAAAGCGTTTATTCCAACTCCGAGATGCTTGCACCAGTCCATAAATGGAACGCTGGAGCTTGCACACTTTGTTAGCACCTTTTGGATGAACAAAACCTTCTGGCTGCATCATATACAACTCTTCTTCCAGAAATCATTCAAGAATGCAGTTTTGACATCCATTTGCCAAATTTCATAATCATGAAATGCAGCAATAGCTAACATGATTCGGACAGACTTAAGCATCGCTACGGGTGAGAAAGTCTCATCGTAGTCAACTCCTTGAACTTGTCGAAAACCTTTTGCAACAAGTCGAGCTTTATAGACAGTTACATTACCATCAGCGTCAGTCTTCTTCTTAAAGATCCATTTATTCTCAATTGCATGCCGATCATCGGGCAAGTCAACCAAAGTCCATACTTTGTTTTCATGCATGGATCCCATCTCAGATTTCATGGCCTCTAGCCATTTTGCGGAATCTGGGCTCATCATCGCTTCCTCATAGTTCGTAGGTTCATCATGGTCAAGTAACATGACTTCCAGAATTGGAATACCATACCACTCTGGTGCGGATCTTACTCTGGTAGACCTACGAGGTTCAGCAGAAACTTGATCTGAAGTTTCATGATCAATATCATTAGCTTCCTCACTAATTGGTGTAGTTGTCACAGGAACTGGTTCTTGTGATGAACTACTTTCCAATAAGGGAGTAGATACAGTTATCTCATCAAGTTCTACTTTCCTCCCACTCACTTCTTTCGAGAGAAACTCCTTCTCTAGAAAGGATCCGATTTTAGCAACGAAAATCTTGCCCTCAGATCTGTGATAGAAGGTGTACTGTCGGTGTCAAAACCGGCGGATCTCGGTTAGGGGGTCCCGAATTGTGCGTCTAGGCGGATGGTAACAGGAGCCGAGGGACACGATGTTTTACCCAGGTTCGGGCCCTCTCGAGGGAGGTAAAACCCTACGTCCTGCTTGATTAATATTGATGATATGGGTAGTACAAGAGTGGATCTACCACGAGATCAAGGAGGCTAAACCCTAAAGCTAGCCTATGGTATGATTGTTGTAATGTATGTTGTCCTACGGACTAAAGCCCTCCGGTTTATATAGACACCGGAGGAGGCTGGGGTTACACAGAGTCGGTTACAATGATAGGAGATCTACATATCCGTATCGCCAAGCTTGCCTTCCACGCCAAGGAAAGTCCCATCCGGACACGGGACGGAGTCTTCAATCTTGTATCTTCGTAGTCTTGGAGTCCGGTGGATGATGATAGTCCGGCTTTCCGGACACCCCCTAGTCCAGGACTCCCTCAGTAGCCCCTGAACCAGGCTTCAATGACGATAAGTCCGGCGCGCATAATGTTCGGCACTGCAAGGCGGGCTCCTCCCTTGAATAATCCAGAGAAGATTATGAACACCAGGATAGTGTCAGGCTCTGCAAAATAAATTCCACATTCCACCGTAGAGAGAATAAAATGTACACCAGTCCAATCTGCTGACGTATTATGCGGCGTGACATCACACCGCTACCAAGCCTTTGTTTGAATCGTTTTTTACTATACCACCTCAGCACGTTTAGCGAAGCGGTTTCCTTGGCACGTCTTGTCGAAGCAGAGATCGTGTTCCCCTTATTCCGGGATTCTCATCAATACGTGCGTGGGTAACCCAACCGTGCCCGTCGCCACGCCTCCTCCATCAAAGGTGAATCCCGAACGGTCACGGAGACGACCCTTGGTATTTTCCCCCTTTATAAGAGGACCAAGGACCGTTCCTTTTCTTCAATCTCGCATCGAATCTCCTTCTCGCTCCTAGTTCCAGCACCCAGAGCCCCAGATTCGAGCGCTTCGGATTCTCAACCATGTCCGGCTCCGACCCCCATGGTCGGTGGATGCCCTCCTCCGTCACGGAGGAGGACGTGTCAAAGCTGCGGGAGGCCAAGTACCTGTCCTACGAGATTTCGCACAGGTTGCCTGCCCAAGGGCAAGGCCGTGCCCCCCCCCCCCGAGCCCGGTGAGTATGTTGTCTTCGTACCCCACCTCCGTCGGTGTTTAGGCTTCCCGACGGACCCCTTCGTGAGAGGGCTCATGTTCTACTACGGGCTGGATTTTCACGATTTGGCTCCGGAGTCCATACTCCATATCTCCGCATTCATTATCGTCTGCGAGGCCTTCCTCCGCGTCACCCCCCACTTCGGCCTGTGGCTGAAAACCTTCAATGTGGAGCCGAAGATGATCGGGGGGCGTCAAGCGGAGTGCGGCGGGGCGGCCATAAGCATAAGGGTCGATGCCCCGTGGCCTGAGGGTTCCTTCCAAGAGGAACTCGGACTGTGGCAACAGGAGTGGTTCTATATCACCGCTCCGAAGGGAAGCAAGCAAAAGCCGCCGCCTTCATTCCGCTCGGGACCTCCACGCTGACTGATGTCGTGGGTCAACCAAGGGCTCAACTGGGGGCTATCCGAAGACGTGCCCTCACTGCAGGGCCGGATTCGAGACCTCCAAGCGAGGGAGATCAATCTGGTCGTGTTGATGCAGGTAATGCTGACCAGGCGTCTCCTGCCCTGCAAACGCCGTCCTCTCCGTCTATGGGAGTTCAGCCCGGAGGGACCTCGAATTCTCCAACACTTCATGGGTGCAACACCCGTGGAGATGTACAGGTTGTTCTTCGGACCGCAGGTGGCGTGTCCGGAATTAACCGAGGACGCAGGCCTAAGCCGCAATCGCTCGGATACTCAGGTAAATAGCTCAGAGTCCGGACGTTTTATTTATCTACTTTTCTAGGGTTCGCCTCCTGACCCATAACTTTTCACAAGAGTGGGTAGCGCGACCGAAGCTGATAAGGTGTCCGGCTCCCCTCCCAGAGACCGCACTGGAGCCCGTGCTGGTCAGAAAGTTGGAGGTCGCGCCCGAAAAAGGGGGCGATGGGAGAGATAAAGGAGCTATTACTTCGCCCAAAGGGGTGTCCGAAGAGGGGGGGATCAAAAACTCCTCCTTCCAGGGGGAGAAGAGGACCGCCTCCGAAGATCCGGAGGCCAAAGCCCCTAAACGGGGGAAGAGATCTTCACCGGGGGGTCCGGCGTCCGGGGAGAATCCGGACGTACAATCATCACCAAAGGATCAGCCCTCCAACGAGCCGTGAGTATGAAAAGGGGAGTTCATTAGTAAGAAAATACCTCCATTTGTGCTTCTGTGGGTGACCGAAATTTTTATCTTGCAGTTTGGATTTGCAGCCTTCGCAGATGAGTTCGTCTTCTGGGGACCTTCTTCCGGAGATGATGGAGAGCGAAACGCCCCCGTCTGCTATGCCGTTAGATAGGGCAGACGAGCCTGAAGTATCGTCACGGAGGGTGTCCCCGAGTCCGGAGGGGCCGGGGAGTTCGGCGCCCGCTAGTGTCCGGCCGGGAGAACTGAAGAATCTGTTGGAGAGGGCGTCCATCTCAGAAGATCACCGTGCGTTGATGCGTATGGTGATTGGAAGGATTTCGTCCGCCGAGTGCGGATTGCGTGATGCCGCTACGAGTTTGCTGGCGGGATTTGAGGTACGCGAAAATGGCGCACCTGTTTTTTTGACCGTTTTGCACATAAGAGTGCGCCCTGTATAGGTAGCAGCCCCTGAGACTCGGTAGGTTGTCGAAAGCGACAGCATGCCGAGGATCGAAATCGCAAGTAATGAATGTCGTCGTTCCTATGCAGGTGGCGGATAGTCCGAGGGCTAGCCGGACTAATGGGGTTGCCGAGTTAATGCGGCAACTTGACGAGGCGGATGCGGACATCGCACTTGTCAACCGGCGACTTGACGAGTCGCAAGGTAAATGAGTTCTCCACAGTCGCTTTATTAAGGGGGGTTAAAGCCCTCCTCTGATAAATTAAATGCTGTTATACAGACGGTGTTGCTGCTGTGGAGAGCCTTCGGGCCGAACTTGCTCAAGCTAAGGAGCAAGCCCGAAGGAGTGACGCGGCTGCCTCGAGGGCGGTCGAGGAGTTGAAAGCCGAAAGGGCTGCACACTGCCTAAGCAGGGAAGAGGTGGCCGAATTGGCCGTGAAAGTAAAAGATGCTGCCGACCGCAATGAGGCTCTTGAAAAGGAGTGCTTATCAGAGCGGGAAGACCTGAGGAAGGCCACCGCCGAGGCCAAGGATGCCCGCTCTGCAATGCGGGCCATGAAGGAGGAGCTGCGCCAGGCCAGAGATATCGTGGCTGGCAAGCCTTTTCTGCTGCGTCGCCGGTTTATGGATCAAAAGTATGCTCAATTTGATCGGCTGTGGAGTCCGGAGGATCCGTATATGGACTTAGCGGCAAGTGCGGCCGATGCCGTTGAGCACTTCCGGAGCCAGAAGGATCACAAGATGGAAGAGCTATTTTGGTCTCAATTCCGTAGTCCGGATCACTCACTTCCGTTGACAGACCGGTTGGACGAATGGGCCGAGCTAAATAGATTATCCGGACTTGCCATGACTGACATCGTGGCTCATGTCTGGCCAGAGAGGCCCAAGGCGACGAGCTACTTCGGCTTACTGCAGCAATTCCTTAGAGCGGTGCCGCATATCAAGGAGATGAAGCGGTCGGCCTGCATCGAAGGCGCACGGATGGCTCTTGCCCGCGTGAAGGCGCATTGGACAGAGATGGATGCCACCGCTGTTGCCATCCAGGGTTCAGATGAAAGCCGGCTCCCCGCCGAGCACTATTTCGGGGAAGTTATGCGTGGTGCTCGTGTAATAGAGTCGCAGTGCTCAAAAAATGTCACGTTCAAATGAACGTTTTAGCTTGTAAAACGATGATTATGCTATAACTGCTTTTTATACTTGTGCGTCCCAAGTAGTGAAACTTCTCCTATGCGGCCGTTTACGTATACATTTGTATAACATGAAAGATTGTAGTCTTCGGCTTCAGCCCCCACGCACAAGATGCGGGGGTGTTCGCAAAAATAGCGCATGTTCACACTTAATCCGACGTCTCGGTCCTGTTTAGGAGGTGGTAGCGTAGCAAACGAGGCAATCCGGACTATAATGCTTTATCACTTTCACTTAGCCAGTGGAGTTCGAGAGTGGGGCTACGATATAGCCCCTGGGGGCACCACACTTCTCTGATTTTGGGGCGCGTGTGTGCCTGACCGGGAAACGGTCCTTCATCAAAGCGGGGAATTCTAAACATTCCGGTAGTCGATCGAGTGGTTGACCAGTCTCTCGCTATATCATGACAGTCAGTTTTCGGCTTTCTCTACTGAGGTGCTCGCCCAGCCGAACTGGGGCACAATCGCAGTAGTTCTCCTGGTGCCGCATTAGCCGATGATATGGCACGTAAGACAGCAAAACACAGGAGCCGGGCAAACCCAACATTTGACCAAAGACATGATTCGGAGCTGATGCATATAATGCCTAACTCGAGACACCGAACACTCCCTAAGGTGTTCGGTCTTTATGATAATGGGCAGAACAATGCCCTAAGCCCCTAGTGTCCAGGTACGGGCATGGTCTTCTGACGCGGCCGATGCCAAAACGTCAGGCTCCGCTTTGGTTATAGGAAGAAACCAAGGGAGAATAACAACAAGAGACAGTAAAAAAGGTTTACGCAGGGTCTTAATCTGAAAAGAATCCTCGCAACGGGTCCCTACTGCACGTCTGCGCCTGTGTCTCCGTTGTGCCGTTATCCTGGACGGGTATGCACGTTGTTCATCTGTAAAAAGAGAGGAACGCTTAGTTTGAAAACAATTCATGCGAAAAAAAGGTATGTGTAAAAGAAAAAATATGAATAAGCAAAGCGAGGTTTGAATGAACCCGCGGTTGTTTGTGCGCGCTGCCCCTTGTGAAGGGGTGTGCGGCTAGGGAGCCCCTAGCCTACTGATGCCGGACTCGTCTATCTGTGTCCGGGGTCTTTGGGTGACCCTCGCACTGAGATGATGCCACGCGGACCGGGCATCTTGAGTGTAAGAGACGCATAATGTGGTATGGCGTTGAAGCGGACGAAAGCCTTTCGTCCTAAGAGTGCTTGATATCCACTTTTAAATGGGACGATATGAAAAATTAGTTTTTCGCGCCGAAAGTTGTTCGGTGATCCGAACACGACTTCTAGTAATAGGGAGCCTGTGCACTTGGCACAAGGGCCTGGCATCACTCCTTTGAAGGAAGTGCGGCTGTGTCGAATTTTGGTAGGGTCTATCCCCATCTTGCGGATTGTGTTTGAATACAGCAGGTTTAAGTCGCTGCCTCCGTCCATTAGGACTTTAGTAAATTGTAATCCGTCGATTATGGGATTCAATATCAGGACAGTCCGTCCCGCGTTTCGAACGCTTCTGGAATAGTCCAGGTGGTCGAAAGTGATTGGTTTTGATATCCAATCTCTATGGTCTGCTGGGTTGGACCGTGCGAGGCTCTTTTTAGGAAGTGCCGCACTATTTTTCCGTATTATCATATGAAGTGAGTTTACTGCTTTGACCTCTTGTGGGAAAGTCTTTTGTTTTCCGGTGCTCTGCTGGTGGGGTTTATCGTCTTCGCTTGACGCGTCGAGCCCCTTGTGTTCGGCGTTTAGTCGGCCGGACTGTTTGAAAACCCAACAGTCTCGATGGGTATGGTTTGCAGGCCTTCCGGGGGTACTGTGGATTTGACATATCCGACCCAAAATCTTGTTTAAGTTGGACAGCTCATCGCCATCATCCTTAAGAGGCAGAGTTTTGTTGTTTGACCGCGAGCTTTTGAATCCGGCGTTGACTGCCGTGCTCTTTGGGCTTTTCTCTTGATTCCGGCGCTGCTCTTTTCTGCGCCGTGATTTTCCGTTTCCATCTCTTATCTCGGATGTACTTGGGTTGCTGGTGCTGCATCTTGCTAGCCAGCTATCCTCTCCCGCGCAGAAGCAGGTCATGAGGCTTGTTAGCGCGGACATTGTCCTCGGTTTCTCTTGGCCGAGGTGTCTGGCAAGCCATTCGTCTTGGACGTTGTGTTTAAAAGCTGCTAAGGCTTCGGCGTCCAGACAGTCGCATATTTGGTTCTTTTTAGTGAGGACCCTGTTCCAAAATTTGCGCGCTGACTCTCTGGGCTGTTGAGTTATGTGGCTTAGATCATCTGCATCCGGAGGGCGGACATAAGTCCCTTGAAAATTTGCTCTAAACGCGTCCTCGAGCTCTTCCCAACTTCCCACAGTGATTTCTGGGAGGCCTTTAAGCCAATGACAAGCTACCCCTTTGAGCTTGAGGGGTAGGTATTTTATGGCGTGGAGATCATCTCCTCTGGCCATGTGTATATGTAGTATATAATCTTCTATCCAGACTCCAGGGTCTGTTGTTCCATCGTAGGCCTCTATGTTTATTGGTTTAAATCCTGCTAGGAATTCATGGTCCAGCACCTCATTGGTGAAACATAGTGGGTGTGCGGCGCCCCTGTATTTGGGTGTGCCGCTATCTTCGGACACTTGACGTGTTGCCTTGCTTCCTGGGGCCTTCTTCTTTGGCCCGTAGATGGACCTGGCTGGGCCATCTGTCCTTCCAAGTTCATTGGTTGGTTTATGTGTGGCGCCGCTTTCAGAATTTGGCCTGTCATCCGGCCGTCTATCCAACCAGGCAGCCTCTTTATTTTTTGACTGTGGGGGCTCTGTGGCCTCGTCGTCGAATTCTGGTAGCAGCTTGCGCTTCGGGTAGCTCTTTGATTGGTGGCCATTGTCGTATTTATCCGCGGTTTTGAGTACTTTGCTCCACCTCATTCTGAGTGTGTCTTCCGCTGTTGTGAGCTTCCGCTTTTCCTTCTTCAAGCTTCTTGCAGTGTTGACGAGTCTTTTCCGAAGGTTTTTACCTTCCGGCGGCGTGTCCCACGTGAGATCGTCCGAACCGTCGTTTTCGCTGGGCCTGGACTAATTATCTGACTCGTCCTGTTCGGACGGTTGCTTATCTGCATGTTCGTCGCCCACTTTTGTGCCGTGCTGTATTGCGGGGTCCTTAGGAGCGTTGTTGTTGTCGAGGCGGGGCTTAGGGCGGCGTCTGCGCCGCTGGTTTGGTTGTTTATCGGCGGGGTTATCCTCTGCCGCGGCCCGTTGGTCCTCGTTATTGCTCTCTTTTGGGGTATCCACCATGTATATGTCGTATGACGAGGTGGTCCTCACATGCCCTATAGGCGCTGTTTCTTGTTCGTCTCCGGTGTCGTCGTCTATACCGTCGATGTCTTCGGAGCCGTAGTCTACCATGTCGGTTAGATCGTCGACAGTGGCTACAAAGTGGGTGGTGGGTGGGTTCTGAATTTCTTCGTCGTCCGTATCCCGACCGTCCCGGCCATAGTCCGGCCAGGACTCTCCCGATAACGAGAGATGCTTTAGTTAATTTAGGATGTCGCCAAAGGGCGAGTGTTGGAAGATGTCCGCGGTGGTGAATTCCATGACCGGCGCCCAATCCGAATCGATTGGTAGGGGCGTGGGAGGTTTGGAGTCCGGCAACGAGTCCGACGCCTCGGAATCACGAGTTTTGCGGGGGAGAAGATTGGTGCCCGAGGCGGTGTCCATCCACCGATCCTCGATCTGGGCGATCGGCTCCGGACAAATGGCCGAAGCGGATTCGCGTGCGGCCACCAAGGCACTGTTCGGCGGCAGAGCTAGATCATGCCCGTCATCACAGTGCGGCGCGCTTGGCTGTGGCTTGAGTCCGTCGAAGATCAAGTCTCCGCGGACATCGGTCGTGAAGTTTAGGCTTCCGAATCTGACCTGATGGCCAGGGGCGTAGCTTTCGATAAGCTCCAGATGACCAAGCGAATTAGCCCGCAGTGCGAAGCCGCCGAATACGAAGATCTGTCCGGGGAGAAAAGTCTCACCCTGGACAGCGTCGTTGGTTGCAGATGCCATCGAGCCTATCGGTGACGACACAGAGGAACTCGCAATGAAAGCACCAATGTCGGTGTCAAAACCGGCGGATCTCGGGTAGGGGGTCCCAAACTGTGCGTCTAGGCGGATGGTAACAGGAGACGAGGGACATGATGTTTTACCCAGGTTCGGGCCCTCTCGATGGAGGTAAAACCCTACGTCCTGCTTGATTAATATTGATGATATGGGTAGTACAAGAGTGGATCTACCACGAGATCAAGGAGGTTAAACCCTAAAGCTAGCCTATGGTATGATTGTTGTAATGTATGTTGTCCTACGGACTAAAGCCCTCCGGTTTATATAGACACCGGAGGAGGCTGGGGTTACACAGAGTCGGTTACAATGGTAGGAGATCTACATATCCGTATCGCCAAGCTTGCCTTCCACGCCAAGGAAAGTCCCATCCGGACACGGGACGGAGTCTTCAATCTTGTATCTTCGTAGTCTTGGAGTCCGGCTGATGATGATAGTCCGGCTGTCCGGACACCCCCTAGTCCAGGACTCCCTCATGTACCCAATAGTCTCTTTTGGGTATCCTATGAAGACACATTTCTCCGATTTGGGTTCGAGCTTATCTGGTTGAAGTTTCTTCACATAAGCATCGCAGCCCCAAACTTTAAGAAACGACAACTTTGGTTTCTTGCCAAACCACAGTTCATAAGGCGTCGTCTCAACGGATTTTGATGGTGCCCTATTTAATGTGAATGCGGCCGTCTCTAAAGCATAACCCCAAAACGATAGCGGTAAATCAGCAAGAAACATCATAGATCGCACCATATCTAGTAAAGTACGATTACGACGTTCGGACACACCATTTCGTTGTGGTGTTCCGGGTGGCGTGAGTTGCGAAACTATTCCGCATTGTTTTAAGTGTAGACCAAACTCGTAACTCAAATATTCTCCTCCACGATTAGATCGTAGAAATTTTATTTTCTTGTTACGATGATTTTCCACTTCACTCTGAAATTCTTTGAACTTTTCAAATGTTTCAGACTTGTGAGTCATCAAGTAGATATACCCATATCTGCTCAAATCATCTGTGAAGGTGAGAAAATAACGATACCCGCCGCGAGCCTCAACATTCATTGGACCACAAACATCAGTATGTATGATTTCCAACAAATCAGTTGCTCGCTCCATAGTTTCGAAGAACGGCGTTTTAGTCATCTTGCCCATGAGGCATGGTTCGCAAGTACCAAGTGATTCATAATCAAGTGATTCCAAAAGCCCATTAGTATGGAGTTTCTTCATGCGCTTTACACCGATATGACCTAAATGGCAGTGCCACAAATAAGTTGCACTATCGTTATCAACTCTGCATCTTTTGGTTTCAACACTATGAATATGTGTATCACTACTATCGAGATTCAATAAAAATAGACCACTCTTCAAGGGTGCATGACCATAAAAGATATTACTCATATAAATAGAACAACCATTATTCTCTGATTTAAATGAATAACCGTCTCGCATCAAACAAGATCCAGATATAATGTTCATGCTCAACACTGGCACCAAATAACAATTATTTAGGTCTAAAACTAATCCTGATGGTAGATGTAGAGGTAGTGTGCCGACCGCGATCACATCGACTTTGGAACCATTTCCCACGCGCATCGTCACCTCGTCCTTAGCTAATCTTCGCTTAATCCGTAGTCCCTGTTTCGAGTTGCAAATATTAGCAACAGAACCAGTATCAAATACCCAGGTGCTACTGCGAGCCTTAGTAAGGTACACATCAATAACATGTATATCACATATACCTTTGTTCACTTTGCCATCCTTCTTATCCGCCAAATACTTGGGGCAGTTCCGCTTCCAGTGTCCAGTCTGCTTGCAGTAGAAGCACTCAGTTTCAGGCTTAGGTCCAGACTTGGGTTTCTTCTCTTGAGCAACAACTTGCTTGCTGTTCTTCTTGAAGTTCCCCTTCTTCTTCCCTTTGCCCTTTTTCTTGAAACTGGTGGTCTTGTTAACCATCAACACTTGATGCTCCTTCTTGATTTCTACCTTCGTGGCTTTTAGCATCGCGAAGAGCTCGGGAATAGTCTTATTCATCCCTTGCATATTATAGTTCATCACGAAGCTCTTGTAGCTTGGTGGCAGTGATTGAAGAATTCTGTCAATGACACTATCATCAGGAAGATTAACTCCCAGTTGAATCAAGTGATTATTATACCCAGACATTTTGAGTATATGTTCACTGACAGAACTATTCTCCTCCATCTTGCAGCTATAGAACTTATTGGAGACTTCATATCTCTCAATCCGGGCATTTGCTTGAAATATTAACTTCAACTCCTGGAACATCTCATATGCTCCATGACGTTCAAAACGTCGTTGAAGACCCGGTTCTAAGCCGTAAAGCATGGCACACTGAACTATCGAGTAGTCATCAGCTTTGCTCTGCCAGACGTTCTTAACGTCGTCAGTTGCATCAGCAGCAGGCCTGGCACCCAGCGGTGCTTCCAGGACGTAAATTTTCTGTGCAGCAATGAGGATAATCCTCAGGTTACGGACCCAGTCCGTGTAATTGCTACCATCATATTTCAACTTTGCCTTCTCAAGGAACGCATTAAAATTCAACGGAACAACAGCATGAGCCATCTATTTACAAACAAACATAGACAAGCAAAATACTATCAGGTACTAAGTTCATGATAAATTTAAGTTCAATTAATCATATTACTTAAGAACTCCCACTTAGACAGACATCTCTCTAGTCAGCTAAGTGATCACGTGATCCAAATCAACTAAACCATGTCCGATCATCACGTGAGATGGAGTAGTTTCAATGGTGAACATCACTATGTTGATCATATCTACTATATGATTCACGTTCGACCTTTCGGTCTCCGTGTTCCGAGGCCATATCTGTATATGCTAAGCTCGTCAAGTATGACCTGAGTATTCCGTGTGTGCAACTGTTTTGCACCCGTTGTATTTGAACGTAGAGCCTATCACACCCGATCATCACGTGGTGTCTCAGCACGAAGAACTTTCGCAATGGTGCATACTCAGGGAGAACACTTCTTGATTATTAGTGAGAGATCATCTTAAAATGCTACCGTCAATCAAAGCAAGATAAGATGCATAAAGGATAAACATCACATGCAATCAATGTAAGTGATATGATATGGCCATCATCATTTTGTGCTTGTGATCTCCATCTTCGAAGCACTGTCGTGATCACCATCGTCACCGGCGCGACACCTTGATCTCCATCGTAGCATCGTTGTCGTTACACCGTCTATTGCTTCTACGACTATCGCTACCGCTTAGTGATAAAGTAAAGCAATTACAGGGCATTTGCATTTCATACAATAAAGCGACAACCATATGGCTCCTGCCAGTTGCCGATAACTTCGGTTACAAAACATGATCATCTCATACAATAAAATATAGCATCACGTCTTGACCATATCACATCACAACATGCCCTGCAAAAACAAGTTAGACGTCCTCTACTTTGTTGTTGCAAATATTACGTGGTTGCTACGGGCTTTAGCAAGAACCGTTCTTACCTACGCATCAAAACCACAACGATAGTTCGTCAAGTTGGTGCTGTTTTAACCTTCGCAAGGACCGGGCGTAGCCACACTCGATTTAGCTAAAGTGAGAGAGACAGACACCCGCCAGCCACCTTTAAGCATGAGTGCTCGTAACGGTGAAACCAGTCTCGCGTAAGCGTACGCGTAATGTCGGTCCGGGCCTCTTCATCTCACAATACTGCCGAACCAAAGTATGACATGCTGGTAAGCAGTATGACTTGTATCGCCCACAACTCACTTGTGTTCTACTCGTGCATATAACATCAACGCATAAAACCTAGCTTCGGATGCCACTGTTGGGGAACGTAGTAATTTCAAAAAAATTCCTACGCACACGCAAGATCATGGTGATGGCATAGCAATGAGAGGGAAGAGTGTTCGTCCACGTACCCTCGTAGACCGTAAGCGGAAGCGTTAGCACAACGCGGTTGATGTAGTCGTACGTCTTCACGATCCGACCGATCCAAGCACCGAACGTACGGCACCTCCGAGTTCAGCACACGTTCAGCTCGATGACCATCTTCGGGCTCCGATCTAGCAAAGCTCCGGAGATGAGTTCCTTCAGCACGACGTCGTGGTGACGACGATGATGTTCTACCGGCGCAGGGCTTCGCCTAAACTCTGCAACGATATGACCGAGGTGGGATATGGTGGAGGGGGCACCGCACACGGCTAAGGAACGACCCGTAGATCAACTTGTGTGTCTATGGGGTGCCCCCCGCCCCCGTATATAAAGGAGCCAGGGGGGAGGAGGCGGCCGGCCAAGGGGGGAGTCCTACTCCCACCGGGAGTAGGACTCCCTTCTTTCCTAGTTGGAATAGGAGAAGGGGGAAAGAGGAGGAAGAGGGGAAGGAAAGGGGGGGGCGCCGCCCCCCTTCCCTTGTCCTATTCGGACTAGGAAGGGGAGGGGCGCACGGCCCCCTCCTGCCTCCTTCCCTCTTCTCCCTCGAGGCCCATGTAGGCCCAATAACCCCCCCGGGGGTTCCGGTAACCTCCCGGTACTCCGGTAAAATGCCGATTTCACCCGGAACGATTCCGATGTCCAAATATAGGCTTCCAATATATCGATCTTTATGTCTCGACCATTTCGAGACTCATCGTCACGTCCGTGATCACATCCGGGACTCCGAACAAACTTCGGTACATCAAAACTTATAAACTCACAATAAAACTGTCATCATAACGTTAAGCGTGCGAACCCTACGGGTTCGAGAACTATGTAGACATGACCTAGAACTATTCTCGGTCAATAACCAATAGCGGAACCTGGATGCCATATTGGTTCCTACATATTCTACAAAGATCTTTATCGGTCAAACCGCATAACAACATACGTTTGTTCCCTTTGTCATCAGTATGTTACTTGCCCGAGATTTGATCGTCGGTATCCAATACCTAGTTCAATCTCGTTACCGGCAAGTCTCTTTACTCGTTCCGTAATGCATCATCCCGTAACCAACTCATTGGTCACATTTCTTGCAAGGCTTATAATGATGTGCATTACCGAGAGGGCCCAGAGATACCTCTCCGACAATCGGAGTGACAAAACCTAATCTAGAAATATGCCAACTCAATATGTACCTTCGGAGACACCTGTAGTACTCCTTTATAATCACCCAGTTACGTTGTGACGTTTGGTAGTACCCAAAGTGTTCCTCCGGTAAACGGGAGTTGCATAATTCTCATAGTTACAGGAACATGTATAAGTCATGAAGAAAGCAATAGCAATATGCTAAACGATCAAGTGCTAGGCTAACGGAATGGGTCATGTCAATCACATCATTCTCCTAATGATGTGATCCCATTAATCAAATGACAACACATGTCTATGGTTAGGAAACATAACCATCTTTGATTAATGAGCTAGTAAAGTAGAGGCATAGTAGTGACTATATGTTTGTCTATGTATTCACACATGTATCATGTTTCCAGTTAATACAATTCTAGCATGAATAATAAACATTTATCATGATATGAGGAAATAAATAATAACTATATTATTGCCTCTAAGGAATATTTGCTTCAGTCTCCCACTTGCACTAGAGTCAATAATCTAGATTACATAGTAATGATTCTAACACCCACGGAGTCTTGGTGCTGATCATGTTTTGCTCGTGAGAGAGGCTTAGTCAACGGGTCTGCAACATTCAGATCCGTATGTATCTTGCAAATCTCTATGTCTCCCACTTGGACTTGGTCCCGAATGGAATTGAAGCGTCTCTTGATGTGTTTGGTCCTCTTGTGAAATCTGGATTCCTTTGCCAAGGCAATTGCACCAGTATTGTCACAGAAGATCTTCATTGGTCCCAATGCACTACGTATGACACCTAGATCGGAAATGAACTCCTTCATCCAGACTCCTTCATTTGCTGCTTCCGAAGCAGCTATGTACTCCGCTTCACATGTAGATCCCGCCATGACGCTTTGTTTAGAACTGCACCAACTTACAGCTCCACCGTTTAATAAAAACACGTATCCGGTTTGCGATTTAGAATCGTTCGGATCAGTGTGAAAGCTTGCATCGACGTAACCATTTACGACTAGCTCTTTGTCACCTCCATATACGAGAAACATATCCTTAGTCCTTTTCAGGTATTTCAGGATGTTCTTGACCGCTGTCCAGTGATCCACTCCTAGATTACTTTGGTACCTTCCTGCCAAGCTTATTGCTAAGCATACATCAGGTCTGGTACAAAGCATTGCATACATGATAGAGCCTATGGCTGAAGCATAGGGAACATCTTTCATTTTCTCTCTATCTTCTGCTGTGGTCGGGCATTGAGTTTGACTCAACTTCACACCTTGTAGTACGGGCAAGAACCCTTTCTTTTCCTGATCCATTTTGAACTTTTTCAAAATTTTATCAAGGTATGTGCTTTGTGAAAGTCCTATTAAGTGTCTTCATTTATCTCTATAGATCTTGATGCCCAATATGTAAGCAGCTTCACCGAGGTCTTTCATTGAAAAACTTTCATTCAAGTATCCCTTTATGCTATCCAGAAATTCTATATCATTTCCAATTAATAATATGTCATCTACATATAATATCAGAAATGCTACAGAGCTCCCACTCACTTTCTTGTAAATACAGGCTTCTCCAAAAGTCTGTATAAAACCATATGCTTTGATCACACTATCAAAGCGTTTGTTCCAACTCCGAGATGCTTGCACCAGTCCATAAATGGAACGCTGGAGCTTGCACACTTTGTTAGCACCTTTTGGATGAACAAAACCTTCTGGCTGCATCATATACAACTCTTCTTCCAGAAATCCATTCAAGAATGCAGTTTTGACATCCATTTGCCAAATTTCGTAATCATGAAATGCAGCAATAGCTAACATGATTCGGACAGACTTAAGCATCGCTACGGGTGAGAAAGTCTCATCGTAGTCAACTCCTTGAACTTGTCGAAAACCTTTCGCAACAAGTCGAGCTTTATAGACAGTTACATTACCATCAGCGTCAGTCTTTTTCTTAAAGATCCATTTATTCTCAATTGCTTGCCGATCATCAGGCAAGTCAACCAAAGTCCATACTTTATTTTCATCCATGGATCCCATCTCAGATTTCATGGCCTCTAGCCATTTTGCGGAATCTGGGCTCATCATCGCTTCCTCATAGTTCGTAGGTTCATCATGGTCAAGTAACATGACTTCCAGAATTGGAATACCGTACCACTCTGGTGCGGATCTTACTCTGGTAGACCTACGAGGTTCAGCAGAAACTTGATCTGAAGTTTCATGATCAATATCATTAGCTTCCTCACTAATTGGTGTAGTTGTCACAGGAACTGGTTCTTGTGATGAACTACTTTCCAATAAGGGAGTAGATACAGTTATCTCATCAAGTTCTACTTTCCTCCCACTCACTTCTTTCGAGAGAAACTCCTTCTCTAGAAAGGATCCGATTTTAGCAACGAAAATCTTTCCCTCAGATCTGTGATAGAAGGTGTACTGTCAGTGTCAAAACCGGCGGATCTCGGGTAGGGGGTCCCGAACTGTGCGTCTAGGCGGATGGTAACAGGAGACGAGGGACACGATGTTTTAACCAGGTTCGGGCCCTCTTGAGGGAGGCAAAACCCTACGTCCTGCTTGATTAATATTGATGATATGGGTAGTACAAGAGTGGATCTACCACGAGATCAAGGAGGCTAAACCCTAAAGCTAGCCTATGGTATGATTGTTGTAATGTATGTTGTCCTACGGACTAAAGCCCTCCGGTTTATATAGACACCGGAGGAGGCTGGGGTTACACAGAGTCGGTTACAATGGTAGGAGATCTACATATCCGTATCGCCAAGCTTGCCTTCCATGCCAAGGAGAGTCCCATCCGGACACGGGACGGAGTCTTCAATCTTGTATCTTCGTAGTCTTGGAGTCCGGCGGATGATGATAGTCCGACTGTCCGGACACCCCCTAGTCCAGGACTCCCTCAGTAGCCCCTAAACCAGGCTTCAATGACGATAAGTCCGGCGCGCATAATGTTCGGCATTGCAAGGCGGGCTCCTCCCTTGAATAATCCAGAGAAGATTATGAACACCAGGATAGTGTCCGGCTCTGCAAAATAAATTCCACATTCCACCGTAGAGAGAATAAAATGTACACTAGTCCAATCTGCTGACGTATTATGCGGCGTGACATCACACCGCTACCAAGCCTTTGTTTGAATCGTTTTTTACTATACCACCTCAGCACGTTTAGCGAAGCGGTTTCCTTGGCACGTCTTGTCGAAGCAGAGATCGTGTTCCCCTTATTCCGGGATTCTCATCAATACGTGCGTGGGTAACCCAACCGTGCCCGTCGCCACGCCTCCTCCATCAAAGGTGAATCCCGAACGGTCACGGAGACGACCCTTGGTATTTTCCCCCTTTATAAGAGGACCAAGGACCGTTCCTTTTCTTCAATCTCGCATCGAATCTCCTTCTCGCTCCTAGTTCCAGCACCCAGAGCCCCAGATTCGAGCGCTTCGGATTCTCAACCATGTCCGGCTCCGACCCCCATGGTCGGTGGATGCCCTCCTCCGTCACGGAGGAGGACGTGTCAAAGCTGCGGGAGGCCAAGTACCTGTCCTACGAGATTTCGCACAGGTTGCCTGCCCAAGGGCAGGTCGTGCCCGCCCCCGAGCCCGGTGAGTACGTTGTCTTCGTACCCCACCTCCGTCGGGGTTTAGGCTTCCCGACGGACCCCTTCGTGAGAGGGCTCATGTTCTACTACGGGCTGGATTTTCACGATTTGGCTCTGGAGTCCATCCTCCATATCTCCGCATTCATTATCGTCTGCGAGGCCTTCCTCCGCGTCACCCCCCACTTCGGCCTGTGGCTGAAAACCTTCAATGTGGCGTCAAGCGGAGTGCGGCGGGGCGGCCATAAGCATAAGGGTCGATGCCCCGTGGCCTGAGGGTTCCTTCTAAGAAGACAGACATACTAAAGAAATTGATCCGAGAGAATTGAGAAAGTCTTCAGTCAAAGTCTTCAAACAGATATGAACATGCACACTACAACAGACATGAGGAAATGAAAGAGTTGAGGAAATAGAACCAGGAGGCTTGGTGAAAACAAAGATTTGGTAGACCAGTTCCAACTGCTGTCTCAGTTGTACATCTAGTTGGAGCGGCTGAGTATTTAAAGTCGAGGACACCCAGTCCCGGACACACAGTCCTCACCGTATTCTCCTTGAGCTAAGATCACACAGACCTCGCCCAATCACTCGTGGTAAGTCTTCAGGTGACTTCCGAACCTTCACAAACTCGGTCACTCGGCGATCCACAATTCCTCTTGGATGCTCTGGACCTTGATGCCTAACCATCTGGAAGAAGCATAGTCTTCAAAGGAAACAAGCGTCGGATCCACGCAGGATCAATCTCGTCAGTGATGCTCAATCACTTTGGGTTTGTAGGTGTTGGGTTTGGGTTTTCCTCACTTGATGATTTTCGTTCAAAGTCCTCGAAGGATGGGATGCTCTCAATTGACAAGTGTCAGTTTCTCTCGGAGCAGCCAACCAGCTAGTGGTTGTAGGGGGCGGCTATTTATAGCCTAGGGAGCAGCCCGACATGATAAGACATAAATGCCCTTGTCTGATATGACCGTTAGGTGGGTAGATATTTTGGGACAGCTGGCGCATAGCACAACAACGGTCGGAATTTTGGCTATCAAAATCCTCAGGGCTATCATGTTCCTCACTATGTAGGCAATTCAGACTGGTGAATTCCTAACTCCTCAGTCAGAACAAATTCCTCAGAGACCAGAAGAACTTCATCTCTGTCACTGAAGAATATGACTGAACTGTATGAGATTTCCAATGGCTTCGCTCGAAGGGATTGGTAGGTGTAGGATTTTGAGTTGAGCATCACATTGAAATTTTTCCTTAGTATTTCCTCGACCCCCTTTAACAGTACAGTGTTTCCTATGACTCAAGAAATAGAAAATAAAACTACGAAAACAAAAGTCTTCACGCTTCATATTCCTCGAGTGAATACCAAGTCTTCAAGGTCACACCAATTTCTTCACTTTCAAAGACTTCAGAAAGTCTTCAGATATCCAAAGTCTTCAGACGAAGAACTTTATTTTTAGGGGTCGACTTTCTCTGTAAATATCAAACTCCTCATAGACTTATAGACCTGTGTACACTCATAAACGCATCAGTCCCTTAACCTATAAGTCTTCAATACACCAAAATCACTAAGGGGCACTAGATGCACTTACAACAGCCGTGCCGCCTCGCCTGCCGGCGGTCGGCCACTGCTGCCGCTCTCCCTCTTCCTCCCCGTCTTCCGCGTGCCACCTCGACTGTCGCATGCCACCCCATCCCGTCGAATGCCGCCGCATTAACGCGGTTGCTGTCCGCCGCCGCCATCCTGTCACCTGCCACCGCATTAACGCGGATTACGCCCCCGCCCGCCTATAAATCGGGTGCCCGACTGTCTCCCACCGCACACACCACCGACACCCTCTCCACTGCTCCCACCTACTCCCCCGCAGCCCTTCTCTCCATGTCGACCGCGTCCTAGTAGCCATGTCGAGCAGCGACTCCTTGATGACAGTGTGACACCGAGGTCCCGGCAGTAGTGCAAGTGAAAGGCAATAATGATGATATTTGATGAAGTGATTGTGGGAGAGGAAAGTGGGTATGAACTCAACTTGTTATTGTTTTTGTAAATATGTTTAACTTAGTATCCATGATTCAGCATATTATGATTAAACATGTTTGCAATGATAATTATAGATTATAGTTTCTCATGCCATGCTTAAGTAGCTAGGAGTGGATAATGATTTATCTTAGGTGTCAACGTGCATTAAAATGATTGTGATGTAGTATGATGATATGGTATCCTCCTCTGGATGTTTCAAGTGGCTTGACTTGGCACATGTTGACGCATGTAGTTAAATCAAAACCATCATAGCCTCCAAGATATTTATGTTCATGGTGTTTATATCCTACTCTTGCTAGTATTCAATGTTGATTATTCATAAAGCATGTTCATGACTGTTTTCGCTCTCTAGCTGGTCGCTTCTCAACCTATTTGCTAGCCCACGTCTGTACTAAGTGGGAATACTGCTTGTGCATCAAAATCCTTAAACCAAAGTTATTCCAGATGAGTCCACTATATCTACCTATATGCGGTATTACCCTGCCGTTCCAAGTAAATTTGCATGTGCCACCTCTAAAATTTCAAATGAATATCTTTTTTGTGTGCCTGGACCGCTCATGGAGCGACAGGGGGCGGCCAGTATCTTTCATGCTAAGACGGTTATTCTCATGATGAGTGTTTATTCAATTGTCTTGCGTGAGAGGGGCCGGTAATAGGGATGCCCAGTACCGAAATAAAAAAATTGTAAATAATTAAGCAAAACTCCCCCAGGACTGTTGTTGGTATGGACGACACCCGTGGATTCGGCTAGCCATGGCTTGTGTTTGTTGGTGGAGGGGGAGTAAACCTTTACTTTTAATGCTTTGGAACTGCTGCTAATGTGTTTAGCATGAAAGATATTGATAACTCTTGGTCGTAACATTGACAGAAATGGTGCACCTTCCAAAGTTATATTTATCTCTGATTTAAGCTTTGAGCTCTGGCACCTATGCAAATCCCTACTTCCCTTTGCGAAGGGTCTATCTATTTACTTTTATGTTCATTCATCACCTTCTCAAACAAGCACCAGACCTGAGAGCACTATTTCATCCTCATGCATTGTGTTTAGTTAATGTTGAATGCATCATGACTGGATCTCTTCTACTATGATTACAATGTTTAGTCGCTGCTTAAACTTTGGAGGTGCTCTACATTTATATTTTGCGGTCTCAGAAAGGGCTAGAGAGATACCACTATTGTCATATTATATCTTGATTGTTTCGACAAAGTGTTGGCATTTGAGATATTTTATTATTACTCGCTAGTTGATTATGCCATTGATATGAGTTAATATAATTTCTAAGAGTTATTGTTGACATGGTTAGTCATGATCTTTCATGAAAACTCCGGTGCTATTTAAGCATATATATGTAAACAAGAACAAAAGAGTTCGTAAAATTTTTTCTTTATCACTTTCAGTTTGTCAACTGAATTGCTTGAGGACAAGCAATGTGTTAAACTTGGGGGAGTTGATACGTCTCCATCGTATCTACTTTTCCTAACGCTTTTGCTCTTGTTTTGGACTCTAATTTACATCATTTGAATAACACTAACCCGGATTAACGTTGTTTTCAGGAGAACTGTCATGGTGTTGTTCTGTAGAAATAGAAGTTCTCAGATTTGGATGAAACTTTTTGGAGAATTATTTGCAATAAATAAAAAATACTGGAACCAAGACCCACTGGAGGGGGCCTTGGCTGCCCACAAGACACCAGGGCACGCCACCCCACTCTGGCGCGCCCTGGTGGGTGGTGGGGCCCTCGGGACTCCGCTGACCCTAATTCCAGCGCAATAAAATCCTATTTTTCAGAAAAAATAGAAGAGGAAGTTTCATCGCGTTTTACGATACGGAGCCGCCACCACCTCCTGCTGTTCATCGGGAGGCCAGATCTGGAGCCCATTCGGGGCTCCGGAGAGGGGAATCTTCGGTCTTCGTCATCAAAAATCCTCCTTCATCACCAATTCCATGATGCTCTCCACCGGGAGTGAGTAATTCCTTCGTAGGCTCGCTGGTCGGTGAGGAGTTGGATGAGATTCATCATGAAATTGAGTTAGTTTTCTTAGGCCTTGATCGCTAGTATCCCCTATGTTTTTAGATTGATGTTGCTATGACTTTCTTATGCTTAATGCTTGTCACTAGGACCCAAGTGCCATGATTTCAGATCTGAACCGTTTATATTTTCACCATTATATCTATGTTCTAGATCCAATCTTGCAGCCATATGCACCTATTACGTGTTATGATCCGTAAACACCAGGGTGACAGTAATTGGGATACTTTCCGGTGATGACCGTAGTTTCAGGAGTTCATGTATTCACTATGTGTTAATGCTTTGTTCCGATTCTCTATTAAAAAGAGGCCTTAATATCCTTAGTTTCCTTATGGACCCCGCTGCCACGGGAGGGTAGGACAAAAGATGTCATGCAAGTTCTTTTCCATAAGCACGTATGACTATTTACGGAATGCATGCCTACATTATATTTATGAACTGGAGCTAGTTCTGTGTTGCCCTAGGTTATGACTGTTATATGATGAATATCATCCAATGAATTCATCGATCCAATGCCTACGAGTTTTCCACGTATTGTTCTTGCTAAGTTACTATTACTATTATTACTGTTACAACTGCTACAAAATTGTTACTGCTGTTACCATTACCACTGCTATCAAAACTATCATATTACTGTGCTACTGATCATAGTGCTGCAGATATTTAATCTCCAGGTGTGGTTGAATTGACAACTCAACTGCCAATACTTACAAATATATTTTGGCTCCCCCTGTGTCGAATCTATACATTTTGGTTGAATAATCTAACCTCGAAAACTGTGCAATCCCCTATACTTGTGGGTTGTCACTTTCTTAATGGTGAGTTGCGTGAGGAGGTTTATATGCAGCCACCACCTACGTATTTAGTTCCTGATGGCATGGTTTGCCGTCTTCGTCGCTCACTCTTTGGTTTGAAGCAAGCCCCCCCCCCCCCGATTGGTTTGAGCGTTTTGCCTCTGTAATGACTGCAACTAGTTTATCGCCTAGTGCTCATGATCCAGCAATGTTTGTCCGCCTTTCTGCTCGTGGCCGCACTCTTCTTCTACTATATGTTGATGACATGATCATCACCGGTGACGATTCTGAGTAAATTGTTTTTGTCAAGGCCAGTCTCACTAAGCAGTTTCTTATGCCTAATCTTGGTCCTCTTTGTTACTTTCTTGGATTGAGTTTTCCTTCACTTCTCATGGCATTTTTATTTCCCAAGAAAAGTATATCTAGAATCTTCTTGCTTGTGCGACGCTTATTGATGAGCGCACTGTTGAGACTCCAATGGAGCTCAATGTTACCCTTTGTGTTTCTGATGGTGAGCCCTTGTCTGATCCGATGTGTTATGTCATCTTGTTGGGAGTCCTATCTATTTTTCTATCACTCGTCCGCATATCTTCTATCTTGTCCATATTCCAAGTTAGTTTGTTTCTACTCCCATTCAGTTCACTATAGTCACCTCTGTCGTGTTCTGCAATATCTTCGTGGCATGATCTCCCACCATCTCTTTTTCCCCATTATAGCTTCAAGCCTATTCAGATGCTATGTGGGCTAGTGATCCTTCGTATCGTCATTCTCTTTCTGTTTGCTGTGTTTTTCTTGCTGGTTCTCTCATTGCCTGGAAGACAAAAAAACAACCTGCAGTTTCCCGTTCGAGTGCAGAGGCCGAACTGTGAGCTATGGCTCTTCTGACGGGAGAGGTGACTTAGTTATGGTGGTTACTGGAGGATTTTGGTGTTTCTGTTACTACACCTACCGTCCTCTTATCAGACAATACAAGTGCTATCAGTATAGCGCGGGACCCCATGAAGCATGAGCTTACCAAGCATATTGGTGTTGTTCTTCTTTTGTGTGCGTTGTTGTGCAGGATCATGTTATTGCTCTTTAGTATGTGCCTTTCGAGTTACAAATAGCAGACTTTTTCACGAAGGCCTAGACTAGAGCGCAATATGGATTTTACCTCTTCAAACTTAGTGTTGTGGATCCACCGATAATCCTATACACACGGACCCATTACGGTTTTTACGTGATTTTCTTTTAACTCTCTTTCCTGTGATTTTCAGCGGGGGTGGGGCTTCTCCTCCCCTCTTGTCCAATCCCAATCACCCATGTCAGTTAGTCCGTGAACCCCGTAATCAATCCATTCGTGAGTCTAGCATTACTTGTGGATCCATCATGAGTTTGAGGGGATGCTAAAGTTGTATTTATGATGTTCTTTGGCCTTCTAAATTCTAGCCTTTTGGCCCCTCTTGTACATGTATATATGTTGGCTTTTGTCTCCCACTTTTCAATTAGAGGCTCATATACGATTGTGTATTCTATTAATGCTGCTGCATTTAGGTTCAAAAAAAAAAATGCTGGTGCATTTGCCTCAGCCACATACGCGTACTACAGTAAGAATTCTTCGTTTTTCCCGTTCATAATCTGTGAGTTGGTCACCACGTTGAACGTGACTAATTAAGAATTCTTGGACTTCCCGTTCTGAAACTAGTATGAATTGCTCACCATCTTCGACTACGATCGTCTATAAATCATTCGCCTTCGGCGCTGAGATGTATGAGCTCCCCGGCGATGAGATGCCCATCCGACAGACCTGAAGCACTCCATAACCTCACGGCGGCAAGTCGGGCACGTCAACGCCCTGTGGAACCACGGCCGAATGCACCGGCTGTGGAAGGCACTAGGGGTTGGGGCGCCACCTTGTGGCGCCTCCTCAAAGGAAGATGGGGTGATGCCAGATTGCCAGCCGCCCATTCCAGTTTTTTTTGCAATCTTGGTAACACATGAAAATGGCATGTTATAAGAAGTCGCACTATGAATTTTGAAAGAGCTAAATAATAACACTCAAATACAATGAGATTAGGACATCTCCCAACATGTTCATGGACATCCATCAAGCTTCGGTCGTTCAATATAATTTATAAAAAAAAAAACAGGACACCGACCATAACAAAAACTAAAACCAAAAAAAAAAACAGGACACCGATAAAGGTTGATGACCCCCGCGCCCGAGCCGCCAGCATCGTCGTTGTTGGCGGCCAACGCCAACCCACGAAGCACGACAATATAACTACAGCAGGAAGAGTGTGCATTCATAAAGAAGAGCAAGCCTGGTGGTTCCATACATACTAATAGGTTTATGTACTAACATGGAAGGGCCAATATTACAAGGTGGATCAATAGATTCTGACAATGCTAGTCTTACAAAGTGGATCATTTTCTTAAATCAGCTGAGAGGAAAGAAGAATATGTGCATGAGCAAATTATGAATAAAACCAGTCAATTTGAAGCATGATAGCTGTAGATTCTGATAAAAATGATTCCCATAGAATAAGAAGCTTTAGAGCATGCGTTTCGGGGTGGATCAATAGGATTTGAAGCAAACCGATGAATATTTCGACAATCTATCAGAAGGATAGAACTTGTGATGCGGGAAAGGTATTTATCCGACATGATCAATTTCAGCTAGAAGAACAGATAGATGGAACGGATATTCATGGAAGACGATAACTAACAAAGAAGAAAATGGTTAATTTCATGGGAACATAATAATTGTTGCCACACAAGTATTACCCACCACATTTTATCCAACAGGCTAACCAAAAGAGTATTTTGACAATGACCATAGGCAAAAAATGGAAGTATGTGACTTTAGGAACTCAGAGAGTGATCCTAAAGTTAAGACATTGTTGCCCGTACTCCATCCAAACCTCAAGTGACATGTATCTTCAGAAGAAAAAAATGGCTAGGAGCGTCATGGGCCGCCAATATATTCAGTGAAGTGGCTCAGTTCAGCTGATACATCTGATAGAATTAGACATGAGGCTGACCAAGTGTCTGAAAAACATGAACAAAAGCCAAATGAGTTCACAATGCTTGATAGTTCACAATAAAGCTTCTTCCAGCATGCATTGAATAATCATCTAGGAGGCAACTTTAAGCTAATTAATCAACTTTTCTTGCCAAGTTAAATAAAATGAAGGGTCGTACCTTTTTTTGCGAAATAGGATTGTACTAAACTTCTAGTAGAAAATATCTCACATGATCACAAAGGGGCATAATATCAGCCAACAGAAAAAATATGTATTTGTTGCACACACAAACAATTCCAGGTTCACTTGTTGAAATTATGTCAACAGAAAAAATATGTATTTGTTGCAAACACAAATAATTCCAGGTTCACTAGTTGAAATTATATCTACACAAAATAAAATAATTTGAGCTAAGTGCATCACAAAATAAATAAAGTATCTACGGACGTTTGCAGTACTGGTAATCACTCAGAAAATAAAGTAGCACAAAAGCTCACCGCATATGTTCATGATCTAGCCTCTTTCACATAAAAGCTACAATGGAATCTAGAGGGAGGGAGCTAGAGGAGGAGAATGGAGAGAAACATGACCTGCGTCGGTCGTCGCGGCGCGCTACAGGTACATGTGGCACTCAAAGTACACTCAACTCATAAAGTAATTTCTTAGAGTATTCCAAACTCCTAAAAGAGGTTCTCAAAATAATCCAAACTCCTACAAAACAATACATAAATCATTTGCGTTTTGGTTATACTCTGTTTCAGTTTGTACAAATCGCGTTTTGGTTAAACTCGTGTCCACCCTACATTACTGTAAGAAGAACACCAAGCATTGTGGCAGCAACTATAATGGATCAACTCCCTACATGTGCCCAGCTCATTATATTTTTTGAGACAAGAAAAACACTTAGAATGAACAAATGAAATGTGAACACAGATTGTCTAAAAATGAGGAGAACGATAAGAATAAAGGCTGAAAACTATGACACAATGCAAATAAACATGCCTAGCACAAGTACCAAAGGGAAGACAATGATATCAAGGAAGAGAAGCGACCTTAGAAAATAAAGAAGTGGCATCATCTCTTCCAGCTTTCCAAAGTAGATGAGACCGCCAGGTGTGCCTGCATTGGTTTTGTATATAGGTTAGCTGCAGTTGAGAGTATATGCAAGAAACCTATGATCAGGAGATATTCGACAACTCTTAATGTGCACATAACCTGCATAAGTTACAAAATTATCCACCGATAACTTTTCAAGATCAAGAAAACAAAATGTCCTCGTAGCAAGATATCGATGATAATAAGCAACAAGCATTTTCAAAATTAAGTGCAGAAAATATAATAATCAAACTATATTAAACTATACAGTTGAAGCTCACATGTGAATATAGAGATCACACCAAACTGCTCTAGGTAGCAAAGCACATACAAATTTCTCTGCAATCATGCACACTTCTTCCTTCTCCCAGTCAGAAAGATGAAACGTCATGCTAAATCACCAGATGGCCTTAGTTTCTGGATAAACTGGGTACTCCATTTCCTTTGGCATGTAGTGGTAATATGACCTAAATACAAAGAAAAGAGTTCATTCAGATTCGTTGTGTAGATCATTTACCTAGCAAAAAATATTTTACACCGTCATTCAACATCTTGCGGAAGAATTCAACAGCATGCCAGTCAAAAACGGCCTCTCCCTTGAGCTCAAGAACGCTGCCTACGTTGCAAAAGATGAGAAAGTCCCTTGAGCCCAAACATGGTGCCTACTTCTCAAAAGATGAGAAACTCTCATGATAACAAGTATATATAAAAAGAAATTACCTACCCCAAGATGAGCAACCCAGATGCTTCAGTTCTTTACATCAGGTTCAGAGACTTGCCGTACAATAGATAAGACAAAGATACTATCATTCTTTTAAGATAAACAATTTGATCCCATCGCTTCCAAGTCTCCAATCTTTATTTGTTCTGCAGTTTTCTTGTCGGCGTTACTGCCATGAACAAAGCTTCTTTCTCAAACTGCGAAATCTGAATGTTCCTACAAAACAGTATACAGAAATTAAAAATATACACACGGAACTTAGTGAATTTGTTGGCAGGTCCATACCGGTACGACTGCCCGGCATACAGCAACACTCATATCCTATCCTGAGAGCTCTAGAATCGTGGTGTCCGCTATGATAATAAACACAACAAAATACTCTACATATAGATCTGCTAGATAACAACAATGAAACTGTCGACCTTTCTAATGTAAAATTGAATTAGGGGCATCTCAAATGACAAGTTATCTTTCTCTCATGTCCCATTGCCATCTTAAAAGGAATCACCAAAGTAGTTATATACTTATATCATTCTTTTGGTTCTGTTGCAGGTTCTTGACAAATGTCAATTCTTCAAAGATGTCCAGGAGAAAGAAAGGGATTGGGCTCACTTGGTAGGGAAAGATGGCCTGCACGTCTGCCATGGTGCTCCTCCGTCACACCCGCAGCGTGCACAAACCAACCGCACAAATCAAATCGACAAATCCAGAACAAGAAAAAGATGAGGTGAGGGGAGTGGAGGAGGATGGAGGGCGTAAGTACCTTTGGCGTCTACGTGTTGCAACCCGTCGCCGGCGTCGAGGACCACCACATCAGTAAGCACCAAGAGAAGGCCGCCGTCGCCCCATCCCCATCCATCCATGGACCATGGGTGGGTGTGGAGCTAGGGTTTCGCCCCCATCCATCCATGGGTCGGATCAGACCTTCATGGCCGACCACGAGGCCTAGGTGGACGAGGGCGCGGGTGAGGGAAGGAGAGAAGGGGTGGGGGGCGCCAGCTGCAGGGGAGGACGCTGGCGGCGGCGGCGGCTGCAGACGAGGAAGAGGGAGAGGAATCAAGGGATGAGGGTCGGGGCTGAGGGCCTGACTCTGAGAGAACCCTCCGATCTTTTTTTCCTTTGACTGTTTCTTTTTGTCGTTAGCTAGTCCGACGTGGATGCAGCCAGTGAGCGCCCATGATGCACACGTTAATGTTTACTGTTTCTTTTTGTCGTTAGCTAGTCCGACGTGGATGCAGCCAGTGAGCGCCCATGATGCACACGTTAATGTTTTGGATGGGAGCATGGCAGCCTGCTGACGGTCTCCTCGTCTCCGTTCTCCATGTCCAACAACTCGTGTTCAGACTCCAGGTTCAGTAAACAGATGGCGCACAGCTCGCCGGTCTCACGGCAGCGCTTTCGGCCGGGTGCGAGCAGGATTCTGGGAGCCTCGGTCTCTGGGGCGGTCTTTTCGCCCGCGAGGTCTGGTGCCTTGGGCTCACGGTAGACCATGCACACCCGGAGTTGCGGGATTGTGATGTCGATGTCCAACTCCAAGTCGCCGAACCCCGTCCCCGGGACGAGCCTCGCCCAGTGGCCAACGCACCGAACGATCGCCATGGCCAAGTTAAGGGCCGGCGTCCGGAGTGACTCCACCCAGTTGCCCGCGTCGAGGTCATGCTCGCTGGTCACCAGCGCCTTGGCGAGCATGTCGTGGATGAGTTTGCTGCAGATGTCGATACGCCGGAAGACGACGGAGGGGTGGAACTCCCTGATGACCTGATCGATCTCGTCGACCACCCCGCCCCTTGGTCCGACCCCGCGCGAGCCGCGGGATAAGATCAGGTCGCCGTGGAGGCGCACGGAGCACGGGTCGCCGCGCGCCTTGCGGTGGACGTCGATGGTCCCCCTTCCCTAGAAAACGGACGCGGGTCTCCGTCGCGGCCGCACTGTGCGGCCACGGTAGCAGTAGTCCGGCCATAGACGCCACGGCCGTATGAGTCAGGACACGGGGAACGATGGACTGGAAACCCGTGCGACCTACGTCGTTTATGAAAGAAAAAAAAAGGAAAAAAACTGGCACTCGGCGGCAGATGAATCGGAGTCCGAGTCCGGCCGGGTACAGATATTTTTTTCTTTGAGTCAGGACAGGGGTGGGGGAGCTCTTCTTTGGCAGACCCTATCTAGCGCTTCAGGCGCCAGTTAATTTGATTTTGCAAATGGGCGCCTGAAGCCCGACCCAAAAAATTGATGAAACTTCTCAAATTCGATGACCTTTTTAAAATTTGATGATTTTGTTTCAGATTCTATGAACATTTTAACTTTTATTCAAAATCCGTGAAATTTTTTGTATTTACAATATTTTGTCTTCTTTGTGATTCTCCTGTTTTTTTTTTGTTTTTTTTTTCTGAAATATGAACGTGCAAATGGGTCGGCCCCTCAGCACCGGCGCGTGAGCGCCAGGCAGATTTGGCGCTTGAAGCGCCAAATAGGAGCTCCCTTCTAGGGGCAGCTCATATCTGCCGCTCTTTGCGGCAAAATGTCGACCGCATGCACAGGCGGATCTCTGGACTAGGCAAGACCAGCTGCTTCAGAGGATATGACTCTACCCGGGTGAACTAGTGAGCTTTCTTGATTACAAAATAGCGCAGTACCTTAAGAAACGTAAGCGCCGATCGCATTTTTTCTGAAAAATCGAACGCCACACATTTTTTAAAACAAAACATCAATGTTTTACCAAACGCGAACATTTTTTAAATCTATTACAAATTTTGATAAAACTCAAACATTTTTCGAAACACAAACAAATTGGATACGCGGACTTTTTTCAAAGTAGGAACATTTTTTATACTCCCTAAAAAACTGAAAATAGGAACACTTTTTCAAAAACAGCAACATTTTTCAAATTCCAAAACAAAATTTGGAATCACGAATAACTTTTGTACACGAACATTTTTTTTGAAAGTCCAGAACAAAATTTGAAAACATGGATGTTTTTCGAAATTTTCAAATAAATTTTGAAACGGAACTTTGAAGCACCCGAACGAAACTTGAAAACATGACCATTTTTTTGAAATTTGCACACAGATGTCGGGAACATATTTTGAATCTGGCTTACGTGGCTCGGGTGAACATCGCGATGTCCAAGCCACGTTGCACATGCGGCGGCCTGCAAAGGAGTCCGCACACGACGGCGGTGACACGTATCTCCTCTTGCCACAGTTTGACCTCGGCCAATCCTTATGTTGCGGGATCCGAAGTCATGGGTCCGTGGGTCTCATCTCAATTGGAGTAGTAGCATGACGACCATAATGACGGGACGTGATCAGATGAGCATTTCTAATGGCCTCGCTAACAAGTAAGGATTCGTTGATTTTTTTTACTTTCCTTTCTCGATCCCGTTAGCAGTCTCTCTGACATAACATAGCTTCACGGTCCTGATATACTAACACAACTTTATTGTCGCAGATGCTTCTGTCATCATCCAAATAGGTAGGTGTCCCAGAGACCCCGCTGGAGCTCCCTCAGTGTGTTTACCCCTCCCATAATGCCTTATTGTTTTTTCTCACGAGACTACGTAAAAAGCATTATTTCATCAACTGACCCGATCACCAAGCAACTTCATTTGAGGAGGCAGTGTAAAAACTCTTATTGGAGCAGATTTTTTACCGAATTGTCTCTTGGTTAATCCTTTCATGAAGGTCAGCCAACAATTTTCATATTCTTTCTTATTTTCTTTCTTGATGTGCATCTCTCACATGAGGTGATTGGTACAAAAGGTCCCGGTGCAACGCGCGGGGAATCAACTAATTTTTTCAATGTTAATATAATTCACAAATTGTCTACATATGAAAAAAATGTTCCTGTGATTTAATTGAGTGATTTAGAAATGCTCGATATTAAGAATTAAGAATACAAAAACCAAACGAAATAAAATCGTTAACCGATGTGGGGATGTACGATGGTGTGGCATATGGGATACAGGGCTGCGGCGTGCATGCATAGTTCTGTAGTTTGCTTCGCCACTTATAGAAACATATAAAGTGGCTTAGTAATCCAAACTTCGAATTATGCTTGGGCATGGGCATGTTAGATACATACTTATGGGGAATCTGGACACACCGAGAATGCTTTAGCCCTATGGATTGCAGCAACCTTTATTTCAAGTCCTAAGCCCTTTTATTTTACTCTTGCATTTTTTATTGTGTTCACAACAACTTCACATTGATTCAAGCTTCCGTTTCCGGTTTGCTTCGGATCGCAACTAACTTGCAGACACAATATCATAAATTTGTACAAGAGACAAAGTCCATTTCTAGTGCTCCCTATAGGATCAATACTCTTACTTCAAAAAGACTGCAGTTAAACTTTGTGTACTTGCATGCCATCAGTGCGTCTGCATGACATCCGTCGTGTGTGCCCACAGTGGCAAAACTATGGTCCCGACACCTTCTCTCCCTCCCCCCCCCCCCCCCCCCCCTCTCTCTCAAATGAAACGAAATGAGCTCCACAGGCTGCAACTATCTCCCCCACATGATGCTGGATCGTCGGACGCGGTTTCTTATAGCCAAAGGAAGGAAGGCACACACACACACTGGCTGTAAACTGAAGGGAAGCTGCTGTGGTCCCCCTAATGGAAACGCAAAGTGGGCCCACTACCTTAGACCGTTGGAAGAGATGTGCATGATGAGTTTGAAAACTTTCCCATTGTGTCCCTAATGTCGGTGAAGACTACAAATTGTTTAGAGACAACTGTGCTTTGATTTGCTTCCAGAGGCGGTCAGTTTACGTGCCCAAGTTGTCGGTGTGAGATGATGGAGTACTTGAGCTTACAAGAGGAGAGCAAGATTCAAAACATGACGATCAGTTAGACAACCAAGGTGAGTAGTTCATAGACATCCGAGCCGAAGATGAGCAATTCGTAGATTATTAAAATGTTCATCTATTTACAAAAGTATTTGACATTTTTTACATAAAAAATTATGTAATTTAAAAAGTATTCGGTTTACTTTCATAAATGTTCGTGTTATTAGATTTTTTTATTCTATTAAAAATCCATGTAATAAAATGTTCAACGCATTTATAGAAATGTTCATGTAATTAAAAAATAGTTGCATGCATTTAAAACAAATGTTCATGTTAGTAGAAAAATGTATCCATGAAATAAAATTAAGTGGTCAGTATATTATCTTAAGATGGTCATGTAATTAAAAAGTGTGCAATGTATTTCTTAAATATTCTTATAATAGAAAATGTCCATGCATTAAAAATCATGTAATTAAAAAAAAGTGTTCCATCCTTTTTCCTTTTTTAAGTACAGGTAATTTGAGATTTACTTGTTTTGAAAAAAATTTAAAAGTTGAAGGAACACTAGAAAATGCAAAGAAAAATTGTTGCGACAAAATAGAGCAGCAAGTCAGGGATCCAAAATGCTTACATTAGAAGTTTATTCTCTCATCTGTAGTGGTTTAGGCATCCCAAATGATTATCACCTCAATATATGTCTCCTTGACACATGGGTAAAGAGATTGCCTCAAAAGAAAAACATGGGTAAAGAGATATATGGATGGAGAAGGCATGATTTGAAAAATTATAGTTTATGCAAAATATCATCCTTCATGCGCAAACATATACTTTAGCAACATAGTCGGCACATTAACCTTCTCACAGGTGGTACTGTGAGGCGCAAAATATGTGAAGTTTGTGTACAAACAGGCCACTCGCTATGGTAATATGGTTAGGTTTTGGGAAGACAATAGGTCCGGGTCTTTCCCTTCAGTCCTTAAAAGCTAGGACATCTATTACAGTTTTAGAGAGCAGAATAAAACTGTTTGCCGCATTAGGGATGGTTACACATTTGTGCTCTTATTTAGAACAATTCCATGTCCAATAATGTCTTCCATCGTAAACTCCGCAGTGCAGCTCCGATACATTTGCCCAGTGCCCACATGTTCATATCTAAACCCGTAGCTTTTACACGTGCGGTGGTCATGGCTCCCCGATTGGATCCACCGTGATGTTCTCCTGGCCCATGTGAGGTGCATAATCGGGATTGGGACCAATAGGCTAGTGGTTGGTGCTTGGATAACAGGTTTGGTGACACCGCATCATTCGACGAAGTCTACGACTTGCCCATTCCCCCCGAGCTATGAGGTCGGCCATGAGTTGAACTATGGGATACTCGCATACCTTGCCACTGGGACCGGGCTTGTGACACTTTGCCGCCCCCTCACCACGCGAACGAGACTGGTTGTGAGATGCACGTTATGGGGGTGGGGGGGGGGGGGGGGGGGGGGTAGTCTCTCGCTTCAACATCATCATCCACCTACCGGTGCTCCTGCTATGTTTAGCCTACAAAATGCTAGGCTTTGTTCACCGTGTGCAAAGTGGCAAAGAGCAAGCTTACCGGAGTTTTGGCATGCGACCCAAAGCGGCCTGTCGAACTGTGCACCATAAGTTTGTTGGAGCTGGAGAGTCGGGACGTGGAGGCCATCAATCTGCCGTGCTCGCGCGCCTTCGAATCCCCATGCATCACGCTATCATCCTACCATGCGTCTACGTGTCGAAGTTGTCGACGTGAAATGATGGGGTACTTTGAGCTTATAAAATCATAGCAAAACTCAGAAGATGAATATAAGCTAGATTTTAAGGTGGGTTGTTCATAGACCTCCCAGCCAAAGATCGTAGATTAGAAAAATGTAGAACTGGAGACCGTTGCTGACCACGATCCGCACGCTACAGATGATGACTTGGGGTCTGGCTCCTGCAGTACAACCGGGAGGATGCGCTCTGCGTGTGGTTCGTCAGAGATCCCGGAACTGATGCCTGCCAACTGCCGGCCCATCGTTCAACCTAAGGGAGATAGGTAAATGACGTTCTTACAAGTTATTTAGCATATAATATTTGGAAACTACAATATGTTTTTCATTTCCGCTGTGCAGTAAGTGTTAACTCATTTGAGCAGGTGCGCACCCAGTGCTAGGTGAACCACCTCATTGGCTCTCTTTCGAGGGTGCACTTCCGCGACTTGGTCAAGCTGACCGCCGATTCACTGTCATTGCCAGTTTTCACCAGTGAGCGCTACAAAGCCACCTGGGATAACAATGGTGGCAGCAAGGCCGCCCTGATCGTAAGAGATATGTGGGTAAGTACCTTTGGCACCACATTGGTCAATATCTGACGCTCAGTAGAAGGGCATGAGGCCGAGGAAGAAAAGGTGCTGGAGAAAGTAGCCAGGGCCCGTCTGTCTGACATGAAGCATATCTTGCGGTACCTGACCATGCATAGAGAGAGCCCGATGAGTGAAGATGGGAACCCGATGAGGAAGTTTGTTGTTTGAAAGACCTATATCTCGGCGCATGAGTACTTGTCGTAGTAACATCACTGCTTGCTACTACAAGCATTAGCAACGCTTCTTCCTCCTATTCGTCATATGATGTACTCCCTCCGTAATGAGATATAAGAGTGCTTAGAATACTACTTTACAGAGGGAGTATTATGTATGGGTAGGTGCATCTACGTTTATTAATCATGATGCTTCGTCTGCTTGTAGGCGAGAGACTAACCTGGAGGCCACGTCAACATCATGTAGGCCAGGGCACATGGCCATAGGGGAAACGGAGGCCAACAATTTTGCAGCGAGTCAGCCAAGGAGAGGTTTGACACGTTCAAAGTCGTGTACCAGGAGGCAGACGGGAAGGAGGTTGATCCAATGCGTCAACCACCTTGAACCGGAGTTGGTCATAAGGGCAGGGAGGGGGACGAAGAGTGGCCGCCTTCTCATTTGCAACATGGCGATCGCCGCCTCCTCAGACCCCAAGCCATCTCATATCAAGGCGAAAAGCACAAGCTCATGTCCCCCCTAAAGGAGTCGCCTGACAGCTGAGTCGCGTGAAATGTCATGGCTCCAGGTTTGTACCTTTCATATATACCTGTGTTTAAATTCTTGCGGTGCAACCTATATTTGAGACCGCGCTAACATAATAAATTATGCAGTGAATTCCGGTTTTTACCTCCTATTTTGACACTAATTACCCCATTTAACGGGATTTCATCCGTTTTATCTCATTTAGAAAAAGTGATGCCACAATTTACCCTGTTTAAAATTTTGTGTGCGTTCTAACGGACGGCTACCAATTGTTAGGTACTGCTGACATGCCACATCGACGAGTTTTCCATTGCCTATTTTTCTTCCAGTTGAAGCGGGTCCTCGCACACTAGTGCAGAACCGGGCTATAGCACCGGTTCGTAAGGCCCTTTAGTGCCGGTTTTGTAACCGGCACTAAATGGTGGGGCCTAAATGCCCCCCCCCCCCCCACCCCCCTTAGTACCGGTTCAGCATGAACCGCCACTAAAGGGCCACCAAATGGCACGAGCCAGCGCCAGGCGGGGAGACCTTTACTACCGGCTGGTAACACCAACCGGTACTAAAAGGTTTGGCGGATTTTGGGTTCATGATTTCTTTTTCCTTTAATTTTGTGTTTTCATTATATATATATATATATATATATATATATATATATATATATATATATATATATATATATATGGTGGGTCTATTATTATAACACCCTTAAGAGTGTTATTCTGATAACAAAATCTCTTATTCTGCTAACACCCGGACGCCCACCCCGAACGGACAAAAGCAAACAGCCCACCCCACCCACCTCCACCCACGCGCACCCCACTCCACACCTTCTTCCCGATCCCCCACCCCACCTTCTTCCCGCACCATCGCCTCCCAGCAAGCCACTGCCCCGGCCATCACCCCCCGGCACTGAGCCCCCCATCCCCACCTTCTCCCCGCACCGTCGCCTCCCAGCAAGCCACCGCCCCGACCATCACCCCCCCGGCGCGGCGCCCCCACCCCCACCTTCTCCCCACACCGCCACCTCCCAGCCAGCCACCGTCCTGGCCACAGCCTCCCACGGCGCCCCCCACGCAGCGCACGGGTAGCCGACCGTCGTCGCGCCACCCTTCAGCATGTCGCCGTCCTGCCAACTCTCCCCATGCCGGCAGGAAGCACCTGCCCGCGAGCACCGCGGCATCGGGCACCGCTATCCCCTGCCGCCCCGTTGACCTCCTTCTAGGCCGCGGCAACCGGATCCAGCCTTCCCCGCCCCTGCATCCTCTAGTTGCATCGCTGACCGGATCAAAAAAGCCCCCGCGGATCCGGCGTGGATCCACCGTCGCCGTCAGGAGCTGCTTTGGATCTGGGGAGTCCTGCCGCCTCCCGATGTAGGTGGAGTGCTGCGTCTCCGGATGCCCCTGCCTCCTACTCCGGCGACTCGCTGCTTCACGGAGCCCCGACGCGCCAACCACGCCGATGCACTGGCCTCCCCTGCTTTCTCCCCACTGACGAACAGACAACCACGCCATTGTTTGAGATTGTTGCAGTTCATTTTTTTATTTTTGGAGGAAAATTAGTGCTCTAGAGGTTCATTTTACTCTCTCTTTTTTGCAGAAAAAATAGGTGCTGCAGTCCGCCGGCCTCCTCCAACGGGGAATTTGGGCGGTGCACGGCCTCCTACCCCTTTGGGTGTTTTGCAGGTGAATACTGTAATGCCCGCCTGAAGAGCACTGCTGCTGGGTGCCCGTGGATCAGGGGCGGCTGCCGTGCGGTACTCCCCACAATGCCGTGCGGCAGGTTGGGGCATGAAGTGCAGCGGGGCGGCTACATGCTGCCTCGATCGAGGGATGCCCCTGGCCTCCTTTCCTCGCAGGCGCAGGCCACCACCACACCGGCCCGGGATCCCCCCTCCTTTGCTCTTCTCCCTGCTGTTCTCCGCTGAGGGCAAGCAGTGCAAGAGCAGCCCAAGAGTGTTGCTGGAGCAGTTAGCTACTAAAGTCACGTTGTAGTGTTTTTTTTGGAGAAAAAAATGAGTGGACTTCAGTTCGCTATTGTCCGTTCCTCCGCTCATCTTACTTTCTGTTGCAGGATAAGTGGACTTCTGTTCGCTAGTGGAATTCAGCAGTGAACTTGGAAGAGTAGTGTGCTTGATGAATAGAAGAAGTCATACTGTTATTGATTTGAGAGAAAAAATGCAGAACAAATTTTTGCCCAGGGCGAGGGGGCCCTCTCCGCGGCTTATTGAAGTTTGTTTTGCAGCTCACTGAAGTTTGTTTTGCAGCTCGCTTGCTGAGTGCAGTATGTCCGGCGATTGCGTGCAGTTTGGCAACGCAAAGCATTTGCATTCTCGCTATGTTAATGTGTGAAGTACATTTTATAAAGAAGTGTAGTTGGGTTGTATTTTGTGGGTGATTGTAATGTGGAGACAGAAAAAAGGACTTTGTGTGGATTACTTAGTTTGTAAAAAAAACTTTGTAAAAGCAGTGCGCTCGGTGAACCGAAGAAGTACATTTTTTCAAATTGTTGTACTTCATTGTTAAAATCTTTGTGGTTCCCTTATTGCAGTGCACACGAAAGTAAAATTGCATTGGGAGTTGCAGTGCACTTGGTTGTCGCGTACACACGATGATTTTCAGTCAGTTTGATGCAGTGCAGTTTCGGTCTGAAGCAGTGCACTTCGTTCGTTGCGTATCCATGACAATTTTCAGTCTGTCAAATACAGTGCGGTTTTCAGTCTGAAGCAATGCACGCATCTGTCTGATGCAGTGCATTTCGTTCGTCGCGTACGCATGACAATTTTTAATCTGTCAGATGCAGTGCGGTTTTCAGTATGAAGCAGTGCACTCATCTGTCAGATGCAGTGCACACGACGATTTGGGTGTCGCATAAAACAGAGTGTCCGCATTTTTGTAAAATCGAAACTGCTCTTAAACCATAAGGAATTAGCGGAAGTGTTCTACATGAAAAAGTTGCGCCTCTTCGATATCTTTCCAATGACGTATCGCTTAAATCATTTCGATCAGCGATTTGTAAAAATTTCGCGAAAAACGTTCGCTGCCTCTAGTCGTCAGTCGCACGATTTTCAAAATTAACTAAAAACCGTAAGGATTTTCAAAAATATTTCAACATATGAAAGTTGCGCCTCGTCCGTAGCTTTCCAACGGCGTACCACACGCCTCGTTTCGACAAACGGTTCAAAAACTAGAGCCAGAACAGTACCGAAAACTTGAACTTTTTTGAAAAACAGAATTCCGCGATTTAGTAAATTTGAAACTGCTCTCAAAACCATAACGAATTAGAGAAAATGATAGGTATGAAAAAGATGCGCCTCGATGATATCTTTCCAACGGTGTATCAATTGATTCGTTCCGACGAGTGGTTTAGAAGAAATCGCGAAAAATACTCGCTGCCACTCGTCATGGGCCGCACCATTTTTACAAATTGCTCTTAAACCGTGTGGAATCTCGAAAAGTGTTCAGCATGTCGAATTTGCACCTAGTCCATAGCTTTTCAACGATATATTACACGCCTCATTCCGATAAACGGTTAAAAAACTAGAGCGAAAACAGTACCGAAAAAACGCGTGCAGTTTTTTCCGAGGAGAAGTTCACTCGTGTGAGTACTACAACACATTTGATTCAAAGAATGACGTGCACTTGCGTTGAGCATGCAGTGCGGAAGTGTTATCAGAATAGTTATTCCGCTAATATTAGCAGAATAGACCGGCTATATATATATATATATATATATATATATATATGTATATATAGTGTTACTATTCATCACCCAGGGTGCAGAATAAGTTATTCTTCACCCGAGGTAATTTTACGATCATTTCATAATTAAATTATGTTTGGAATTCAAATAGTTACATTCCTATTGATTCACGACGTAAAATTTGACATAAGAAAATAAAAATATAGGTCATAAGACAAGAAAATTTACAGTTTATGTGTATTTTACACTATGTTTTTAAATTTGTAATTTTACATAACATAAAATATTTTTTCCGACGATTATATATTTTCTTACTGTCTCTTTTTACTTCAGAAATAAGGCAAAATTTACGAAATGTAAAATTACGGTCCATTGATAGTAAAATAGAGGGGGGTGAAGAATAACTATTCCTCACCCAGGGTGACGAATAGTCAATCCCTATGTATATATATATATATATATATATATATATATATATATATATATATATATATATATATATATATATATATATATATATATATCATCGAATGTCTCGCACCACACCATTCATACAGATACACATGTATATATACAATTTGGTATATACAATTTCTCCTATATGGAGGCATTACTACAGTAGCGGGTAATGGTATTCTTCTTTGGGATCTATGACCTGATCTGCCAAAAATCCCGCTATTTCCTCTTGAATTGCTCGTACGCGATCCGTTGGTAGGAGCTTATCCCGCACCTCATCGAACTTTTAAGAAGGAGATCAATATGCATGTATTAGTTGTGTGATTAGATATCAATAATGATGTAAAAATTGTGAATAGTGTTCTGGCAGACGTACTCATAGCTGTCTAGCAATGTGCTCCTTTCGGACGTCATCATGCGAATGTTCTCGCAAACATGGTATGCACATAATTCAGTCCCCAGCGCCTGCTTCAGGGCCTTTACGAGAATAAAATTCAATCAGATAATAATTAATCAAGCATGATAATTAATGGTATTATAACTAGAATTAAAGAGATGGTAGCTAGCTAGTACTACTTAATTACTTACCCTGGTTCGAAACCAATACAACTTTTCTTTCCATTCACCTGAAACCGTTTTGATGAACTTTTGCCAAGCCCTGCTCGTCGGCAAAGAAAATGAATAAAGAAGTTATTAATTAGTTGATATCAGGAAATGATGAACTAAAGAGGCCGACATATAGTTCAATAATGATTGAAATTACATGTTGACTATCCGCTTTAGGATTGAGTAGTCACTAGCTTCTTTAAGTAGTGAGTCTAGTACTTCAACGGTTCCTTCTTCAACTTGAATGACTAACAAGATCCAGTGGTAACTGCATGCGCATACTTTTGCATATATAAATTAAGTGGGCATGTGCCACTGATCAACTATACACTTATTAACATCTAGCTAGTAAGCAAAAACAAAATTTGTAGTAAAAGACAGTGTGGCTCACCGGAAGTTGTAAGGAAGCAGTATATCTTTATTGCTATTGAGGCGCTTCAAGAACTCTAGCATGTTTTTCTTTACTTCTTGTCGATACCATTCATATGTCCATGTCTCTTCATTAATGGTATTTGGGTCAATGAACCCAATGCCGTAGCGTCCAACTTTTTTCATTTCATACATCTTCATCCTGCATAATACCACAAAAAAAGAATATAGTGAGGATAATTACAGGTAATGGTCAACAAGAGCACTACAGCTAGCTTGAGACTTAAATTACAGAAAGAAATCACTTATAGACAATAGCAACTAACGATAGATTTGTCAAGTGCATCTTGATTGAATAACTGAAACATTTCTGTATACTCAACAGACAGAGCTGTCTCATGGAAGTAATGCTCTTCCTTGACTTTCACCATGAGGGACTCTCGATTGGCAGTCTTGGTAATTTCCATGTACCATTGATGCTATTCATACATTCTTGTTGAGAGCTTCTTGACCTCCACAGGCTTGACCAAAGGTTTACCGCGGACATATTTCCATTTTGTGTCCTCCTCTCTAATCGTATCCATGGGCTTGAGCTCTAGGAGTTGATAAACAGTGATACCAAGCTCTTCAGCCTGCCTTCTATGCTCGTCGGTTATTACCATCTGATCAGCGCCGGTACTCGCATGTGTAGGTACAATGAGCGGAGGGATCAATTGCACCGCCTGTTCTCCCAGCTGGGAAACGATTTTCCTGCTTTTTTGGCAGCTGCTTGGCTCGAGCTCGAGCTTGACCCCTTCTTTTGTTGTGCTCGATGTGCCTTCTTGATTTGGTGCTCATAGTCTGAGTCAACAGGCTTGGGAGCTGGTGCTTCAGCCGTACGAATAAAGTGGTCAACGACTTTATCAGGCACTTTCTCCTTTGGCGGCAGTGGCGGTTTTGGTCCAAAATGGGCGTCCACTTGGGCCTTCACTCCGGCTTCGTTTTGCTCGTCAGTCATGTCGTAAGCCCTCATCGGAAGAGGCGCGAGTCTAGGACCATATTGAAATCGCTTGCCTCCGCCTGTACCTCCTTTAACTCGACTTGTACCGCTACGCACCAAAGCTGTGGCGGATCTCTTCCACGGTTGCTGAGGCGGTGGAGACGACTGACGTGATTGACTTCGAGGAGGAGTGGAATGACGCGGTGCAGGACTTGGAGCAGGATGAGTGGCCTGACACTGTGTCGGACTTGGAGGAGAAGGAGTGGCCTGATGCGTTGGCGGACTTGAAGGAGCAGGACTCTGCTGAAGCGGTGGCTGATGACTTGGAGCAGCGGGAGTCTGCTGATGCGGTGGTGGACTTCAAGGAGGAGTCGCTGACGCGGTGTCGGTGGCCTTCGAAAGATGATGCAATCCTTTCTCCATAGGATGATACGATGTATGGCCTCTCTCAGTGTGTGCTCCTGGTCACCTCCAGGAATGTCAAGCTCTAGCCTAGAATATTGGTCCACCACTTCATCAACCACGACACGAGCATAGCCAGCTGGAATCGGGTTGCAATGGAAGGTTGCTTCAGGGGGATTTGTATAAGCAACGGCGTCTGCCACTTTCATGGATATGTTCTTCATTTTGAATTGTAGCTCACAATTAGTGTTCTCCATGATGTCATCCACAGGGTATCTATCCAGCAGTGCCTCGTCCGGGGCGGAACCCACGCTGGTTCTCGGCATGGATGGGACGGTGCTATCCAATGCTGGATCATCCGCTAGCTGCTGCCACTGGGGGACGGGCAGGCAACGGGGGCGGCGGAGTCGACAGGGACAGGGGCAGCGCAAAGTCGACGGGGACGAGGGAGGCGACGGGGGGCGGCGACGGGGTCGAAGAAGCAGAGGAGAAGAAAATGAAATTTTTGTAAGTGTTGTTTATATAGGAGGGGCCTTTAGTACCGGTTGGAGCCACCAACCGGTACTAAAGGTCAAATTTGGCCAGGCCAAGCGGCGGGAAGCGGACCCCTTTAGTAATGGGTGGTGGCTCCAACCGGTACTAAAGACCACCCCTTTAATACCGGTTGGAGCCACGACCCGGTACTAAAGGGGGGTGCTTCCCGTGTGCCCAGTGCAGAAGTTTAGTCTCACCTCGCTAGTTGAGGAGCGCTAGGACATGTTTATAAGCCCCAGCGCGGGCACTGCATTGAGCTCCTCTGAAATGCAGGACTTCTGGGCCTACCTCTCCTTCTCTGCGCTGTGGGGCCTACTGGGCTTGCGGGCCTGCATCCTGGCCCAACTACATGTTGGGTTTCTAGTCGTATGCAGGCCGCTATGGCCCAATAGGTGGGTTTCTCTGCCCTGTCATGTTTATATATTTATTTTTCTTTTCTTCTTTATTTATTTTCTTTTATTTCTGAGTTGTTTTTTTGCTGTATTTAGAGTTTCTTTGTGAATATTTTTGCTTTAGGTCCAAAAAATTACAAACTTTCTGTTAGTGCGAGTAGTTTTCAAATTTGAATAGTTTAAATTTGAATTATTTGAAATTTGTGTGAATCACTAGTTTGTGAAGAACTTAACTTCAAAAATAGATTTTCCAGTGATTCTTTTTTCTTATGTTTAATATTAGTGTGTTTTATCATTATATTCAATTTGGTAATACTTAGGTTATTTAAAAAAATGAAATGCCTTGTAATAGATGAGTTTTCGTTCAAAACCCTGATACTTCGAAAGAGATCATCCATTTTGTACACGAAGTGCATCCAGTTTTTGCCGTAACCCTTTCAACTTTTTTGCACATGCTATGTGGGTGAAATGATGATACCATGCCAACTTTCAACCTTTTCAGAGTTCGTTTGTAATGCTTTTCAACTTCAGGGTCATTTAGCCTCAAAAAATCAGTAAATGCATGAAAAATAGCAAATGATCTCAAAAAAGGTTTAAAATTGATGACATGGCTTTGAATGATGCATACTGAACGCACAAAAAGTCTGGAGTTGAAATAAGTTTAAAAAATGAAATGCCTTTGTAACAAATGAGTTTTCGTCCGAAACCCTGATACTTTGAAAGAGATCGTCCATTTTGTACAACAAGTGCAACCACTTTTTGCCGTAACCCTCTCGACTTTTTTGCACATGCTATGTGGGTGAAATGATGATACCATGCCAACTTTCAACCTTTTCAGAGTTCATTTGTACTGCTTTTCAATTTCAGGGTCATTTAGCTCAAAAAAGTTAGTAAATGCATGAAAAATAGCAAATGATGTCAGAAAGGTTCACGTTTGTCCGAAGCACAAAAGTACATGTTTCAAGTGCCAAAACAGATAAGCACCCTAACTATTACAAACATATACAAGTCCGGAAGAAAGTGATGACAGTGAAGCCGATCACATCCCAGAGTGGGATCTTTGGGTGTGAAACTTTTTCTTCGCGTGTGTCCCTTTGCGCCATAACCATGGACAATCTTCATCATTTAACTGGATGCTTGGGTCAATATTCACTCTGAATGGAGCAATTTCGTCAAACTTTTCATAATCTTCTGACATGTCTGTCTTGTCATCCACTCCGACGATGTTTCTTTTCCCTGAAAGAACTATGTGGCACTTTGGCTCATCGTATGATGTATTCGCTTCCTTATCTTCTCTTTTTCTCGGCTTGGTAGACATGTCCTTCACATAGAAAACCTGCGCCACATCATTGGCTAGGACGAATGGTTCGTCTGCGTACGCAAGATTTTTGAGATCCACTATTGTCATTCCATACTGCGGGTCTTCCATTACCCCGCCTTGTGTCATATTGACCCATTTGCACCGAAACAAAGGGACCTTCAAACCACGTCGCCAAGTTCCCATATGTCCTCTATGTAACCATAATATTTCACTACTAGGAAAATGCTTATAGGTAGACATTTAGCAGTAGCGTTGGTTAAAGACCCCATGCTACTGCTATTTAGCAGTAGCGCCGGACAACACCAGCGCTGCAAGCGCACGTTAGCAGTAGCGCGGGATTTCCCGGCCAGCGCTTCTGTTGATGGGCCACACCCTCGACCCACTATTGCAGCTTTAGCTATAACGCCGGGCCTCCTCCCCCGCACTGCCGCTAAGCCCACCTCTGCTTCCCCCGCGCCGGCCCGCGCGCCCCTCCCCTCTCACTCACTCACTCACAGATCGAATCCCTCAATCCCCCGATCCGGCCGCCGCCCCCACGTCCTACTCCGGCCGCCCCGGCCCTCTTCCCCCGTCGGCCGCCCTTCCCTGCGCCGGCCCTCCTCCCCTGCCGGCCGCTCCCCCGCACCGGCCATCCTCCCCCACCCCCCCGCACCGGCCCTCCTCCACCGAGAGGTACTCCTCCCTCCTTCCTCCTCCTCCCTCCCTAGTTATAGTTATTAGTGAGTAGTTATTTTGAATCCTATATAGTAGAAAAAATGTAGGTTCTTAGAATAATGTAGGTTATGATCGAACCCTAGCTAGGACATATTAGGTATGAACCCTAGATAATTCGTATGAACCCTAGGTTTTTAAATTTAGCTATGTTTTAAAGTTAGGACAGAAATTTAGCTAGGTTTTTAATTAGGTGTAGTTAATAGAATCTAGGTGTTTTAGGTGTATTTAACAGAATTTTAGGTGTTTTAGTTGTTTTAGGTGTAGTTAACAGAATTTTAGGTGTTTTAGTTGTTTTAGGTGTAGTTAACAGAATTCTAGGTATTTTTTTTAGTTAAAGCAATTGTTGTTATTTTTTTAGTTAAAGCAATTTTTCCTGTTATATGCAAATATGTAGTGGACATGCCATATTTTGAACATGTCACATTTTGGACATGTCATATTTTTTCGAGTGGCCTATGTTTTGCCAGAAATGTCAATTCGTTTACATTGTGGCAAATTTCAGGCGCTTGATATGTCCTGCTTTTAGCAAAGGTCATGCCGAATTTTACTAAGTGTTTATTAATTTTGTTTTCAAAATTAAGCATTTTGTTCTTGACGTCGACGATGCCTATCCTGCATCCTCGTCGTCGACTTGGCGGAGGACTCCTGCTTGAGCCGAGGGGCCATGTCCGGGACTGGGCTCCGCCGGGCTGGTACTGGGTTGTGCTACCTTCTGGTGAGCGCAGCTTAGTGAGCCAGCCCGTCGTCGACCTGGAGCGTCTTTGGTGGTGGTCACGTGGGCGTGCATCGGTGTAGAGGCTTGAGTCCCCCGCGCAGGTGGGACAACACCGTGTCACGGAGGAGGACCCACATGTCTAGCGCTACATGGTTGCGTTGGCGGACGGCAAGTTCTCAAATACCTGGCAGATTCTTTGGGGATCTCACCGGAGCTATGATCCGGTGATGGTTCCTTCTCTTTGGGTGTCCACCGCGGCCCACTGAACCTAGAGGAGCTATTATTCGAGATGTATTAGTGATATTATATGATGATCTTTGCTACAAACTACTATATATGTATTCGATGATGGATTATTAATTACCTATTAGTTATTTGCTTATTGAATGCAAAAGATGAGCGTGGTCTGTGCTGCAAACTACTATATATGTATTCGATGGTGGATTATATGATTATCTTTGCTACAAACTATGTTCGATGACGATCTTTGCTACAAACTACTACACACTACAAATTTTAGGTGTTTTAGTTGTTATATGATGATCTTTGCTACAAACTACTATATATGTATTCGATGATGGATTATTAATTACCTATTAGGAAATGTCTGACGACGAAAGGGAATTCGCTATGTGCGAGTACCGCGAAGATGAGCGCGGTCTGTGCGACAGGCCTCACCTGGTAGAAGGTTGGCGCTTCGACATCAAGCTCCAAGAGACCTTCGATGTTGAAATGGTACGCAACGACGACAAGTGTTTTTTGTTACTTTTTTGCAGGACTTCTCTGCTTCTTCAATGTTTAATTTCCATCTTTTACAATTTGAGTAGCTTATCCCATGCCATGCAAGACGCTATGTCTTGGAGAAGATGGGTTTTGAAGATCATGAAAGCATGGAGACAAAGATAATTCAACTAAGGACCCATCATGGTTATGATTTTGCTGTGAATCTATATAATTCTGTGAACTCATCCAATTTTGGTTGCCTGAATTGGGAAGCCCTTTGCAAGGCATATGATTTTCATGAGGGTATGCTTCTCACCTTCGATCTTGGTGATCCTGACATCAACGAAAAGAATATGACCATTTGGGTCCTTGTTGACACACTTCCATATCTACCGCCGTGTGAGTTTCTCAAACATATTTATTAAGTACTTTATATTGTTTATTTCAAAATAGTTGACAGCTTATTTCCATTGACAACTTATTATCATTCTTCAAAAAATGTACGGAAGATGGTAGACAGAACCTACTACTACAATAATGAAGCACAATTAACTTATAAGGAGAAAGATATCTTATCGCATTTTTTTACTGATCTTGAGAATTACAATAGCTATTATCGAATTCCTCAAAATTATGGTCAATATGTGCCACTAGTGCATGTGGTGTGCTACGGTAACATCAATGGAGATAGCATGGTAAGATTTTCTACTATTACAACATCCGTGCATCTTTTGCATAAATTCTTCTAAAACTAAACTACATTGCTAACTACAAAGTTATTACTATGTTTTTGAACAGAAAATCCCGATGGATTGTGTGCCTCTTCTTATGTTGCCGAGAGGTCGCACTGATGTTATGAGCTTACGGCCACCACGGCCAGGTCAGCCGCAGTATCCACATCACTCATGTCCATACCGAATTTCTAAAAGCGAGGAAGCCATGATAATAAATGATTGAAAAGAATGTTTCGACCATCATAGAGAGCTACTTGGAAGCAACACTGTGCATAGGCCAAGACTTGGAGACAGGATGATCTCTGTTCTTCATTATGGAGAGTCCATTTTCCTTAATGGAGAGTCAATGCCTATCTTGTTTTATGATATTTTACCTAAGAGAGGGTAGAGTAGGTCCTATGAGAGGAGTAGGTCGTAGGTAGAATGTGTTATTATGTGCTACAATGCGTTAGAATTGATGATGAGGAGGAGGAGTTGTGATTATGACTAGTGACCAACTTGTTATATGATGTCTCATTGACGAACATTTTTTGGTGGTGATGACTAGTGGTAATGAATATGCTATTTAAACAGACTAGTACATGATGAGTTGTTATTGTATAAAAGATATATCTGTTTAAATATGTACAACGCCAAAATATGAAAAAAACCATAAATTTTAGCAGTGGCGCGGGCCAAAATATTACCAGCAGCGCTTTCCGGAGGCGCGCTACTAGTATCTGAACATACCAGTAGCGCTGGCCTAAACAAGCGCTACTGCTAAAAAATAGCTGTAGCGCCATAGCAGTAGCGCGCCTGCCCGCGCTACTAATAGAAAAAAATCCAGTGCTACTGGTAAGGTTTTCCCAGTAGTGTGTCTCCTTTCCCGTCTTGGTTGCTGCATCAAAGCGGACCCATTGTTTTGGTTGGTGCTCTTCTTATCTTGGGCAATCGTGTAAAATGTATTCCCATTTATGTCGTACGCTTTGAAAGTCATTATATTTGAAGATGGTAACCGGGACATCAAGTACATGTCATCTTCAACAGCGGCGTCATGCATGGCACGTGTCTGCAACCAACCGGCGAAAGTCCCCGTTTGTTCACGTGTAATCCAGTCGTCAGACTTCTCCGGGTGTTTGTAGCATACAAAATTCTTGTGTTCCTCCATATACGGAGCCACCAAGGCAGAATTCTGTAGAACCGTGTAGTGTGCTTGAGTGAGAGAATGCCCATCCATACATATTATTTGGTCCGCTCCTAGCGTGCCTTTTCCTTCCATTCTGCCCTTATGCCGCGATTCAGGAACACCAGTCGGCTTAAGGTCAGGAATAAAGTCAATACAAAACTCAATGAGCTCCTCATTTTGGCGGCCCTTGGAGATGCTTCCTTCTGGCCTAGCACGGTTATGAACATATTTCTTTAAGACTCCCATGAACCTCTCAAAGGGGAACATATTGTGTAGAAATATAGGACCCAAAACGTTAATCTCTTCGCATAGGTGAACTAGGACGACGTGGATCATGATGTTGAAGAAGGATGGTGGGAACACCAACTCGAAACTGATAAGACAATGCACGAAATCATTCTCTAACCTTGGTATGATTTTTGGATCGATTACCTTCTGAGAGATTGCATTGAGGAATGCACTTAGCTTCACAATGGCTAATCGAGCATTTTGCGGTAGAAGCCCCCTCAATGCAACCGGAAGCAGGTGCGTCATAATCATGTGGCAGTCATGAGACTTTAGGTGTATCTTTTCCGTGCTAAGATTTCTTTCTCTTCTTTGCTAAGATTTCTTTCTCTTCTTTGCTAAGAGCATAGCTGGCATGACCCTGATGTATGCTGTCTTTTCCGTGCATACGATGCTGGTCCTCCCGTGCCTCCGGTGTATCTTTTGTCTTCCCATACACGCCCAAGAAGCCAAGCAGGGTCACGCAAAGATTCTTCACCACGTGCATCACGTCGATTGCGGAGCAGACCTCTAGGTCATTCCAATAGGACAGGTCCAAAATACAGATTTCTTCTTCCACATGGGTGCGCGTCCATCAGCGTCATTCGGAATGGATTGTCGGCCAGGACCCTTTCCAAAGATTACCTGCAAATCCTTGACCATATCATGTACATCATCACCAGTACGGTGGCTAGGCTTCATCCGGTGATCCGCCTCACCTTTGAAATGCTTGGCCTTCTTTCTTACGGGATGCCTGCTCGGAAGAAATCGATGATGGCCCAGGTACACATTCTTCCTACAATTATCCCAATATATACTGTCGGTATCATCCAAAGAGTGCGTGCATGCACGGTATCTCTTATTTGTCTGACTTGAAAGGTTACTGAGAGCAAGCCAATCATTGATGGTCACAAACATCAACACCTTTAGGTCAAATTCTCCCTGTTTGTGCTCATCCCACGCACGTACACCTTTTCCATTCCACAGCTGTATGAGTTCTTCAACAAATGGCCTTAGGTACACATCAATGTCATTTTCGGGTTGCTTAGGGCCTTGGATGAGCACTAGCATAATAATGAACTTCCGCTTCATGCACACCCAAGGAGGAAGGTGATACATACATAGAGTCACAAGCCAGGTGCTGTGGTTGCTGCTCTGCTCCCCAAAAGGATTAGTGCCATCTGCACTCAGACCAAACCATATGTTCCTTGCGTCACCTGCAAAGTCCTCCTAGTACTTTCTCTCGATTTTCTTCTACTGTGACCCGTCAGCGGGTAGTCTCAACTTCCCGTCTTTCTTACGGTCTTCTGTGTGCCATCGCCTCGACTTGGCATGCTCTTTGTTTTGGAACAAACATTTCAACCGTGGTATTATAGGAGCATACCACATCACCTTGGCAGGAACCTTCTTCCTGGGGCACTCACCCTCGACATCACCAGGGTCATCGCGGCTGATCTTATAGCGCAATGAACCGCATACCGGGCACGCGTTCAAATCCTTGTACTCACCGCGGTAGAGGATGCAGTCATTAGGGCATGCATGTATCTTCTGCACTTCTAATCCTAGAGGGCAGATAGCCTTCTTTTCTTCGTACGTATTCTCGGGCAATTCGTTGTCCTTTGGAAGCATATTCTTTATCTTTATAAGAAACTTTCCAAATCCCTTGCCAGATACACCATTCTCTGCCTTCCATTGCAGCAATTCCAGTGTGGTGCCCAGTTTTTTCTTGTCAGCTGCAATTCAGGTACAACAATTTCTTGTGATCCTCTAACATGCGCTACAACTTCTTCTTCTCCTTTTCACTTGCGCGGTTTCTCTGTGCATCGACAATGGCCCGACCTAGATCATCAGCGGGCTCATCTGATGCCTCTTCTTCAGCCTCTTCCCGCATTGCTGGCTCAGCTTCTTCCCCCATTGTTGTACCATCGTATTCAGGAAACCCATGGCCAGGATAGCTATCGTCATCCTCCTCTTCTTCATTGTCTTCCATCATAACCCCTCTTTCTCCGTGCTTGGTCCAAACATTATAGTGGGGCATGAAACTGGACTCAAATAGGTGGACGTGAATGGTTTTTTAACTTAGAGTAATTCAGACAATTCTTACAGCCAGCACATGGACAAGGCATAAAACCATCCACCCACTTGTTTGCCTCAGCTGCTTCCAGGAAAGTATGCATGCCATCAACAAACTGGGGAGAGCATCGGTCATCGTACATCCATTGCCGGCTCATCTTCATTACACAACACCAAAAAGATCAAATTAATAGAAGTTCATGCATAAATTAAAGTTCATACATAAAGTTCATACAACACTTATTCTCATAAAACGAACATACAAATAACTCTCTAGCTAAAGCATTTAAATGCAACAACAAATGCGATCAATATCACAACTAAGGTAACAATTGATCCAAGAGCATAATGATACCAAGCCTCACTATCAATGGCATATTTTCTAATCTTTCTAATCCTCAAGCGCATTTTCTCCATCTTGATCTTGTGATCATCGACGACATCGGCAACATGCAACTCCAATTCCATCTTCTCCCCCTCAATTCTTTTCAATTTTTCTTTCAAATACTCGTTTTCTCTTTCAACTAAATTCAACCTCTCGACAATAGGGTCGGTTGGAATTTCCGATTCACATACCTCCTAGTTAAAAATATTAATGTCAACTTGACGGGCATAATTTGTCATGAACACGAAATGCAACAAATAGTTATAAAAGAGAATATACCACATCCGAATCATAACCCGGATGAGGGCCGACAGGGACGGATATCAGAACTATGGCAGTATGAATAACAAACAACGTACAGGTAAGATAATTATGCTAGTAACTATATATCTAAATCACACAAACATGGTTTTTTAATATAAAAAAATAAGAATGAGAGGCACACCACAAGGTGGTGCCAGCGACGGGACGGTGCGGACGGTCGACGGTGGTTAGGACGGAGACGGGAAGGCACTAAGTAAACCACACCTACATATGCAAACTAAGAGTTATTTTGAGCTCAAATTGCATATAAATCAAATAAACTACCACATATAATTCCTCCCAAATTACTAAAACCCACAAATTAATCACTATATAAATCATTGCAAGAGCTAATCTAGCAATGAGAGATGGAAAGGACAAAGTTGCTTACCTTTGTGATCACTTGAATGGATGGGGGCCTTCAAATCTTGACAAAATTTGGGCAAAATGTGTGATGAGCTCGACGAAGAGGGCAAGAACGGAGAGGAAAGGGGAAAGGGGAAAAACAGTGCAAGCTCGATCGCAGGTGGACGAAGGGTTTATATAGGATGATCTTTAGTACCGGTTCGTGGCATGAACCGGTACTAAAGGTGTTGGAGGGGCCCCATACTGACAACATCCTCCCACCACTCTCTTTAGCACCGGTTCGTGGCACGAACCGGTGCTAAAGGTTCGCAATAAGATGGTACTAATGAGAGCGGCCCGCCTAGCCATTGGGCCCTTTTTCTAATGAGCTGAACATTAGGCCCTTTTTTCTACTAGTGACCTAATCCACACTATGACCCTGAGTTCGCATACCGAAGAGTCTAATTAGTAGGCATCCATGGCAGATCATGTTATTAACACCTCTAGTTGAACTTGTGTGGTACTTTCCTCTTTTCAGTACTTCGTTGAACTATGTGAATTAGTAGAAATTCAACTCTAAAAGGCACATGTTGTATCTTTTGCCGAGTGCTGGACTCGGCAAAGGTACCCTTTAACTAGTGCAGCACTTGGTAGCTATGGCGCTTGGATGCCCACTATGAACATCAACCATGTGGTTTGCCGAACTTGTGAGTACATGATAGTCCCCAAGTGCAGGGAATCATCGTAGCAATTCCCAAAGGTGGAAGTGATAAGTATGGAGTGTCGAACCCACAAGGAGCTAAAGGTAAGATAAATATTCTCTCAAGCTCTATCTGCCACTGATACGACTCTACGTGTATCGAACGTTTGCTTCCAACTAGAAACTAGAAATAAAACTATGTAATGGGTATAAAGAGGATAACTTTGTATGATAACGGAGAGACAAAATATAAAAGTAGGTGTTGTTATCATAAAGTTAGAATACATTACTAAATAATATAAATAGCGAGTGTGGAATAATGGTGGATCAGTGTGCGGAATTGTCCTAAGCAATTGTTAACAAGATCGATAGTCGTCATTGCAATTTCATATGAGGGAGAGGCATAAACTAACATATCTTTCCTACTTGGATCACATGCTCTTATGATTGGAACTCTAGCAAGCATCCGCAAATACTAAAGATTCATTAAGGTAAAACCCAACCATAGCATTAAAGCATCAAGTCCCCTTTTATCCCATAGGCAGCAACCCCCTTACTCGGGTTTAAGCTTCTGTCACTCTAGCAACCCACTATAAGTGAATCATGCACATATTGCAACACCCTACAGCGGGAATCCCTCACGCTTGCGCGACACGGAGGGCACCATAGGACAGCATCAAAATAAAACATACAACTCATACCAATCTAGATCATCAATCAACTCAAAGACAAAAGATATCTAGTCAAAACATCATAAGATGGCAACACATCATTGGATCGTAACTTGTGGCACAAAGCACCATGTTCAAGTAGGGATTACAGCGGGGTGTGGGAGAGTGGACCGCGTAAAAGAGATGAGGATGGTGATGATGATGGTGATGTTGATGAAGACGATCACCGCGGCGATGATTCCCCTCCCGATGGCACTCCGGTGCCACCAAGAGAGAGGAGGAGAGGTTCTCCCCCTTGTGCTTCCTCCTCCATGGCGTTCCCCCTCTGGTCCTTCGCCTTCAAGGCGATGATGGCCCCTCCGAGATCCTCCTCCATGGCCTCCGGTGATGATGTCTCCCTCCGACAGGGTGCCAGAGAGGGCCTAGATTGATTTCTCGTGGCTACAGAGGCTTGCGGCGGCGGAACTTCCGATCTAGCTTAGTTCCCGAAGGTTTCTCTATTTATAGAAATTTTTGGCGTTGGTTTCACGTCAGGGAAGTCTCCGGGCTGTCCACGAGATAGGGGGCCACGCCCTAGGGGGGAGGGCGCGCCCCCCACTCTTGTGGGCAGCCCGGGACTCTTCTGGCCCAACTCCGATGCTCCGTGGTCTTATTTTGGTCCATAAAAAATCCTCAAAAATTGGCACGTCAATTGGACTCCGGTTGGTATCCCTCTTCTGTAAAACACAAAAACAAGGAGAAAACAGAAACTGGCACTGGGCTCTAGGTTAATAGATTAGTCCCAAAAATCATATAAAATGACATATAAATGCATATAAATCATCATAGGAGGATAATATAATAGCATGAATACTTCATAAATTATAGATACGTTGGAGACGTATCAGCATCCCCAAGCTTAATTCCTGCTCGTCCTCGAGTAGGTAAATGATAAAAGAAATAATTTACGAAGTGTGAATGCTAGAAGGTGCACAAGTTTGATCAATGATAATTTGAATCACCTTTTCTAGCATCAATATGTGTCATAATAGTAGCTTATCTCATAAAACTTTTCATGATCAAGTAACAATCTATTCACAATGTCAAGTGTGGTTCAGAAACTTCGTTGAGAACTAACAAACTATGATCTCAGTCATTGAAGCAATTGCAATTTATCATAACATCAGAAAGAGTCAAGAATAGAGCTTTTCAGCAAGTCCACATACTCAACTATCATATAGTCTTCTACAATTGCTAACACTCACGCAATACTTGTGGTTATGGAATTTCAGCCAGACACTGAGAAAGATAGGGGCTTGTTGTGTTGCCTCCCAACGTATTCACCTTTAGGTGATGTCAACAATAATAGCCCATGCTAACTTACATCCAATTGGATATATATATCATGATCTTTCAAACACGAAGAGCTTGCCAAAGGATAAAAATGAAAAAGGGAAAGGTGAGGATCACCTTGACTCAAGCATAAAGTAAAAACATAAAGTAAAAGATAGGCCCTTCGTAGAGGGAAGCAGAGGTTGTCATGCACGTTTAGGGTTGATGCAAAAAATCTTAATGCAAAAGAACATCACTTTATATTGCCCCTTGCATGTGGACCTTTATTATGCATTCCGTCGCTTTTATTACTTCCACAACAAGATCGTACAAAGCTTATTTTCTCTGCACTAATAAGTCATACATATTTAGAGAGCAATTTTTATTGCTTGCACCGATGACAACTTACTTGAAGGATCTTACTCAATCCATAGGTAGGTATGGTGGACTCAAATTGCAAAACTAGGTTTACGGGTATTTGGAAGCACAAGTAGTATCTCTACTTGGTGCAAGGAATTTGGCTAGCATGAGGGAGAAAGGCAAGCTCAACACGTTTGGAAGGTCAATGACAATATACTTTAACTGAGATGTCGGAAAAAGTAAACCATTACGTTGTCTTCCTTGTCCAATGTCAACTCTTTTAGCATGTCACTTAATGAGTGCTTCACAATCATAAAAGATGTCCAAGATAATATATTTGTATGTGAACCTCTCTTTCCTTATTACTTCCTATTAATTGCAACGATGACCAAAACTACGTTTGCCAACTCTCAACAACTTTTATGCCTCATACTTTTTATGTGTGAAGTCATCACTAACCATGTTATAAGCATATGAAACATATAAAAATTCAGATTTATGAAATTCAATTCATTCCCCCATTTACTCATAGGATATACATGAAGCGCATGAGTAAATGACAAACTACTCCAAAAGATATGAGTGAAAGACACTGAGTAGTCAAATAATTAACTAGCCATGGGAGGGTTCCCTTTTTTATTCAATATTTCAGATCCAATGATTTTATTCAAACAACAAGTAAAACAAAATAAAATGAAATTGCAAGGATAGCACAACTCATGTGAAGAAGCAAAAACTTAGGTTCAACCGATACTAACCGATAGTTGTTGAAGAAGAAAGGTGGGATGCCTAACGGGGCATTCCCAAGCTTAGATGTTTGAGACTTCTTGGAATATTATCTTGGGATGCCTTGGGCATCCCCAAGCTTGAACTTTTGTGTCTCCTTAATTCTTCTCATATCATGGTTAATTTCTCTTTTTATCAAAAGCTTCATCCACACCATACTCAACAAGAACTCGTGAGATAGGTTAGTATAAACCAATGCAAAACCTTATCATTTTTTACTGTAACAAATCACTAGAATTATTATTCAACATTGCATACTAAATGCCTCTGCATATTTAATACTCCAATCCTCAAATAGAATCGTTAAACAAGCAAACATATGCAAACAATGCAAACATAACAGCAATCTGTCAAAACAGTACAACATGTAAAGAATGCAAGAGTATCAATACTTCCCTAACTCGAAAAATTATGAGAGAAAATTCCCACTGTAGTATATTTATCAGAGCTCATTATTCAAAAAGTTTCAACATTATATCATGCTCTGACTTTTCTAGGGATTTTTTGCAACAGCGGTAAACTTTCTGTTTTCAAACAGCAACATGTGTACTAGCAAAATAAACATGGTAAAGGCTATCCTTGACATTTTTATTGAAAATAAAGGTGCAAAACGCTATTATAAATAACATCAAGCTAATACTAACAAAAGAAAATGACGCTCCAAGTAAAACACCTATCATGTGACGAATAAAAATACAGCTCCGAGTAAGATGTACCGATAGTTTTGAAGACGAAAGAGGGGATGCCTTCCGGGGCATCCCCAAGCTTAGGCGCTTGAGTCTTCCTTGAATATTACCTTGGGGTGCCTTGTGCTTCCCCAAGCTTAGGGACTTTCCACTCCTTATTCTCCTCATATCGATATCTCACTCAAAACTTGAAAACTTCAATCACACAAAACTTAATGGAACTTTGTGAGATAGGTTAGTATGATAAAGAGTAAACCATGCACTTTGGTACTGTAAAAGAAAAGGTTCATAATTGTTTTCACATAATGCCTACTGTACCATATCATTTCTGCCATTTATATTGAGAAATATAAGCCATAGAAACTAGAAAACAAGCAAACTATGAGATGAAAACAGAATCTGTCAGAAACAGAACAGTCTGTAATGATCTGAACAATAAGCATACTTCTGCTACTCCAAAAATTATTAAATAAATTGGTAGACGTGAGGAATTTGTCTATTAATCTTCTTCAAAAATAATCAACTCAAAAGCACTCTTCTGTAAAAAAATGACAGCTAATCTCGTGAGCGCAAAGTTTCTGTTTTTTACAGCAAGATCACATTAACTCTCACCCAAGTCTTCCCAAAGGTCTTACTTGGCACTTTATTGAAACAAAAGCTATAAAACATGATTAATACAGTAGCCTAATCATGTGGACACACAAAAACAGTAAGGGTAAATATTGGGTTGTGTCCCAACAAGCGCTTTTCTTTAATGCCGTTTAGCTAGGCATGATGATTTCAATGATGCTCGCATAAAAGAAAAGATTTGAAACACAAAGAGAGCATCATGAAGAATATGACTAGCACATCTAAATCTAACTCACTTCCTATGCCTAAGGATTTTGTGAGCACACAATTTATAGGAACAAAAGTAAACTAGCATAGGAAGGCAAAACAAGTATAACTTCAAAACTTTAAGCACATAGAGAGCAAACTTGACATTATTGCAACTCCTACAAGCACATATCCTCCCTCATAATAATTTTCAGTAGCATCATGAATAGCAACTTTGTTCTCATACTCAATTGGAACCTCTTCCGAAATAGTGGAATACTAACTAAAATTGACACTCTTCCAAATCCACTTTCATAAATTTCGTACGAAGATTCAACACCCTCCAAGATAGTGGGATCACTAATTCCTAAAGTTGACACTCTTCCAAAACCACTTTAAATAATAGTGTTATTCATACTCCAAAATATATAAGTGAAGCACATGAATTATTCTATAAATCAACGAAGAGCTATCTCATACTAGCATGATTCTTAAAGAAAAACAAAAACACAAAGGGCACAAACAATGTGAACAAATCAAAAACCGAGGTATACCGATATTTGTTGAAGAAGAAAGATGGGATGCCAACCGGGGCATCCCCAAGCTTAGATGCTTGAGTATCCTTTGAAAGATTTACTTGGGGTGCCTTGGGCATCCCCAATCTTGAACTCTTTTCTCTCTTTATTCTTCTCACACCGGTAACTCCTCGTTCTTTAAACACTTCATTCACAAAAACTTAAACAAAAACATGTGAGATCCGTTAGTATAATAAAGCAAACTACCACTTTAAGGTACTGTAATTAACTCATTCTTTGTTTATATTGGTGCTAAACCTACTGTATTCCAACTTCTCTATGGTTAATACCCTACATACTAGCCATAGATGTATCAAAATAAGCAAACAACACACAAAAAACAGAATCTGTTAAGAACAGGACAGTCTGTAGTAATCTGGAAGTTTAGTAAACTTCTGTAACTCCAACAATTATGAAATAAATTTTATAATTTGAAAATTTTGTACAGAAGTAATGTGCAAAAAGTTTCAGACCCATTTGACTTTCCAGTAAAAAATGTAAATTCATGCACTAGAGCCAAAGTTTCTGTTTTTGTTCTGCACAAAGTAAGCAAGCAATCTTATCATACTAAAACCAAAGCTTGGCACATTATTTTTATAATACAATAGATATATACAAGGGAATAATTATTTACAGAGAAACTTCCATGAAAAATTCTACATTGTTCCCCTGAGCATGATCACAAGTGCTCAAGGTCGACCCTCACTTCTTCAATGCATCTTTCCAATCACTTCTCTTTTTGAAAAAACCTTTTTAGGCATGAGAGGCAAGTAAATATTTTTTGGTATTTTCATTCTTTTGAATTTTTTTGTATGTTTCACCCACAACTAAACAGAAACAAAAAGGAAAAACAAAAAACACTTAGTGAAGAAAGCAAACAAGCACACACGAGAATATCAACCCCACGCTATTGCTCCCCGACAACGGCGCCAGAAAAGAGCTTGATAATCCCCAAGTGTAGGAATCATCGTAGCAATTCCCAAAGGAGGAAGTGATAAGTATGGAGTGTCGAACCCACAAGGAGCTAAAGGTAAGATCAATATTCTCTCAAGCCCTATCTGCCACTGATACGACTCTACGTGCACCAAACGTTTGCTTCCAACTAGAAACTAGAAATAAAACTGTGTTGTGGGTATAAAGAGGATAACTTTGTATGATAACGGAGAGCTAAAATATGAAAGTAGGTGCTACTATCATAAAGTTAGAATACATTACTAAATAATATAAATAGCGAGTGTGGAATAATGGTGGATCGGTGTGCGAAATTGTCCTAAGCAATTGTTAACAAGATCGATAGTCGTCATTGCAATTTTCATATGAGGAAGAGGCATAAACTAACATATTTTTCCTACTTGGATCATATGCTCTTATGATTGGAACTCTAGCAAGCATCCGCAAATACTAAAGATTCATTAAGGTAAAACCCAACCATATCATTAAAGCATGAAGTCCCCTTTTATCCCATACGCAACAACCCCCTTAATCGGGTTTAAGCTTTTGTCACTCTAGCAACCCACTATAAGTGAATCATGCACGTATTGCAACACCCTACAGTGGGAATCCCTTATGCTTGCGCGAAACGGAGGGCACCATAGGACAGCATCAAAATAAAACATACAACTCGTACTAATCTAGATCATCAATCAACTCAAGGACAAAAGATATCTACTCAAAACATCATAAGATGGCAACACATCATTGGATCGGCATAAAGCACCATGTTCAAGTAGGGATTATAGAGGGGTGTGGGAGAGTGGACCGCGTAAAAGAGATGAGGATGGTGATGTTGATGAAGACGATCATCGCGGCGATGATTCCCCTCCTGATGCCACTCCGGTGCCACCAAGAGAGAGGAGAGGTTCTACCCCTTGTGCTTCCTCCTCAATGGCTTTCCCCCTTTGGTCCTTGGCCTTCATGGCGATGATGGCCCCTCCGAGATCCTCCTCCATGGCCTCCGGTGATGATGGCCCCCTCCGGCAGGGTGCCAGGGAGGGCCTAGATTGATTTCTCATGGCTACAGAGGCTTGCTACATATATCATTACAATGTTCCACTCGATGGATAAATTCATATACTTTTTCTAGGAAGATGATAGCACACTTGCAAAATGCAAATTTAAGAAAATAAATATGCTTCTAAAGAAAGACATCATGTGCAATATAAATAATATGCATATACACTATACCAAGGCAAACCTCCATGAAGATTGGGAGGTGCCGAATGCCACAAATTATGCTTGATCCTTGGATGGTGGTGGCAGTGTAGAGTTGTTGGCGGCTTGTGGAAGCACCATGACTTGTTTCTACAGATCCTCAAGCTTTCCCTCATTATTTCTCATAAAGTGGTACATCACGTCCACACTGCAGGAGAGATCCATAATGGACTTCGTGTGATCTTCATTGATTGATCTTTCTACTTTAGATTCTGGCAAAGAACTTGGAAGTACATGGTTCATAGATAGTGTTGAAGATGAGGGTCCTTGTCCTGATATTTTATCATGCTGGCAGGCTTTCTTTCGTAACCCAGACACTTTTCGATCTGGTCCACACATCTCATAGTTGAAGTTCTCCATAGATTTCCACTCCCCTTTCTTCTTTTTGGACAATGAAGTTATCTTTGCCAGAGCTTCCTGTAGCCCATCCATAATCTCCTCATCGTGGACCATCCATCACCGTAATCACTTTCCCCGTGAGAGCTTTCATAGTCCCATAGAACTTCAAGGTTGTCGGAGTAAGTCTGCCAAGAATCCAAGGCAGCTACCTACTTTGTTTAAAGTGAGATAATCAAGGTTCTAATTTTCAATTAAAGTTCACCAAGGTTCTTGACAATACGTCATTAAACCAGACAATAATATTCAACCGCACATAAATATTGGCGCAGGTAAAAAGAAAAGAAAAATTATGTCAAATACCCACAAACTTGAATGACTTTCACTAATAGTTTAAAGCAAAAAATAAGGTCATTTTTGCCAAAAGAAACAGCCAAATAACCAAACATTTGGACATTTAAGGATTAAAGTTTGTGAGTATGGCCAAAACATGCCATCTGTTTATGTATCAGTGTATATCTATTAGTGATTATGTGAAAGATTTAAGCATTCAAAAGGTATACATTTCATGAATTGGTTGCATGCATCTTTTCATACCGACATAAGGAAAGACACGCAAATCATATATCAAAAAACCTTATGAATGAACGCATTACATCTAGTAACACATTTCACATTTGTGCCGCTTTGCGTGGACCAACAAGCTATTTAGTATCTGTGTTTTCTATAATAGTATTGTGCAGTAACACTTTCCAAGTGTGCCAACCATTGTACTAATGAGGATTATTATGACCTTTTAGGGTATCTATCAATCCAATTGGTTTTGGTGCCAACAAACAGATGTGCATATCTGTAGACAGAAGATGCATTTGAGATTTATGATAGGCAAAACATAAGATACAAGACCGATGCAATTCTATTACATACCGTAAGATTAGCAAAACTCTTCGCCAAGTTACCATATATTATACCTTAACATGGCACCAAAACTGAAACTAGCAATACTTGTTCGTACCCAAGGGGCCTCATCTTTCAAGAAATTTTTGTCTGCAAATTGACAATACTATTTCTTCTTCTTTTGCAGGTATTCACAATACTGATACTATTTCAAAGACATCAACACACGCATATTCAGTCAAAGGAAGCCTAAATTTAATTTATAGTAAAGAGTGAGTCAGAAGAAGTCCATAGTATTACTGGTTAATTAGTGGTCTCAAAGAAGACACAATTTGGTTTGTATTCATTTGTGGTTTAAAAGCGGTCACACATTAATGCATGTTTAATTATGGTTCAAAAGAAGACAATTTTTAGTAGGATGGTGTCATGTGATTAAAAAGTGTTCAATGGATTTTAGATATTGTTGTAATTAATAAATTTCATACATTACAAAATCATGTGAGCAAAAAAAGTGTGCGACAAATTCTTAAAAAGTTCATTCAGATTTACTTGATAGTAAATGGATTAAAAGTTGAATTAACACTAGGAATGCAAAAAAACAACGTTTTGACAAATAGTGCAGCATGTTAGGGATAAAAAAAATCTTTACATCAGAAGTTTATTCTTTCAACTGTACTGGTTTAGGCATCCCAAATATTTATTACCTCAATATATGTATCCCTGGCTCATGGGTAAAGAGATGTATGCCAGGAGAAGGCAAGATTTGTAACACTAGAACTGATGCAAAATATCATGCTTCATCTCCAAACATTTTCCGTAGCAACACACTATGCTCGAAGGGCGCCTGGACATCGTGGAACGAGGCATGGATGATCTACATAGCTTGTGAGTGGGAAGGGATCACTATCCCCGCGCCTCATGTGGGACACAACCACGTAGCCGTGGATGCACAAGGAGGTCGGGATATCGCTCGACTTGAGGAGGGGGGCGATACGGAGGAAAACTCTGCCATAGCCGATTTGCGTATCTATGACCTCTGCCACGGCCACGGTAGAAAGACCATGGTCCTGGCACCTGCTCTCTCTCTCTCTCTCTCTCTCTCTCTCCAACAAAATGAAATGAGCTCTGCAGCTATCTCACATACACCATGGTGGACTATCAGACAACATTTATTAGTATAACCGAACGAAGGAAGGCACGCATGACGGCTGTACAGCGAAGGGATGTTGTTGAAGGCCTCCTACTAGAAATGGGAAGTGGGCCAACTGCCTCTGGCCGCTGAAAGAGTTGTGCAAAAACTAAGAGTTGCAAAAGTGAAATGTCAAAATTGGCATAAGAAAAATTGGCAAAATATAGAGTGGCAAACAAAATTTTCCCTTCTAAATCTCACCTTCTCCTCCTCCTTCCTCCATTACCACTCCCCCCCTCTCTCCTCTACCGGAGTGAAACACAAGAAGAGAGCGAGTAGAAAGGCAGACAGACAAACACCCGACCGAGAATTTTTTACTTGATTGATGGGCAGTGGATTTTTCCACTTGTGGATCTGAAAGATACTAGATTTGTTTGTTCATTAGTGTAGTTGAATCTCTCCTCTCTCTTTATTTGCTCGAATAAAGAAGAATTTTTTTCTCGTTGCTTTGCTTCCGCGTTGATTTTCCGCTGTGTGTTTTGTTGGTGGTTGTGGACAAGAGCCATGTACTCCCTAATTAATGAGTTTGAATACTTTTATATTTGCTCGCTAATTAATGTCGGTAAACACCGCAAGCAGCTCAAAGAGAACTGTACTTTGATTATTTTTACTGCATGAGGGCTTCATGTACTGACGTTCCCATGTTATCGTTGTGAGATGATGAGGTACTTCAGCTTATAAGATCAGAGCAAGATTTAGTAATATGAATATTAGCTAGATTACTAAGATGGTAAGTTCATAGACCACAACATTGCTGAAGAGGAGCAATTCATAGATTAGAAAATATTCATGTAACTACAAAAGTGTTTCTCACATTTTTTTCAAAGAAATTCATGTAATTTAAAAAGTGTTCGTCAATTTTCATAATGTGTTTGTCAATAGAAAAAAACATTACTAGAAATCGATGTAATAAAAAAAAGTATGATACATTTATGGAAATTTTTATGTAAATGAAAAAAAGCGTTGAATGCATTTTAAAACATGTTTGAGTTTTTAGAAAGTGAAATCAAGTAATAGATAGTCAATATGTTTTAGTAAGATGGTCATGCGATTAAAACGTGTTCAATGGTTTATAAAATATTCTTGTAATTAAAAAAATTCAGGCATTACCAAATCATGTAATTAAAAAAGTGTGTGACACATTCTTAGAAAAATCATATAATGTCAGATTTACTTGTTATGAAAAAAAAGTTAAAGGAGCACTAGAAAGGCAAAAATAAAATAAAATAACCATGTTAAGACGAATAGAGCAGGAAGTTAGGGATCCAAAATGTTCACATTTGAAGTTTATTCTTTCAACTGTGGTTGTTTGGAATCCCAAATATTTATTACCTCAATATATGCATCCTTGCAGGGCGTTATGGCGCCACCCTGCCTGGGTTCTCCGCGCCTGAGTTCTCCTCCGCTGGCCTTCCTGGGTTCTCCTCCGCGCGTGAGTTCTCCTCCGCCGGCCAGCCTGGGTTCTCCTCAACGCCCCTCCAGGGCAGCCGCGGCCAGGACTTGGTCGGCGGCCGCGGAAGCGACAAGGGCGACGATGACCAAGGTGAGCACCAATTACTAAATCTCCATTCTCCTCCCAGTTAATGGCTATACCCACGACGTGTTTGGTTGGGACACTGGTAACGTATTCACGATGGAGGGAGTTCGCCGGTGTCGTTGCCCACGGGGGAGAATGGAGAAGACCGGCTGCCGGAGTTCTCGCCGACGGAGTCGGCAGAAGAGATCTCTGGCGCTGCTGAATACTGCTCATGGTGAAGAAAATATCTGACGAGCAGAGAATAGAGAGAGGGAATCGATAGCGGGCGAGAAGTGTTATTCCATCTCAGGCCAATCGCTGCTCCGATGCGCCCTATTTGTATTACATGATTGCTTCTTGGAAACGGACATGTTTTCCTAGGATTCACTAGCCACTCAGATTTCATGGTGTTATTATAAGGGCATATTGCATGCCCGTGGGTATTTAGAGAGCTTGATCAGATCTTTAAGATTTGCTATACTATCCCACTCTGATTCTGGGCCTCCACTCTCACCATCAGCTCCTGGTCTATCCCCACATATGCTGCGCAGTTCTGTCTGGACCTCCCATGCCGTGATCTGATATGAACCTGTCTGCTAGAAATATTGCGGCAGTGTCCCAGGGCGATGTTGCAATAGGACCTGATTTGGCTTCTGTCTACTTGTCTGCTGGAGATCTCCCAACGCCCTCTGACCAGCTGTTGTTGGGAGCCCAGCCTAGCTGTAATATAAAGAATATGGTGCCAGTTGTCTCCAAGTAAGCATTGTAGCTGAATCTTGCTTTGATCATTCGGACGTTATAACCATCTTATATCGTCTTCCCATGCAGGGTTGCTACTTCTACAGCCAAGCTACCAAGCAGACTGCAAGTAAAGCCAAAGGACAACCTGACGTTTCTGTTGTTAGTTCGAAAGGTATTATATTTCTTGTAAAATCATCAAAGTAGAAAAGACAGGGCAAGGATTGATGAACTGTTGCTTTCCATTGTTTGTAGCCACTGAAGAAGTGATTACTGTGGATGATGCTGAAGAGTATGTTCAAATGGACGTTGATGCTCCTAGTCGAAGGAGAAATCCTGTGGATATGGACATCGATCAAGACATGGTACCAAAATTTCTGGAAATTCAGTCGGATGCAAGTGTCGGAGCGCTGACCGATGTTGTACAAGCCAGTCCAAGTGCATTGGCGGTTACAACGCCCCGACCTTCAACGCCTCCCACTATTCCTTATGTATTGTATCCGTTGGCCAGCACTCTAGAGGACGGGGTTAGTACCAGCGAAGAGGCCATGACTCAAGCCGAGCTAATGAACCTCAAAGCTGAAGGATTCACTCAATTCAAGTGAGGCTCTGAAATCTCATCCCCAAGAAAGTACCACCGTAAGTGCCGACCATTTTCATTCGGACGTTCAACTTTTTGACTTGTCATCTGAGTAGCGCCTGATATGTTTTCTTCCAGTGGGGGCGCGTTCAGTTCACATACTAGGTGTTGCCTCCGAGACTCTGATTGATTGTTGGCAATCAATTAGAGTCTATACGGTTAGTTTATTTCCTTCTTCATAAATCTAGAACCGATATCTTAAATTCATGACTCCGGCTGATTGTTGACAATCAGTTAGAGTCTACATTACTAGATTATTGTTTGTCTTTGAAATTTTGGTCAATCCCTTTGAATCCATAGTTTCTCTCGATCACTATATTACTAACTGCTATCTCATGTCTTTTGAGTAGAAATACTGTGAACTGGAATCCAAGCATCTGGCATTGTAGGAAGAAGTAGAAACTCTCCGTGCGGAACTGGAGAAAGAGAAAAAGAAGAACGAGAAGTAGGAGAAGGAGAAAGCTATCACGGGATGTAAATTTTTCATACCAGGCACCCCATGCCGGGCCACAACAACCAAGATGAGCACACAATCTTCTCATCACGATGGTGACTACTGAGTGTCACTCCTCGTAATCTTCTCTATGGATCTCTTCTGGTCATCTATGGGTGTTTTGGTTTGATCTTTGGTAGGATAGATCAGCTTCTTGCAAATGGAGAAGCTTTCAAAATACTTCCTCAAGTCCGAAATGATCCCTGATTGTATTACATGTTTGCTTCTTGGAAATGGAGAAGGTATACTAGGATATTCACTAGCCACTCAGATTTCACTTGGGTTTTCAGAGGGCTTGATCAGATCTTTTAAGATCGGTAATATTATCTGACTCAAAACCAAGTGTCGTCATATAGTTCCTTATGTATTAGCTTATTGAATATATTAGTGCCTCCATTTCACCTTCTTTGGCGCTTTATACTTTTTCAGTTAGTGTTTCGTATCTATAAATACAGATGATTGTTTGTTCATTACTCGCTCCCGCTGTTGAACTAGTGCTTGCATAGACTAACCTTGTAGTGCATAGAGCCTATTTACTGTTATTTTAATGCATGTGTTGCCTATAATCAGTATGTATATTGTATATATACATAGATCTCTCATGCCCCTATTCTGCAAGCGGCGCCACATCTAGGGAAGCGGAAAGACCACCTAGCATTAAACACTAAGTTGTGTTATGACTAAATAACTAAAATCGTTTATAATAATGTAATCACAGCTCATAATTCTTCTCCTTTTTTGGGAGCTTATAAGATTCACTAGTTGTGATGCTGTATACAAAAGTAATATTACTTCTGAAAAGATTGGTTTAGGGGTTGTTTTCATAATTCCATGTTGAACTAGGTCTAGGTCAACTTAAAGGGATGGTTACAACTAATTCCATGATCTTATTTAAGTTCATTGGTCTTATTCTTCAGGTCAATTACGAATTATTAGTTTACTATGGTGCTTATGTTTGTTAGTGCCTTTTAGAAAGGTTGCTACATTATTAACCTGTAGGATATGCTTATGAAGTTTTTGTGCTGTTCCATAGGATACATTTCCTAGTGCATAGGAGGACCTAATAAAACTTTGGAAGTTGTAACCCAAAAAGTTGCTAGTTTGCAACTTCATTACAAAGTAATTTCTTCTACCATGGAAACTATTGTTTATTTGGGAAGCAAATAACTTCCTCGATGTTTCATTTTGTTTTTATGCGGTGCATAATATACCTTGATAATAGTAATAATTTAGTTCATTGGTTAAGAATCATTGTTGTAGCATTCTGTCCCAGTAGAAAAATGTTTATCTTTAAAGTACGTGATTTCCCAATATACCTGTGGAGAACATGACCGCATGCACATTCTTAGTCGTGCTATTGCTAGTTTGGTACATGCTGTATATTATTTCAGTTTTATGTTAACCCCTATATGTGACTTGTCAAGATGATTTCCTACAACGAGTACAAAAAACTTGAAGAGAAATGAACTTTTAAGCACATGTGTTTTAACATGTTATGTATGTATGTGTCGTTATCTCAAAGTCATTTCTATTTTCAAAGTGTAGAGTTCCAAAACAAGTACTCCCAGAAGAGCAAAGGTGGAGAAGCAAATACCTCATTTCAAGATCACCTCTCTCTCCCAAAAATTTCAAATCATACTACATATAACGTGAGGAACAAAACAAGTAAAGAGATGCTTGATGATGAAATATTTGATATCCTTGCAGGGCGTTATAGGTGTGTGTATCGTCTATACAGGTCCTAATGGATACTCTTAAAAAGAATTGAAACAATAACCTGAAATTGTTGATAAAAAATCATCACTGAAATTTTGTGACAATCCTCCACTCGTACATATTGAGGCCAACTCAATTGTTAATTTTTGGATATGTTATACATGAAACCCTCATCTTAGGACCGTGAGATCTATGAATTGCCGCTCATTAATTGAAACTATCTTCAGCTACAGAATCTCTGAATTTATTCATCGGCTATGTAATCTATCAACATCTTTGCATCCGAGATGTATGAGTCAAGCACCATCAGCTATCGAATCTCAGAATCTAAAGCCGAAGTAATGCATCACCTCACGCAGGCGAATTGGGCACTTTGACTCTTGATAGAACCACGGTTTGATGCACAGGATGTGGAAAGGCGTGGGTGTGGAAGCGGGGCAGAATGACGATCTCCTCGTCACCAGGCTCCAACTCCAGCCAATCGCGCACACCAAGCAGGGTACCGCCTCTTTGCAGGCGCGTATTAAGTTCTGTGGATGGCTGAAAACTTGACATACCAGTAACAACGGCAGGTGGATGTCAACGTCAAAGCAGCGTAGGACGACGTCCTGAACGCTATCGATTGTGCGGCCGATGACATCGGTGAAGTCCCTTTGCCGGTGAAGATGGTACCCCAGGTACCGGGTGCGAGGTCGTCCTCGCCGGTGACAGGCCCGTCAGCGAGCATACATGCAATGGATGAGGTCACGGCAGGCCTCGTAGTTTCGGAAGACGGCAGGGTCCGTGCCCGATCGACGCGGTGGTCGAAGGGCGCTCGGTCGTCGAACGAGGCGTGGATGCGTAGGGAGCTCGGGAGATGGCTTAGCTTCAGGCGGGGAGCAACGCGCAGGAGAACTCTACGGCAGCCGTAGACGTCAGGCTCCGTGACCTCCGCGGTGTGCGGCCACGGTGGGAACTGTTTGCGCCGAGCCCTAGCTTGCTCTTTGCGCCGGTGCCCAGTTCCCTCTCGCTCTCTCCCTCTCGCACGAACAAAGATAAAAGAAAGAGGAGATATAGGACACGGTGGGGTTTTTCGGTGCGCATACGCCTGCCGCAAGGCAGTCTTTTCCTCGAGCAACAACTCGAGACACATACACCTGAGCAGCACAGTAGAGGGCTTGTTATACCAGGCTAGCACACACGCCAGCACACTCACGCACACATGCAAGATCAACCGGCCACTAAGCCAACTAACTAGCATGAACACACGGACCCACGTCTCCATGCATGCACCGCACTAGCTAACCTTACGAAACGGCCACACGGACTCGGCCGTCTCCTTCCATGCATGTAGGTAGCTACAAACAAACACAACGCGTACCATGCACCATCACCAGCTAACAGCTAACAGTAACCCTAACCGACGCAAGATCAAGACTATGGCTAACAGTAACACCATGCACCATGGCCCCGGCGCCTGCTCTCTCTCTCTCTCTCTCTCTCTCTCTCTCTCTCTCTCATGAAACGAATTGAGCTCTGCACCATGGAGGATCGTCGGACGCGATTTCTTATAGCCAAAGGAAGGAGGACGCATGACCGGCTGTAAACTGACGGGATGCTACTGCGGGTAGCCTAGTGGAAACGGAAAGTGGACCCACAGTTTGTGACCGGTTGTAAACGACGAGCTTCAAGACTTTCCTTTTTGCTCCCTATAATTAATGTCGGTGAAGAATGGATACAGTTTAGAGACAACCAGGCGATTTAATTTGCTGCCCTAGGGCATCATAAACTGATGTGCAGGGCAAAATGAAAAATATAACCAAAAAGTGAAACAAATTCAAATAGTAATTAAACTCCTCGTGAAAGGGTTTCACAGAACAAAACATTTAGTTAGCGCCCAATGCGTAGGTGCTATGCGTCATGTCGTAGCGCCGTTCTCACATGCGCTAACTATATAGCTAACCATATGTAATAATGTAGTCAATATATTTTTGTTAAGATGGTCATGTGATTATTAAAAAGTGTTCAATGATATTTTAAATATTCATGTAATTAAAAAAATCCATGCATTACAAAGTCATGTAATTAAAAAAGTGTGAGACATTCTTAATAAATCATATAATTACAGATTTATTTGTTATGAAAAAAAATTAAAAGATGAAGGAATACTAGAATTGCAAAAGAAAAAACGTTGCAACAAATAGAACAGCATGTTAGGGATAGAAAATGTTTACATTAGAAGTTTATTCTTTCAACTATAGTGGTTTAGGCATCCCAAATATTTATTACCTCAATATATGTATCCTTGGCTCATGGGTAAAGAAATCCTTGGTTCACGGGTAAAGAAATATATGCCTAGAGAAGGCAAGATTTGAAACACTAGAGTTGATGCAAAATATCATGCTTCATCTCCAAACGTTTTCCGTACCAACGTAGTAGGCACATCAACCTTCTCCCAGGGGTACGGCGAGGAGCAAAAGATGCGATGTTACTCTGAGCATCACCTAGCTCCAAGTCCAGCATACATGTGACGCACACCATGCTCGGTATCGCAAGAGCTCCAGGAGCGGCAACCTTTTTCCATGCGCGGATTAGGGCATATGTCTCGCAATAGACCAAACATTCCTGGAGTTTTGACAGTAGGATGTCAATGTCGAGGCACTGGACGAGCCCCCATGGCTGTCGATTTGGTGGTCGATCACGATGGTATTGTACATTGGCGGGTGAGCCAGATCCCCTAGTTGGCCAATTGCTGGGGCGAGGTCGTACTCGGTGCTCACCGGCCCATCGACGAGTATCCTGTGGATGAACCCACGACAAATCTTGTAGTTTTGGAAGTCGCAGTGTCCACGACCTCGACATTGTGGTCGAAGGGTGCCTGGTCATCGTAGAACGACGCGAGGATGATGCACATCGCTGTTCAGAGGGCCTGGATCCCTCTCATGCGCCTCCCATGCGGCACAACCACGTAGTTGTGGATGCACATGGAGGTCGGGAGATCGCTCTCCTCGAGGAGGGGGGCGATGCGAAGGAAAACTCTCCCATAGCCGACGACATGCATTGCTGTGACGACTGCCATGGCTAAGGTAGCAACACCATGGTCCCGGCGCCTGCTCTGTCTCCCCAAGGAAACGAAATGAGCTCTCCTGTCATCTCATATGCACCATGGTGGACTATAGAGCCGAAAACAATGGGCGTAAACTGAAGGGATGTTGTTGAGGGCTTCCTACTAGGAACAGGAAATTTTGCATGATGAGTTTGAATTTTTTTTCCATTTGCTCCCTAATTAATGTCGGTAAAGACCGCAAACAGCTCCCTAATTTATTTAGTGCATGAGGGATTCATATACTGACGTGCCCATATTATCATTGTGAGATGATGGAGTACTTCAGCTTATAATATCATAGCAAGATTCAGTAAGATGAATATGACATAGATTACTAAGGTGATAAGTTCATAGACCTCCTTGTGGAAGAGGAGCAATTCATAGATTAGAAAATGTTCATGTAATTACAAAAGTGTTTCTCACATTTTTACAAAGAAATTCATGTAATTTAAAAAGTGCTTGGTCCATGTTCATAAACGTTTGTGTCATTAGAAAAATAATCATTATTAGCAATAGATGTACTAAAAGAACTGTTTGATACATTTATCGAAATTTGGATGTAATTAAGAAAGTGTTGAATGCATTTTAAAATATGTTCGAGTTTTTAAAAAATGTAACCATGTAATAAGTAGTTAATATATTTTAGTAAGATTGTCATGTGATTAAAAAGTGTTCAATGGTTTTTAAAATATTCTTCAAATAAAAAAATTTCATGCATTACAAAATAATGTAATTAAAAGAATAAACTTTAGATGAACAATGCGCAGGAGAACTCTCCCGCAGCCGTAGACGCGGTGTGCAGGCACGGTGGCAACAACATGCTCCCGGCGCCCGCTCTCTCGAGGCGATAGACGTCGTGGTCCACCGTGTTGCGGACGGGGACGGGAATCGCCTCCTTGGCGTCGAGCTGGTTGATGAGGTCTCTAGCGGAGCGCCAGATGTTGCTGCCGACCGCTTCCTGGCCGGGCAGACGCTTGCGCTTGAACTGGCAGATGTCAGGGCCGGACTTGCCGTGGCCGTAGGTGGCGGAGACGACATTGTAGAGGCCGTCCTAGACACGTGCTTCTTCATGAACCTTTGCAACGACTACAGAAAACTAAACCGAATGAAATCCTCAACTAAACGCTCACATCTATGGTTATGATGTCGATCCCAGACTCAACTCATGCAAATACGGTTTCAGGCTATAACTTGCCGACTACAAAGTGCAAACACGGCAAACCAGGCATAAGAAATACAAGCAAACAGTTCAGTTTAAGGTGTCATAGCGCTGCGTCCATCCAATGATAGAATCAATAACAATGACAAAAAGGTTCATGACAACTGAAAATGAAGGCGAAACGTTCATGACAATTGGAAATGAGGCTAAACATACAGGAAATGTTGCCGTTCGATCACTGATCGACGTCGTAATTGATGCTCAGCTCGCTCACCGGCGGGTTGGTCTCCATAGCGGAGACCATAAGGTGGAGGCACAACTCGTCTTCGTCGCCACGGACCACGAGCTAGACTAAGGCGTTCGGCGCGAACCTGCTGTGGCTGATGTAGGCTGCGATGTTCTTCCTCTTGGACACGTCGAGCACGTACGTCGGTGCCGGGCACTGTGCGAATCGAGGCGGTTCCTCGCCGTCGTCTGGAAGCGCCGCCATGGGGGCGTACCCCGACTCAATCCACCTCGGGGGAAACTTCCGCGGCTCGATGAAGCGGGCCCGCTCCTCCGTCAATGTGCCGGTATTGGCATTGGCATTCGCGTTGGCAATGCAGAGGTGATCTGCGGGAAGCACGTCCCCAATGAACTCGCAGAGGCATGCGCCAAGCTGGATCAGGTCCACTTCGTCTTGTTGGACAGGAACACCACCAGCCGGTGCCTCATCCCACGCTGGGTCATCTGGTTGGGGCAGTTCACCGGGCACCCGCACGACGCGCCACACTCATACACTGTTGGAGTTCCATATTCGGTTCGCATGGTTTCCCAGTACTCAAGTGGTTCCGAGTGGGATTAGTCGTTTCTAATAGCTGAGTTCTTTGCCGTGGGGTGTGGTCGGACTTCCTATCAACCTGGCTGTTGGGTTACCCACTATCGGTCCCATTTAAACTCATGGAATTGAATTTTCCCCTTTCTGGATTACTCATGGATTTAACCGGCCACGCCTAGGCACGGGCGGTAATGTGCAGACGGTACGCTGATGCAGGTTCAATGGTCTCATGGGTCGTCCGACGAAGGAATATGAAGGGGCGAGCGGCGTCAGCTGATGTGATGGCCCACTATGACTGATGATGGCGGCCTAGTGCCCTAGTTGTCGCTGGGGACGCTCGGCCGTTTGCTGGCACAAAAGAGAATTGGATGGGATGAGCGGGCCGGGTGACATGAGATGTGAAGGCGATGGAGTGAAATTATGGGTCATGCAGTATTGGGAAAGTACCAGGGGAGTTGCAACCCCCTTAAACTTGGAGCGTTTTTTTATGAACTATTGGACCAAGTAACCGTTTTTGTAGGGTTTGATTGGTAGGACGGTGCGCTTGCTGGCATTTCTTCCCGTCGGCCTGCTCCAAGATAAACTATATATGTAGTATAATTTACTGTGAATTGTTTGGCACGCTACATCTACCGTTGTTTTATTCTTGAATCTTCAAAATAGATGACAAAATTAGTTTGAAAAAGGTGAAGAAAGCGATGCCTTTGTGTGTCTCTAAAATGGAAGTAGGTATACGCGGACATTTCGATATTCCTTTTACATATGCCCTACAGAAAATTGGACAGATAATGATCTGCAATTTGTTAGAAAAACATTTTTTCCCGATATACACAACCTTTGGGCAAAATTTTCGAAGAAGTGGTAAAGCCCATCCAGATCCAGGCACACACAGCCGAGGCTTTATTGCCCTTTCCGGCTTGTGAAGTCCAACCCCTAGAATTACGGATTCTTCCACACCCGCCACTTAGACGGCGGTCTCTGTTTCAACAAGCTGTCCAGGGCCGGGAGATGCCTCTCTGGTCGACGCTTCGCTCCCTTTCCTTCGCGGGAGCTACGCTAGGGTCAAGCTGAAACAATGCTGCATCAGCCTTCTCCTCTGCAAATGCTGGGAATCACAAGAACACGAGGAATGCATTTATATCTTGTGCAATCCTGTGACGGGCAGTGGATCGTGTTGCCTCCTATAGTATGCCAGGATGAAGAGGATTATGAACCTGCGCATGTCAAACTGGCACAACCCTTCCTGGATTTTTTTGACGAGGCCGTTCCGTTCCGCTTTGTGGTGTTTACACCCCTGGTAGAGTTGCACGACGATGTGGCGATATACTCGTCCGAAACCGGGCGATGGACTCAGAACTGCCGTGAGTGGGGCGACCAGAGAGTATCCTCCTTTTACTGCAAAATGTGCCTTTGTGAATGGCATGATGCATTTTATGCATTTGGTGATCGAGGGACCCATTATAGCTGCGGTGGACTCAAAGGGGGATGTTTGTGGGGAAATTGCTCTCCCGGAAGTAAAGGAAGAATCTAGGTCTGATTATAGCTCAATTGGATACTCTCAGGGGAAATTGCATGCTTGGTACATGGTTCCTTATTATTACCAACTCTTTGTGAGGGTACTTGAGGATTATGCTACTGAAGTGTGGACCCTAAAGCATACTATTGATGTTCCCCAAATGTTTAGAAGGGAATATGCGATAGAGGATTGTGACGAAGAGGGCAAGACCTTTAAGTATGAGATGTTTGCAATTCATCCGAATCGTAATTTGATTTTCATTACTGACTGGAAGGAGGTGAATCTGTCGTATGATATGGATAGTAGGGAAGCACATCTTATGTGCAATTCTGGAGATTTCATGTGTGGTTTACCTTATATTCCCTGTTTCACAGGTTTGGTTGGCGGATGATTGCTGAAAGTCCTTGCTGCTTCATGCATTTAACATGGTGGCACAAATGCCTTTGTAAAAACTAGTTGTTGGATGTGCGTGCGTGTGCCTAATGATCTATTTCCGTGGCAGCATTCCAAAACGTGCTTTTCACGGTGCATGCCCTTTTGTGGCTTTGAACAATGTTGGTTAGCTTTACATATTTTGTAAGCGACAAGCGATCCAATCGATAATGCCTAGTTGTATGAATGACCTAGTCCCTTATATATTTGCTTTTAGGTAATACTAATTGCTGTTGTCACTTGATATCTGTTATTGGTAGCTGAATGTAAACAGATGTTAGTTTCATTTATGAATCCTTCATGGCCTTCCATCGATGACGTCAAATAATATGGATCTCTTTATATGGAACTCCTTTTATATAGATTGCACAATATGCAGCCTAACATATCTAATGAACATCATTATTTTTCATTATATTATTCAGTAGAGAAAACAAAATAATTCTGTTTGTTGCCAAGACTATTAAGCGCTCTTAAGTCTGCCATATGTTGCCTACTACTTAAGGACCCCCCTGGTGTGCTCGTAATCTTGTGTTTTCATTGAGTTTTCCATCAGATCATGACCAATATTTTCCTACTAGAATTCTTGCTATATTGTTGAATTTCTAGGCTGTTGTCAAACTAAACCTATTTTGGAAGAATCTTAAGATTTTTGTTGACCATGATGTAGCTTAGTACATAATTTTGTCGTCAACTACCCAACGTTCTGAACTTTGTATTGAGTGCACATTGAATTCTGAACTTCTCACTCTGAGTGGCTCTTTGTCAGGGACCAGCAAAACTAAACCTATTCGAATTTGTTGTTGTCCCCAAAGGTTGTGAACTTCTCACTCTGAGTGGGTCTTTGCCAGGGACCGGCAAAACTAAATGGGTAAAAGAAAAACAAAGCTATGCCTAATCAGACATGGCATGTAAATCTAGCAAAGGTTACTGCACGTTTGGATTACGGGCAAGCGCTTGCCTTGCCTCGCAAAGCAACGAAGCGAGGGGTTTGGTTCCCCGGCAACTCATCTTGTTACCCGCAGTTTCAAGTTTTTTCCTCGATTGTGTGAGAAAGCCAATTTGGATACCAACTGGGTGGAAGGATTTCCTTGCCCAGCGAGGTGAGCGGGCGAGAGATCCACAGTTGCTAATTTTTTACTAGAAGCTGAGCTTCTATCACCATTCCTTAAAATAAATATCCACATCAGATCAAGGTTTTCGAGTTGACGAGTCGACGAGTCGTTCTGTTAGCGACTCTTGACGAGTGGTGCCATGCCGATCATCTAGTCGAGGTATTTGAGTCGACTTCTAGTTACGACTCATTGACTGGTCGTTCAACTTGAAAACAGGGCATCAGATAAGTTTTGCTGCTCCTGTCAGTTATTTCAAAATAGTAATATGGACCTGCCATTTGTAGATAGTAGGTACTACCTTATCTTATTGCAACCAAAGTCAATGGTGTTGGCTTAAAATGATGTATCACTATACTACATAGCATTACTGGTCACTACTCACTTCGGTTCCTATAACTATATATCTTTGGCCACATTCGTATAGATTCAAAAACTACAATCACCTTTACCAGGTTGAAAGCATTTAAGTGTAGAAATACAGTAGTAAAAAATTTCTTTTATTTTCTCAAGTGGCAAATGCTTTGAAACAGATTCTCAGACAAAGACGCTAATAGTGAGACAAGCGGAGGGATTTGCAATCTGGACTTTGATGACCCATCTAGAATTAAGCTAGGCATTAAGAGAAATTAACAGTTACTCACTCCGATCCAAATATGAATTCTTCTATCTGATATAACATGATATCTAAATTCCTGACAACTTCTTAGTAATCCATGTTACCCATCTAATTAACAAATCTGATCTAGATAAGAGCAAGTGGTTTGTTGTCTAGGCTGACACACTACTAATTGCTAGTATTATTTAGATGAATTCGGGATAAGTGATATTTGCTCATATCTTCTGCAATTTTTCCCACAATCAATAATGCAGTAGTGGTTAAATTCCTGTATGGTTACTACCAACTGCTCACTTTGCTCTTTGTAACCTTACGCGGATACCAAGAAGCGGAAAGGTGTGGTAGCACCCGGGGATGCCGACCCCCTTTTATCTGGCCATTCACCCTTGATGAGACGGGTAGCTCTCCTAGGCCTGCTAATCAACCTTCTGGTACAGGACCTGGTGAAAATCTCTATGGGCTAGTTGCTGCACGGAAGGTGCTGATAAACCAGGTGCCTAGACACCTGGGTGCTGAAAAACCAGTCCCACCTCCAAAATATTAATTACATCGGAATTTATTCTTTGTTTCTTTTTTGCGGGGATTTATTCATCTACTATGTAATCTATCAACATCTTTGCATTCGAGATGTATTAGTCAAGCACCTTGAGTTATCTAATCTCAGAATCTAAAGCCGAGGTAATCCATCACCTCATGCCGACAAATTTGGCACTTTGAATCTTGATAGAACCACACTTTGATGCACGGGATGTGGAAGACATTAGTGTGGTGGCACGATAGTCTTACGTCTCCTTGTCACCAAGCTCCAACTCCAAATGGCGAATTGCGCACGCCAGGCCGGGTACCGCCAGAGCTCCTACAACAGTCTCCGCCTCTGGATGGCTAAAAACTAGAGATGTGAGTAACTACGACAGGTCGATGTCGATGTTGAAGCATGGGACGACACCCTCAAGGTTATCGATATAAATGCATATAAATCATCATTGGAGGATATAAATTCATAGGAGGATAATATAAATCATCATTAGAGGATAATATAATAGCATGAATACTTCATAAATTATAGATACGTTGGAGACGTATCAGTACATGAACTCGGCAAATGTTTGATGAGAGCCGTAAAACTCAGCAAAACATGCCACATTTGCGGAGTTTTCCACGGAAAGCTCTTTGCAGATGTAAAACTCAGTAGAACAGTTGCACGAAAAAAATCATTTTTGAAAATGTGTTTTCCACGGGAAACTCTTTGGAGACGTGACCCCAATATGACGGAGTGGTCAACCCTGAACGATAGTGCCAAGGGGCTCCTAGATGCCCTGTTCCACGACACAAGATATCGGCAGAAGGTGTATTTGCCGAGTATTTTTGATTTGCTGAGTATTTTGTTAACAGCTCTCGGCGGACCTTGGCTTGTTTCGGGCACACTCTGTTCCCATGTAGTGTACTCGGCAAACATTTGTTTTGCCGTGCCCCCATGGGTGGGAGCTCGACTCAAAGCTTGGAACTGGGCAAAGACAAAATATTTCTAGTAGTGAATGTTGGAAAGGACTTTACCTACTAACCAAAGACGAGCCAAAAGAATTAGGAGTGTAAGATGATAAGCAACAAGTATTAACCTGATGTCCAAAACATCACATATATCATTACAATGTTCCACTCGATGGATAAATTCATATACTTTTTCTAGGAAGATGATAGCACACTTGCAAAATACAAATTTAAGAAAATAAATATGCTTCGAAAGAAAGACATCATGTGTAATATAAATAATATGCATATACACTATACCAAGGCAAACCTCCATGAAGATTGGGAGGTGCCGAATGCCACAAATTATGCTTGATCCTTCGATGGTGGTCGCAGGTAGAGTTGTTGACGGCTTGTGGAAGCACCATGACTTGTTTCTAGAGATCCTCAAGCTTTCCCTCATTATTTCTCATAAAGTGGTACATCACGTCCACACTGCGGGAGAGATCCATAATGGACTTCGTGTGATCTTCATTGATTGATCTTTCTACTTTAGATTCTGGCAAAGAACTTGGAAGTACATGGTTCATAGATAGTGTTGAAGATGAGGGTCCTTGTCCTGATATTTTATCATGGCGGCGGGCTTTCTTTCATAACCCAGACACTTTTCGATCTGGTCCACACATCTCATAGTTGAAGTTCTCCATAGATTGCCACTCCCCTTTCTTCTTTTTGGACAATGAAGTTATCTTTGCCAGAGCTTCCCGTAGCCCATCCATAATCTCCTCACCGTGGACCATCCATCACCGTAATCACTTTCCCCGTGAGAGCTTTCATAGTCCCATAGAACTTCAAGGTTGTCGGAGTAAGTCTGCCAAGAATCCAAGGCAGCTACCTACTTCGTTTAAAGTGAGATAATCACGGTTCTAATTTTCAATTAAAGTTCACCAAGGTTCTTGACAATACGTCATTAAACCAGACAATAATATTCAACCGCACATAAATATTAACGCAGGTAAAAAGAAAAGAAAAGTTATGTCAAATACCCACAAACTTGAATGACTTTCACTAACAGTTTAAAGCAAAAAATAAGGTCATTTTTGCCAAAAGAAATAGCAAAATAACCAAACATTTGGACATTTAAGGATTAAAGTTTGTGAGTATGGCCAAAACATGCCATCTATTTATGTATCAGTGTATATCTATTAGTGATTATGTGAAAGATTTAAGCATTCAAAAGGTATACATTTCATGAATTAGTTGCATGCATCTTTTCATACCGACATAAGGAAAGACACGCAAATCATATATCAAAAAAGCTTATGAATGAACGCATTACATCTAGTAACACATTTCACATTTGTGCTGCTTTGCGTGGACCAACAAGCTATTTAGTATCTGTGTTTTCTATAACAGTATTGTGCAGTAACACTTTCCAAGTGTGCCAACCATTGTACTAATGAGGATTATTACGACCTTTTAGGGCATCTATCAATCCAATTGGTTTTGGTGCCAACAAACAGATGCGCATCTCTGTAGACAGAAGATGCATTTGAGATTTATGATAGACAAAACATAAGATACAAGACCGATGCAATTCTATTACATACCGTAAGATTAGCAAAACTCTTCGCCAAGTTACCATATAGTATACCTTAACATGGCATCAAACTGAAACTAGCAATACTTGTTCGTACCCAAGGGGCCTCATCTTTCAAGAAATTTTTGTCTGCAAATTGACAATACTATTTCTTCTTCTTTTGCAGGTATTCACAATACTGATACTATTTCAAAGACATCAACACACACATATTCACTCAAAGGAAGCCTAAATTTAATTTATAGTAAAGAGTGAGTCAGAAGAAGTCCATAGTATTACTGGTTAATTAGTGGTCTCAAAGAAGACACAATTTGGTTTGTATTCCTTTGTGGTTTAAAAGCAGTCACACATTAATGCATGTTGAATTATGGTTCAAAAGAAGACAATTTTTAGTAGGATGGTCTCATGTGATTAAAAAGTGTTCAATGGATTTTAGATATTGTTGTAATTAATAAATTTCATACATTACAAAATCATGTGAGCAAAAAAAGTATGCGACAAATTTTTAAAAAGTTCATATAATTTCAGATTTACTTGATAGTAAAAGGATTAAAAGTTGAATTAACACTAGGAATGCAAAAAAAAAACAACGTTTTGACAAATAGTGCAGCATGTTAGGGATAAAAAAAATCTTTACATCAGAAGTTTATTATTTCAACTGTATTGGTTTAGGCATACCAAATATTTATTAACTCAATATATGTATCCTTGTCTCATGGGTAAAGAGATGTATGCCAGGAGAAGGCAAGATTTGAAACACTAGAACTGATGCAAAATATCATGCTTCATCTCCAAACATTTTCCGTAGCAACACACTATGCTCGAAGGGCGCCTGGACATCGTCGAACGAGGCATGGATGATCTACATAGCTTGTGAGTGGGAAGGGATCACTATCCCCGCGCCTCATGTGGGACACAACCACGTAGACGTGGATGCACAGGGAGGTCGGGATATCGCTCTACTTGAGGAGGGGGACTTTACGGAGGAAAACTCTGCCATAGCCGATTTGCGTATCTATGACCTCCGCCACGGCCACGGTAGAAACACCATGGTCCTGGCACCTGCTCTCTCTCTCTCTCCAACGAAATGAAATGAGCTCTGCAGCTATCTCACATACACCATGGTGGACTATCAGACAACATTTATTAGTATAACCGAACGAAGGAAGGCACGCATGACGGCTGTACAGCGAAGGGATGTTGTTTAAGGCCTCCTACTAGAAACGGGAAGTGGGCAACTGCCTCTGGCCGCTGAAAGAGTTGTGCAAAAACTAAGAGTTGCAAAAGTGAAATTTCAAAATCGGCATAAGAAAAATTGGCAAAATATAGAGTGGCAAACAAAATTTTCCCTTCTAAATCTCACCTTCTCCTCCTCCTTCCTCCATGACCACTCCCCCCCCCCCTCTCTCCTCTACCGGAGTGAAACACAAGAAGAGAGCGAGTAGAAAGGCAGACAGACAAACACCCGACCGAGAATTTTTTACTTGATTGATGGGCAGTGGATTTTTCCACTTGTGGATCTGAAAGATACTAGATTTGTTTGTTCATTAGTGTAGTTGAATCTCTCCTCTCTCTTTATTTGCTCGAAAAAAGAAGAATTTTCTCCTCGTTGCTTTGCTTCCGCGTTGATTTTTTGCTGTGTGTTTTGTTGGTGGTTGTGGACAAGAGCCATGTACTCCCTAATTAATGAGTTTGAATACTTTTATATTTGCTCGCTAATTAATGTCGGTAAACACCGCAAGCAGCTCAAAGAGAACTGTACTTTGATTATTTTTACTGCATGAGGGCTTCATGTACTGACGTTCCCATGTTATCGTTGTGAGATGATGAGGTAGTTCAGCTTATAAGATCAGAGCAAGATTTAGTAATATGAATATTAGCTAGATTACTAAGATGAAGAGGAGCAATTCATAGATTAGAAAATATTCATGTAACTACAAAAGTGTTTCTCACATTTTTTTCAAAGAAATTCATGTAATTTAAAAAGTGTTCGTCAATAGAAAAAAACATTACTAGAAATTGATGTAATAAAAAAAGTATGATACATTTATGGAAATTTTGATGTAAATGAAAAAAAGCGTTGAATGCATTTTAAAACATGTTTGAGTTTTTAGAAAGTGAAATCAAGTAATAGATAGTCAATATGTTTTAGTAAGATGGTCATGCGATTAAAACGTGTTCAATGGTTTATAATATATTCTTGTAATTAAAAAAAATTCAGGCATTACCAAATCTTGCAAATAAAAAAGTGTCTGACACATTCTTAGAAAAATCATATAATGTCAGATTTACTTGTTATGAAAAAAAAGTTAAAGGAGCACAAGAAAGGCAAAAATAAAATAAAATAACCATGTTAAGACGAATAGAGCAGGAAGTTAGGGATCCAAAATGTTCACATTTGAAGTTTATTCTTTCAACTGTGGTTGTTTGGAATCCGAAATATTTATTACCTCAATATATGCATCCTTGCAGGGCGTTATGGCGCCACCCTGCCTGGGTTCTCCGCGCCTGAGTTCTCCTCCGCTGGCCTTCCTGGGTTCTCCTCCGCGCCTGAGTTCTCCTCCGCCGGCCAGCCTAGGTTCTCCTCAACGCCCCTCCAGGGCAGCCGCGGCCAGGACTTGGTCGGCGGCCGCGGAAGCGACAAGGGCGACGATGATCAAGGTGAGCACCAATTACTAAATCTCCATTCTCCTGCCAGTTAATGGCTATACCCACGACGCGTTTGGTTGGGACACTGGTAACGTATTCACGGTGGAGGGAGTTCGCCGGTGTCGTTGCCCACGGGGGAGAATGGAGAAGACCGGCTGCCGGAGTTCTCGCCGACGGAGTCGCCGGAAGAGATCTCTGGCGCTGCTGAATACTGCTCATGGTGAAGAAAATATCTGACGAGCAGAGAATAGAGAGAGGGAATCATAGCGGGCGAGAAGTGTTATTCCATCTCAGGCCAATCGCTGCTCCGATGCACCCTATTTGTATTACATGATTGCTTCTTGGAAACGGACATGTTTTCCTAGGATTCACTAGCCATTCAGATTTCATGGTGTTAATATAAGGGCATATTGCATGCCCGTGGGTATTTAGAGAGCTTGATCAGATCTTTAAGATTTGCAATAGTATCCCACTCTGATTCTGGGCCTCCACTCTCACCATCAGCTCCTGGTCCATCCCCACATATGCTGCGCACTTCTGTCTGGACCTCCCATGCCTTGATCTGATATGAACCTGTCTGCTAGAAATATTGCGGCAGTGTCCCAGGGCGATGTTGCAATAGGACCTGATTTGGCTTCTGTCTACTTGTCTGCTGGAGATCTCCCAACGCCCTCTGACCAGCTGTTGTTGGGAGGCCGGCCTAGCTGTAACATAAAGAATATGGTGCCAGTTGTCTCCAAGTAAGAATTGTAGCTGAATCTTGCTTTGATCATTCGGACATTATAACCATCTTATATCGTCTTCCCATGCAGGGTTGCTACTTCTACAGCCAAGCTACCAAGCAGACTGCAAGTAAAGCCAAAGGACAACCTGACGTTTCTGTTGTTAGTTCGAAAGGTATTATATTTCTTGTAAAATCATCAAAGTAGAAAAGACAGGGCAAGGATTGATGAACTGTTGCTTTCCATTGTTTGTAGCCACTGAAGAAGTGATTACTGTGGATGATGCTGAAGAGTATGTTCAAATGGACGTTGATGCTCCTAGTCCAAGGAGAAATCCTGTGGATATGGATATCGATCAAGACATGGTACCAAAATTTCTGGAAATTCAGTCGGATGCAAGTGTCGGAGCGCTGACCGATGTTGTACAAGCCAGTCCAAGTGCATTGGCGGTTACGACGCCCCGACCTTCAACGCCTCCCACTATTACTTATGTATTGTATCCGTTGGCCAGCACTCTAGAGGACGAGGTTAGTACCAGCGAAGAGTCCATGACTCAAGCCGAGCTAATGAACCTCAAAGCTGAAGGATTCACTCAATTCAAGTGAGGCTCTGAAATCTCATCCCCAAGAAAGTACCACCGTAAGTGCCGACCATTTTCATTCGGACGTTCAACTTTTTGACTTGTCATCTGAGTAGCGCCTGATATGTTTTCTTCCAGTGGGGGCGCGTTCAGTTCACATACTAGGTGTTGCCTCCGAGACTCTGATTGATTGTTGGCAATCAATTAGAGTCTATACGGTTAGCTGCTGCCGGTGGGGGACGGGCAGGCAACGGGGGCGGCGGAGTCGACAGGGACAGGGGTAGCGCGAAGTCGACGGGGACGGGGGTGGCGACGGGGGGGCGGCGACGGGGTCGAAGAAGCAGAGGAGAAGAAAATGAAATTTTCGTAAGTGTTGTTTATATAGGAGGGGCCTTTAGTACCGGTTGGAGCCACCAACCGGTACTAAAGGTCAAATTTGGCCAGGCCAAGCGGCGGGAAGCGGACCCCTTTATTAATGGGTGGTGGCTCCAACCGGTACTAAAGACCACCCCTTTAATACCGGTTGGAGCCATGACCCAGTACTAAAGGGGTGTGCTTCCCGTGTGCCCAGTGCAGAAGTTTAGTCTCACCTCGCTAGTTGAGGAGCGCTAGGACATGATTATAAGCCCCAGCGCGGGCACTGCATTGAGCTCCTCTGAAATGCAGGCCTTCTGGGCCTACCTCTCCTTCTCTGCGCTGTGGGGCCTACTGGGCTTGCGGGCCTGCATCCTGGCCCAACGACATGTTGGGTTTCTAGTCGTATGCAGCCCACTGTGGCCCAATAGGTGGGTTTCTCTGCCCTGTCATGTTTTTTATTTATTTTTCTTTTCTTCTTTATTTATTTTCTTTTATTTCTGAGTTGTTTTTTGTTGTATTTAGAGTTTCTTTGTGAATATTTTTGCTTTAGGTCCAAAAAATTACAAACTTTTTGTTAGTGCGAGTAGTTTTCAAATTTGAATAGTTTAAATTTGAATTATTTGAAATTTGTGTGCATTACTAGTTTGTGAAGAACTTAACTTTAAAAATAGATTTTTCAGTGATTCTTTTTTCTTATGTTTAATATTAGTGTGTTTTATCATTATATTCAATTTGGTAATACTTAGGTTATTTAAAAAAATGAAATGCCTTGTAAGATGAGTTTTCGTTCAAAACTCTGATACTTCGAAAGAGATCATCCATTTTGTACACGAAGTGCATCCAGTTTTTGCCGTAACCCTTTCAACTTTTTTGCACATGCTATGTGGGTGAAATGATGATACCATGCCAAATTTCAACCTTTTCAGAGTTCCTTTGTAATGCTTTTCAACTTCAGGGTCATTTAGCCTCAAAAAATCAGTAAATGCATGAAAAATAGCAAATGATGTCAAAAAAGGTTTAAAATTGATGACATGGCTTTGAATGATGCATACTGAACGCACAAAAAGTCTGGAGTTGAAATAAGTTTAAAAAATGAAATGCATTTGTAACAAATGAGTTTTCGTCCGAAACCCTGATACTTTGAAAGAGATCGTCCATTTTGTACAACAAGTGCAACCACTTTTTGCCGTAACCCTCTCGACTTTTTTGCACATGCTATGTGGGTGAAATGATGATACCATGCCAACTTTCAACCTTTTCAGAGTTCATTTGTACTGCTTTTCAATTTCAGGGTCATTTAGCTCAAAAAAGTTAGTAAATGCATGAAAAATAGCAAATGATGTCAGAAAGGTTCACGTTTGTCCGAAGCACAAAAGTACATGTTTCAAGTGCCAAAACAGATAAGCACCCTAACTATTACAAACATATACAAGTCCGGAAGAAAGTGATGACAGTGAAGCCGATCACATCCCAGAGTGGGATCTTTGGGTGTGAAACTTTTTCTTCGCGTGTGTCCCTTTGCGCCATAACCATGGACAATCTTCATCATTTAACTGGATGCTTGGGTCAATATTCACTCTGAATGGAGCAATTTCGTCAAACTTTTCATAATCTTCTGACATGTCTGTCTTGTCATCCACTCCGACGATGTTTCTTTTCCCTGAAAGAACTATGTGGCACTTTGGCTCATCGTATGATGTATTCGCTTCCTTATCTTCTCTTTTTCTCGGCTTGGTAGACATGTCCTTCACATAGAAAACCTGCGCCACATCATTGGCTAGGACGAATGGTTCGTCTGCGTACGCAAGATTTTTGAGATCCACTATTGTCATTCCATACTGCGGGTCTTCCATTACCCCGCCTTGTGTCATATTGACCCATTTGCACCGAAACAAAGGGACCTTCAAACCACGTCGCCAAGTTCCCATATGTCCTCTATGTAACCATAATATTTTACTACTAGGAAAATGCTTATAGGTAGACATTTAGCAGTAGCGTTGGTTAAAGACCCCACGCTACTGCTATTTAGCAGTAACGCCGGACAACACCAGCGCTGCAAGCGCACGTTAGCAGTAGCGCGGGATTTCCCGGCCAGCGCTTCTGTTGATGGGCCACACCCTCGACCCACTATTGCAGCTTTAGCTATAACGCCGGGCCTCCTCCCCCGCGCTGCCGCTAAGCCCACCTCTGCTTCCCCCGCGCCGGCCCGCGCGCCCCTCCCCTCTCACTCACTCACTCACAGATCGAATCCCTCAATCCCCCGATCCGGCCGCCGCCCCCACGTCCTACTCCGGCCGCCCCGGCCCTCTTCCCCCGTCGGCCGCCCTTCCCTGCGCCGGCCCTCCTCCCCTGCCGGCCGCTCCCCCGCACCGGCCATCCTCCCCCACCCCCCCGCACCGGCCCTCCTCCACCGAGAGGTACTCCTCCCTCCTTCCTCCTCCTCCCTCCCTAGTTATAGTTATTAGTGAGTAGTTATTTTGAATCCTATATAGTAGAAAAAATGTAGGTTCTTAGAATAATGTAGGTTATGATCGAACCCTAGCTAGGACATATTAGGTATGAACCCTAGATAATTCGTATGAACCCTAGGTTTTTAAATTTAGCTATGTTTTAAAGTTAGGACAGAAATTTAGCTAGGTTTTTAATTAGGTGTAGTTAATAGAATCTAGGTGTTTTAGGTGTATTTAACAGAATTTTAGGTGTTTTAGTTGTTTTAGGTGTAGTTAACAGAATTTTAGGTGTTTTAGTTGTTTTAGGTGTAGTTAACAGAATTCTAGGTATTTTTTTTAGTTAAAGCAATTGTTGTTATTTTTTTAGTTAAAGCAATTTTTCCTGTTATATGCAAATATGTAGTGGACATGCCATATTTTGAAAATGTCACATTTTGGACATGTCATATTTTTCTGAGTGGCCTATGTTTTGCCACAAATGTCAATTCGTTTACATTCTGGCAAATTTCAGGCGCTCGATATGTCCTGCTTTTAGCAAAGGTCATGCCGAATTTTACTAAGTGTTTATTAATTTTGTTTTGAAAATTAAGCATTTTGTTCTTGACGTCGATGATGCCTATCCCGCATCCTTATCGTCGACTCAGCGGAGGACTCCTGCTTGAGCCGAGGGGCCATGTCCGGGACTGGGCTCCGCCGGGCTGGTACTGGGTTGTGCTACCTTTTGGTGAGCGCAGCTTAGTGAGCCAGCCCGTCGTCGACCTGGAGCATCTTTGGTGGTGGTCACGTGGGCCTGCATCGGTGTAGAGGCTTGAGTCCCCCGCGCAGGTGGAACAACACCGTGTCACGGAGGAGGACCCACATGTCCAGCGCTACATGGTTGCGTTGGCGGACGGCAGGTTCTCAAATACCTGGCAGATTCTTTGGGGATCTCACCGGAGCTATGATCCGGTCATGGTTCCTTCTCTTTGGGTGTCCACCGCGGCCCACTGAACCTAGAGGAGCTATTATTCGAGATGTATTAGTGATATTATATGATGATCTTTGCTACAAACTACTATATATGTATTCGATGATGGATTATTAATTACCTATTAGTTATTTGCTTATTGAATGCAAAAGATGAGCGTGGTCTGTGCTACAAACTACTATATATGTATTCGATGGTGGATTATATGATTATCTTTTCTACAAACTATGTTCGATGATGATCTTTGCTACAAACTACTACACACTACAAATTTTAGGTGTTTTAGTTGTTATATGATGATCTTTGCTACAAACTACTATATATGTATTCGATGATGGATTATTAATTACCTATTAGGAAATGTCTGACGACGAAAGGGAATTCGCTATGTGCGAGTACCGCGAAGATGAGCGCGGTCTGTGCGACAGGCCTCACCTGGTAGAAGGTCGGCGCTTCAACATCAAGCTCCAAGAGACCTTCGATGTTGAAATGGTACGCAACGATGACAATTGTTTTTTGTTACTTTTTTGCAGGACTTCTCTGCTTCTTCAATGTTTAATTTCCATCTTTTACAATTTGAGTAGCTTATCCCATGCCATGCAAGACGCTATGTCTTGGAGAAGATGGGTTTTGAAGATCATGAAAGCATGGAGACAAAGATAATTCAACTAAGGACCCATCATGGTTATGATTTTGCTGTGAATCTATATAATTCTGTGAACTCATCCAATTTTGGTTGCCTGAATTGGGAAGCCCTTTGCAAGGCATATGATTTTCATGAGGGTATGCTTCTCACCTTCGATCTTGGTGATCCTGACATCAACGAAAAGAATATGACCATTTGGGTCCTTGTTGACACACTTCCAGTTCTACCGCCGTGTGAGTTTCTCAAACATATTTATTAAGACTTTATATTGTTTATTTCAAAATAGTTGACAGCTTATTTCCATTGACAACTTATTATCATTCTTCAAAAAATTTACGGAAGATGGTAGACAGAACCTACTACTACAATAATGAAGCACAATTAACTTATAAGGAGAAAGATATCTTATCACATTTTTTTACTGATCTTGAGAATTACAATAGCTATTATCGAATTCCTCAAAATTATGGTCAATATGTGCCACTAGTGCACGCGGTGTGCTAAGGTAACATCAATGGAGATAGCATGGTAAGATTTTCTACAATTACAACATCCGTGCATCTTTTGCATAAATTCTTCTAAAACTAAACTACATTGCTAACTACAAAGTTATTACTATGTTTTTGAACAGAAAATCCCGATGGATTGTGTGCCTCTTCTTACGTTGCCGAGAGGTCGCACTGATGTTATGAGCTTACGGTATCCACGTCACTCTTGTCCATACCGAATTTCTAAAAGCGAGGAAGCCATGATAATAAATGATTGAAAAAAATGTTTCGACCATCGCAGAAAGCTACTTGGAAGCAACATTGTGCATAGGCCAAGACTTGGAGACAGGATGATCTCTGTTCTTCATTATGGAGAGTCCATTTTCCTTAATGGAGAGTCAATGCCTATCTTGTTTTATGATATTTTACCTAAGAGAGGGTAGAGTAGGTCCTATGAGAGGAGTAGGTTGTAGGTAGAATGTGTTATTATGTGCTACAATGCGTTAGAATTGATGAGGAGGAGGAGGAGTTGTGATTATGACTAGTGACCAACTTGTTATATGATGTCTCATTGACGAACATCTTTTGGTGGTGATGACTAGTGGTAATGAATATTCTATTTAAACAGACTAGTACATGATGAGTTGTTATTGTATAAAAGATATATCTGTTTAAATATGTACAACACCAAAATATGAACAAAACCATAAATTTTAGCAGTGGCGCGGGCCAAAATATTACCAGCAGCGCTTTCCGGAGGCGCGCTACTAGTATCTCAACATACCAGTAGCGCTGGCCTAAACAAGCGCTACTGCTAAAAAATACCTATAGCGCCGTAGCAGTAGCGCGCCTGCCCGCGCTACTAATAGAAAAAAATCCAGCGCTACTGGTAAGGTTTTCCCAGTAGTGTGTCTCCTTTCCCGTCTTGGTTGCTGCATCAAAGCGGACCCACTGTTTTGGTTGGTGCTCTTCTTATCTTGGGCAATCGTGTAAAATGTATTCCCATTTATGTCGTACGCTTTGAAAGTCATTATATTTGAAGATGGTAACTGGGACATCAAGTACATGTCATCTTCAACAGCGGCGTCATGCATGGCACGTGTCTGCAACCAACCGGCGAAAGTCCCCGTTTGTTCACGTGTAATCCAGTCGTTAGACTTCTCCGGGTGTTTGTAGCGTAGAAAATTCTTGTGTTCCTCCATATACGGAGCCACCAAGGCGGAATTCTGTAGAACTGTGTAATGTGCTTGAGTGAGAGAATGCCCATCCATACATATTATTTGGTCCGCTCCTAGCGTGCCTTTTCCTTCCATTCTGCCCTTATGCCGCGATTCAGGAACACCAGTCGGCTTAAGGTCAGGAATAAAGTCAATACAAAACTCAATGACCTCCTCATTTTGGCGGCCCTTGGAGATGCTTCCTTCTGGCCTAGCACGGTTATGAACATATTTCTTTAATACTCCCATGAACCTCTCAAAGGGGAACATATTGTGTAGAAATACAGGACCCAAAACGTTAATCTCTTCGCATAGGTGAACTAGGATGACGTGGATCATGATGTTGAAGAAGGATGGTGGGAACACCAACTCGAAACTGACAAGACATTGCACCAAATCATTCTCTAAACTTGGTATGATTTTTGGATCGATTACCTTCTGAGATATTGCATTGAGGAATGCACTTAGCTTCACAACGGCTAATCGAGCATTTTCCGGTAGAAGCCCCCTCAATGCAACCGGAAGCAGGTGCGTCATAATCACGTGGCAGTCATGAGACTTTAGGTTCTGGAACTTTTTCTCTGCCATATTCATTATTCCCTTTATATTCGATGAGAAGCCAGACGGTACCTTCATACTGAGCAGCCATTCAAAGAAGATTTCTTTCTCTCCTTTGCTAAGAGCATAGCTGGTATGACCCTGATGTATGCCGTCTTTTCCGTGCATACGTTGCTGGTCCTCCCGTGCCTCCGGTGTATCTTTTGTCTTCCCATACATGCCCAAGAAGCCAAGCAGGGTCACGCAAAGATTCTTCATCACATGCATCATGTCGATTGCGGAGCAGACCTCTAGGTCATTCCAATAGGACAGGTCCAAAATACAGATTTCTTCTTCCACATGGGTGCGCGTCCATCAGCGTCATTTGGAACGGATTGTCGGCCAGTACCCTTTCTAAAGATTATCTGCAAATCCTTGACCATATCATGTACATCATCACCAGTACGGTGGCTAGGCTTCATCCGGTGATCCGCCTCACCTTTGAAATGCTTGGCTTTCTTTCTTACGGGATGCCTGCTCGGAAGAAATCGATGATGGCCCAGGTACACATTCTTCCTACAATTATCCCAATATATACTGTCGGTATCATCCAAAGAGTGCGTGCATGCGCGGTATCTCTTATTTGTCTGACTTGAAAGGTTACTGAGAGCAAGCCAATCATTGATGGTCACAAACATCAACACCTTTAGGTCAAATTCTCCCTGTTTGTGCTCATCCCACGCACGTACACCTTTTCCATTCCACAGCTGTAAGAGTTCTTCAACTAATGGCCTTAGGTACACATCAATGTCATTGTCTGGTTGCTTAGGGCCTTGGATGAGCACTAGCATAATAATGAACTTCCGCTTCATGCACACCCAAGGAGGAAGGTGATACATACATAGAGTCACAAGCCAGGTGTTGTGGTTGCTGCTCTGCTCCCCAAAAGGATTAGTGCCATCTGCGCTCAGACCAAACCATATGTTCCTTGCGTCACCTACAAAGTCCTCCTAGTACTTTCTCTCGATTTTATTTCTACTGTGACCCGTCAGCGGGTAGTCTCAACTTCCCGTCTTTCTTACGGTCTTCTGTGTGCCATCGCCTCGACTTGGCATGCTCTTTGTTTTGGAACAAATGTTTCAACCGTGGTATTATAGGAGCATACCACATCACCTTGGCAGGAACCTTCTTCCAGGGGCACTCGCCCTCGACATCACCAGGGTCATCGCGGCTGATCTTATAGCGCAATGAACCGCATACCGGGCACGCGTTCAAATCCTTGTACTCGCCGCGGTAGAGGATGCAGTCATTAGGGCATGCATGTATCTTCTGCACTTCTAATCCTAGAGGGCAGATAGCCTTCTTTTCTTCGTATGTACTCTCGGGCAATTCGTTTTCCTTGGAAGCATATTATTTATCTTTATAAGAAACTTTCCAAATCCCTTGCCAGATACACCATTCTCTGCCTTCCATTGCAGCAATTCCAGTGTGGTGCCCAGTTTTTTCTTGTCAGCTTCGCAATTCAGGTACAACAATTTCTTGTGATCCTCTAACATGCGCTACAACTTCTTCTTCTCCTTTTCACTTGCGCGGTTTCTCTGTGCATCGGCAATGGCCCGACCTAGATCATCAGCAGGCTCATCTGATGCCTCTTCTTCAGCCTCTTCCCGCATTGCTGGCTCAGCTTCTTCCCCCATTGTTGTACCATCGTATTCAGGAAACCCATGGCCAGGATAGCTGTCGTCATCCTCCTCTTCTTCATTGTCTTCCATCATAACCCCTCTTTCTCCGTGCTTGGTCCAAACATTATAGTGGGGCATGAAACTGGACTCAAATAGGTGGCGTGAATGGTTTTTTAACTTAGAGTAATTCAGACCATTCTTACAGCCAGCACATGGACAAGGCATAAAACCATCCACCCACTTTTTTGCCTCAGCCGCTTCCAGAAAAGTATGCATGCCATCAACAAACTGGGGAGAGCATCGGTCATCGTACATCCATTGCCGGCTCATCTTCATTACACAACACCGAAAAGATCAATTAATAGAAGTTCATGCATAAATTAAAGTTCATACATAAAGTTCATACAACACTTATTCTCATAAAACGAACATACAAATAACTCTCTAGCTAAAGCATTTAAACGCAACAATAAATGCGATCAAGATCACAACTAAGGTAACAATTGATCCAAGAGCATAATGATACCAAGCCTCACTATCAATGGCATATTTTCTAATCTTTCTAATCCTCAAGCGCATTTTCTCCATCTTGATCTTGTGATCATCGACGACATCGGCAACATGCAACTCCAATTCCATCTTCTCCCCCTCAATTCTTTTCAATTTTTCTTTCTTTCTCTTTCAACTAAATTTAACCTCTCGACAATAGGGTCGGTTGGAATTTCCGATTCACATACCTCCTAGATAAAAATATCAATGTCAACTTGACGGGCATAATTTGTCATAAACACGAAATGCAACAAATAGTTATAAAAGAAATTATACCACATCCGAATCATAACCCGGATGAGGGCCGACGGGGACGGATATCAGAACCATGGCAGTATGAATAAAAACAACGTACATGTAAGATAATTATACTAGTAACTATATATCTAAATCACACAAACATGGTTTTTTAATATAAAAAAATAAGAATGAGAGGCACACCACAAGGTGGTGCCAGCGATGGGACAGTGCGGATGGTCGATGGTGGTTAGGACGGAGACGGGAAGGCACTAAGTAAACCACACCTACATTTGCAAACTAAGAGTTATTTTGAGCTCAAATTGCATATAAATCAAATAAACTACCACATATAATTCCTCCCAAATTACTAAAACCCACAAATTAATCACTATATAAATCATTGCAAGAGCTAATCTAGCAATGAGAGATGGAAAGGACAAAGTTGCTTACCTTTGTGATCACTTGAATGGATGGGGGCCTTCAAATCTTGACAAAATTTGGGCAAAATGTGTGATGAGCTCGACGAAGAGGGCAAGAACGGAGAGGAAAGGGGAAAGGGGAAAAACAGTGCAAGCTCGATTGCAGGTGGACGAAGGGTTTATATAGGATGATCTTTAGTACCGGTTCGTGGCATGAACCGGTACTAAAGGTGTTGGAGGGGCCCCATACTGACAACATCCTCCCACCACTCTCTTTAGCACCGGTTCATGGCACGAACCGGTGCTAAAGGTTCGCAATAATACGGTACTAATGAGAGCGGCCCGCCTAGCCATTGGGCCCTTTTTCTAATGAGCTGAACATTAGGCCCTTTTTTCTACTAGTGACCTAATCCACACTATGACCCTGAGTTCGCATACCGAAGAGTCTAATTAGTAGGCATCCATGGCAGATCATGTTATTAACACCTCTAGTTGAACTTGTGTGGTACTTTCCTCTTTTCAGTACTTCGTTGAACTATGTGAATTAGTAGAAATTCAACTCTAAAAGGCACATGTTGTATCTTTTGCCGAGTGCTGGACTCGGCAAAGGTACCCTTTACCTAGTGCAGCACTTGGTAGCTATGGCGCTTGGATGCCCACTATGAACATCAACCATGTGGTTTGCCGAACTTGTGAGTACATGATAGTCCCCAAGTGCAGGGAATCATCGTAGCAATTCCCAAAGGTGGAAGTGATAAGTACGGAGTGTCGAACCCACAAGGAGCTAAAGGTAAGATCAATATTCTCTCAAGCCCTATCTGCCACTGATACGACTCTACGTGCATCGAACGTTTGCTCTCAACTAGAAACTAGAAATAAAACTATGTAATGGGTATAAAGAGGATAACTTTGTATGATAACGGAGAGATAAAATATGAAAGTAGGTGTTGTTATCATAAAGTTAGAATACATTACTAAATAATATAAATAGCGAGTGTGGAATAATGGTGGATCAGTGTGCGGAATTGTCCTATGCAATTGTTAACAAGATCGATAGTCGTCATTGCAATTTCATATGAGGGAGAGGCATAAACTAACATATTTTTCCTACTTGGATCATATGCTCTTATGATTGGAACTCTAGCAATCATCCGCAAATACTAAAGATTCATTAAGGTAAAACCCAACCATAGCATTAAAGCATCAAGTCCCCTTTTATCCCATAGGCAACAACCCCCTTACTCGGGTTTAAGCTTCTGTCACTCTAGCAACCCACTATAAGTGAATCATGCACGTATTGCAACACCCTACAATGGGAATCCCTCACGCTTGCGCGACACGGAGGGCACCATAGGACAGCATCAAAATAAAACATACAACTCATACCAATCTAGATCATCAATCAACTCAAGGACAAAAGATATCTACTCAAAACATCATAAGATGGCAACACATCATTGGATCGTAATATGTGGCATAAAGCACCATGTTCAAGTAGGGGTTACAGCGGGGTGTGGGAGAGTCGACCGCGTAAAAGAGATAAGGATGGTGATAATGATGGTGATGTTGATGAAGACGATCACCGCGGCGATGATTCCCCTCCCGATGGCACTCCGGTGCCACCAAGAGAGAGGAGGAGAGGTTCTCCCCCTTGTGCTTCCTCCTCCATGGCGTTCCCCCTCTGGTCCTTGGCCTTCAAGGCGATGATGGCCCCTCCGAGATCCTCCTCCATGCCCTCCGGTGATGATGTCCCCCTCCGGCAGGGTGCCAGAGAGTGCCTAGATTGATTTCTCATGGCTATAGAGGCTTGCGGCGGCGGAACTTCCGATCTAGGTTAGTTCCCGAAGGTTTCTCTATTTATAGAAATTTTTGGCGTTGGTTTCACATCAGGGAGGTCTCCGGGCTGTCCACGATATAGGGGGCCACGCCCTAGGGGGGAGGGCGCGCCCCCCACTGTCGTGGGCAGCCCGGGACTCTTCTGGCCCAACTCCGATGCTCCGTGGTCTTATTTTGGTCCATAAAAAATCCTCAAAAATTGGCACGTCAATTGGACTCCGTTTGGTATCCCTCTTCTGTAAAACACAAAAACAAGGAGAAAACAGAAACTGGCACTGGGCTCTAGGTTAATAGATTAGTCCCAAAAATCATATAAAATGACATATAAATGCATATAAATCATCATAGGAGGATAATATAATAGCATGAATACTTCATAAATTATAGATACGTTGGATACGTATCAGCATCCCCAAGCTTAATTCCTGCTCGTCCTCGAGTAGGTAAATGATAAAAGAAATAATTTACGAAGTGTGAATGCTAGAAGGTGCACAAGTTTGATCAATGATAATTTCAATCACCTTTTCTAGCATCAATATGTGTCATAATAGTAGCTTATCTCATAAAACTTTTCATGATCAAGTAACAATCTATTCACAATGTCAAGTGTGGTTCAGAAACTTCGTTGAGAACTAACAAACTATAATCTCAGTCATTGAAGCAATTGCAATTTATCATAACATCAGAAAGGGTCAAGAATAGAGCTTTTCAGCAAGTCCACATACTCAACTATCATATAGTCTTCTACAATTGCTAACACTCACGGAATACTTGTGGTTATGAAATTTCAGCCGGACACTGAGAAAGATAGGGGCTTATTGTGTTGCCTCCCAACGTATTCACCTTTAGGTGATGTCAACAATAATAGCCCATGCTAACTTACATCCAATTGGATATATATATATCATGATCTTTCAAACACGAAGAGCTTGCCAAAGGATAAAAATGAAAAAGGGAAAGGTGAGGATCACCTTGACTCAAGCATAAAGTAAGAACATAGAGTAAAAGATAGGCCCTTCGCAGAGGGAAGCAGAGGTTGTCATGCACGTTTAGGGTTGATGCACAAAATCTTAATGCAAAAGAACCTCACTTTATATTGCCCCTTGCATGTGGACCTTTATTATGCATTCCGTCGCTTTTATTACTTCCACAACAAGATCGTACAAACCTTATTTTCTCTGCACTAATAAGTCATACATATTTAGAGAGCAATTTTTATTGCTTGCACCGATGACAACTTACTTGAAGGATCTTACTCAATCCATAGGTAGGTATGGTGGACTCAAATTGCAAAACTAGGTTTACGGGTATTTGGAAGCACAAGTAGTATCTCTACTTGGTGCAAGGAATTTGGCTAGCATGAGGGAGAAAGGCAAGCTCAACACGTTTGGAAGGTCAATGACAATATACTTTAACTGAGATGTCGGAAAACGTAAACCACGTTGTCTTCCTTGTCCAACGTCAACTCTTTTAGCATGTCACTTAATGAGTGCTTTACAATCATAAATATGTCCAAGATAATATATTTGTATGTGAACCTCTCTTTCCTTATTACTTCCTATTAATTGCAACGATGACCAAAACTACGTTTGCCAACTCTCAACAACTTTTATGCCTCATACTTTCTATGTGTGAAGTCATCACTAACCATGTTATAAGCATATGAAACATATAAAAATTCAGATTTATGAAATTCAATTCATTCCCCCATTTACTCATAGGATATACATGAAGCGCATGAGTAAATGACAAACTACTCCAAAAGATATGAGTGAAAGACACTGAGTAGTCAAATAATTAACTAGCCATGGGAGGGTTCCCTTTTTTATTCAATATTTCAGATCCAATGATTTTATTCAAACATCAAGTAAAACAAAATAAAATGACATTGCAAGGATAGCACAACTCATGTGAAGAAGCAAAAACTTAGGTTCAACCGATACTAACCGATAGTTGTTGAAGAAGAAAGGTGGGATACCTAACGGGGCATCCCCAAGCTTAGATGTTTGAGACTTCTTGGAATATTATCTTGGGGTGCCTTGGGCATCCCCAAGCTTGAACTTTTGTGTCTCCTTAATTCTTCTCATATCATGGTTAATTTCTCTTTTTATCAAAAGCTTCATCCACACCATACTCAACAAGAACTCGTGAGATAGGTTAGTATAAACCAATGCAAAACCTTATCATTTTCTACTGTAACCAATCACTAGAATTATTATTCAACATTGCATACTAAATACCTCTGCATATTTAATACTCTTATCCTCAAATAGAATCATTAAACAAGCAAACATATGCAAACAATGCAGACATAACAGCAATCTGTCAAAACAGTACAACATGTAAAGAATGCAAGAGTATCAATACTTCCCTAACTCCAAAAATTATGAGAGAAAATTCCGACTGTAGTATATTTATCAGATCTCATTATGCAAAAAGTTGCAACATTATATCATGCTCTGACTTTTCTTGGGATTTTTTGCAACAGCGGTAAACTTTCTGTTTTCAAACAGCAACATGTATACTAGCAAAATAAACATGGTAAAGGCTATCCTTGACATTGTTATTGAAAATAAAGATGCAAAACGCTATTATAAATAACATGAAGCTAATACTAACAAAATAAAATGACGCTCCAAGTAAAACACATATCATGTGACGAATAAAAATACAGCTCCGAGTAAGATGTACCGATAGTTTTGAAGACGAAAGAGGGGATGCCTTCCGGGGCATCCCCAAGCTTAGGCGCTTGAGTCTTCCTTGAATATTACCTTGGGGTGCCTTGTGCTTCCCCAAGATTAGGGTCTTTCCACTCCTTATTCTCCTCATATCGATATCTCACTCAAAACTTGAAAACTTCAATCACACAAAACTTAATGGAACTTCGTGAGATAGGTTAGTATGATAAAGAGTAAACCATGCACTTTGGTACTGTAAAAGACAAGGTTCATAATTGTTTTCACATAATGCCTACTGTACCATATCATTTCTACCATTTATATTGAGAAATATAAGCCATAGAAACTAGAAAACAAGCAAACTATGAGATGAAAATAGAATCTGTCAGAAACAGAACAGTCTGTAATGATCTGAACAATAAGCATACTTCTGCTACTCCAAAAATTATGAAATAAATTGGTGGACGTGAGGAATTTGTCTATTAATCTTCTTCAAAAATAATCAACTCAAAAGTACTCTTCTGTAAAAAAATGACAGCTAATCTCGTGAGTGCAAAGTTTCTGTTTTTTACAGCAAGATCACATTAACTCTCACCCAAGTCTTCCCAAAGGTCTTACTTGGCACTTTATTGAAACAAAAGCTATAAAACATGATTAATACAGTAGCCTAATCATGTGGACACACAAAAACAGTAAGGGTAAATATTGGGCTGTCTCCCAACAAGCGCTTTTCTTTAATGCCTTTTAGCTAGGCATGATGATTTCAATGATGCTCGCATAAAAGAAAAGATTTGAAACACAAATAGAGCATCATGAAGAATATGACTAGCACATTTAAATCTAACTCATTTCCTATGCCTAAGGATTTTGTGAGCACACAATTTATAGGAACAAAAGTCAACTAGCATAGGAAGGCAAAACACGTATAACTTCAAAACTTTAAGCACATAGAGAGAAAACTTGACATTATTGCAACTCCTACAAGCACATATCCTCCCTCATAATAATTTTCAGTAGCATCATGAATAGCAACTTTGTTCTCATACTCAATTGGAACCTCTTCGGAAATAGTGGAATACTAACTAAAATTGACACTCTTCCAAATCCACTTTCATAAATTTCGTACGAAGATTCAACACCCTCCAAGATAGTGGGATCACCAATTCCTAAAGTTGACACTCTTCCAAAACCACTTTAAATAATAGTGTTATTCATACTCCAAAAGATATAAGTGAAGCACATGAATTATTCTATAAATCAACGAAGAGCTATCTCATACTAGCATGATTCTTAAAGAAAAACAAAAACACAAAGGGCACAAACAATGTGAACAAATCAAAAACCGAGGTATACCGATATTTGTTGAAGAAGAAAGATGGGATGCCAACCGGGGCATCCCCAAGCTTAGATGCTTGAGTATTCTTTGAAATATTTACTTGGGGTGCCTTGGCATCCCCAATCTTGAACTCTTGTCTCTCTTTATTCTTCTCACATCGGTAACTCCTCGTTCTTTAAACACTTCATTCACAAAAACTTAAACAAAAACATGTGAGATCCGTTAGTATAATAAAGCAAACTACCACTTTAAGGTACTGTAATTAACTCATTCTTTTTTTATATTGGTGTTAAACCTACTGTATTCCAACTTCTCTATGGTTCATACCCTACATACTAGCCATAGATGTATCAAAATAAGCAAACAACACACAAAAAACAGAATCTGTTAAGAACAGGACAGTCTGTAGTAATCTGGAAGTTTAGCAAACTTCTGTAACTCCAAAAATTATGAAATAAATTTGAAAATTTGAAAAATTTGTACAGAAGTAATGTGCAAAAAGTTTCAGACCCATTTGACTTTCCAGTAAAAAAAAGTAAATTCATGCACTACAGCCAAAGTTTCTGTTTTTGTTCTGCACAAAGTAAGCAAGCAATCTTATCATACTAAAACCAAAGCTTGGCACATTATTTTTATAATACAATAGATATATACAAGGGAATAATTATTTACAGAGAAACTTCCATGAAAAATTCTACATTGTTTCCGTGAGCATGAACACAAGTGCTCAAGGTCGACCCTCACTTCTTCAATGCATAACTTTGCAATCACTTCTCTTTTTCAAAAAACCTTTTTAGGCATGAGAGGCAAGTAAATATTTTTTGGTATTTTCATTATTTTGAATTTTTTTGTATGTTTCACCCACAACTAAACAAAAACAAAAAGGAAAAACAAAAACCACTTAGTGAAGAAAGCAAACAAGCACACACGAGAATATCAACCCCACGCTATTGCTCCCCGACAACGGCGCCAGAAAAGAGCTTGATAATCCCCAAGTGTAGGAATCATCGTAGCAATTCCCAAAGGTGGAAGTGATAAGCATGGAGTGTCGAACCCACAAGGAGCTAAAGGTAAGATCAATATTCTCTCAAGCCCTATCTGCCACTGATACGACTCTACGTGCACCAAACGTTTGCTCCCAACTAGAAACTAGAAATAAAACTGTGTTGTGGGTATAAAGAGGATAACTTTGTATGATAACGGAGAGCTAAAATATGAAAGTAGGTGCTGCTATCATAAAGTTAGAATACATTACTAAATAATATAAATAGCGAGTGTGGAATAATGGTGGATCGGTGTGCGAAATTGTCCTAAGCAATTGTTAACAAGATCGATAGTCGTCATTGCAATTTTCATATGAGGGAGAGGCATAAACTAACATATTTTTCCTACTTGGATCATATGCTCATATGATTGGAACTCTAGCAAGCATCCGCAAATACTAAAGATTCATTAAGGTAAAACCCAACCATAGCATTAAAGCATGAAGTCCCCTTTTATCCCATACGCAACAACCCCCTTACTCGGGTTTAGGCTTTTGTGACTCTAGCAACCCACTATAAGTGAATCATGAACGTATTGCAACACCCTACAGAGGGAATCCCTCACGCTTGCGCGAAACTGAGGGCACCGTAGGATAGCATCAAAATAAAACATACAACTCGTACCAATCTAGATCATCAATCAACTCAAGGACAAAAGATATCTACTCAAAACATCATAAGATGGCAACACATCATTGGATCATAATATATCATTACAATGTTCCACTCGATGGATAAATTCATATACTTTTTCTAGGAAGATGATAGCACACTTGCAAAATACAAATTTTAGAAAATAAATATGCTTCTAAAGAAAGACATCATGTGCAATATAAATAATATGCATATACACTATACCAAGGCAAACCTCCATGAAGATTGGGAGGTGCCGAATGCCACAAATTATGCTTGATCCTTCGATGGTGGACGCAGTGTAGAGTTGTTGACGGCTTGTGGAAGCACCATGACTTGTTTCTAGAGATCCTCAAGCTTTTCCTCATTATTTCTCATAAAGTGGTACATCACGTCCACACTGCGGGAGAGATCCATAATGGACTTCGTGTGATCTTCATTGATTGATCTTTCTACTTTAGATTCTGGCAAAGAACTTGGAGGTACATGGTTCATAGATAGTGTTGAAGATGAGGGTCCTTGTCCTGATATTTTATCATGCTGGCGGGCTTTCTTTCGTAACCCAGACACTTTTCGATCTGGTCCACACATCTCATAGTTGAAGTTCTCCATAGATTTCCACTCCCCTTTCTTCTTTTTGGACAATGAAGTTATCTTTGCCAGAGCTTCCCGTAGCCCATCCATAATCTCCTCATCGTGGACCATCCATCACCGTAGTCACTTTCCCCGTGAGAGCTTTCATAGTCCCATAGAACTTCAAGGTTGTCAGAGTAAGTCTGCCAAGAATCCAAGGCAGCTACCTACTTTGTTTAAAGTGAGATAATCAAGGTTCTAATTTTCAATTAAAGTTCACCAAGGTTCTTGACAATACGTCATTAAACTAGACAATAATATTCAACCGCACATAAATATTGGCGCAGGTAAAAAGAAAAGAAAAATTATGTCAAATACCCACAAACTTGAATGACTTTCAATAATAATTTAAAGCAAAAAATAAGGTCATTTTTGCCAAAAGAAACAGCAAAATAACCAAACATTTGGACATTTAAGGATTAAAGTTTGTGAGTATGGCCAAAACATGCCATCTGTTTATGTATCAGTGTATATCTATTAGTGATTATGTGAAAGATTTAAGCATTCAAAAGGTATACATTTCATGAATTAGTTGCATGCATCTTTTCATACCGACATAAGGAAAGACACGCAAATCATATATCAAAAAAGCTTATGAATGAACGCATTACATCTAGTAACACATTTCACATTTGTGCTGCTTTGCGTGGACCAACAAGCTATTTAGTATCTGTGTTTTCTATAATAGTATTGTGCAGTAACACTTTCCAAGTGTGCCAACCATTGTACTAATGAGGATTATTACGACCTTTTTGGGCATCTATCAATCCAATTGGTTTTGGTGCCAACAAACAGATGCGCATCTCTGTAGACAGAAGATGCATTTGAGATTTATGATAGGCAAAACATAAGATACATGACCGATGCAATTCTATTACATACCGTAAGATTAGCAAAACTCTTCACCAAGTTACCATATATTATACCTTAACATGGCACCAAAACTGAAACTAGCAATACTTGTTTGTACCCAAGGGGCCTCATCTTTCAAGAAATTTTTGTCTGCAAATTGACAATACTATTTCTTCTTCTTTTGCAGGTATTCACAATACTGATACTATTTCAAAGACATCAACACACGCATATTCAGTCAAAGGAAGCCTAAATTTAATTTATAGTAAAGAGTGAGTCAGAAGAAGTCCATAGTATTACTGGTTAATTAGTGGTCTCAAAGAAGACACAATTTGGTTTGTATTCATTTGTGGTTTAAAAGCGGTCACACATTAATGCATGTTTAATTATGGTTCAAAAGAAGACAATTTTTAGTAGGATGGTCTCATGTGATTAAAAAGTGTTCAATGGATTTTAGATATTGTTGTAATTAATAAATTTCATACATTACAAAATCATGTGAGCAAAAAAAGTGTGCGACAAATTCTTAAAAAGTTCATATAATTTCAGATTTACGTGATAGTAAAAGGATTAAAAGTTGAATTAACACTAGGAATGCAAAAAAACAACGTTTTGACAAATAGTGCAGCATGTTAGGGATAAAAAAATCTTTACATCAGAAGTTTATTCTTTCAACTGTACTGGTTTAGGCATCCCAAATATTTATTACCTCAATATATGTATCCCTGGCTCATGGGTAAAGAGATGTATGCCAGGAGAAGGCAAGATTTGAAACACTAGAACTGATGCAAAATATCATGCTTCATCTCCAAACATTTTCCGTAGCAACACACTATGCTCGAAGGGCGCCTGGACATCGTGGAATGAGGCATGGATGATCTACATAGCTTGTGAGTGGGAAGGGATCACTATCCCCGCGCCTCATGTGGGACACAACCACGTAGCCGTGGATGCACAGGGAGGTCAGGATATCGCTCGACTTGAGGAGGGGGGCGATACGGAGGAAAACTCTGCCATAGCCGATTTGCGTATCTATGACCTCCGCCACGGCCACGGTAGAAACACCATGGTCCTGGCACCTGCTCTCTCTCTCTCTCTATATATATATATCCAACAAAATGAAATGAGCTCTGCAGCTATCTCACATACACCATGGTGGACTATCAGACAACATTTATTAGTATAACCGAACGAAGGAAGGCACGCATGACGGCTGTACAGTGAAGGGATGTTGTTGAAGGCCTCCTACTAGAAATGGGAAGTGGGCCAACTGCCTCTGGCCGCTGAAAGAGTTGTGCAAAAACTAAGAGTTGCAAAAGTGAAATGTCAGAATCGGCATAAGAAAAATTGGCAAAATATAGAGTGGCAAACAAAATTTTCCCTTCTAAATCTCACCTTCTCCTCCTCCTTCCTCCATTACCACTCCCCCCCTCTCTCCTCTACCGGAGTGAAACACAAGAAGAGAGCGAGTAGAAAGGCAGACAGACAAACACCCGACCGATAATTTTTTACTTGATTGATTGGCAGTGGATTTTTCCACTTGTGGATCTGAAAGATACTAGATTTGTTTGTTCATTAGTGTAGTTGAATCTCTCCTCTCTCTTTATTTGCTCGAATAAAGAAGAATTTTCTCCTCGTTGCTTTGCTTCCGCGTTGATTTTCCGCTGTGTGTTTTGTTGGTGGTTGTGGACAAGAGCCATGTACTCCCTAATTAATGAGTTTGAATACTTTTATATTTGCTCGCTAATTAATGTCGGTAAACACCGCAAGCAGCTCAAAGAGAACTATACTTTGATTATTTTTACTGCATGAGGGCTTCATGTACTGACATTCCCATGTTATCGTTGTGAGATGATGAGGTACTTCAGCTTATAAGATCAGAGCAAGATTTAGTAATATGAATATTAGCTAGATTACTAAGATGGTAAGTTCATAGACCACAACATTGCTGAAGAGGAGCAATTCATAGATTAGAAAATATTCATGTAACTACAAAAGTGTTCGTCAATTTTCATAATGTGTTTGTCAATAGAAAAAAACATTACTAGAAATCGATGTAATAAAAAAAAGTATGATACATTTATGGAAATTTTGATGTAAATGAAAAAAAGCGTTGAATGCATTTTAAAACATGTTTGAGTTTTTCGAAAGTGAAATCAAGTAATAGATAGTCAATATGTTTTAGTAAGATGGTCATGCGATTAAAACGTGTTCAATGGTTTATAAAATATTCTTGTAATTAAAAAAATTCAGGCATTGCCAAATCATGTAATTAGAAAAGTGTGTGACACATTCTTAGAAAAATCATATAATGTCAGATTTACTTGTTATGAAAAACAAAAGTTAAAGGAGCACTAGAAAGGCAAAAATAAAATAAAATAACCATGTTAAGACGAATAGAGCAGGAAGTTAGGGATCCAAAATGTTCACATTTGAAGTTTATTCTTTCAACTGTGGTTGTTTGGAATCCCAAATATTTATTACCTCAATATATGTATCCTTGCAGGGCGTTATGGCGCCACCCTGCCTGGGTTCTCCGCGCCTGAGTTCTCCTCCGCTGGCCTTCCTGGGTTCTCCTCCGTGCGTGAGTTCTCCTCCGCCGGCTAGCCTGGGTTCTCCTCAACGCCCCTCCAGGGCAGCCGCGGCCAGGACTTGGTCGGCGGCCGTGGAAGCGACAAGGGCGACGATGACCAAGGTGAGCACCAATTACTAAATCTCCATTCTCCTGCCAGTTAATGGCTATACCCACGACGCGTTTGGTTGGGACACTGGTAACGTATTCACAGTGGAGGGAGTTCGCCGGTGTCGTTGCCCACGGGGGAGAATGGAGAAGACCGGCTGCCGGAGTTCTCGCCGACGGAGTCGGCAAAAGAGATCTCTGGCGCTGCTGAATACTGCTCATGGTGAAGAAAGTATCTGACGAGCAGAGAATAGAGAGAGGGAATCGATAGCGGGCGAGAAGTGTTATTCCATCTCAGGCCAATCGCTGCTCCGATGCGCCCTATTTGTATTACATGATTGCTTCTTGGAAACGGACATGTTTTCCTAGGATTCACTAGCCACTCAGATTTCATGGTGTTATTATAAGGGCATATTGCATGCCCGTGGGTATTTAGAGAGCTTGATCAAATCTTTAAGATTTGCTATAGTATCCAACTCTGATTTTGGGCCTCCACTCTCACCATCAGCTCCTGGTCCATCCCCACATATGCTGCGCAGTTCTGTCTGGACCTCCCATGCCGTGATCTGATATGAACCTGTCTGCTAGAAATATTGCGGCAGTGTCCCAGGGCGATGTTGCAATAGGACCTGATTTGGCTTCTGTCTACTTGTCTGCTGGAGATCTCCCAACGCCCTCTGACCAGCTGTTGTTGGGAGCCCACCCTAGCTGTAATATAAAGAATATGGTGCAAGTTGTCTCCAAGTAAGCATTGTAGCTGAATCTTGCTTTGATCATTCGGACATTATAACCATCTTATATCGTCTTCCCATGCAGGGTTGCTACTTCTACAGCCAAGCTACCAAGCAGACTGCAAGTAAAGCCAAAGGACAACCTGACGTTTCTGTTGTTAGTTCGAAAGGTATTATATTTCTTGTAAAATCATCAAAGTAGAAAAGACAGGGCAAGGATTGATGAACTGTTGCTTTCCATTGTTTGTAGCCACTGAAGAAGTGATTACTGTGGATGATGCTGAAGGGTATGTTCAAATGGACGTTGATGCTCCTAGTCCAAGGAGAAATCCTGTGGATATGGACATCGATCAAGACATGGTACCAAAATTTCTGGAAATTCAGTCAGATGCAAGTGTCAGAGCGCTGACCGATGTTGTACAAGCCAGTCCAAGTGCATTGGCGATTACGACGCCCCGACCTTCAATGCCTCCCACTATTCCTTATGTATTGTATCCGTTGGCCAGCACTCTAGAGGACGGGGTTAGTACCAGTGAAGAGGCCATGACTCAAGCTGAGCTAATGAACCTCAAAGCTGAAGGATTCACTCAATTCAAGTGAGGCTCTGAAATCTCATCCCCAAGAAAGTACCACCGTAAGTGCCGACCATTTTCATTCGGACGTTCAACTTTTTGACTTGTCATCTGAGTAGCGCCTGATATGTTTTCTTCCAGTGGGGGCGCGTTCAGTTCACATACTAGGTGTTGCCTCCGAGACTCTGATTGATTGTTGGCAATCAATTAGAGTCTATACGGTTAGTTTATTTCCTTCTTCATAAATCTAGAACCGATATCTTAAATTCATGACTCCGGCTGATTGTTGACAATCAGTTAGAGCCTACATTACTAGATTATTGTTTGTCTTTGAAATTTTGGTCAATCCCTTTGAATCCATAGTTTCTCTCGATCACTATATTACTAACTGCTATCTCATGTCTTTTGAGTAGAAATACTGTGAACTGGAATCCAAGCATCTGGCATTGTAGGAAGAAGTAGAATCTCTCCGTGCGGAACTGGAGAAAGAGAAAAAGAAGAACGAGAAGTAGGAGAAGGAGAAAGCTATCACGTGAAGACGTACGACTACATCAACCGCGTTGTGCTAACGCTTCCGCTTACGGTCTACGAGGGTACGTGGACGAACACTCTCCCCTCTCGTTGCTATGCCATCACCATCATCTTGCGTGTGCGTAGGAAATTTTTTGAAATTACTACGTTCCCCAACAATTCGGACACCAGAATTGTTCCGGGTGATTTCGGAGAAAACCGGAGTGCTGGGGGGGGGGGGGGGGGGTTACCGGAACCCCCCGGGAGAGTAATGGGCCTTATGGGCCTTAGGGGAAAGGAAATAGGGGCGGCCAGCATGGGCCGCGCGCCCCCTCCACCAGGCACCCCATGCCGGGCCACAACAACCAAGATGAGCACACAATCTTCTCATCACGATGGTGACTACTGAGTGTCACTCCTCGTAATCTTCTCTATGGATCTCTTTTGGTCATCTATGGGTGTTTTGGTTTGATCTTTGGTAGGATAGATCAGCTTCTTGCAAATGGAGAAGCTTTCAAAATACTTCCTCAAGTCCGAAATGATCCCTGATTGTATTACATGTTTGCTTCTTGGAAATGGAGAAGGTATACTAGGATATTCACTAGCCACTCAGATTTCACTTGGGTTTTCAGAGGGCTTGATCAGATCTTTTAAGATCGGTAATATTATCTGACTCAAAACCAAGTGTCATCATATAGTTCCTTATGTATTAGCTTATTGAATATATTAGTGCCTCCATTTCACCTTCTTTGGCGTTTTATACTTTTTCAGTTAGTGTTTCGTATCTATAAACACAGGTGATTGTTTGTTCATTACTCGCTCCCGCTGTTGAACTAGTGCTTGCATAGACTAACCTTGTAGTGCATAGAGCCTATTTACTGTTATTTTAATGCATGTGTTGCCTATAATCAGTATGTATATTGTATATATACATAGATATCTCATGCCCCTATTCTGCAAGCGGCACCACATCTAGGGAAGCGGAAAGACCACCTAGCATTAAACACTAAGTTGTGTTATGACTAAATAACTAAAATTGTTTATAATAATGTAATCACAGCTCATAATTCTTCTCCTTTTTCGGCAGCTTCTAAGATTCACTAGTTGTGATGCTGTATACAAAAGTAATATTACTTCTGAAAAGATTGGTTTAGGTGTTGTTTTCATAATTCCATGTTGAATTAGGTCTAGGTCAACTTAAAGGGATGGTTACAACTAATTCCATGATCTTATTTAAGTTCATTGGTCTTATTCTTCAGGTCAATTACGAATTATTAGTTTACTATGGTGCTTATGTTTGTTAGTGCCTTTTAGAAAGGTTGCTACATTATTAACCTGTAGGATATGCTTATGAAGTTTTTGTGCTGTTCCATAGGATACATTTCCTAGTGCATAGGAGGACCTAATAAAACTTTGGAAGTTGTAACCCAAAAAGTTGCTAGTTTGCAACTTCATTACAAAGTAATTTCTTCTACCATGGAAACTATTGTTTATTTGGGAAGCAAATAACTTCCTCGATGTTTCATTTTGTTTATATGCGGTGCATAATATACCTTGATAATATTAATAGTTTAGTTCATTGGTTAAGAATCATTGTTGTAGCATTCTGTCCCAGTAGAAAAATGTTTATCTTTAAAGTACGTGAGTTCCCAATATACCTGTGGAGAACATGACCGCATGCACATTCTTAGTCGTGCTATAGCTAGTTTGGTACATGCTGTATATTATTTCAGTTTTATGTTAACCCCTATATGTGACTTGTCAAGATGATTTCCTACAACGAGTACAAAAAACTTGAAGAGAAATGAACTTTTAAGCACATGTGTTTTCACATGTTATGTATGTATGTGTCGTTATCTCCAACTCCAGCCAATCGCGCACACCAAGCAGGGTACGCCTCTTTGCAGGCGCGGATTAAGTTCTGTGGATGGCTGAAAACTTGACATACCAGTGACAATGGCAGGTGGATGTAAACTTCAAAGCAGCGTAGGACGACGTCCTGAACGCTATCGATTGTGCGGCCGATGACATCGGTGAAGTCCCTTTGCCGGTGAAGATGGTACCCCAGGTACCGGGTGCGAGGTCGTCCTCGCCGGTGACAGGCCCGTCAGCGAGCATACATGCCATGGATGAGGTCGCGGCAGGCCTCGTAGTTTCGGAAGACGGCAGGGTCCGTGCCCGATCGACGTGGTGGTCGAAGAGCGCTCGGTCGTCGAACGAGGCGTGGATGCGTAGGGAGCTCGGGAGATGGCTTAGCTTCAGGCGGGGAACAACGCGCAGGAGAACTCTACGGCAGCCGTAGACGTCAGGCTCCGTGACCTCCGCGGTGTGCGGCCACGGTGGGAACTGTTTGCGCCGAGCCCTAGCTTGCTCTTTGCGCCGGTGCCCAGTTCCCTCTCGCTCTCTCCCTCTCGCACGAACAAAGATAAAAGAAAGAGGAGATATAGGACACGGTGGGGCTTTTTCGGTGCGCATACGCCTGCCGCAAGGTAGTCTTTTCCTCGAGCAACAACTCGAGACACACACACCTGAGCAGCACAGTAGAGGGCTTTTTATACCAGGCTAGCACACACGCCAGCACACTCACGCACACACGCAAGATCAACCGGCCACTAAGCCAACTAACTAGCATGAACACACGGACCCACGTCTCCATGCATGCACCGCACTAGCTAACCTTACGAAACGGCCACACGGACTCGGCCGTCTCCTTCCATGCATGTAGGTAGCTACAAACAAACACAACGCATGCAGCTAACAATAACACCATGCACCATGCACCATCACCAGCTAACAGCTAATAGTAACCCTAACCGACGCAAGATCAAGACTATGGCTAACAGTAACACCATGCACCATGGCCCCGGCGCCTGCTCTCTCTCTCTCTCTCTCTCTCTCTCTCATGAAACGAATTGAGCTCTGCACCATGGAGGATCGTCGGACGCGATTTCTTATAGCCAAAGGAAGGAGGACGCATGACCGGCTGTAAACTGACGGGATGCTACTGCGGGTAGCCTAGTGGAAACGGAATGTGGACCCACTGTTTGTGACCGGTTGTAAACGATGAGCTTCAAGACTTTCCTTTTTGCTCCCTATAATTAATGTCGGTGAAGAATGGATACAGTTTAGAGACAACCAGGCGATTTAATTTGCTGCCCTAGGGCATCATAAACTGATGTGCAGGGTAAAATGAAAAATATAACCAAAAAGTGAAACAAATTCAAATAGTAATTAAACTCCTCGTGAAAGGATTTCACAGAACAAAACATTTAGTAAGCGCCCAATGCGTAGGCGCTATGCGTCATGTCGTAGCGCCGTTCTCACAGGCGCTAACTATATAGCTAACCATATGTAATAATGTAGTCAATATATTTTTGTTAAGATGGTCATGTGATTATTAAAAAGTGTTCAATGATATTTTAAATATTCATGTAATTAAAAAAATTCATGCATTACAAAGTCATGTAATTAAAAAAGTGTGAGACATTCTTAATAAATCATATAATTACAGATTTATTTGTTATGAAAAAAATTAAAAGATGAAGGAATACTAGAATTGCAAAAGAAAAAACGTTGCAACAAATAGAACAGCATGTTAGGGATAGAAAATGTTTACATTAGAAGTTTATTCTTTCAACTATAGTGGTTTAGGCATCCCAAATATTTATTACCTCAATATATGTATCCTTGGCTCATGGGTAAAGAAATCCTTGGTTCACGGGTAAAGAAATATATGCCTAGAGAAGGCAAGATTTGAAACACTAGAGTTGATGCAAAATATCATGCTTCATCTCCAAACGTTTTCTGTACCAACGTAGTAGGCACATCAACCTTCTCCCAGGGGTACGGCGAGGAGCAAAAGATGCGATGTTACTCTGAGTGTCACCTAGCTCCAAGTCCAGCATACATGTGACGCACACCATGCTCGGTATCGCAAGAGCTCCAGGAGCGGCAACCTTTTTCCATGCGCGGATTAGGGCATATGTCTCGCAATAGACCAAACATTCCCGGAGTTTTGACAGTAGGATGTCAATGTCGAGGCACTGGACGAGCCCCCATGGCTGTCGATTTGGTGGTCGATCACGATGGTATTGTACATTGGCGGGTGAGCCAGATCCCCTAGTTGGCCAATTGCTGGGGCGAGGTCGTACTCGGTGCTCACCGGCCCATCGACGAGTATCCTGTGGATGAACCCACGACAAATCTTGTAGTTTTGGAAGATTGCAGTGTCCACGACCTTGACATTGTGGTCGAAGGGTGCCTGGTCATTGTAGAACGATGCGAGGATGATGCACATCGCTGTTCAGAGGGCCTGGATCCCTCTCATGCGCCTCCCATGCGGCACAGCCACGTAGTTGTGGATGCACATGGAGGTCGGGAGATTGCTCTCCTCGAGGAGGGGGCGATGCAGAGGAAAACTCTCCCATAGCCGACGACATGCATTGCTGTGACGACTGCCATGGCTAAGGTAGCAGCACCATGGTCCCGGCTGTTGGCCATAAGAGCCACGGCCAGAGCGTGGTGGCCGCGTGAGCGCAGGGCGCGTCGGGCGCGGACGGGATTGCGCCGGGTCCATGGCTCAGGGGGTGCGTCGTGCATGCGCGTGTGCGTGTGCGGTGGTCGCGTCGGGTGCGGTCCGTGGCCGCGTCGAGACATTGTCTGGCCATAGTCTGAGTAGTGTCTGACTTGTAGATAGTCTGGGCAGAGTCTGACTTGGGTCCGACCTGTGTATGGCTTGTGTGCGTGCGTGTGTAGCACGGGGTGTGTGCGCGTCCCGTGTGTGTAAGACTAGGTCTAGGCAGTTAGCGGATCATGGGTTGAGCGTTGGAGATCGCTGCGGGCTCGCCGTGACCCGTGCGCGTACGTGCGCGTGGTGGGCACGAGCGGAGCGGGCCGATCGGGTGCCGGCTGGGTAGGAGGCGTGGGGATCATGCCCCGGCACGGCCCAGGTATAAAAGCCCCTGGATGATCGTTGTAATGGCTGTGGATTCGAGTTCGAGCTCGAGGAAGAAAAGGCCGTTCGTGCGGCAGGGCGTACGTGCGCCGGAAAACCACCAGTGCCCTGTGTTTCCTCCTTCTTCCTCCTTCTTCTTGGTTGGTTCGAGCCACAGAGAGAGAGAGAGAGAGCTAAGGTGAGAGGGAAAGCTAGGGCAGACACCAACAATTGGTATTCAGAGCTACAGGTTCGGGGGGCGGCCGTGGCGTGCGACCGCGTCCGCGGCGCGCACGGCGAGCGCGGCGGAGATGGAGGCTGCGGCGGCGCCGTCCGCGGCGAGCGCGACGGACATGGACGCGTCGGCTGCGATGCACGGCCATGCACGGTGATGCCATCCGCGCAACGAGCAGCGGCGATCGCGGAGACCAGGAGGCCGCGGAGGACCTGCGTGGTGGCGCAGAGGCTGCGGCGGCTCGGCGCGACGACCGTGGAGGTGCTGCGCTGCGGTTGACGGCGCAGCGGTGCAAGGGCAACAAGCGCGGCGGCGAGCCGGGCGCGACCGGTGCGTGTTATGGGTGCGCACCGGACGTGTCGGGCGCGTCGGGACCGCTGGAGTGGACCGCGTCCCGGCGCTGAACCTGGTTGCGCAGATCGCGTACGTGCGCGGCGGGAGCGCGGGCCGGGAGCGCGGGGACGTGGGGACTGCGCGCGAAGGGCACGGCGGCACGATGGCAGGCGCGGCAGCGACGTCAGGGCGGCGGCGGCTATGACGACGACGTCGACGGCGTGGCGGAGCAGGCGATGCTGGCGAACGCCGACGTCGAGGACGACGGGCTCCTCCGAGCCGTGGCTCAGGGGGTGAGTGTTGGCCATAAGAGCCACGGCCAGAGCGTGGTGGCCGCGTGAGCGCAGGGCGCGTCGGGCGCGGACGGGATTGCGCCGGGTCCGTGGCTCAGGGGGTGCGTCGTGCATGCGCGTGTGCGTGTGCGGTGGTCGCGTTGGGTGCGGTCCGTGGCCGCGTCGAGACATTGTCTGGCCATAGTCTGAGTAGTGTCTGACTTGTAGATAGTCTGGGCAGAGTCTGACTTGGGTCCGACCTGTGTATGGCTTGTGTGCGTGCGTGTGTAGCACGGGGTGTGTGCGCGTCCCGTGTGTGTAAGACTAGGTCTAGGCAGTTAGCGGATCATGGGTTGAGCGTTGGAGATCGCTGCGGGCTCGCCGTGACCCGTGCGCGTACGTGCGCGTGGTGGGCACGAGCGGAGCGGGCCGATCGGGCACCGGCTGGGTAGGAGGCGTGGGGATCATGCCCCGGCACGACCCAGGTATAAAAGCCCCTGGATGATCGTTGTAATGGCTGTGGATTCGAGTTCGAGCTCGAGGAAGAAAAGGCCGTTCGTGCGGCAGGGCGTACGTGCGCCGGAAAACCACCAGTGCCTTGTGTTTCCTCCTTCCTCCTCCTTCTTGGTTGGTTCGAGCCACACAGAGAGAGAGAGAGCTAAGGTGAGAGGGAAAGCTAGGGTAGACACCAACACCGGCGCCCGCTCTGTCTCCCCAAGGAAACGAAATGAGCTCTCCTGTCATCACATATGCACCATGGTGGACTATAGAGCCGAAAACAATGGGCGTAAACTGAAGGGATGTTGTTGACGGCTTCCTACTAGGAACAGGAAATTTTGCATGATGAGTTTGAATTTTTTTCCATTTGCTCCCTAATTAATGTCGGTAAAGACCGCAAACAGCTCGAAGAGAACTGTGTACTTTTATTTACTGCATGAGGGATTCATATACTGACGTGCCCATATTATCATTGTGAGATGATGGAGTACTTCAGCTTATAATATCATAGCAGGATTCAGTAAGATGAATATGACATAGATTACTAAGGTGATAAGTTCATAGACCTCCTTGTGGAAGAGGAGCAATTCATAGATTAGAAAATGTTCATGTAATTACAAAAGTGTTTCTCACATTTTTACAAAGAAATTCATGTAATTTAAAAAGTGCTTGGTCCATGTTCATAAACGTTTGTGTCATTAGAAAAGTAATCATTATTAGTAATAGATGTACTAAAAGAACTGTTTGATACATTTATCGAAATTTGGATGTAATTAAAAAAGTGTTGAATGCATTTTAAAATATGTTCGAGTTTTTAAAAAATGTAACCATGTAATAAGTAGTTAATATATTTTAGTAAGATTGTCATGTGATTAAAAAGTGTTCAATGGTTTTTAAAATATTCTTCAAATTAAAAAATTTCATGCATTACAAAATAATGTAATTAAAAGAATAAACTTTAGATGAACAATGCGCAGGAGAACTCTCCCGCAGCCGTAGACGCGGTGTGCAGGCACGGTGGCAGCAACATGCTCCCAGCGCCCGCTCTCTCGAGGGGATAGACGTCGTGGTCCACCGTGTTGCGGACGGGGACGAGAATCGCCTCCTTGCCGCTGGACATGTCCAGCATGATGTAGCCGTGCGGATGGATCTTGGCGTCGAGCTGGTTGATGAGGTCTCTAGCGGAGCGCCAGATGTTGCTGCCGACCGCTTCCTGGCCGGGCAGACGCTTGCGCTTGAACTGGCAGATGTTGGGGCCAGACTTGCCGGGGCCGTAGGTGGCGGAGACGACATTGTAGAGGCCGTCCTAGACACGTGCTTCTTCATGAACCTTTGCAACGACTACAGAAAACTAAACCGAATGAAATCCTCAACTACACGCTCACATCCATGGTTATGATGTCGATCCCAGACTCAACTCATGCAAATACGGGTTCAGGCTATAACTTGCCGACTACAAAGTGCAAACACGGCAAACCAGGCATAAGAAATACAAGCAAACAGTTCAGTTTAAGGTGTCTTAGCGCTACTTCCATCCAATGATAGAATCAATCACAATGACAGAAAGGTTCATGACAACTGAAAATGAAGGCGAAACGTTCATGACAATTGGAAATGAGGCTAAACATACAGGAAATGTTGCCGATCGATCACTGATCGACGTCGTAATTGATGCTCAGCTCGCTCACCGGCGGGTTGGTCTCCATAGCGGAGACCATAAGGTGGAGGCACAACTCGTCTTCATCACCACGGACCACGAGCTAGACTAAGGCGTTCGGCGCGAACCTGCTGTGGCTGATGTAGGCTGCGATGTTCTTCCTCTTGGACACGTCGAGCACGTACGTCGGTGCCGGGCACTGCGCGAACCGAGGCGGTTCCTCGCCGTCGTCTGGAAGCGCCGCCGTGGGGGCGTACCCCGACTCAATCCACCTCGGGAGAAACTTCCGCGGCTCGATGAAGCGGGCCCGCTCCTCCGTCGATGTGCCGGTATTGGCATTGGCATTCGTGTTGGCAATGCATAGGTGATCTGCGGGGAGCACGTCCCCAATGAACTCGCAGAGGCATGCGCCAAGCTGGATCAGGTCCACTTCGTCTTGTTGGACCGGAACACCACCAGCCGGTGCCTCATCCCACGCTGGGTCATCTGGTTGGGGCAGTTCACCGGGCACCCGCACGACGCGCCACACTCATACACTGTTGGAGTTCCATATTCGGTTCGCATGGTTTCCCAGTACTCAAGTGGTTCCGAGTGGGATTAGTCGTTTCTAATAGTTGAGTTCTTTGCCGTGGGGTGTGGTCGGACTTCCTATCAACCTGGCTGTTGGGTTACCCACTATCGGTCCCATTTAAACTCATGGAATTGAATTTTCCCCTTTCTGGATTACTCATGGATTTAACCGGCCACGCCTAGGCACGGGCGGTAATGTGCAGATGGTACGCTGATGCAGGTTCAATGGTCTCATGGGTCGTCCGACGAAGGAATATGAAGGGGCGAGCGGCGTCAGCTGATGTGATGGCCCACTATGACTGATGATGGCGGCCTAGTGCCCTAGTTGTCGCTGGGGACGCTCGGCCGTTTGCTGGCACAAAAGAGAATTGGATGGGATGAGCGGGCCGGGTGACATGAGATGTGAAGGCGATGGAGTGAAATTATGGGTCATGCAGTATTGGGAAAGTACCAGGGGAGTTGCAACCCCCTTTATACGAAGAACTTGGAGCGTTTTTTTATGAACTATTGGACCAAGTAACCGTTTTTGTAGGGTTTGATTGGTAGGACGGTGCGCTTGCTGGCATTTTCTTCCCATCGGCCTGCTCCAAGATAAACTATATATGTAGTATAATTTACCGTGAATTGTTTGGCACGCTACATCTACCGTTGTTTTATTCTTGAATCTTGAAAATAGATGACAAAATTAGTTTGAAAAAGGTGAAGAAAGGGATGCCTTTGTGTGTCTCTAAAATGGAAGTAGGTATACGCGGACATTTCGATATTCCTTTTACATATGCCCTACAGAAAATTGGACAGATAATGATCTGCATCCATATAAGGCAATTTGTTAGAAAAACATTTTTTCCCGATATACACAACCTTTGGGCAAAATTTTCGAAGAAGTGGTAAAGCCCATCCAGATCCAGGCACACACAGCCGAGGCTTTATTGCCCTTTCCGGCTTGTGAAGTCCAACCCCTAGAATTACGGATTCTTCCACACCCGCACTTAGATGGCGGTCTCTGTTTCAACAAGCTGTCCAGGGCCGGGAGATGCCTCTCTGGTCGACGCTTCGCTCCCTTTCCTTCGCGGGAGCTACGCTAGGGTCAAGCTGAAACAATGCTGCATCAGCCTTCTCCTCTGCAAATGCTGGGAATCACAAGAACACGGGGAATGCAATTATATCTTGTGCAATCCTGTGACGGGCAGTGGATCGTGTTGCCTCCTATAGTATGCCAGGATGAAGAGGATTATGAACCTGCACATGTCAAACTGGCACAACCCTTCCTGGCTTTTTTTGACGAGGCCGTTCTGTTCCGCTTTGTGGTGTTTACACCCCTGGTAGAGTTGCACGACGATGTGGCGATATACTCGTCCGAAACCGGGCGATGGACTCAGAACTGCCGTGAGTGGGGCGACCAGAGAGTATCCTCCTTTTACTGCAAAATGTGCCTTTGTGAATGGCATGATGCATTTTATGCATTTGGTGATCGAGGAACCTATTATAGCTGCGGTGGACTCAAAGGGGGATGTTTGTGGGGAAATTGCTCTCCCGGAAGTAAAGGAAGAATCTAGGTCTGGTTATAGCTCAATTGGATACTCTCAGGGGAAATTGCATGCTTGGTACATGGTTCCTTATTATTACCAACTCTTTGTGAGGGTACTTGAGGATTATGCTACTGAAGTGTGGACCCTAAAGCATATTATTGATGTTCCACAAATGCTTAGAAGGGAATATGCGATAGATGATTGTGACGAAGAGGGCAAGACCTTTAAGTATGAGATGTTTGCAATTCATCCGAATCGTAATTTGATTTTCGCTACTGACTGGAAGGAGGTGAATCTGTCGTATGATATGGATAGTAGGGAAGGACATCTTATGTGCAATTCTGGAGATTTCATGTGTGGTTTACCTTATATTCCCTGTTTCACGGGTTTGGTTGGCGGATGATTGCTGAAAGTCCTTGCTGCTTCATGCATTTAACATGGTGGCACAAATGCCTTTGTAAAAACTAGTTGCTGGATGTGCGTGCGTGTGCCTAATGATCTATTTCCGTGGCAGCATTCCAAAACGCGCTTTTCACGGTGCATGCCCTTTTGTGGCTTTGAACAATGTTGGTTAGCTTTACATATTTTGTAAGCGACAAGCGATCCAATGGATAATGCCTAGTTGTATGAATGACCTAGTCCCTTATATATTTGCTTTTAGGTAATACTAATTGCTGTTGTCACTTGATATCTGTTATTGGTGGCTGAATGTAAACAGATGTTAGTTTCATTTATGAATCCTTCATGGCCTTCCATCGATGACGTCAAATAATATGGAGCCCTTTATATGGAACTCCTTTTATATAGATTGCACAATATGCAGCCTAACATATCTAATGAACATCATTATTTTTCATTATATTATTCAGTAGAGAAAACAAAATAATTCTGTTTGTTGCCAAGACTATTAAGCGCTCTTAAGTCTGCCATACGTTGCCTACTACTTAAGGACCCCTGGTGTGCTCATAATCTTGGGTTTTCATTGAGTTTTCCATCAGATCATGACCAATATTTTCCTACTAGAATTCTTGCTATATTGTTGAATTTCTAGGCTGTTGTCAAACTAAACCTATTTTGGAAGAATCTTAAGATTTTTGTTGACCATGATGTAGCTTAGTACATAATTTTGTCGTCAACTACCCAACGTTCTGAACTTTGTATTGAGTGCACATTGAATTCTGAACTTCTCACTCTGAGTGGCTCTTTGTCAGGGACCAGCAAAACTAAACCTATTCGAATTTGTTGTTGTCCCCAAAGGTTGTGAACTTCTCACTCTGAGTGGGTCTTTGCCAGGGACCGGCAAAACTAAATGGGTAAAAGAAAAACAAAGCTATGCCTAATCAGGCATGGCATGTAAATCTAGCAAAGGTTACTGCACGTTTGGATTACGGGCAAGCGCTTGCCTTGCCTCGCAAAGCAAAGAAGCGAGGGGTTTGGTTCCCCGGCAACTCATCTTGTTACCCGCAGTTTCAAGTTTTTTCCTCGATTGTGTGAGGAAGCCAATTTGGCTACCAACTGGTTGGAAGGATTTCCTTGCCCAGCGAGGTGAGCGGGCGAGAGATCCACAGTTGCTAATTTTTTACTAGAAGCTGAGCTTCTATCACCATTCCTTAAAATAAATATCCACATCAGATCAAGGTTTTCGAGTTGACGAGTCGACGAGTCGTTCTGTTAGTGACTCTTGATGAGTGGTGTCATGACGATCATCTAGTCGAGGTATTTGAGTCGACTTCTAGTTACGACTCATTGACTGGTCGTTCAACTTGAAAACAGGGCATCAGATAAGTTTTGCTGCTCCTGTCAGTTATTTCAAAATAGTAATATGGACCTGCCATTTGTAGATAGTATGTACTACCTTATCTTATTGCAACCAAAGTCAATGGTGTTGGCTTAAAATGATGTATCACTATACTACATAGCATTACTGGTCACTACTCACTTCGGTTCCTATAACTATATATCTTTGGCCACATTCCTATAGACTCAAAAACTACAATCACCTTTACCAGGTTGAAAGCATTTAAGTGTAGAAATACAGTAGTAAACAATTTCTTTTATTTTCTCAAGTGGCAAATGCTTTGAAACGGGATTCTCAGACAAAGACGCTAATAGTGAGACAAGCGGAGGGATTTGCAATCTGGACTTTGATGACCCATCTAGAATTAAGCGGCATTAAGAGAAATTAACAGTTACTCACTCCGATCCAAATATGAATTCTTCTATCTGATATAACATGATATCTAAATTCCTGACAACTTCTTAGTAATCCATGTTACCCATCTAATTAACAAATCTGATCTAGATAAGAGCAAGTGGTTTGTTGTCTAGGCTGACACACTACTAATTACTAGTATTATTTAGATGAATTCGGGATAAGTGATATTTGCTCATATCTTCTGCAATTTTTCCCACAATCAATAATGCAGTAGTGGTTAAATTCCTGTATGGTTACTACCAACTGCTCACTTTGCTCTTTGTAACCTTACACGGATACCAAGAAATGGAAAGGTGTGGTAGCACCCGGGGATGCCGACCCCCTTTTCTCTGGCCATTCACCCTTGATGAGACGGAAAGGTGCGGTAGCACCCGGGGGTCCCGACCCCCTTTCATCTGGCCATTCACCAAGAAACGGAAAGATGCGGTAACAGGAGAGGTGGAATCTGCCTATGAATGAACAGTGTGAGTATAGGCACAGATTAGTTTTAAATATTTCCAGGCTCCCATGGGTAGCTCTCCTAGGCCTGCTAATCAAACTTCTGGTACAGGACCTGGTGAAAATCTCTATGGGCTAGTTGCTGCACGGAAGGTGTTGATAAACCAGGTGCCTAGACACCCGGGTGCTGAAAAACCAGTCCCACCTCCAAAATATTAATTACATCAGAATTTATTCTTTGTTTATTTTTTACGGGGATTTATTCATCTACTATGTAATCTATCAACATCTTTGCATTCGAGATGTATTAGTCAAGCACCTTGAGTTATCTAATCTCAGAATCTAAAGCCGAGGTAATCCATCACCTCACGCCGACAAATTTGGCACTTTGAATCTTGATAGAACCACACTTTGATGCACGGGATGTGGAAGGCATTAGCGTGGTGGCACGATAGTCTTACGTCTCCTTGTCACCAAGCTCCAACTCCAAATGGCGAATTGCGCACGCCAGGCCGGGTACCGCCAGAGCTCCTACAACAGTCTCCGCCTCTGGATGGCTAAAAAATAGAGATGCGAGTAACTACGACAGGTCGATGTCGATGTTGAAGCATGGGACAACGCCCTCAAGATTATCGATATAAATGCATATAAATCATCATTGGAGGATATAAATGCATAGGAGGATAATATAAATCTTCATTGGAGGATAATATAATAGCATGAATACTTCATAAATTATAGATACGTTGGAGACGTATCAGTACATGAACTCGGCAAATGTTTGATGAGAGCCGTAAAACTCAGCAAAACATGCCACATTTGCGGAGTTTTCCACAGAAAGCTCTTTGCAGATGTAAAACTCAGTAGAACAGTTGCACGAAAAAAAATCATTTTTGAAAATGTGTTTTCCACGGGAAACTCTTTGGAGACGTGACCCCAATATGACGGAGTGGTCAACCCTAAACGATAGTGCCAAGGGGCTCCTAGATGCCCTGTTCCACGACACAAGATATCGGCAGAAGGTGTATTTGCCGAGTATTTTTGATTTGCTGAGTATTTTGTTAACAACTCTCGGCGGACCTTGGGTTGCTTCGGGCACACTCTGTTCCCATGTAGTGTACGCAAACATTTGTTTTGCCGTGCCCCCATGGGTGGGAGCTCGACTCAAAGCTTGGAACTGGGCAAAGACAAAAATTTTCTTGTAGTGAATGTTGGAAAGGACTTTACCTACTAACCAAAGACGAGCCAAAAGAATTAGGAGTGTAAGATGATAAGCAACAAGTATTAACCTGATGTCCAAAACATCACATATATCATTACAATGTTCCACTCGATGGATAAATTCATATACTTTTTCTAGGAAGATGATAGCACACTTGCAAAATACAAATTTAAGAAAATAAATATGCTTCTAAAGAAAGACATCATGTGCAATATAAATAATATGCAAATACACTATACCAAGGCAAACCTCCATGAAGATTGGGAGGTGCCGAATACCACAAATTATGCTTGATCCTTGGATGGTGGTGGCAGTGTAGAGTTGTTGACGGCTTGTGGAAGCACCATGACTTGTTTCTAGAGATCCTCAAGCTTTCCCTCATTATTTCTCATAAAGTGGTACATCACGTCCACACTGCGGGAGAGATCCATAATGGACTTCGTGTGATCTTCATTGATTGATCTTTCTACTTTAGATTCTGGCAAAGAACTTGGAAGTACATGGTTCATAGATAGTGTTGAAGATGAGGGTCCTTGTCCTGATATTTTATCATGCCGGCGGGCTTTCTTTCATAACCCAGACACTATTCGATCTGGTCCACACATCTCATAGTTGAAGTTCTCCATAGATTACCACTCCCCTTTCTTCTTTTTGGACAATGAAGTTATCTTTGCCAGAGCTTCCCGTAGCCCATCCATAATCTCCTCATCGTGGACCATCCATCACCGTAATCACTTTCCCCATGATAGCTTTCATAGTCCCATAGAACTTCAAGGTTGTCGGAGTAAGTCTGCCAAGAATCCAAGGCAGCTACCTACTTTGTTTAAAGTGAGATAATCAAGGTTCTAACTTTCAATTAAAGTTCACCAAGGTTCTTGACAACACGTCATTAAACCAGACAATAATATTCAACCGCACATAAATATTAGCGCAGGTAAAAAGAAAAGAAAAGTTATGTCAAATACCCACAAACTTGAATGACTTTCACTAACAGTTTAAAGCAAAAAATAAGGTCATTTTTGCCAAAAGAAATAGCAAAATAACCAAACATTTGGACATTTAAGGATTAAAGTTTGTGAGTATGGCCAAAACATGCCATCTGTTTATGTATCAGTGTATATCTATTAGTGATTATGTGAAAGATTTAAGCATTCAAAAGGTATACATTTCATGAATTAGTTGCATGCATCTTTTCATACCGACATAAGGAAAGACACGCAAATCATATATCAAAAAAGCTTATGAATGAACGCATTACATCTAGTAACACATTTCACATTTGTGCTGCTTTACGTGGACCAACAAGCTATTTAGTATCTGTGTTTTCTATAACAGTATTGTGCAGTAACACTTTCCAAGTGTGCCAACCATTGTACTAATGAGGATTATTACGACCTTTTAGGGCATCTATCAATCCAATTGGTTTTGGTGCCAACAAACAGATGCGCATCTCTGTAGACAGAAGATGCATTTGAGATTTATGATAGACAAAACATAAGATACAAGACCGATGCAATTCTATTACATACCGTAAGATTAGCAAAACTCTTCGCCAAGTTACCATATAGTATACCTTAACATGGCATCAAACTGAAACTAGCAATACTTGTTCGTACCCAAGGGGCTTCATCTTTCAAGAAATTTTTGTCTGCAAATTGACAATACTATTTCTTCTTCTTTTGCAGGTATTCACAATACTGATACTATTTCAAAGACATCAACACACACATATTCACTCAAAGGAAGCCTAAATTTAATTTATAGTAAAGAGTGAGTCAGAAGAAGTCCATAGTATTACTTGTTAATTAGTGGTGTCAAAGAAGACACAATTTGGTTTGTATTCCTTTGTGGTTTAAAAGCGGTCACACATTAATGCATGTTTAATTATGGTTCAAAAGAAGACAATTTTTAGTAGGATGGTCTCATGTGATTAAAAAGTGTTCAATGGATTTTAGATATTGTTGTAATTAATAAATTTCATACATTACAAAATCATGTGAGCAAAAAAAGTGTGCGACAAATTCTTAAAAAGTTCATATAATTTCAGATTTACTTGATAGTAAAAGGATTAAAAGTTGAATTAACACTAGGAATGCAAAAAAACAACGTTTTGACAAATAGTGCAGCATGTTAGGGATAAAAAAAATCTTTACATCAGAAGTTTATTATTTCAACTGTACTGGTTTAGGCATCCCAAATATTTATTACCTCAATATATGTATCCTTGGCTCATGGGTAAAGAGATGTATGCCAGGAGAAGGCAAGATTTGAAACACTAGAACTGATGCAAAATATCATGCTTCATCTCGAAACATTTACCTCCATTACCACTCCCACCCCCTCTCTCCTCTACCGGAGTGAAACACAATAAGAGAGCGAGTAGAAAGGCAGACAGGCAAACACCCGACCGAGAATTTTTTACTTGATTGATGGGCAGTGGATTTTTCCACTTGTGGATATGAAAGATACTAGATTTGTTTGTTCATTAGTGTAGTTGAATCTCTCCTCTCTCTTTATTTGCTCGAAAAAAGAAGAATTTTCTCCTCGTTGCTTTGCTTCCGCGTTGACTTTCTGCTGTGTGTTTTGTTGGTGGTTGTGGACGAGAGCCATGTACTCCCTAATTAATGAGTTTGAATACTTTTATATTTGCTCGCTAGTTAATGTCGGTAAACACCGCAAGCAGCTCAAAGAGAACTGTACTTTGATTATTTTTACTGCATGAGAGCTTCATGTACTGACGTTCCCATGTTATCGTTGTGAGATGATGAGGTAGTTCAGCTTATAAGATCAGAGCAAGATTTAGTAATATGAATATTAGCTAGATTACTAAGATGATAAGTTCATAGACCTCATTGCTGAAGAGGAGCAATTCATAGATTAGAAAATATTCATGTAACTACAAAAGTGTTTCTCACATTTTTTTTCAAAGAAATTCATGTAATTTAAAAAGTGTTCGTCAATAGAAAAAAACATTACTAGAAATCGATGTAATAAAAAAAAGTATGATACATTTATGGAAATTTTGATGTAAATGAAAAAAAGCGTTGAATGCATTTTAAAACATGTTTGAGTTTTTAGAAAGTGAAATCAAGTAATAGATAGTCAATATGTTTTAGTAAGATGATCTTGCGATTAAAACGTCTTCAATGGATTATAAAATATTCTTGTAATTAAAAAAATTCAGGCATTACCAAATCATGTAATTAAAAAAGTGTGTGCCACATTCTTAGAAAAATCATATACTGTCAGATTTACTTGTTATGAAAAAAAGTTAAAGGAGCACAAGAAAGGCAAAAATAAAATAAAATAACCATGTTAAGACGAATAGAGCAGGAAGTTAGGGATCCAAAATGTTCACATTTGAAGTTTATTCTTTCAACTGTGGTTGTTTGGAATACCAAATATTTATTACCTCAATATATGCATCCTTGCAGGGCGTTATGGCGCCACCCTTCCTGGGTTCTCCGCGCCTGAGTTCTCCTCCGCTTGCCTTCCTGGGTTCTCCTCCGCTCCTGAGTTCTCCTCCGCCGGCCAGCCTAGGTTCTCCTCAACGCCCCTCCAGGGCAGCCGCGGCCAGGACTTGGTCGGCGGCCGCGGAAGCGACAAGGGCGACGATGACCAAGGTGAGCACCAATTACTAAATCTCCATTCTCCTGCCAGTTAATGGCTATACCCACGACGCGTTTGGTTGGGACACTGGTAACGTATTCACGGTGGAGGGAGTTCGCCGGTGTCGTTGCCCACGGGGGAGAATGGAGAAGACCGGCTACTGGAGTTCTCGCCGACGGAGTCGGCGGAAGAGATCTCTGGCGCTGCTGAATACTGCTCATGGTGAAGAAAATATCTGACGAGCAGAGAATAGAGAGAGGGAATCATAGCGGGCGAGAAGTGTTATTCCATCTTTGGCCAATCGCTGCTCCGATGCACCCTATTTGTATTACATGATTGCTTCTTGGAAACGGACATGTTTTCCTAGGATTCACTAGCCACTCAGATTTCATGGTGTTATTATAAGGGCATATTGCATGCCCGTGGGTATTTAGAGAGCTTGATCAGATCTTTAAGATTTGCTATAGTATCCCACTCTGATTCTAGGCCTCCACTCTCACCATCACCTTCTGGTCCATCCCCACATATGCTGCGCAGTTCTGTCTGGACCTCCCATGCCTTGATCTGATATGAACCTGTCTGCTAGAAATATTGCGGCAGTGTCCCAGGACGATGTTGCAATAGGACCTGATTTGGCTTCTGTCTACTTGTCTGCTGGAGATCTCCCAACGCCCTCGGACCAGCTGTTGTTGGGAGCCCGCCCTAGCTGTAACATAAAGAATATGGTGCCAGTTGTCTCCAAGTAAGCATTGTAGCTGAATCTTGCTTTGATCATTCGGACATTATAACCATCTTATATTGTCTTCCCATGCAGGGTTGGTACTTCTACAGCCAAGCTACCAAGCAGACTGCAAGTAAAGCCAAATGACAACCTGGCGTTTCTATTGTTAGTTCGAAAGGTATTATATTTCTTGTAAAATCATCAAAGTAGAAAAGACAGGGCAAGGATTGATGAACTGTTGCTTTCCATTGTTTGTAGCCACTGAAGAAGTGATTACTGTGGATGATGCTGAAGAGTATGTTCAAATGGACGTTGATGCTCCTAGTCCAAGGAGAAATCCTGTGGATATGGACATCGATCAAGACATGGTACCAAAATTTCTGGAAATTCAGTCGGATGCAAGTGTCGGAGCGCTGACCGATGTTGCACAAGCCAGCCCAAGTGCATTGGCGGTTACGACGCCCCGACCTTCAACGCCTCCCACTATTCCTTATGTATTGTATCCGTTGGCCAGCACTCTAGAGGACGGGGTTAGTACCAGCGAAGAGGCCATGACTCAAGCCGAGCTAATGAACCTCAAAGCTGAAGGATTCGCTCAATTCAAGTGAGGCTCTGAAATCTCATCCCCAAGAAAGTACCACCGTAAGTGCCGACCATTTTCATTCGGACGTTCAACTTTTTGACTTGTCATCTGAGTTGCGCCTGGTATGTTTTCTTCCAATGGGGGCGCGTTCAGTTCACATACTAGGTGTTGCCTCTGAGACTCTGATTGATTGTTGGCAATCAATTAGAGTCTATACGGTTAGTTTATTTCCTTCTTCATAAATCTAGAACCGATATCTTAAATTCATGATTCTGGCTGATTGTTGACAATCAGTTAGAGTCTACATTACTAGATTATTGTTTGTCTTTGAAATTTTGGTCAATCCCTTTGAATCCATAGTTTCTCTCGATCACTATATTACTAACTGCTATCTCATGTCTTTTGAGTAGAAATACTGTGAACTGGAATCCAAGCATCTGGCATTGTAGGAAGAAGTAGAAACTCTCCGTGCGGAACTGGAGAAAGGGAAAAAGAAGAACGAGAAGTAGGAGAAGGAGAAAGCTATCACGGGATGTAAATTTTTCATACCAGGCACCCCATCTTCTCATCACGATGGTGACTACTGAGTGTCACTCCTTGTAATCTTCTCTATGGATCTCTCCTGGTCATCTATGGGTGTTTTGGTTTGATCTTTGGTAGGATAGATCAGCTCCATGCAAATGGAGAAGCTTTCAAAATACTTCCTCAAGTCCGAAATGATCCCTGATTGTATTACATGTTTGCTTCTTGGAAATGGAGAAGGTATACTAGGATATTCACAAGCCACTCAGATTTCACTTGGGTTTTCAGAGGGCTTGATCAGATCTTTTAAGATCGGTAATATTATCTGACTCAAAACCAAGTGTCGTCATATAGTTCCTTATGTATTAGCTTATTGAATATATTAGTGCCTCCATTTCACCTTCTTTGGCGTTTTATACATTTTCAGTTAGTGTTTCGTATCTATAAACACAGGTGATTGTTTGTTCATTACTCGCTCCCGCTGTTGAACTAGTGCTTGCATAGACTAACCTTGTAGTGCATAGAGCCTATTTACTGTTATTTTAATGCATGTGTTGCCTATAATCAGTATGTATATTGTATATATACATAGATCTCTCATGCCCCTATTCTGCAAGCGGCGCCACATCTAGGGAAGTGGAAAGACCACCTAGCATTAAACACTAAGTTGTGTTATGACTAAATAACTAAAATTGTTTATAATAATGCAATCACAGCTCATAATTCTTCTCCTTTTTTGGCAGCTTCTAAGATTCACTAGTTGTGATGCTGTATACAAAAGTAATATTACTTCTGAAAAGATTGGTTTAGGGGTTGTTTTCATAATTCCATGTTGAACTAGGTCTAGGTCAACTTAAAGGGATGGTTACAACTAATTCCATGATCTTATTTAAGGTCATTGGTCTTATTCTTCAGGTCAATTACGAATTATTAATTTACTATGGTGCTTATGTTTGTTAGTGCCTTTTAGAAAGGTTGCTACATTATTAACCTGTAGGATATGCTTATGAAGTTTTTGTGCTGTTCCATAGGATACATTTCCTAGTGCATAGGAGGACCTAATAAAACTTTGGAAGTAGTAACCCAAAAAGTTGCTAGTTTGCATCTTCATTACAAAGTAATTTCTTCTACCATGGAAACTATTGTTTATTTGGGAAGCAAATAACTTCCTCGATGTTTCATTTTGTTTATATGCGGTGCATAATATACCTTGTTAATAGTAATAATTTAGTTCATTGGTTATGAATCATTGTTGTAGCATTCTGTCCCAGTAGAAAAATGTTTATCCTTAAAGTACGTGATTTCCCAATATACCTGTGGAGAACATGACCGCACATTCTTAGTCGTGCTATTGCTAGTTTGGTACATGCTGTATATTATTTTAGTTTTATGTTAACCCCTATATGTGACTTGTCAAGATGATTTCCTACAATGAGTACAAAAAACTTGAAGAGAAATGAACTTTTAAGCACATGTGTTTTAACATGTTATGTATGTATGTGTCGTTATCTCAAAGTCATTTCTATTTTCAAAGTGTAGAGTTCCAAAACAAGTACTCCCAGAAGAGCAAAGGTGGAGAAGCAAATACCTCATTTCAAGATCACCTCCCTCTCCCAAAAATTTCAAATCATACTACATATAACGTGAGGAACAAAACAAGTAAAGAGATGCTTGATGATGAAATATTTGATATCCTTGCAGGGCGTTATAGGTGTGTGTATCGTCTATACAGGTCCTAATGGATAACTCTTAAAAAGAATTGAAACAATAACCTGAAATTGTTGATAAAAAATCATCACTGAAATTTTGTGACAATCCTCCACTCACACATATCGAGGCCAACTCAATTGTTAAATTTCGGATATGTTATACATGAAACCTTCATCCTACGACCGTGAGATCTATGAATTGCCGCTCATTAATTGAAACCATCTTCAGCTACAGAATCTCTGAATTTATTCATCGGCTATGAAATCTATCAACATCTTTGCATCCGAGATGTATGAGTCAAGCACCATCAGCTATCGAATCTCAGAATCTAAAGCCGAAGTAATACATCACCTCACGCAGGCGAATTGGGCACTTTGACTCTTGATAGAACCACGGTTTGATGCACAGGATGTGGAAAGGCGTGGGTGTGGAAGCGGGGCAGAATGACGATCTCCTCGTCACCAGGCTCCAACTCCAGCCAACCGCGCACACCAAGCAGGGTACCGCCTCTTTGTATGCGCGGATTAAGTTCTGTGGATGGCTGAAAACTTGACATACCAGTAACAACGGCAGGTGGATGTCAACGTCAAAGCAGTGTAGGACGACGTCCTGAACGCTATCGATTGTGCGGCCGATGACATCAGTGAAGTCCCTTTGCCGGTGAAGATGGTACCCCAGGTACCGGGTGCGAGGTCGTCCTCGCCGGTGACAAGCCCGTCAGCGAGCATACATGCCATGGATGAGGTCGCGGCAGGCCTCGTAGTTTCGGAAGACGGCAGGGTCCGTGCCCGATCGACGCGGTGGTCGAAGGGCGCTCGGTCGTCGAACGAGGCGTGGATGCGTAGGGAGCTCGGAAGATGGCTTAGCTTCAGGCGGGGAACAACGCGCAGGAGAACTCTACGGCAGCCGTAGACGTCAGGCTCCGTGACCTCCGCGGTGTGTGGCCACGGTGGGAACTGTTTGCGCCGAGCCCTAGCTGGCTCTTTGCGCCGGTGCCCAGTTCCCTCTCGCACGAACAAAGATAAAAGAAAGAGGAGATATAGGACACGGTGGGGCTTTTTCGGTGCGCATACGCCTGCCGCAAGGCAGTCTTTTCCTCGAGTAACAACTCGAGACACACACACCTGAGCAGCACAGTAGAGGGCTTTTTATACCAGGCTAGCACACACGCCAGCACACTCACGCACACACGCAAGATCAACCGGCCACTAAGCCAACTAACTAGCATGAACACACGGACCCACGTCTCCATGCATGCACCGCACTAGCTAACCTTACGAAACAGCCACACGGACTCGGCCGTCTCGTTCCATGCATGTAGGTAGCTACAAACAAACACAACGCATGCAGCTAACAGTAACACCATGCACCATGCACCATGCACCATCACCAGCTAACAGCTAACAGTAACCCTAACCGACGCAAGATCAAGACTATGGCTAACAGTAACACCATGCACCATGGCCCCGGCGCCTGCTCTCTCTCTCTCTCTCTCTCTCTCTCTCTCTCTCTCATGAAACGAATTGAGCTCTGCACCATGGCGGATCGTCGGACGCGATTTCTTATAGCCAAAGGAAGGAGGACGCATGACCGGCTGTAAACTGACGGGATGCTACTGCGGTTAGCCTAGTGGAAACGGAAAGTGGACCCACTGTTTGTGACCGGTTGTAAACGACGAGCTTCAAGACTTTCCTTTTTGCTCCCTATAATTAATGTCGGTGAAGAATGGATACAGTTTAGAGACAACCAGGCGATTTAATTTGCTGCCCTAGGGCATCATAAACTGATGTGCAGGGCAAAATGAAAAATATAACCAAAAAGTGAAACAAATTCAAATAGTAATTAAACTCCTCGTGAAAGGATTTCACAGAACAAAACATTTAGTTAGCGCCCAATGCGTAGGCGCTATGCGTCATGTCGTAGCGCCGTTCTCACAGGCGCTAACTATATAGCTAACCATATGTAATAATGTAGTCAATATATTTTTCTCAAGGTGGTCATGTGATTATTAAAAAGTGTTCAATGATATTTTAAATATTCATGTAATTAAAAAAATTCATGCATTACAAAGTCATGTAATTAAAAAAGTGTGAGACATTCTTAATAAATCATATAATTAAAGATTTATTTGTTATGAAAAAAAATTAAAAGATGAAGGAATACTAGAATTGCAAAAGAAAAAACGTTGCAACAAATAGAACAGCATGTTAGGGATAGAAAATGTTTACATTAGAAGTTTATTCTTTCAACTATAGTGGTTTAGGCATCCCAAATATTTATTACCTCAATATATGTATCCTTGGCTCATGGGTAAAGATATCCTTGGTTTACGGGTAAAGAAATATATGCCTAGAGAAGGCAAGATTTGAAACACTAGAGTTGATGCAAAATATCATGCTTCATCTCCAAACATTTTCCGTACCAATGTAGTAGGCACATCAACCTTCTCCCAGGGGTACGGCGAGGAGCAAAAGATGCGATGTTACTCTGAGCGTCACCTAGCTCCAAGTCCAGCATACATGTGACGCACACCATGCTCGGTATCGCAAGAGCTCCAGGAGCGGCAACCTTTTTCCATGCGCGGATTAGGGCATATGTCTCGCAATAGACCAAACATTCCCGGAGTTTTGACAGTAGGATGTCAATGTCGAGGCACTAGACGAGCCCCCATGGCTGTCGATTTGGTGGTCGATCACGATGGTATTGTACATTGGCGGGTGAGCCAGATCCCCTACTTGGCCAATTGCTGGGGCGAGGTCGTACTCGGTGCTCACCGGCCCATCGACGAGTATCCTGTGGATGAACCCACGACAAATCTTGTAGTTTTGGAAGATCGCAGTGTCCACGACCTCGACATTGTGGTCGAAGGGTGCCTGGTCATCGTAGAACGACGCGAGGATGATGCACATCGCTGTTCAGAGGGCCTGGATCCCTCTCATGCGCCTCCCATGCGGCACAACCACGTAGTTGTGGATGCACATGGAGGTCGGGAGATCGCTCTCCTCGAGGAGGGGGGCGATGCGGAGGAAAACTCTCCCATAGCCGACGACATGCATTGTTGTGACGACTGCCATGGCTAAGGTAGCAACACCATGGTCCCGGCGCCTGCTCTGTCTCCCCAAGGAAACGAAATGAGCTCTCCTGTCATCTCATATGCACCATGGTGGACTATAGAGCCGAAAACAATGGGCGTAAACTGAAGGGATGTTGATGAGGGCTTCCTACTAGGAACAGGAAATTTTGCATGATGAGTTTGAATTTTTTTCCATTTGCTCCCTAATTAATGTCGGTAAAGACCGCAAACAGCTCGAAGAGAACTGTGTACTTTTATTTACTGCATGAGGGATTCATATACTGACGTGCCCATATTATCATTGTGAGATGATGGAGTACTTCAGCTTATAATATCATAGCAAGATTCAGTAAGATGAATATGACATAGATTACTAAGGTGATAAGTTCATAGACCTCCTTGTGGAAGAGGAGCAATTCATAGATTAGAAAATGTTCATGTAATTACAAAAGTGTTTCTCACATTTTTACAAAGAAATTCATGTAATTTAAAAAGTGCTAGGTCCATGTTCATAAACGTTTGTGTCATTAGAAAAATAATCATTATTAGCAATAGATGTACTAAAAGAACTGTTTGATACATTTATCGAAATTTGGATGTAATTAAAAAAGTGTTGAATGCATTTTAAAATATGTTCGAGTTTTTTAAAAAAGTAACCATGTAATAAGTAGTTAGTATATTTTAGTAAGATTGTCATGTGATTAAAAAGTGTTCAATGGTTTTTAAAATATTCTTCAAATTAAAAAATTTCATGCATTACAAAATAATGTAATTAAAAGAATAAACTTTAGATGAACAATGTGCAGGAAAACTCTCCCGCAGCCGTAGACGCGGTGTGCAGGCACGGTGGCAACAACATGCTCCCGGCGCCCGCTCTCTCGAGGGGATAGACGTCGTGGTCCACCGTGTTGCGGACGGGGACGGGAATCGCCTCCTTGCCGTTGGACATGTCCAGCATGATGTAGCCGGGCGGATGGATCTTGGCGTCGAACTGGTTGATGAGGTCTCTAGCGGAGCGCCATGATCTGATGGATCTTGCTCATCGTTCCGCGTTGTGGTGTTTACACCCCTGGTATAGTAGCACGATGATGTGGCGATATACTCGTCCGAAACCGGGCGATGGACTCAAAACTGCCGTGAGTGGGGGGACCAGAGAGTATCCTCCTTTTACTGCAGAATGTGCCTTTGTGAATGGCATGATGCATTTTATGCATTTGGTGATCGAGGAACCTATTATAGCTGTGGTGGACTCAAAGGGGGATGTTTGTGAGGAAATTGCTCTCCCGGAAGTAAAGGAAGAATCTAGGTCTGGTTATAGCTCAATTGGATACTCTCAGGGGAAATTGCATGCTTGGTACATGGTTCCTTATTATTACCAACTCTTTGTGAGGGTACTTGAGGATTATGCTACTGAAGTGTGGACCCTAAAGCATACTATTGATGTTCCCCAAATGTTTAGAAGGGAATATGCGATAGAGGATTGTGACGAAGAGGGCAAGACCTTTAAGTATGAGATGTTTGCAATTCATCCGAATCGTAATTTTATTTTCGTTACTGACTGGAAGGAGGTGAATCTGTCGTATGATATGGATAGTAGGGAAGCACATCTTATGTGCAATTCTGGAGATTTCATGTGTGGTTTACCTTATATTCCCTGTTTCACGGGTTTGGTTGGCGGATGATTGCTGAAAGTCCTTGCTGCTTCATGCATTTAACATGGTGGCACAAATGCCTTTGTAAAAACTAGTTGCTGGATGTGCGTGCGTGTGCCTAATGATCTATTTCCGTGGCAGCATTCCAAAACGCGCTTTTCACGGTGCATGCCCTTTTGTGGCTTTGAGCGATGTTGGTTAGCTTTACATATTTTGTAAGCGACAAGCGATCCAATGGATAATGCCTAGTTGTATGAATGACCTAGTCCCTTATATATTTTCTTTTAGGTAATACTAATTGCTGTTGTCACTTGATATCTGTTATTGGTGGCTGAATGTAAACAGATGTTAGTTTCATTTGTGAATCCTTCATGGCATTCCATCGATGACGTCAAATAATATGGAGCCCTTTATATGGAACTCCTTTTATATAGATTGCACAATATGAAGCCTAACATATCTAATGAACATCATTATTTTTCATTATATTATTCAGTAGAGAAAACAAAATAATTCTGTTTGTTGCCAAGACTATTAAGCGCTCTTAAGTCTGCCATACATTGCCTACTACTTAAGGATCCCTGGTGTGCTCGTAATCTTGTGTTTTCATTGAGTTTTCCATCAGATCATGACCAATATTTTCCTACTAGAATTCTTGCTATATTGTTGAATTTCTAGGCTGTTGTCAAACTAAACCTATTTTGGAAGAATCTTAAGATTTTTGTTGACCATGATGTAGCTTAGTACATAATTTTGTCGTCAACTACCCAACGTTCTGAACTTTGTATTGAGTGCACATTGAATTCTGAACTTCTCACTTTGAGTGGCTCTTTGTCAAGGACCAGCAAAACTAAACCTATTCGAATTTGTTGTTGTCCCCAAAGGTTGTGAACTTCTCACTCTGAGTGGGTCTTTGCCAGGGACCGGAAAAACTAAATGGTAAAAGAAAAACAAAGCTATGCCTAATCAGGCATGTCATGTAAATCTAGCAAAGGTTACTGCACGTTTGGATTACGGGCAAGCGCTTGCCTTGCCTCGCAAAGCAAAGAAGCGAGGGGTTTGGTTCCCCGGCAACTCATCTTGTTACCCGCAGTTTCATGTTTTTTCCTCGATTGTGTGAGCAAGCCAATTTGGCTACCAACTGGTTCGAAGGATTTCCTTGCCCAGCAAGGTGAGCGGGCGAGAGATCCACAGTTGCTAATTTTTTACTAGAAGCTGAGCTTCTATCACCATTCCTTAAAATAAATATCCACATCAGATCAAGGTTTTCGAGTTGACGAGTCGACGAGTCGTTCTGTTAGTGACTCTTGATGAGTGGTGCCATGCCGATCATCTAGTCGAGGTATTTGAGTCGACTTCTAGTTACGACTCATTAACTGGTTGTTCAACTTGAAAACAGGGCATCAGATAAGTTTTGCTGCTCCTATCAGTTATTTCAAAATAGTAATATGGACCTTCCATTTGTAGATAGTATGTACTACCTTATCTTATTGCAACCAAAGTCAATGGTGTTGGCTTAAAATGATGTATCACTATACTACATAGCATTACTGGTCACTACTCACTTCGGTTCCTATAACTATATATCTTTGGCCACATTCCTATAGATTCAAAAACTAAAATCACCTTTACCAGGTTGAAAGCATTTAAGTGTAGAAATACAGTAGTAAACAATTTCTTTTATTTTCTCAAGTGGCAAATGCTTTGAAACAGATTCTCAGACAAAGACGCTAATAGTGAGACAAGCGGAGGGATTTGCAATCTGGACTTTGCTGACCCATCTAGAATTAAGCTAGGCATTAAGAGAAATTAACAGTTACTCACTCCGATCCAAATATGAATTCTTCTATCTGATATAACATGATATCTAAATTCCTGACAACTTCTTAGTAATCCATGTTACCCATCTAATTAACAAATCTGATCTAGATAAGAGCAAGTGGTTTGTTGTCTAGGCTGACACACTACTAATTACTAGTATTATTTAGATGAATTCGGGATAAATGATATTTGCTCATATCTTCTGCAATTTTTCCCACAATCAATAATGCAGTAGTGGTTAAATTCCTGTATGGTTACTACCAACTGCTCACTTTGCTCTTTGTAACCTTACACGGATACCAAGAAACGGAAAGGTGTGGTAGCACCCGGGGATGCCGACCCCCTTTTATCTGGCTATTCACCCTTGATGAGACGGAAAGGTGCGGTAGCACCCGGGGGTCCCGACCCCCTTTCATCTGGCCATTCACCAAGAAACGGAAAGATGCGGTAACAGGAGAGGTGGAATCTGCCTACGAATGAACAGTGTGAGTATAGGTACAGATTAGTTTTAAATATTTCCAGGCTCCCATGGGTAGCTCTCCTAGGCCTGCTAATCAAACTTCTGGTACAGGACCTGGTGAAAATCTCTATGGGCTAGTTGCTGCACGGAAGGTGCTGATAGGTGCCTAGACACCCGGGTGCTGAAAAACCAGTCCCACCTCCAAAATATTAATTACATCGGAATTTATTCCTTGTTTCTTTTTTGCGGCGATTTATTCATCTACTATGAATCTATCAACATCTTTGCATTCGAGATGTATTAGTCAAGCACGTTGAGTTATCTAATCTCAGAATCTAAAGCCGAGGTAATCCATCACCTCATGCCGACAAATTTGGCACTTTGAATCTTGATAGAACCACACTTTGATGCACGGGATGTGGAAGGCATTAGTGTGGTGGCACGATAGTCTTACGTCTCCTTGTTACCAGGCTCCAACTCCAAATGGCGAATTGCGCAAGCCAGGCCGGGTACCGCCAGAGTTGCGACAACAGTGTCCGCCTGTGGATGGCTAAAAACTAGAGATGCGAGTAACTACGACAGGTCGATGTCGATGTTGAAGCATGGGACGACGCCCTCAAGGTTCTCGATATAAATGCATATAAATCATCATTGGAGGATATAAATGCATAGGAGGATAATATAAATCATCATTGGAGGATAATATAATAGCATGAATACTTCCTAAATTATAGATACGTTGGAGACGTATCAGTACATGAACTCGGCAAATGTTTGATGAGAGCCGTAAAACTCAGCAAAACATGCCACATTTGCGGAGTTTTCCACGGAAAGCTCTTTGCAGATGTAAAACTCGGTAGAACAGTTGCACGAAAAAAAATCATTTTTGAAAATGTGTTTTCCACGGGAAACTCTTTGGAGACGTGACCCCAATATGACAGAGCGGTCAACCCGGAACGATAGTGCAAAGGGGCTCCTAGATGCCCAGTTCCACGACACAAGATATCGGTAGAAGGTGTATTTGCCGAGTATTTTTGATTTGCTGAGTATTTTGTTAACAGCTCTCGGCGGACCTTGGGTTGTTTCGGGCACACTCTGTTCCGATGTAGTGTACTCGGAAAACATTTGTTTTGCCGTGCCCCCATGGGTGGGAGCTCGACTCAAAGCTTGGAACTGGGCAAAGACAAAAATTTTCTAGTAGTGAATGTTGGAAAGGACTTTACCTACTAACCAAAGACGAGCCAAAAGAATTAGGAGTGTAAGATGATAAGCAACAAGTATTAACCTGATGTCCAAAACATCACATATATCATTACAATGTTCCACTCGATGGATAAATTCATATACTTTTTCTAGGAAGATGATAGCACACTTGCAAAATACAAATTTAAGAAAATAAATATGCTTCTAAAGAAAGACATCATGTGCAATATAATAATATGCATATACACTATACCAAGGCAAACCTCCATGAAGATTGGGAGGTGCCGAATGCCACAAATTATGCTTGATCCTTCGATGGTGGTGGCAGTGTAGAGTTGTTGACGGCTTGTGGAAGCACCATGACTTGTTTCTAGAGATCCTCAAGCTTTCCCTCATTATTTCTCATAAAGTGGTACATCACGTCCACACTGCGGGAGAGATCCATAATGGACTTCGTGTGATCTTCATTGATTGATCTTTCTACTTTAGATTCTGGCAAAGAACTTGGAAGTACATGGTTCATAGATAGTGTTGAAGATGAGGGTCCTTGTCCTGATATTTTATCATGCCGGCGGGCTTTCTTTCGTAACCCAGACACTTTTCGATCTGGTCCACACATCTCATAGTTGAAGTTCTCCATAGATTGCCATTCCCCTTTCTTCTTTTTGGACAATGAAGTTATCTTTGCCAGAGCTTCCCGTAGCCCATCCATAATCTCCTCATCGTGGACCATCCATCACCATAATCACTTTCCCCGTGAGAGCTTTCATAGTCCCATAGAACTTCAAGGTTGTCGGAGTAAGTCTGCCAAGAATCCAAGGCAGCTACCTACTTCGTTTAAAGTGAGATAATCAAGGTTCTAATTTTCAATTAAAGTTCACCAAGGTTCTTGACAATACGTCATTAAACCAGACAATGATATTCAACCACACATAAATATTAGCGCAGGTAAAAAGAAAAGAAAAATTATGTCAAATACCCACAAACTTGAATGACTTTCACTAACAGTTTAAAGCAAAAAATAAGGTCATTTTTGCCAAAAGAAATAGCAAAATAACCAAACATTTGGACATTTAAGGATTAAAGTTTGTGAGTATGGCCAAAACATGCCATCTGTTTATGTATCAGTGTATATCTATTAGTGATTATGTGAAAGATTTAAGCATTCAAAAGGTATACATTTCATGAATTAGTTGCATGCATCTTTTCATACCGACATAAGGAAAGACACGCAAATCATATATCAAAAAAGCTTATGAATGAACGCATTACATCTAGTAACAGATTTCACATTTGTGCTGCTTTGCGTGGACCAACAAGCTATTTAGTATCTGTGTTTTCTATAACAGTATTGTGCAGTAACACTTTCCAAGTGTGCCAACCATTGTACTAATGAGGATTATTACGACCTTTTAGGGCATCTATCAATCCAATTGGTCTTGGTGCCAACAAACAGATGCGCATCTCTGTAGACAGAAGATGCATTTGAGATTTATGATAGACAAAACATAAGATACAAGACCGATGCAATTCTATTACATACTGTAAGATTAGCAAAACTCTTCGCCAAGTTACCATATAGTATACCTTAACATGGCATCAAACTGAAACTAGCAATACTTATTCGTACCCAAGGGGCCTCATCTTTCAAGAAATTTTTGTCTACAAATTGACAATACTATTTCCTCTTCTTTTGCAGGTATTCACAATACTGATACTATTTCAAAGACATCAACACACACATATTCACACAAAGGAAGCCTAAATTTAATTTATAGTAAAGAGTGAGTCAGAAGAAGTCCATAGTATTACTGGTTAATTAGTGGTCTCAAAGAAGACACAATTTGGTTTGTATTCCTTTGTGGTTTAAAAGCGGTCACACATTAATGCATGTTTAATTATGGTTCAAAAGAAGACAATTTTTAGTAGGATGGTCTGATGTGATTAAAAAGTGTTCAATGGATTTTAGATATTGTTGTAATTAATAAATTTCATACATTACAAAATCATGTGAGCAAAAAAAGTGTGCGACAAATTCTTCAAAAGTTCATATAATTTCAGATTTACTTGATAGTAAAAGGATTAAAAGTTGAATTAACACTAGGAATGCAAAAAAAAACAACGTTTTGACAAATAGTGCAGCATGTTAGGGATAAAAAAATCTTTACATCAGAAGTTTATTATTTCAACTGTACTTGTTTAGGCATCCCAAATATTTATTACCTCAATATATGTATCCTTGGCTCATGGGTAAAGAGATGTATGCGAGGAGAAGGCAAGATTTGAAACACTAGAACTGATGCAAAATATCATGCTTCATCTCCAAACATTTTCCGTAGCAACACACTATGCTCGAAGGGCGCCTGGACATCGTCGAACAAGGCATGGATGATCTACATAGCTTGTGAGTGGGAAGGGATCACTATCCCCGCGCCTCATGTGGGACACAACCACGTAGTCGTGGATGCACAGGGAGGTCGGGATATCGCTCGACTTGAGGAGGGGGGCGATACGGAGGAAAACTCTGCCATAGCCGATTTGCGTATCTATGACCTCCGCCACGGCCATGGTAGAAACACCATGGTCCTGGCACCTGCTCTCTCTCTCTCTCTCTCTCTCTCTCTCTCTCTCTCCAACGAAATGAAATGAGCTCCGCAGCTATCTCACATACACCATGGTGGACTATCAGACAACATTTATTAGTATAACCGAACGAAGGAAGGCATGCATGACGGCTGTACAGCGAAGGGATGTAGTTTAAGGCCTCCTACTAGAAACAGGAAGTGGGCAACTGAATCGGGCCGCTGAAAGAGTTGTGCAAAAACTAAGAGTTGCAAAAGTGAAATTTCAAAATCGGCATAAGAAAAATTGGCAAAATATAGAGTGGCAAACAAAATTTTCCCTTCTAAATCTCACCTTCTCCTCCTCCTTCCTCCATTACCACTTCCCCCCCCCCCCTCTCCTCTACCGGAGTGAAACACAAGAAGAGAGCGAGTAGAAAGGCAGACAGACAAACACCCGACCAAGAATTTTTTACTTGATTGATGGGCAGTGGATTTTTCCACTTGTGGATCTGAAAGATACTAGATTTGTTTGTTCATTAGTGTAGTTGAATCTCTCCTCTGTCTTTATTTGCTCGAAAAAAGAAGAATTTTCTCCTCGTTGCTTTGCTTCCGCGTTGATTTTCCGCTGTGTGTTTTGTTGGTGGTTGTGGACAAGAGCCATGTACTCCCTAATTAATGAGTTTGAATACTTTTATATTTGCTCGCTAATTAATGTCGATAAACACCGCAAGCAGCTCAAAGAGAACTGTACTTTGATTATTTTTACTGCATGAGGGCTTCATGTACAGACGTTCCCATGTTATCGTTGTGAGATGATGAGGTACTTCAGCTTATAAGATCAGAGCAAGATTTAGTAATATGAATATTAGCTAGATTACTAAGATGATAAGTTCATAGACCTCATTGCTGAAGAGGAGCAATTCATAGATTAGAAAATATTCATGTAACTACAAAAGTATTTCTCACATTTTTTTCAAAGAAATTCATGTAATTTAAAAAGTGTTCGTCAATAGAAAGAAACATTAATAGAAATTGATGTAATAAAAAAAAGTATGATACATTTATGGAAATTTTGATGTAAATGAAAAAAAGCGTTGAATGCATTTTAAAACATGTTTGAGTTTTTAGAAAGTGAAATCAAGTAATAGATAGTCAATATGTTTTAGTAAGATGGTCATGCGATTAAAACGTGTTCAATTGTTTATAAAATATTCTTGTAATTAAAAAAACTCAGGCATTACCAAATCATGTAATTAAAAAAGTGTGTGCCACATTCTTAGAAAAATCATATAATGTCAGATTTACTTGTTATGAAAAAAAGTTAAAGGAGCACTAGAAAGGCAAAAATAAAATAAAATAACCATGTTAAGATGAATAGAGCAGGAAGTTGGGATCCAAAATGTTCACATTTGAAGTTTATTCTTTCAACTGTGGTTGTTTGGAATCCCAAATATTTATTACCTCAATATATGCATCCTTGCAGGGCGTTATGGCGCCACCCTGCCTGGGTTCTCTGCGCCTGCGTTCTCCTCCGCTGGCCTTCCTGGGTTCTCCTCCGCGCTTGAGTTCTCCTCCGCCGGCCAGCCTAGGTTCTCCTCAACGCCCCTCCAGGGCAGCCGCGGCCAGGACTTGGTCGGCAGCCGCAGAAGCGACAAGGGCGACGAAGACCAAGGTGAGCACCAATTACTAAATCTCCATTCTCCTGCCAGTTAATCGCTATACCCACGACGCGTTTGGTTGGGACACTGGTAACGTATTCACGGTGGAGGGAGTTCGCCGGTGTCGTTGCCCACGGGGGAGAATGGAGAAGACCGGCTGCCGGAGTTCTCGCCGACGGAGTCGGCGGAAGAGATCTCTGGCGCTGCTGAATACTGCTCATGGTGAAGAAAATATCTGACGAGCAGAGAATAGAGAGAGGGAATCATAGCGGGCGAGAAGTGTTATTCCAGCTCAGGCCAATCGCTGCTCCGATGCACCCTATTTGTATTACATGATTGCTTCTTGGAAACGGACATGTTTTCCTAGGATTCACTAGGCAGTCAGATTTCATGGTGTTATTATAAGGGCATATTGCATGCCCGTGGGTATTTAGAGAGCTTGATCAGATCTTTCAGATTTGCTAGAGTATCCCACTCTGATTCTGGGCCTCCACTCTCACCATCAGCTCCTGGTCCATCCCCACATATGCTGCGCATTTCTGTCTGGACCTCCCATGCCTTGATCTGATATGAACCTGTCTGCTAGAAATATTGCGGCAGTGTCCCAGGGCGATGTTGCAATAGGACCTGATTTGGCTTCTGTCCACTTGTCTGCTGGAGATCTCCCAACGCCCTCTGACCAGCTGTTGTTGGGAGCCCGGCCTAGCTGTAACATAAAGAATATGATGCCAGTTGTCTCCAAGTAAGCATTGTAGCTGAATCTTGCTTTGATCATTCGGACATTATAACCATCTTATATCGTCTTCCCATGCAGGGTTGCTACTTCTACAACCAAGCTACCAAGCAGACTGCAAGTAAAGCCAAAGGACAACCTGACGTTTCTGTTGTTAGTTCGAAAGGTATTATATTTCTTGTAAAATCATCAAAGTAGAAAAGACAGGGCAAGGATTGATGAGCTGTTGCTTTCCATTGTTTGTAGCCACTGAAGAAGTGATTACTTTGAATGATGCTGAAGAGTATGTTCAAATGGACGTTGATGCTCCTAGTCCAAGGAGAAATCCTGTGGATATGGACATCGATCAAGACATGGTACCAAAATTTCTGGAAATTCAGTCGGATGCAAGTGTCGGAGTGCTGACCGATGTTGTACAAGCCAGTCCAAGTGCATTGGCGGTTACGATGCCCCGACCTTCAACGCCTCCCACTATTCCTTATGTATTGTATCCGTTGGCCAGCACTCTAGAGGACGGGGTTAGTACCAGCGAAGAGGCCATGACTCAAGCCGAGCTAATGAACCTCAAAGCTGAAGGATTCGCTCAATTCAAGTGACGCTCTGAAATCTCATCCCCAAGAAAGTACCACCGTAAGTGCCGACCATTTTCATTCGGACGTTCAACTTTTTGACTTGTCATCTGAGTAGCGCCTGATATGTTTTCTTCCAGTGGGGGCGCGTTCAGTTCACATACTAGGTGTTGCCTCCGAGACTCTGATTGATTGTTGGCAATCAATTAGAGTCTATACGGTTAGTTTATTTCCTTCTTCATATATCTAGAACCGATATCTTAAATTCATGACTCCGGCTGATTGTTGACAATCAGTTAGAGTCTACATTACTAGATTATTGTTTGTCTTTGAAATTTTGGTCAATCCCTTTGAATCCATAGTTTCTCTCGATCACTATATTACTAACTGCTATCTCATGTATTTTGAGTAGAAATACTGTGAACTGGAATCCAAGCATCTGGCATTGTAGGAAGAAGTAGAAACTCTCCGTGAGGAACTGGAGAAAGGGAAAAAGAAGAACGAGAAGTAGGAGAAGGAGAAAGCTATCACGGGATGTAAATTTTTCATACCAGGCACCCCATGCCGGGCCACAACAACCAAGATGAGCACACAATCTTCTCATCATGATGGTGGCTACTGAGTGTCACTCCTCGTAATCTTCTCTATGGATCTCTCCTGGTCATCTATGGGTGTTTTGGTTTGATCTTTGGTAGGATAGATCAGCTTCTTGCAAATAGAGAAGCTTTCAAAATACTTCCTCAAGTCCGAAATGATCCCTGATTGTATTACATGTTTGCTTCATGGAAATGGAGAAGGTATACTAGGATATTCACTAGCCACTCAGATTTCACTTGGGTTTTCAGAGGGCTTGATCAGATCTTTTAAGATCGGTAATATTATCTGACTCAAAACCAAGTGTCGTCATATAGTTCCTTAGGTATTGGCTTATTGAATATATTAGTGCCTCCATTTCACCTTCTTTGGCGTTTTATACATTTTCAGTTAGTGTTTCGTATTTATAAACACAGGTGATTGTTTGTTCATTACTCGCTCCCGCTGTTGAACTAGTGCTTGCATAGACTAACCTTGTAGTGCATAGAGCCTATTTACTGTTATTTTAATGCATGTGTTGCCTATAATCAGTATGTATATTGTATATATACATAGATATCTCATGCCCCTATTCTGCAAGCGGCGCCACATCTAGGGAAGCGGAAAGACCACCTAGCATTAAACACAAAGTTGTGTTATGAGTAAATAACTAAAATTGTTTATAATAATGTAATCACAGCTCATAATTCTTCTCCTTTTTTGGCAGCTTCTAAGATTCACTAGTTGTGATGCTGTATACAAAAGTAATATTACTTCTGAAAAGATTGGTTTAGGGGTTGTTTTCATAATTCCATGTTGAACTAGGTCTAGGTCGACTTAAAGGGATGGTTACAACTAATTCCATGATCCTATTTAAGTTCATTGGTCTTATTCTTCAGGTCAATTACGAATTATTAGTTTACTATGGTGCTGATGTTTGTTAGTGCCTTTCAGAAAGGTTGCTACATTATTAACCTGTAGGATATGCTTATGAAGTTTTTGTGCTGTTCCATAGGATACATTTCCTAGTGCATAGGAGGACCTAATAAAACTTTGGAAGTAGTAACCCAAAAAGTTGCTAGTTTGCAACTTCATTACAAAGTAATTTCTTCTACCATGGAAACTATTGTTTATTTGGGAAGCAAATAACTTCCTCGATGTTTCATTTTGTTTATATGCGGTGCATAATATACCTTGTTAATAGTAATAATTTAGTTCACTGGTTATGAATCATTGTTGTAGCATCCTGTCCCAGTAGAAATATGTTTATCTTTAAAGTACGTGATTTCCCAATATACCTGTGGAGAACATGACCGCACATTCTTAGTCGTGCTATTGCTAGTTTGGTACATGCTGTATATTATTTTAGTTTTATGTTAACCCCTATATGTGACTTGTCAAGATGATTTCCTACAACGAGTACAAAAAACTTGAAGGGAAATGAACTTTTAAGCACATGTGTTTTAACATGTTATGTATGTATGTGTCGTTATCTCAAAGTCATTTCTATTTTCAAAGTGTAGAGTTCCAAAACAAGTACTCCCAGAAGAGCAAAGGTGGAGAAGCAAATACCTCATTTCAAGATCACCTCCCTCTCCCAAAAATTTCAAATCATACTACATATAACGTGAGGAACAAAACAAGTAAAGAGATGCTTGATGATGAAATATTTGATATCCTTGCAGGGCGTTATAGGTGTGTGTATCGTCTATACAGGTCCTAATGGATACTCTTAAAAAGAATTGAAACAATAACCTGAAATTGTTGATAAAAAATCATCACTGAAATTTTGTGACAATCCTCCACTCATACATATCGAGGCCAACTCAATTGTTAATTTCCGGATATGTTATACATGAAACCCTCATCCTAGGACCGTGAAATCTATGAATTGCCGCTCATTAATTGAAACCATCTTCAGCTACAGAATCTCTGAATTTATTCATCGGCTATGAAATCTATCAACATCTTTGCATCCGAGATGTATGAGTCAAGCACCATCAGCTATCGAATCTCAGAATCTAAAGCCGAAGTAATGCATCACCTCACGCAGGCGAATTGGGCACTTTGGCTCTTGATAGAACCACGGTTTGATGCACAGGATGTGGAAAGGCATGGGTGTGGAAGCGGGGCAGAATGACGATCTCCTCGTCACCAGGCTCCAACTCCAGCCAATCGCGCGCACCAAGCAGGGTACCGCCTCTTTGCAGGCGCGGATTAAATTCTGTGGATGGCTGAAAACTTGACATACCAGTAACAACGGCAGGTGGATGTCAACGTCAAAGCAGCGTAGGACGATGTCCTGAACGCTATCGATTGTGCGGCCGATGACATCGGTGAAGTCCCTTTGCCGGTAAAGATGGTACCCCAGGTACCGGGTGCGAGGTCGTCCTCGCCGGTGACAGGCCCGTCAGCGAGCAAACATGCCATTGATGAGGTCGCGGCAGGTCTCGTAGTTTCGGAAGACGGCAGGGTCCGTGCCCGATCGACGCGGTGGTCGAAGGGCGCTCGGTCGTCGAACGAGGCGTGGATGCGTAGGGAGCTCGGGAGATGGTTTAGCTTCAAGCTGGGAACAACGCGCAGGAGAACTCTACGGCAGCCGTAGACGTCAGGCTCCGTGACCTCCGCGGTGTGCGGCCACGGTGGGAACTGTTTGCGCCGAGCCCTAGCTTGCTTTTTGCGCCGGTGCCCAGTTCCCTCTCGCTCTCTCCCTCTCGCACGAACAAAGATAAAAGAAAGAGGAGATATAGGACACGGTGGGGCTTTTTCGGTGCGCATACGCCTGCCGCAAGGCAGTCTTTTCCTCGAGCAACAACTCGAGACACACACACCTGAGCAGCACAAGCTTTTTATACCAGGCTAGCACACACGCCAGCACACTCACGCACACACGCAAGATCAACCGGCCACTAAGCCAGCTAACTAGCATGAACATACGGACCCACGTCTCCATGCATGCACCGCACTAGCTAACCTTACGAAACGGCCACACGGACTCGGCCGTCTCCTTGCATGTAGGTAGCTACAAACAAACACAACGCATGCAGCTAACAGTAACACCATGCAATATGCACTATGCACCATGCACCATCACCATCTAACAGTAACCCTAACCGACGCAAGATCAAGACCATGGCTAACAGTAACACCATGCACCATGGCCCCGGCGCCTGCTCTCTCTCTCTCTCTCTCTCTCTCATGAAACGAATTGAGCTCTGCACCATGGCGGATCGCGATTTCTTATAGCCAAAGGAAGGAGGACGCATGACCGGCTGTAAACTGACGGGATGCTACTGCGGGTCGCCTAGTGGAAACGGAAAGTGGACCCACTGTTTGTGACCGGTTGTAAACGACGAGCTTCAAGACTTTCCTTTTTGCTCCCTATAATTAATGTCGGTGAAGAATGGATACAGTTTAGAGTCAACCAGGCGCTTTAATTTGCTGCCCTAGGGCATCATAAACTGATGTGCAGGGCAAAATGAAAAATATAACCAAAAAGTGAAACAAATTCAAATAGTAATTAAACTCCTCGTGAAACGATTTCACAGAACAAAACATTTAGTTAGCACCCAATGCGTAGGCGCTATGCGTCATGTCGTAGCGCCGTTCTCACAGGCGCTGACTATATAGCTAACCATATGTAATAATGTAGTCAATATATTTTTGTTAAGATGGTCATGTGATTATTAAAAAGTGTTCAATGATATTTTAAATATTCATGTAATTAAAAAAATTCATGCATTACAAAGTCATGTAATTAAAAAAGTGTGAGACATTCTTAATAAATCATATAATTACAGATTTATTTGTTATGAAAAAAAACTAAAAGATGAAGGAATACTAGAATTGCAAAAGAAAAAACGTTGCAACAAATAGAACATCATGTTAGGGATAGAAAATGTTTACATTAGAAGTTTATTCTTTCAACTATAGTGGTTTAGGCATCCCAAATATTTATTACCTCAATATATGTATCCTTGTCTCATGGGTAAAGAAATCCTTGGTTCACGGGTAAAGAAATATATGCCTAGAGAAGGCAAGATTTGAAACACTAGAGTTGATGCAAAATATCATGCTTCATCTCCAAACGTTTTCCGTACCAACGTAGTAGGCACATCAACCTTCTCCCAGGGGTACGGCGAGGAGCAAAAGATGCGATGTTACTCTGAGCGTCACCTAGCACCAAGTCCAGCATACATGTGACCCACACCATGCTCGGTATCACAAGAGCTCCAGGAGCGGCAGCCTTTCACTACTAGGGAAAACCTTATACATGGAACTTTAGCAGTAGCGTGGGTCAAAGAAGCACGCTGGTGCTAAATAGCAGCAGCGAGCCTGCCGAAACCGTGCTGCAGATAATGTCGTAGCAGTTGTGCGTCTCGCTGAATACACGTTACTACTAAAATTCTCACGGCTTAGCCGATATGGTACACATAGTAGTAGCGATCTATACCGAACCGCGCTACTGCTACTTTCTTTGTAGCAGCGCGTTTCGCTCTAAACTCGCTACTACTAAAGGATATAAAATTAAATGAAAAGCAAATAGAAAGGTAATTGAAAATGAAAGAAATAGAAGAAGGTGAAAGGAAAAAAATAAAATGTGAAGAAAAATAAATGAAAAAGGGAAAAAGGAGAAAGTTGTAGCAGTAGCGAGTATGCCAGAACGCGCTGTAGCTAATGTAGCAGCAACGCGCTTTCAGGAACGCGCTACTGCTACTTCTGACTTAACCACCGCGTTCGTCCTTCCCCACGGCCACTTCCCCCAAATCGAACTCCTCCGCTCTCGCCGCCGCCGTCGGCTGTCGGTCGCCGCGCGCTCTCCGCACACCCTCTACGCCGCCCCGACCCCGGATTCAACGCCGCCCCCGCCCCCGACCTCAACGCCGCCCCGGACGCCGCCCCAGACGCCGCCCCCGACCTCAACGCCACCCCGGACGCCGCCCCAAGCCCGACCTCGACGCCGCCTGCCCCTCTCTCGCCGCAGGCACCCGATCGAGATGAGCACGCCTGCTCCTCCCCCTCCCCTACCTCTGCCTAGATAGGGTTCTTCAAATTTTAGTTGCATCAAATAGTTAGGGTTCATCTATGGGTGGAAATGAATTGGATACAGATGCGGCTGGGATTTTTTCTTAGGTGATGTTTTCTTAGATGATGAATAAACACTAGTGTAATGCATAATAAAACGAGTAAAATTTGACCTTCTTCTATTTAGTTAGTAAGAACTAGTTAGTAAGAACTAGGTACTAATTAGGTGATTTTTTAGTTAAAGCAATTTTTCCCGCCTCGACGTGGACGATGCCTATCCCGCATCCTCGTCGTCGAGTCGGCGGAGGACGACACCTGCTTGACCAGATCGGCCATGTCCGGGACTGGGCTCCGCCGGGGTGGTACTGGGAGGCGCTACCTACCGGGGGGCACAGGTTGGTGAGGAGCCAGCCTGTCGTTGACCCGAACCTTCTTTGGTGGCGGTCGCGTGGGCCAGTGACGATCCAGAGGCTCGAGGACTCCGCGGAGGTGGTGCGTCACCATGTCAGTGAGGAGGACGCGCACGTCCGTTGCTACTTGTTTGCGTTGGAGCACAGGCCGTTCTCCAATACCTGGCAGGTTCTCCGAGGATCTCACTGGAGCTATGATCCCGTGATGGTGCCTTCTCTGTGGGTGTCCACCGCCCGCACCGATACCCGTCGTGTGCTAGAGTTTTAGTTGTATTAGTGATGTTATATGTATGACACTATTCGTGATGTATTAGTGATAATATTCGACGATGTACTGACGCATGAGATGATTTACTTTTGCTTATTGAATGCACGCTAATTTGAGTCCTATAAGATATTTTGAGATGTATATCTTGTGTTGCTCAATATCCAAGTGGCCGGTCATATTTGCAGGTTACACCTTCGAGTGGCCTATGTTTTGCCGGAGTGTTGATTCATTTCCGTTCCGGCAAATTTCAGGTGCTCGATATGTCCTATTTTAGCAAAGGTCATGCCGGATTTTTCCGTGAATTTTGGCATGACTTGTTCCAGAATATGTAGGAAATATCGAGTGCCCTGGATTTGTGTGTTGAGTATCTTGGTAGTTGTCTTCGATCGATTTTCAATTAATGTTTTAACTATGAACATAGGAAATGTCTGACGACGAGAAGGATTTCGGTATTTGCAAATACTGCAAAGACGAGCGCGGCCTGTGCGACGGAATCTTCCTAGATGATGATAGGCGCTTCAGCATCAAGCTGGATGAGAACTTCGAAGTGGATATAGTAAGTCACAACGACAAGACTTTTTTCGTAATTAAGCATGACATCTGCTTCATTTGCTTCAACTTATTTTTTTTTTACTATTCTAGAAGCGTATCCCCTGCCATGCAAGAGTTTTTGTATTGGATAAGATAGGTTTCAGTCATAGTATGGAGGAAAAGAAAGTTTACTTGAAGACCGAGCATGGTTATATTTTCCATGCAAAGTTATACAATTCAGACGACTACACCTATTTTGGATGCAAAACATGGTGAGCACTATGCAAGACTTATGCATTTGAGCCTGATACAGTTATCACCTTTGATATTCGTCCGGAAGATGATATTGAAGGTAATACCGACATCTGGGTCGATGTGCAAATGCCTCCAGTTATACCATTATGTAAGTTTCTCAACCATATTTATGTCTTTGATATTGTTTATTCAAAAATAGTTGACAACTAATTTGTATTGTCAGCTTATTTCCATGCAAGCAAACATGTCCAGCGCTTGGTAGACAGGACCGTATATTGTCCTGGGGCTGAACTCAACTGCGAGGAGCTCAGTCATTATGTTTCATGGCTTGGGGATCTTGATACTGTCGAGACAAATTTTCTTCCTACATTTAGAAATGCTAGTACTGAAAATGTGCGACCAATAGTGTTCGTAATGAACTACGGTCACATCTATTTAGGAAGGATGGTAAGATTTTTACTATTTGCCATCAGTGCATCTTTTCCATACATTATTTTTGAAGCTAAAATTCATTGCTAAGTATGTTACCGTACGATGTTCTTCAACAGGGACTCCCGATGAATGTTGTGCCTTATGGGATTGAGACTAAAGGTACCATGAGTATTATCATCTTACGGCCAAGATATCCTACAGATTACATTAGTGCATTCAAGATTAGCGACGGATGCTTAATAGTGCAAGACTGGACCAAATATGTGATGGGGGAGCGCAGAGAAGTACTAGGGGGCAGCAAACAGATGCGCTACCCACGATTAGGAGACAGGTTCATCTGCATGCTCCAGTTTGATCGAGGAGGAGAGCTATATATGTTTTATGTTATTTTACCTAAGAGAGAGCAGCAGGAGTGATTAGCTAGCTAGAAATGAGTTTCAGGATGATGATGTGCTACACTATTACTATGATGATAAAATAGCTAGTGTTGGTGGTAATGACTATGATGATTATTATTAGCTAGTGTTAGTGCTGATTAAATAAATACTATTGGTGGTAATGACTATGATGATGATTAAATAGCTTGTGCTGGCGGATTAGATTCAAGTGGAGGCAACATGTGGTGCACATCGAAAGTACTACTAGTCCAAACTAGATCAAGTTTGGATTAGTAGTATACTTTTGACATGCACCACATATTGCCTCCACTTGAACCTAATCCACCTCCATTTAATACACTGTTATGGACATAATGATGTAAACCTCATAACAGCTGGTATTGTACCAATATTTGTATGATGGCGCATAAATACACTAAAAATAAAAAAATAAAAAAAATACTAGTAGCGATGGAAAGAAAACACGCTGCAAGTAGATACCTTAGCAGTAGCGTGGTACTGAACAAACGCTGCAGCTATTTCTCCTAGCAGTAGCGCGTGCTGGCACGCGTTACTGCTAAGCAATAGCTGTAGCGCCTTATTAGTAGCGCGGCCACCCGCGCTACTAGTGGGCACAAAACACGCGCTACTGCTAGGGTTTTCCCTAGTAGTGTTTTTCCATGCGCGGATTAGGGCATATGTCTCGCAATAGACCAAACATTCCCGGAGTTTCGATAGTAGGATGTCAATGTCGAGTCACTGGACGAGCCCCCATGGCTGTCGATTTGGTGGTCGATCACGATGGTATTGTACATTGGCGGGTGAGCCAGATCCCCTAGTTGGCCAATTGCTGGGGCGAGGTCGTACTCGATGCTCACCGGCGCATCGACGAGTATCATGTGGATCAACCCACGACAAATCTTGTAGTTTTGGAAGATCGCAGTGTCCACGACCTCGACATTGTGGTCGAAGGGTGCCTGGTCATCGTAGAACGACGCGAGGATGATGCACATCGCTGTTCAGAGGGCCTGGATCCCTCTCATGCGCCTCCCATGCGGCACAACCATGTAGTCGTGGATGCACATGGAGGCCGGGAGATCGCTCTCCTCGAGGAAGGGGGCGATGCGGAGGAAACCTCTCCCATAGCTGACGACATGCATTGCTGTGACGACTGCCATGGCTAAGGTAGCAACACCATGGTCCCGGCGCCCGCTCTGTCTCCCCAAGGAAATGAAATGAGCTCTCCTGTCATCTCATATGCACCATGGTGGACTATAGAGCCGAAAACAATGGGCGTAAACTGAAGGGACGTTGTTGAGGGCTTCCTACTATGAACAGGAAATTTTGCATGATGAGTTTGAATTTTTTTTCCATTTGCTCCCTAATTAATGTCGGTAAAGACCGCAAACAGCTCGAAGAGAACTGTGTACTTTTATTTACTGCACGAGGGATTCATATACTGACGTGCCCATATTATCATTGTGAGATGATGGAGTACTTCAGCTTATAATATCATAGCAAGATTCAGTAAGATGAATATGACATAGATTACTAAGGTGATAAGTTCATAGACCTCCTTGTGGAAGAGGAGCAATTCATAGATTAGAAAATGTTCATGTAATTACAAAAGTGTTACTCACATTTTACAAAGAAATTCATGTAACTTAAAAAGTGCTTCGTCCATGTTCATAAACGTTTGCGTCATTAGAAAAATAATTATTATTAGCAATCCATGTACTAAAAGAACTGTTTGATACATTTATTGAAATTTGGATGTAATTAATAAAGTGTTGAATGCATTTTAAAATTCGTTCGAGTTTTTAAAAAATGTAACCATGTAATAAGTAGGTAATATATTTTAGTAAGATTGTCATGTGATTAAAAAGTGTTCAATGGTTTTTAAAATATTCTTCAAATTAAAAAATTTCATGCATTACAAAATAATGTAATTAAAAGAATAAACTTTAGATGAACAATGCGCAGGAGAACTCTCCCGCAGCCGTAGACGCGGTGTGCAGGCACGGTGGCAGCAACATGCTCCCGGCGCCCGCTCTCTCGAGGGGTAGACGTCGTGGTCCACCGTGTTGCGGACGGGGACGGGAATCGCCTCCTTGCCGTTGGACATGTCCAGCATGATGTAGCCAGGCGGATGGATCTCGGCGTCGAGCTAGTTGATGAGGTCTCTAGCGGAGCGCCAGATGTTGCTGCCGACCGCTTCCTGGCCGGGCAGACGCTTGCGCTTGAACTGGCAGATGTCGGGGCTGGACTTTACGGGGCCGTAGGTGGCGGAGACGACATTGTAGAGGCCGTCCTAGACACGTACTTCTTCATGAACCTTTGCAACGACTACAGAAAACTAAACCAAATGAAATCCTCAACTACACGCTCACCCATGGTTATGATGTCGATCCCAGACTCAACTCAGGCTATAACTTGCCGACTGCAAAGTCAAACACGGCAAACCAGGCATAAGAAATACAAGCAAACAGTTCAGTTTAAGGTGTCTTAGCGCTGCGTCCATCTAATGATAGAATCAATAACAATGACAGAAAGGTTCATGACAACTGAAAATGAAGGCGAAACGTTCATGACAATTGGAAATGAGGCTAAACATACAGGAAATGTTGCCGATCGATCACTGATCGACGTCGTAATTGATGCTCAGCTCGCTCACCGGCGGGTTGGTCTCCATAGCGGAGACCATAAGGTGGAGGCACAACTCGTCTTCGTCGCCACGGACCATGAGCTAGACTAAGGCGTTCGGCGCGAACCTGCTATGGCTGATGTAGGCTGCGATGTTCTTCCTCTTGGACACGTCGAGCACGTACGTCGGTCCCGGGCACTGCACGAACCGAGCTGGTTCCTCGCCGTCGTCTGGAAGCGCCGCCGTGGGGGCGTACCCCGACTCAATCCACCTCGGGGGAAAATTCCGCGGCTCGATGAAGCGGTCCCGCTCCTCCGTCGATGTGCCGGTATTGGCATTGGCATTCGCGTTGGCAATGCGGAGGTGATCTGCCGGGAGCACGTCCCCAATGAACTCGCAGAGGCATGTGCCAAGCTCGATCAGGTCCACTTCGTCTTGTTGGACCGGAACACCACCAGCCGGTGCCTCATCCCACGCTGCGTCACTTGGTTGGGGCAGTTCACCGGGCACCCGCACGACGCGCCACACTCATACACTGTTGGAGCTCCATATTCGGTTCGCATGGTTTCCCAGTACTCAAGTGGTTCCGAGTGGGATTAGTCGTTTCTAATAGCTGAGTTCTTTGCCGTGGGGTGTGGTCGGACTTCCTATCAACCTGGCTATTGGGTTACCCACTATCGGTCCCATTTAAACTCATGGAATTGAATTTTCCCCTTTCTGGATTTCTCATGGATTTAACCGGCCACGCCTAGGCACGGGCGGTAATGTGCAGATGGTACGCTGATGTAGGTTCAATGGTCTCATGGGTCGTCCGACGAAGGAATATGAAGGCGCGAGCGGCGTCAGCTGATGTGATGGCCCACTATGACTGATGATGGCGGCCTAGTTATAGCTCAATTGGATACTCTCAGGGGAAATTGCATGCTTGGTACATGGTTCCTTATTATTACCAACTCTTTGTGAGGGTACTTAGGATTATGCTACTGAAGTGTGGACCCTAAAGCATACTATTGATGTTCCCCAAATGTTTAGAAGGGAATATGCGATAGAGGATTGTGACGAAGAGGGCAAGACCTTTAAGTATGAGATGTTTGCAATTCATCCGAATCGTAATTTGATTTTCGTTACTGACTGGAAGGAGGTGAATCTGTCGTATGATATGGATAGTAGGGAAGCACACCTTATGTGCAATTCTGGAGATTTCATGTGTGGTTTACCTTATATTCCCTGTTTCACGGGTTTGGTTGGCGGATGATTGCTGAAAGTCCTTGCTGCTTCATGCATTTAACATGGTGGCACAAATGCCTTTGTAAAAACTAGTTGTTGGATTTGCGTGCGTGTGCCTAATGATCTATTTCCGTGGCAGCATTCCAAAACGTGCTTTTCACGGTGCATGCCCTTTTGTGGCTTTGAACAATGTTGGTTAGCTTTACATATTTTGTAAGCGACAAGCGATCCAATGGATAATGCCTAGTTGTGTGAATGACCTAGTCCCTTATATATTTGCTTTTAGGTAATACTAATTGCTGTTGTCACTTGATATCTGTTATTGGTGGCTGAATGTAAACAGATGTTAGTTTCATTTATGAATCCTTCATGGCCTTCCATCGATGACGTCAAATAATATGGAGCACTTTATATGGAACTCCTTTTATATAGATTGCACAATATGCAGCCTAACATATCTAATGAACATCATTATTTTTCATTATATTATTCAGTAGAGAAAACAAAATAATTCTGTTTGTTGCCAAGACTATTAAGCGCTCTTAAGTCTGCCATACGTTGCCTACTACTTAAGGACCCCCTGGTGTGCTCGTAATCTTGTGTTTTCATTGAGTTTTCCATCAGATCATGACCAATATTTTCCTACTAGAATTCTTGCTATATTGTTGAATTTCTAGGCTGTTGTCAAACTAAACCTATTTTGGAAGAATCTTAAGATTTTTGTTGACCATGATGTAGCTTAGTACATAATTTTGTCGTCAACTACCCAACGTTCTGAACTTTGTATTGAGGGCACATTGAATTCTGAACTTCTCACTCTGAGTGGCTCTTTGTCAGGGACCAGCAAAACTAAACCTATTCGAATTTGTTGTTGTCCCCAAAGGTTGTGAACTTCTCACTCTGAGTGGGTCTTTGCCAGGGACCGGCAAAACTAAATGGGTAAAAGAAAAACAAAGCTATGCCTAATCAGGCATGGCATGTAAATCTAGCAAAGGTTACTGCACGTTTGGATTACGGGCAAGCGCTTGCCTTGCCTCGCAAAGCAAAGAAGCGAGGGGTTTGGTCCCCCGGCAACTCATCTTGTTACCCGTAGTTTCAAGTTTTTTCCTCGATTTTGTGAGCAAGCCAATTTGGCTACCAACTGGTTGGAAGGATTTCCTTGCCCAGCGAGGTGAGCGGGCGAGAGATCCACAGTTGCTAATATTTTGCCTAGAAGCTGAGCTTCTATCACCATTCCTTAAAATAAATATCCACATCAGATCAAGGTTTTCGAGTTGACGAGTCGACGAGTCGTTCTCTTAGCGACTCTTGACGAGTGGTGCCATGCCGATCATCTAGTCGAGGTATTTGAGTCGACTTCTAGTTACGACTCATTGACTGGTCGTTCGACTTGAAAACATGGCATCAGATAAGTTTTGTTGCTCCTGTCAGTTATTTCAAAATAGTAATATGGACCTGCCATTTGTAGATAGTATGTACTACCTTATCTTATTGCACCCAAAGTCAATGGTGTTGGCTTAAAATGATGTATCACTATACTACATAGCATTACTGGTCACTACTCACTTCGGTTCCTATAACTATATATCTTTGGCCACATTCCTATAGATTCAAAAACTACAATCACCTTTATCAAGTTGAAAGCATTTAATTGTAGAAATACAGTAGTAAACAATTTCTTTTATTTTCTCAAGTGGCAAATGCTTTGAAACAGATTCTCACACAAAGACGCTAATAGTGAGACAAGCGGAGGGATTTGCAATCTGGACTTTGATGACCCATCTAGAATTAAGCTAGGCATTAAGAGAAATTAACAGTTACTCACTCCGATCCAAATATGAATTCTTCTATCTGATTAACAGTTACTCACATGATATCTAAATTCCTGACAACTTCTTAGTAATCCATGTTACCCATCTAATTAACAAATCTGATCTAGATAAGAGCAAGTGGTTTGTTGTCTAGGCTGACACACTACTAATTACTAGTATTATTTAGATGAATTCGGGATAAGTGATATTTTCTCATATCTTCTGCAATTTTTCCCACAATCAATAATGCAGTAGTGGTTAAATTCCTGTATGGTTACTACCAACTGCTCACTTTGCTCTTTGTAACCTTACACGGATACCAAGAAACGGAAAGGTGTGGTAGCACCCGGGGATGCCGACCCCCTTTTATCTTGCCATTCACCCTTGATGAGACGGAAAGGTGCGGTAGCACCCGGGGGGCCCGACCCCCTTTGATCTGGCCATTCACCAAGAAACGGAAAGATGCAGTAACAGGAGAGGTGGAATCTGCCTACGAATGAACAGTGTGAGTATAGGCACAGATTAGTTTTAAATATTTCCAGGCTCCCACGGGTAGCTCTCCTAGGCCTGCTAATCAACCTTCTGGTACAGGACCTGGTGAAAATCTCTATGGGCTAGTTGCTGCACGGAAGGTGCTGATAAACCAAGTGCCTAGACACCCGAGTGCTGAAAAACCAGTCCCACCTCCCAAATATTAATTACATCGGAATTTATTCTTTGTTTCTTTTTTGCGGGGAAGAAATTTATTCATCTACTATGTAATCTATCAACATCTTTGTATTCGAGATGTATTAGTCAAGCACCTTGAGTTATCTAATCTCAGAATCTAAAGCCGAGGTAATCCATCACCTCACGTTGACAAATTTGGCACTTTGAATCTTGATAGAACCACACCTTGATGCACGGGATGTGGAAGGCATTAGTGTGGTGGCACGATAGTCTTACGTCTCCTTCTCACCAGGCTCCAACTCCAAATGGCGAATTGCGCACGCCAGGCCGGGTACCGCCAGAGCTCCTACAAGAGTGTCCGCCTGTGGATGGCTAAAAACTAGAGATGCGAGTAACTACGACAGGTCGATGTTGATGTTGAAGCATGGGACGACGCCCTCAAGGTTATTGATATTGGGGACGGTCTCATCAGCGAAGTCCATTTGTGGGTGATGATGCCCCCCCCCCCCCCCCCCAGTTCTCGGGTACAGGCCCGTCGGCGAGCATCCCGTGGATGAGGTCGTGGCAGGCCTTGTACTTTCATAAGACCGAAGGGTCATCGTCGAGCGAGGCGTGGGCACATAGCTGATGCCGGCCCGCATTTGGTTGTGGGGCCGAGGACGAGCAGCTCACACAATAGTTGAAACAGTTGCCGATGAGGACGCCCGACAGAGCCCCCCCTGTGATCATGGCGCCGAGGGCCCATAAGTCGGCCCAGTTGCACTTGCACCTCCCGGGGTTGTGCTCGGCATTGCGGTCAGTGTGATGCGGTTGTAGCGGCCCCAGAGCACCTCAAAGGTGAGTCACGTGCGGCGCACCAGCGGGCGATAGTGGAGTGTGTCCTCCTTAGTGGATATGACCCGCAGTCACACCATCTCCATCGCCGGATTGGCATGCGCTCTGGGCGGAGGAAGGGCGGTGACACGTGAGAGGGCGCCCGGGATGGCGGCGGGGGCAGGGAAGACTGTGGACGTTGCGGTGGCGTGGCAGAGGGGTGGCTGGCAGAGATGGAGCGAGCTGCTGCTGGGAAAGACGGAGATGTGGAAGGCCAAGTAGGAGTGGTCGTCGGGGGAGGGCTCGAGCTCGGCACGCCAGGATGGCGAGGAGCTCGGATGTGAGAGGGATCCTCGGCGCACCGACGGCGGGGTAGGACCTGGCAGCCACACGGCTGAGCGCGGTGAAGAGCTCGGGGGTGAGTGGGACCGCTGCTGGGGTCGGCGGCGCAGCGACGGGGTCTGGTGTAGCCTCAGGATCTGAGTTGGGGACATGTAGGGGAGCGGGCGGCATCGCCGATCGATCTGAGGTTGGAGAGAATCAGAATGGTTTAGGGGTTTTGGACTGATGTCGCAGGCTAGGTTTGGGGTTGGGTGAGGAAGGCGCTGCTAGCAGCTTTTGTACTCAACACTGGTCTGGTCTGGTCTGGTCTGGACAACAGGTTCCCACTCTCTATTTCCAGTTGGGGGCCTTGGATGGATGGCAAGGGTGATTTGGTTGGATTCGATTCATTGCTGCACAAATTGTTGTGCCCGGCTAGCTGCCCTTGCTACCCTACCTGTCTAGCGTGGCGGCGGCAGAGGCTGGGGAGAGTATGGGCGTGACAGCGGAGGAGATGGTGGACGTAACGAAGGTGGGACTGGTGGCCCGGCGGATGAGAGCAAGGTTTAGGTTACCGGTCGAAATTTCAAGATTTCCCGTGGTTACCGCGTATTTCCATGCCCCTAGGTAAATCCCTATACCGAGCAAAAAATACCAAAATTTTGAACTTTTTAAATTTGAACACCCGATTTGTAGTAAAGTATGTAGGTTCTAATTAATGCCATGTGAGTTGGTTCTGACGTGTTGGTAGCAACCTATTTCCTGTTTTGAGAGATCTCTGGTTCGAATGTTCGTTCATTCACTTATTTTACAGATAAAGCGGATGTGTTGGTTTGACATCTTACCCACAGCCAGATACTTTGTTGTGCGCGTACGCCGGCTGTAAACGGAAGGGATGCTGCTAAGGGCCTCTGACCATTGAAAGAGATGTGCATGATGAGATTGAAAATATTCCCATTTGCTCCCTAATTCATACTACCTCCGTCCTGGTTTATAGGTCCCTTTTATAGTTTGTGCCAAATTTTGACTAAAAATTTAACTAACAAAATGTTAATGCACGTCAAGAAAAATTATTTCATTGGATTCGTATTTTTCAAAAATATAATGTCAGGTGACATGCGTGAACATTTTGTTAGTTTAATCTATGGTCAAAATTTGGCACGGAATACCACTAGTGCAGAACCGGGCAATAGCACCGGTTCGTAAGGCCCTATAGTGCCGGTTACATAACTGGCACTAATTTGTGGTCACTAAAGCCCCCCCCCCCCCCCCTTTAGTACCGGTTCAGCACGAACCGATGCTAAAGGGCAACCACGTGGCACGAGCCAGCTCCGGGGGCCTGGAGCCCTTTAGTACCGGTTGGTAACACCAACCGATACCATAAGGTTTGGTGGGTTTTTAGTTTTATGATTTCTTTTTCACTTAATTTTGTGTTTCCATTTTAATTCTTTTTCGTTTGCTGGTATTTTACGATACTACACATTGTACACGTTATGCATCATACATGCATGCTTTGTTTATCAATGCTGCTGCTATGTTCATTGCACCCGCAGATATAACATGCTCATGCATGCTTTGCATCATTACATCATCATATATATATAATAACAAGTCCTACTAATCATGCATCATCATACAACTTCCACTCGTTATTAATAATAAGTCATACGATCATCATCCTCATATATAGTCATGGAACCCAACCCTACATAATTGTTCTTAGCACATGATCATCAGTATCAGGTAGGACCTAAACACCCTTAAGGTAAAATAGCATAAAACAATATAGACCCTGACTCTCCGTTATGAAGAATGGCGATCATCCTGTCTCCAATTCTTGCCTTTCGCTGCTTATTGCTTCCAAGAAGCTCCTTACGACTGTCCATATATTTTTTCCATTTTTTGATTGTTATGTCTCCACTTCTTTTAGAAACCCGGTATGGACAGTTGAGATTCGTAGGACGACCTAGTCGTATGTTCAAAACATGAAGGCTACCACGCGTATACATCAGATGAGGCACACAATCATTCGGGATTATCTGTTGAAAAACATAATAATAACTTTGTAGTTAGCAATGATATACTAATTTTAGAAGTGTGCAAAAAGATGCACGGATGTTGTAATAGTAAAAAATAATCTTACCAGGGTATCTCCATGGTAGTTACCGTAGTTCAACACGTGCACTAGTGGCACGTATTGACCATAATGTTGAGGAGTTTGATTGTAGATATTGTAATTCTCAAGATCAGTACAAAATCCAACCAGATGATTTTTCTCTTGATAAGTTAATTCGGAGCCTTCAGTGTAGTACGTTCTGTCTACCATCTTCCGCACATTCTTTAAAGAATGAAAATAAGCTGTCAATGGAGATAAGTTGTCAATATTATATTTTGAAATAAACAATATAAATTACTTAATAACTATGTTTAGCTCACATGAGGGAAGAACTGGAGGTGTATCCACAAAGACCCAAATCGAAGGTGTCTCTTGCTCGATTGTAGGATCACCAAGATCCATGGTGACAAGCATACCCTCATCAAGACCATACATCTTGCAAAATGCATCCCAATTTTTGCAACCAAAATGGGTTACACTCTGAGCATTGTACAGCTTTACTTGAAAATCCACACCATGTTCGGTACTTAGGATAATTTTTTTGGTTTCGAAATTTCCATGGTCTTCAAAACCCATCCTCTCCAAGACATAGCGTCTTGCAAAGCATGGGATAAGCTAGTCGAATTGGAAAAAAAAATGAAAAATACACGTTAAAATAGTTGAAGTCGTGCTTAATTACGAAAAAAACTATTGTCGTCGTTGCGTACCGTATGAACATCCCAGGTCTCCTCGAGCTTAATGCTGAAGCGCCGATCTTCGTCCAGCTCAATGAACCTGTCGCAGATACCTCGGTCGTCGTGGCACCAGTCACACTCCCCCGGGCGGTTTTTTTCGTCCGATGAGTACGACATTTTCGGGCTACGTTCATAATTTAGTTTTATTAATTAAGTCAACTATCTAGTTCAACTACTAAGCACTTACTATAAATAAATAAGTAGTACTTACTAAAAACAAACTACTTCTATATATAGTAAAATAAATTAGTTTATTAAATCAACTAGCTAGTTCAACTATATATAAACTACTTCTTCTTTTTTTCCTTTTTCTAAATACTATGAACAAAAAATCATTAAAATTCTATGAACAAAATTAATTACACAATCTAAATATCACCAAAAAAAATCTATTAACAATAATATCACCAAACATGCATATTCAATAATAATATCACCAAAAAAATCTATTAACAGAAAAAAAATCTATTAATAGAAAAAAATCTATTAACAGAAAAATCTATTAATTCAACTAGTTCAACTAAGCATTTACTAAAAATAAACTAGTTATATTAATTCAACTAGTTCAACTAATTAGGCATTTACTAAAAATAAACTAGTTCTATATATATATTAATTATTCAACAAGTTCAACTAAGCATCTTCTAAAAATAAACTAGTTCTATATATTAATTCAACTAGTTCAACTAATTAAGCATTATATTTACTAAAAATAAACAAGTTATTATATTAATTCATCGATGATAACATTTCTAACATTCTAAAAATAAACTAGATAGTTCTAATTCATCTAAACATTATATATAGAAAACAGAAAATAAGTAAAAAAAACATGTGTGTGTGTGTGTATATACGTGTGTGTGTACGTGTGTGTGTGTGTGTGTGTTTGTGTGTACGTGTCTGTGTGTATGTGTGTGTATGCGTGTGTGTGTAGTGTGTGTATGCGTGTGTGTGTGTGTGTGTCTGTGTGTGAGTGTGTGTGTGTGTGTGTGTGTGTGTGTGTGTGTGTGTGTATGTGTGTGTGTGTGCGTGTGTATACGTATATAGGGCGCGTACGGGTGGCGCGGGGCAGCGACGACGGGCGGCGGGGGCCGGAGACGGCGACGAGACGGGCGGCGACGGCCGGGGACAGCGACGAGATCGCCGGCGGCGGCGATATATATGGCGACGAGACGGGCGGCGGGCCGGGGGCGCGCGGGGACGACGACGGGCGGCGGGGGCGGCGACGACGACAACGACGAGCGGCGGGGGCGGCGAGGGCGACGGCGGAGGCGACGAGCGGCGGGGGCGGCGAGGACGACGAGCGGCGAGGGCGAGGGCGAGGGCGTCGTCGGAGATCGAGAAAAGTGGAACAAACTGGCGACGATAACTGGTTTTTCGTAAGTGCCATATATATAGGGGGAGCCTTTAGTACCGGTTGGAGCCACCAACCGGTACTAAAGGCCAATTTTGGCCAACCCAAGCGGCGGGAAACGAGGCCCTTTAGTACCGGTTGGCGGCTCCAACCGGTACTAAAGGGCACACATTAGTACCGGTTGGAGCCACCAACCGGTACTAAAGGCCGTGCGCTGCCACCCGCGGTGCGCTATGTTTAGTCCCACCTCGCCGAGCAAAGGGCAGCCGCACTGGTTTATAAACCCAGCCGCGGCTGCCCTTTCGAACACCTCTATATAGCAGGCTTCTGGGCCTAACTAAGGCGCGCTGCCCGGTGAGCCTCCTGGCCCTTCTAGGCCTGCATTTGCACACCCTAGGACTGGTAGGCTCACCGGGCAGCGCCCCAACATTTTTTTATTTTTTTTCTTTTCTACGTTATTTATTTTCTTCTATTTATTTTTGAGTAATTTTTTATATAGTTATTTATTTTCTGCTTTATTTTTTTTCTATTTATTTCTGAGTAGTTTTTTTTGCCGTATTTAGTTTCTTTGTGAATATTTTTGCTTTATATTAGTTTTTTTCTTTTCTGCATTATTTATTTTCTTCTATTTATTTCTGAGTAATTTTTTATATAGTTATTTCTTTTCTGCTTTATTTTTTTCTTCTATTTATTTCTGAGTAGTTTTTTTGCCGTATTTAGTTTCTTTGTGAATATTTTTGCTTTATATTAGTTTTTTTTTCTTTTCTGCATTATTTATTTTCTTCTATTTATTTTCTTCTTCTTCTTCCTCTTCCTCTTCTTATTCTTCTTCTCCTTCTCCTTCTCCTTCTCCTCCTTCTTCTTCTTCTTCCTCTTCCTCTTCTTATTCTTCTTCTCCATATCCTTCTCCTTCTTCTTCTTCTTCTTCTTCTTCTTGTTCTTCTTCTTCTTCTTCTCCTTCTTCTTCCTCTTCTTATTCTTCTTCTTCTTCTCCTTCTTCTTCCTCCTCCTTCTTCTTCCTCTTCTTCTTCTTCTTCTTCTCCTTCTTCTTCCTCTTCTCCTTCTTCTCCTTCTTCCTCTTCTTCTTCTTCTTCTTCTTCCTCTTCTTCTTCTTCTTCTTCCTCTTCTTCTTCTTCTTCTCCTCCTCCTCCTCCTCCTTCTTCTTCTTCTTCTTCTTCTCCTCCTTCCTTTTGCCATAACAGAAGAAGTCCGGAGTTGTAATAAGTTATTAAAAATAAAAAAGAGGTGCAATGCTCGTTAATTTGCTTCAAGCCTTTTGGAATAGTGTAAACTGCACTACGCGTAGCTCCGTGCAATCTACCATATTCCTAAAGGCTTGAAGCTAAGCAACGTGAGCATTGAGCATCTTCTTCATCGTCTCTGCACCCAGGGCTTATAAACCGCTCCTACTCCCTCTCTCTTGGCGAGGTGGGACTAAAAAACAGCTTACCCTTTAGTACCGGTTGGAGCCACCAACCGGTACTAAAGGTGGTGCGCTGCCTACACAAAATTTAATTAGTGTCATTTAGCTCAAAACAAATCATTAAATGCATGAAAAATATCAAATGAAGGCAGAAATGGTTGAAAGTTGATGGCGTCGCTTTGAATGATGCATACTGAATGCACAAAAAGTCTGGAGTTGTAATAAGTTTAAAAAAATGAAATGTCTTTGTAACACATGAGTTTAATTTCGTCAGAAACCTGAATACTTCGAAAGAGATTGTCCAGTTTGTAAATAAAGTGCATCCAGTTTTTGCCGTAACCCTCTCTACTTTTTTGAACAATCTATGTGGGTGAAATGATGATACCATGCCAAGTTTCAACTTTTTCAGAGTTCATTTGTAGTGCTTTTCAATTTCCAGGTCAAAACAAATCATTGAATGCATGAAAAATAGCAAATGAAGGCAGAAATGGTTGAAAGTTGATGGCGTCGCTTTGAATGGTGCATACTGAACGCAAAAAATATAAGAGCATTTACATCACGATCTTATATTTCTTTAGAGTCTAAACTGTCAATATGATCTTATAACATCAAAAATACTTTGATCATCAATGATATTTGTGTGTACAATCTGAATTGTCAATATGAGTCATCAACGATTTATAAACCGATGAAGACTCATATTGCGGCCACAAATTCTACACATAGAGTTCAATGAAGACCAAGTTCTTGTGATAGTTTGAGAAATAACATATTTAAGATGGTAAAAGGCTTGTTAGGGGAGCGAGGTGGGACTAAAAACAGCTTGCCATAACCTCATTAGTACCGATTCGTGGTACGAACCGGCACTAAATGGTGATGGTGGGGCCATAGCCTGACCGCAGGCTGACACATCCCCTTTAGTACCGGTTCGTGGCATGAACCGGTACTAAAGGTTAGCCACGACCCGGTGCTATTGATCGCCGCCACGAACCGGTGCTATTGTACACATTAGTGCTGGCTGAAATTCAAACCAGCACTATTGGGCTTCACGTATAACCCTTTTTCTACTAGTGTACAATGGGCACCAATAAACCCGGACGGAGGTAGTATCAGTGTAACACCGCAAACAATATAGAGACAACTGTAATCTAGTTTACTGCCTGCGGGCGTTATAGACTGACGTGCCCAAGTTATTGGAATGATATGATGGGGTAGTTCAGCTTATGAGATAAATATCAGCTAGATTACTATCGTGGGTAGTTCACTAATAGATTAGAAAAATATTCATGTAATTAAAAAAGTGTTTGACACATTTATACAAAGAAATTCATTTAATTCAAAAAGTGTTCGGTCTATTTTTTTATAAAATTTTCTGTCACTCAAAAACATTTCTTTATTAAAAATCCATGTAATAAAAAATGTAAAACACATTTATAGAAATGTTTATGCGATTAAAAAAGTGTTGAATACATTTTAATTTTTTTCATCTTACTGAAAATGTATTTATGTAATAAAGTTGTTAATATATTTTAGTAAGATTGTCATGAAATTAAAAAAATGTTGAATGCATTTTTAGTTCTTCTTGTAATTATAAATGTCCATGCATTACAAAATCCTGTAATTAAAAGAAGTGTTTGACACATTCTTAGAAAAATCATGTAATTTCAGATTTACTTGTTATGAAAAAAAAATCAAAAGTTGAAGGAACACTAGAAATGCTACAAAAATAATATGTCGTGGGTCATGCATTAAAATATGTCGTGCCTTTCTTATATTTCTTTACGAAGGGAGTACAATAGTGATCTAAACACTCTTATATTTCTTTACAGAGGGAGTACATCAATATAGGCGACGGAAGGAAGGCACGCCGCACGTGCACGGACGCTGTATACTAAAGGGATGCTGCTGTGCTGACCGGCGCTAAGACTGGAAACAGAAAGTCCCGTGCTGTGGTCCGTTTCCAAGACCGATCAATAGGCCATCGTATCTCTAGTTGTGGTTGATTGTTAACTACTGGTGCGCTGGTCCTTTCTCTGCCTCGTGTTACACTTATGCAGTTGTGCTCGCTCGCTTCACAATCACACACACGCGCGACATACGTGCTGGTTCGTTTTTTTTAGAGAGAGAGCAAACAGTTGGTCTGACCACTTTGCTGTGCGCGCAAGTGTTAGGTTAAACCCTGCTGGTGTTCTTTTCTTCAATCAGCAGAGTATAAACGGCAGAACGTATGCTTGTACATGACTTATGGAGCTCTTTATATGGAACTCCTTTTATATAGATTGCACAATATGCAGCCTAACATATCTAATGAACATCATTATTTTTCATTATTTTATTCAGTAGAGAAAACAAAATAATTCTGTTTGTTGCCAAGACTATTAAGCACTCTTAAGTCTGCCGTACGTTGCCTACTACTTAAGGACCCCTGGTGTGCTCGTAATCTTGTGTTTTCATTGAGTCTTCCATCAGATCATGACCAATATTTTCCTACTAGAATTCTTGCTATATTGTTGAATTTCTAGGCTGTTGTCAAACTAAACCTATTTTGGAAGAATCTTAAGATTTTTGTTGACCATGATGTAGCTTAGTACATAATTTTGTCGTCAACTACCCAACGTTCTGAACTTTGTATTGAGGGCACATTGAATTCTGAACTTCTCACTCTGAGTGGCTCTTTGTCAGGGACCAGCAAAACTAAACCTATTCGAATTTGTTGTTGTCCCCAAAGGTTGTGAACTTCTCACTCTGAGTGGGTCTTTGCCAGGGACCGGCAAAACTAAATGGGTAAAAGAAAAACAAAGCTATGCCTAATCAGGCATGGCATGTAAATCTAGCAAAGGTTACTGCACGTTTGGATTACGGGCAAGCGCTTGCCTTGCCTCGCAAAGCAAAGAAGCGAGGGGTTTGGTTCCCCGGCAACTTATCTTGTTACCCGCAGTTTCAAGTTTTTTCCTCGATTGTGTGAGCAAGCCAATTTGGCTACCAACTGGTTGGAAGGATTTCCTTGCCCAGTGAGGTGAGCGGGCGAGAGATCCACAGTTGCTAATATTTTTACTAGAAGCTGAGCTTCTATCACCATTCCTTAAAATAAATATCCACATCAGATCAAGGTTTTTGAGTTGACGAGTCGACGAGTCGTTCTGTTAGCGACTCTTGATGAGTGGTGCCATGCCGATCATCTAGTCGAGGTATTTGAGTCGACTTCTAGTTACGACTCATTGACTGGTCGTTCGACTTGAAAACAGGGCATCAGATAAGTTTTGCTGCTCCTGTCATTTATTTCAAAATAGTAATATGGACCTGCCATTTGTAGATAGTATGTACTACCTTATCTTATTGCACCCAAAGTCAATGGTGTTGACTTAAAATGATGTATCACTATATTACATAGCATTACTGGTCACTACTCACTTCGGTTCCTATAACTATATATCTTTGGCCACATTCCTATAGATTCAAAAACTACAATCACCTTTACCAGGTTGAAAGCATTTAAGTGTAGAAATACAGTAGTAAACAATTTCTTTTATTTTCTCAAGTGGCAAATGCTTTGAAACAGATTCTCACACAAAGACGCTAATAGTGAGACAAGCGGAGGGATTTGCAATCTGGACTTTGATGACCCATCTAGAATTAAGCTAGGCATTAAGAGAAATTAATAGTTACTCACTCCGATCCAAATATGAATTCTTCTATCTGATATAACATGATATCTAAATTCCTGACAACTTCTTAGTAATCCATGTTACCCATCTAATTAACAAATCTGATCTAGATAAGAGCAAGTGGTTTGTTGTCTAGGCTGACACACTACTATTTACTAGTATTATTTAGATGAGTTCGGGATAAGTGATATTTGCTCATATCTTCTGCAATTTTTCCCACAATCAACAATGCAGCAGTGGTTAAATTCCTGTATGGTTACTACCAACTGCTCACTTTGCTCTTTGTAACCTTACACGGATACCAAGAAACGGAAAGGTGGTAGCACCCGGGGATGCCGACCCCCTTTTATCTGGCCATTCACCCTTGATGAGACGGAAAGGTGCGGTAACACCCGGGGGTCCCGACCCCCTTTCATCTGGCCATTCACCAAGAAACGGAAATATGCGGTAACAGGAGAGGTGGAATCTGCCTATGAATGAATAGTGTGAGTATAGGGATTAGTTTTAAATATTTCCAGGCTCCCACGGGTAGCTATCCTAGGCCTGCTAATCAAACTTCTAGTACAGGACCTGGTTGAAATCTCTATGGGCTAGTTGCTGCACGGAAGGTGCTGATAAACCAGGTGCCTAGACACCCGGGTGCTGAAAAACCATTCCCACCTCCCAAATATTAATTACATCGGAATTTATTCTTTATTTCTTTTTTGCGGGGATGAAATTTATTCATCTACTATGTAATCTATCAACATCTTTGTATTCGAGATGTATTAGTCAAGCACCTTGAGTTATCTAATCTCAGATCTCAAGCACCTTGAGCACCCGCTGGCGGGTCGCGGTGGAGAAAAATCGAGAGAAAGTACTGGAATGAGTTTGCAAGTGAGCCAAGGAACGTATGGTTTGCTTTAAGCGCGACACTTATGCAGTTGTGCTCGCTCGCTTCACAATCATACACACGCGCGACATACGTGCTGGTTCGTTTTTTTTAGAGAGAGAGCAAACAGTTGGTCTGACCACTTTGCTGTGCGCGCAAGTGTTAGGTTAAACCCTGCTGGTGTTCTTTTCTTCGATTAGCAGAATATAAACGGCAGAACATATGCTTGTACATGACTTGATGGAGCTGGTTTTTCTTTTATCTGTTACTTGGATAGCTGATCAGGCGCGACCTTGATCTGGTGATTGCGGCAAGGGGGCGGGTCAGAGCCCCGTCACGTTCACCTGACCGATAAGGCTTGTGCCCGATCCGCCCCAGACGCCTGCCCAGCCTGGTCTTCAAGATGATGGCCTACACCCGTAGGCCTGCGCGGGGCTAGGAAGTGTAGTCTGTGTGAGCATTAAATGCCTAGTCAGTGGAGTGCGTCGCAAGGGTCCTTTGCTCTTGCGACACCTGTCGCGCAGGGTCAGGGCTCCGGGACTCAAGGTCGTTATGGCTGACGTCTTCGTCTTACCTTAGGATCTTTTGCGACTTATGGCATTGTTGTGGTCATGTGTCTGCGTACATCTTCGTGCGACACCGGTGGTTAGTTGATTGCAGTTTTTCTCAAATGGGCGCATTTGGCAGAAACTCCGGGATGCCCCCGTTTCAAATATGCTGACAACTCCCTTTGAGAAAGGCAAGTCATGACCTCCATTTCCTTAACGGCATTGCAAGGCCATGGGTGAAACTTGCGTATTAGCTTTAATTTGCTATTATTTGCAATTGAATTTAGTTTTGCATATTGGTTAAGACCATAGCCACGACATTATCTTATATTTGCAAGTCAAGTTGATAGTTGAGTGACTTCCATTAATGAGCATGCTAAGTTGTAAAACTTGATGTTCACCTTATTACTTGATAATAATATGAAGGTAATCATATTACTCCCTCCGTCCCAAAATTCTTGTCTTACATTTGTCTAGATACGTGATTTGATACATCTGTATTTAGACAAATCTGAGACAAGAATTTTGGGACGGAGGGAGTACTTGGTAGGTTCCTTTGGAAGAATAATTTGCTATGATTTGATAAAGACTTACTGCAACAGATGAAGGGTTAATTATAACAAAAGTGAAACATGTTAAATTAATTCCTTCATGGTTGATCAAGTAATAGCGCTACTAAACCAAACTTTACTGTGCAACCACATTTTCCTTTGTGGGAAGGACCTAGCTCGCTCTATAGTCATGAATTTTATGTGTATCGCCAAACAAGGCTACTTGAACGGGTGCTATTTGCTTGGCCTGGAAACCAGCTTTCAACTAAGCGAGTGTGGCTCGGTATAGTTGAGTTCGGAGATTATTGCATCCTAGAGTGGATGAGTTATGCCACGGATGGCAGGGGCCTAGTTTCCCTCCTCCCCGGGCAGTCCTTGAGGTACATCGGTGGTATGGTAAGACTGTCCTGCTCTAGATGAGATTTGTTGGATTTATGTCTATAGTGTGGCTAAAATGCGCAACCTTTGTAGGGTGTAAGAGTCTATTGTAATAGTCACGTCCTCAGTATTGGACACAATGCAGGATAAGCCACACCACTTTTTTGATACCATGAATGAAGGAACATACATATAATTGTTTAACTAACCCCGAGTAGGCAAAGTTGAGATGATTTTCCATGTTCCCGAATGTTTTATTGCTTTTCATTCTTGTGAGATTGCAAGTACTTTCAGAGTACTCACCTGGTTTATCATGCTAGATGCAAGTAATGTTGTGCATGAGTATCCCCAGGATCCCGAGTTCACGAACTAGGATGTCTCCTAATAGTGTCCCTTTGAATTGGAGTCCCATCATTGTCACGCTATTCCTCTATGTCATACCATTCCACTGCTAAAAGATCGAGGCCGGATATGTTTGATAAATAATGTACATATCATTGCCGCATGAGTAGTGCCACGTCGCCTCCTAATGTATTGTATCTGAACCTTGTACCTTTGTATTGTAATGAATCATGGTCCCGTTTGATATAAAGTTGTACTGCATTTTTAGAAGACGTGGATCTCTTGATCTCTTGGCTGGAACATAGTGCGGCTGATTGGCTGAGCCGGGGTGCCACATGGACCTCCTTCCATTTTGCTCTTGCCACTCTTAGTTCAATGTGAGAGATGTGGATGATGAATTGAAATGGGTAATTATGCTAGGCTAACTTTCATGCACAACAAAATACACCATGCACGTGTGACAAACACAGTGGAACACGATGGAAGTTTGAGCCTAAATCACCAAACCAAGAGCATCATGAAGCACACATTTCTTTAGTGAAAGCTTAGTCTTACTCTAGATGATGCTCTAGCCACCAAAGCCAGCGAGTGATGGGTGGCGGAGCGTGACAAACATACAAGGGGGGGGGGGGGGAGGGGGCAGTTCCAAACTAAAAGCAAAATAAGGATGAAAACAAAAGCGACCCACAATATAAATTGTAACAAATTGTGCATTTATATATATCTTGTTCACACAAAATACATGGTAAAATTAACATACACTGAGCTTTCAATTGTGGAGAAGTACTAGTATCTAGTGCTCAGTTGAAACAAAATGCACCATAACTGACTACCCAATACTTTATATCTGTAGTAATAGATTACTTCAATTGAGCAGACCGTAAATGATCATCATGAGATCACTATAAGCTGTCACTATGAATATTTATCAGTAGTCATCTTCTATAGATGATTTCAATTGAGCTGACCGTAAATGATCATCATGAGATCACTATAAGCTGTCACTATGAATATTTATCAGTAGTCATCTTCTTTGGGTATGTTAATTTCATCTTGATTGGTTTGAAGCAAACATATCATACAAAAGCTGCAGCTAAATGATTGAGTCAAGTAGAAATCCGGTGAAAGGCTAAGAGCACCATGCACAACGCTGCATTGGGATGGGGAGGCGAGTTCTAACTTGTCTTTTCGTGGGTTAGGCAAGAATGCTTAGTAGTAGTAACAAAAAACTAGCATCGCAAAGCGCGGCGCCACGCCACGCCCGTTAGATAGCCCGTTCGATCTTTGGTGTTGATCTAGTTATTATTTAAACCACAAAAGTTTCAAAGCTGAATCCATACCCCCTCCTGCTGGGACAAACCCTTTGGTGGCGAACGCCGAACTTGCCCTCCGGCGACAAACGTCTCTCTCACACTCGCTTGGACGAAGGTGAAAGATGGAAAGGAGGACACTGGTTTTCAACGCACAAACGTCTCGCCGCACGAACGGCGATTTCTTTTCTAGGCACATACCCCGGCGCGGCAACTCACCGGCACAGCGATCAGTATATAGGGAAGGGGGTTTTATACCCGTGTACACACACGCATGACCAGGCAACGGCCACACACGCAGCCACTAACACACGCACGCACGGATCACCCGGCCACTAACCCAACTAACTTGTTGGCACACACGTAGTAGCGAACAGCCCTATCCAGCCAATCTGATCCATGCACTAACTAATCTCATGCATGCAGGTCTACTCACCTGGCCGGCACATACTCGGCCACTACCTATGACCCAGCCAACTACACGCACGCACATATCCATCTGATGCATGCAGCTAGCTAACTCACGCGGTTCACGCGCACACCACGCACACGGGCACGGCCATCCACCAGCGCCTCCCTAGACCTAGGCGCACACACACACTGGTCACTGTGGCAACTTGTGGTTTACTCTAACACCTCCGTCCCAAAATAAGTGTTGCGGAAGTAGCATATAAGCACTATTAATGTATATACTACGTAAGAAAAAAAAGTTATGCTATGTCCTTTGAGTTTCAAGGTTAGACACTGAGAAAATGTGAAGAGAACTTGATATATCCTGAAAGATGATGGGTGCCCTAACGGAAATCCTGTTTTTTTATGTAATTTCGGATTATGGGTTAGTGCCTCTCACACATGTATACATTGTTGAATGAATGACCTTAGAGCATCTCCAACAGCCGCGCAACAAACGACGCGCTAAAAAGCCATTTACATCGCCCAAATCATGAGTTTTTGCGCACCGCGGAGTGCTGGCTCCAGCGGCCGTTGCAAAATATAGCTCGCGCGAGCCGCTCCAGCAGACGCGCCAAACTACAGCGCGCGTGAGCAGCCGACGCTTACAATATGTTCATTGTGGAGACAATATGGTGATATTTCAAACATCAAAACAAGACATAGCATAGTTTAAAATCACCCAAACAAATTCATGAAATAAAAGTTCAAAATCATGCCCGCATCATCATCCAACCATGTTCAAAATCATCGAACCAAGTTCATGACATAAAAGTTCACACAAACAAATGGTACATCAACAATATGCCTCATCCTCGTCTTCGTCCTCCTCTTCCTCCGATTCTTCATCTTCATCTTCATCTTTGTCCTCCTCTTGCTTCTATTCTTCCTCCTCTACATTGTGTCGCGCCACATCATCATGGGGAGCTCTGAAGGCGTTGGCAAGATCTCCACCAGCATCATGCGAAGGTGTGTGAGGCACACCGAAAGACATGCGTCCATCCATGTTACCTGGAGGGGCTCCCATGCCTCCCATGAGAGACACAAAACTCATGCCTCCCATGGTAGCTCCGAAGCCAGCCATACCTCCCATGTCCCACATGGTAGCTCCGAAGCCACCCATGCCTCCCATGCCGCCCATTGTAGCTCCAAAGCCATTGATGCCTCCCATGCCACCCATGCCGCCCAAGCCACCCATGCCACCCGTGCTGCCCATGCCAACCATGGCTCTTTTTTGGACCAAGACTTCTTCACGGGAAAGATTGACGTACTCCTTTTGCTTCTCATCGAGGGTAGATGTGTCCATGAAGAACAAGTACTTCTCCCATTCCAACAATCTATTCGCTCCTCCGTGTCCAACTTCTTCTCCTCCAACGCCACCTCCCTCTCCTCCGCCGCCACCCTCCTCCCTCGACCGCCAACCTCCTCTCCTCGGCCGCGACATCATGGTTGCTTGCCATCTTCCTCACCTCGTTCGCTTCCTTTCTTGCGTTCACAGTAGCTTCCATATCATTTTTCAGCTCGTCATCTCCTTTCCTCTTCTTCTTTTCTTTTCTGTCTTTATTGCATCCATTTGGTCTCTTTGGCTTGGTGTACGCAACCGGGTTTTCTATAGGGATTCTCTTTGTCGTCATCACTTGATGCCTCCTCATCATCATCATCGAAATCAATAGTTCACTTGCGTTTGTTCCTCTCCTCATCATCGACACCATCAAGGGGCTTCCATTTCTCATCAACCTTCAACGCACCATAGCAATGAGGCAAGTCAAATGGTCTCCCTTTCTTGATCTTCCCTTTCTTGGTCTTCTTCTCCTCTCCTTGAAATAAGTTTTGTGCAATAGTGAGCTACATACTAAAGAACAAGTTAGTAGTTGAAATACCAAGAAGAAGCATGATGAACATGGAAGAATCATGAAAGAAATGGCACTTACCCTATCTCTATCATTAGTCCCACTTGCGTTCAACATGTCAACCGCCTTAATTGCGGCCCCAGCTTTGACAATCTTGGTTGATTGTCGACCACCAGGAGTGAAGTGATCTTTCCGAGCGGTCAATACCACTTTTGTTGTGTAGATCAAAGTGCTCCTTCATCCGGTTCCAATATGCATCTCTACTTTGACCCCCTCCAACAGTGGGATCCCTCAACACTTGCAACCATGTATTGTCCCTCGGCACTAGTTTAAAAAATGAGGGTCCTTGTCCTGATATTTTATCATGCAAAATGAGGGTCCTTGTCCTGATATTTTATCATGCCGGCGGGCTTTCTTTCGTAACCCAGACACTTTTCGATCTGGTCCATGCATCTCATAGTTGAAGTTCTCCATAGATTGCCACTCCCCTTTCTTCTTTTTGGACAATGAAGTTATCTTTGCCAGAGCTTCCCGTAGCCCATCCAGAATCTCCTCATCGTGGACCATCCATCACCATAATCACTTTCCCCGTGAGAGCTTTCATAGTCCCATAGAACTTCAAGGTTGTCGGAGTAAGTCTTCCAAGAATCCAAGGCAGCTACCTACTTAGTTTAAAGTGAGATAATCAAGATTCTCATTTTCAATGAAAGTTCACCAAGGTTCTTGACAATACGTCATTAAACCAGACAATAATATTCAACCGCACATAAATATTAGCCAAGGTAAAAAGAAAAGAAAAATTATGTCAAATACCCACAAACTTGAATGACTTTCACTAACAGTTTAAAGCAAAAAATAAGGTCATTTTTGCCAAAAGAAACAGCAAAATAACCAAAGATTTTGACATTTAAGGATTAAAGTTTGTGAGTATGGCCAAACATGCCAGCTGTTTAAGTATCAGTGTATATCTATTAGTGATTATGTGAATGATTTAAGCATTCAAAAGGTATACATTTCATGAATTAGTTGCATGCATCTTTTCATACCGACATAAGGAAAGACACGCAAATCATATATCAAAAAATGCTTATGACGCACTACATCTAGTAACACATTTCACATTTGTGCAGCTTTGCGTGGACCAACAAGCTATTTAGTATATGTGTTTCCTATAACAGGATTGTGCAGTAACACTTTCCAAGTGTGCCAACCATTGTACTAATGAGGATTATTATGACCTCTTAGGGCATCTATCAATCCAATTGGTTTTGGTACTAACAAACATATGCGCATCTCTGTAGACAGAAGATGCATTTGAGATTTATGATAGACAAAACTTAAGATACAAGACTAATGCAATTCTATTGCATACCGTAAGATTAGCAAAACACTTCGCCAAGTGACCATATAGTATACCTTAGCATGGCATCAAAAGTGTGCGACAAGTTCTTAAAAATATCATATAATTTCAGATTTACTTGATAGTATAAGAATTAAACGTTGAATTAATACTAGGAATGCAAAAAAAAAAACAATGTTTTGACCAATAATGCAGCATGTGAGGGATAAAAAACATTTTTACATCATAAGTTTATTCTTTCAACTGTAGTGGTTTAGCCATCCCAAATATTTATTACCTCAATATATGTATCCTTGGCTCATGGGTAAAGATATGTATGCCAGGAGAAGGCAAGATTTGAAACACTAGAACTGATGCAAAATATCATGCTTCATCTCCAAACATTTTCCGTAGCAACACACTATGCTCGAAGGGCGCCTGGTCATCGTTGAACGAGGCGTGGATGATCTACATAGCTTGTGAAGGGATCACTATCCCACGCCTCCTGTGGGACACAACCACAAAGTCATGGATGCACAGGGGGGTCGGGAGATCGCTCGACTTGAGGAGTGGGGCGATACGGAGGAAAGCTCTGCCATAGCTGACTTGTGTATCTATGACCTCGGCCACGGCCACGGTAGCAACACCATGGTCCTGGCACATGCTCTCTCTCTCTCTCTCTCTCTCTCTCTCTCTCTCTCTCTCCAACGAAATGAAATGAGCTCTGCAACTATCTCACATACACCATGGTGGACTATCAGACAACATTTATCAGTATAACCGAAGGAAGGAAGGACCGAAGGAAGGAAGGCACGCATGACTGATGTATAACGAAGGGATGTTGTTGAGGGCCTCCTACTAGAAACGGGAAGTGGGCCAACTGCCTCTGACCGCTGAAAGAGTTGTGAAAAAACTAAGAGTAGCAAAAGTGAAATGTCAAAATCGGCATAAGAAAAAATGGCAAAATATAGAGTGGCAGACAAATTTTTCCATTCTAAATATCACCTTCTCATCCTCCTTCCTCCATTACGACTTCCCCCTCTCGCTCTCTCTCTTCTCTGCCTTGTCCGCTCTCTCTCTCTCTCTGTGTGTGTGAAGAAAGACTGGAGGGAAACACAAGAAGAGAGCGAGTAGAAAGGCAGACAGACAAACACCCGACCCAGAAATTTTTACTTGATTGATGGGCAGTGGAATTTTTCACTTGTGGATCTGAAAGATAATAGATTCGTTCATTCATTAATATAGTTGAATCTCTCCTCTCTCTTTATTTGCTCGAAAAGAAGAATAATTTTCTCCTCGTTGCTTTGCTTCCGCGTTGCTTTTCCATTGTGTGTTTTGTTGGTGGTTGTGGACAAGAGCCATGTACTCCCTAATTAATGAGTTTGAATACTTTTATATTTGCTCGCTAATTAATGTCGGTAAAGACCGCAGGCAGCTCAAAGAGAACTGTATTTTGATTTTCTTTTACTGCATGAGGGCTTCATGTACTGACGTTCCCATGTTATTGTTCTGAGATGATGAGGTACTGATCAGCTTATAAGATCAGAGCAAGATTTAGTAATATGAATATTAGCTAGATTACTAAGATGATAAGTTCATAGACCTCATTGCTGAAGAGGAGCAATTCATAGATTAGAAAATATTCATGTAACTACAAAAGTGTTCGTCAATTTTCATAATGTTTTTGTCATTAGAAAAAAAACATTACTAGAAATCAATGTAATAAAAAAAGAAAAAGTATCATACATTTATGGTATTTTGATGTAAATGAAAAAAGGGTTGAATGCATTTTAAAACATGTTTGAGTTTTTAGAAAGTGAAATCAAGTAATAGATAGTCAATATGTTTTAGTAAGATGGTCATGTGATTAAAACGTGTTCAATGGTTTATAAAATATTCTTGTAATTAAAAAAAATGAGCCATTACCAAATCATGTAATTAAAAAAGTGTGCGACACATTCTTAGAAAAATCATATAATATCAGATTTACTTGTTATGAAAAAACAAGTTAAAGGAGCACTAGAAAGGCAAAAATAAAATAAAATAACAATGTTACGACGAATAGAGCAGCAAGTTAGGGATCCAAAATGTTCACATTTGAAGTTTATTCTTTCAACTGTGGTTGTTTTGGAATCCCAAATATTTATTACTTCAATAAATGTATCCTTGCAGGGCGTTATGGCGCCGCCCCACCTGAGTTCTTCTCCGCTGGCCTACCTGGGTTCTCCTCCGCGCCTGAGTTCTCCTCCGCCGGCCCGCCTGGGTTCTCCTCCACGCCCCTCCAGGACAGCCGCGGCCAGGACTTGGTCGGGGGCCGCAGAAGCGACAAGGGAAACGACGACCAAGGTGAGCACCAATTACTAAATATCCATTCTCCTGCCAGTTAATGGCTATACCCACGACGCGTTTGGTTGGGACAATGGTGACGTATTCACGGTGGAGGGAGTTCACCGGCGTCGTTGTCCACGGGGGAGAAGGGAGAAGACCGGTTGCCGGAGTTCTTGCCGACGGACTCAATGGAAGAGATCTCTTGCTCTGCTGAATGCTGCTCATGATGAAGAAAATATCTGACGAGCAGAGAATAGAGAGAGGGAATCGATAGCGGGCGAGAAGAGTTATTCCATCTTAGGCCAATCGCCGCTCTGATGCGCCCTATTTGTATTACATGATTGCTTCTTGGAAACGGACATGTTTTCCTAGGATTCACTAGCCACTCAGATTTCATGGTTTTACTATAATGACCTATTGCATGCCCGTGGGTATTTAGAGGGCTTGATCAAATCATTAAGATTTGCTATAGTATCCCACTCTGATTCTAGGCCTCCACTCTCACCATGAGCTCCTGGTCCATCCCCACATATGTTGCAGTTCTGTCTGGACCTCCCATGCCTTGATCTGATATGAACCTGTCTGCTAGCAATATTGCGGCAGTGTCCCAGGGCGATGTTGAAATAGGACCTGATTTGGCTTATGTCTACTTGTCTGCTGGAGATCTCCCAACGCCCTCTGACCAGCTGTTGTTGGCAGCCCAGCCTAGCTCTAGATTTTGTGTTTTATGAATATTTATCAGTAGTCATCTTCTTTGGGTATGTTAATTTCATCTTGATTGGTTTGAAGCAAACATATCATACAAAAGCTGCAGCTAAATGATTGAGTCAAGTAGAAATCCGGTGAAAGGCTAAGAGCACCATGCACAACGCTGCATTGGGATGGGGAGGCGAGTTCTAACTTGTCTTTTCGTGGGTTAGGCAAGAATGCTTAGTAGTAGTAACAAAAAACTAGCATCGCAAAGCGCGGCGCCACGCCACGCCCGTTAGATAGCCCGTTCGATCTTTGGTGTTGATCTAGTTATTATTTAAACCACAAAAGTTTCAAAGCTGAATCCATACCCCCTCCTGCTGGGACAAACCCTTTGGTGGCGAACGCCGAACTTGCCCTCCGGCGACAAACGTCTCTCTCACACTCGCTTGGACGAAGGTGAAAGATGGAAAGGAGGACACTGGTTTTCAACGCACAAACGTCTCGCCGCACGAACGGCGATTTCTTTTCTAGGCACATACCCCGGCGCGGCAACTCACCGGCACAGCGATCAGTATATAGGGAAGGGGGTTTTATACCCGTGTACACACACGCATGACCAGGCAACGGCCACACACGCAGCCACTAACACACGCACGCACGGATCACCCGGCCACTAACCCAACTAACTTGTTGGCACACACGTAGTAGCGAACAGCCCTATCCAGCCAATCTGATCCATGCACTAACTAATCTCATGCATGCAGGTCTACTCACCTGGCCGGCACATACTCGGCCACTACCTATGACCCAGCCAACTACACGCACGCACATATCCATCTGATGCATGCAGCTAGCTAACTCACGCGGTTCACGCGCACACCACGCACACGGGCACGGCCATCCACCAGCGCCTCCCTAGACCTAGGCGCACACACACACTGGTCACTGTGGCAACTTGTGGTTTACTCTAACACCTCCGTCCCAAAATAAGTGTTGCGGAAGTAGCATATAAGCACTATTAATGTATATACTACGTAAGAAAAAAAAGTTATGCTATGTCCTTTGAGTTTCAAGGTTAGACACTGAGAAAATGTGAAGAGAACTTGATATATCCTGAAAGATGATGGGTGCCCTAACGGAAATCCTGTTTTTTTATGTAATTTCGGATTATGGGTTAGTGCCTCTCACACATGTATACATTGTTGAATGAATGACCTTAGAGCATCTCCAACAGCCGCGCAACAAACGACGCGCTAAAAAGCCATTTACATCGCCCAAATCATGAGTTTTTGCGCACCGCGGAGTGCTGGCTCCAGCGGCCGTTGCAAAATATAGCTCGCGCGAGCCGCTCCAGCAGACGCGCCAAACTACAGCGCGCGTGAGCAGCCGACGCTTACAATATGTTCATTGTGGAGACAATATGGTGATATTTCAAACATCAAAACAAGACATAGCATAGTTTAAAATCACCCAAACAAATTCATGAAATAAAAGTTCAAAATCATGCCCGCATCATCATCCAACCATGTTCAAAATCATCGAACCAAGTTCATGACATAAAAGTTCACACAAACAAATGGTACATCAACAATATGCCTCATCCTCGTCTTCGTCCTCCTCTTCCTCCGATTCTTCATCTTCATCTTCATCTTTGTCCTCCTCTTGCTTCTATTCTTCCTCCTCTACATTGTGTCGCGCCACATCATCATGGGGAGCTCTGAAGGCGTTGGCAAGATCTCCACCAGCATCATGCGAAGGTGTGTGAGGCACACCGAAAGACATGCGTCCATCCATGTTACCTGGAGGGGCTCCCATGCCTCCCATGAGAGACACAAAACTCATGCCTCCCATGGTAGCTCCGAAGCCAGCCATGCCTCCCATGTCCCACATGGTAGCTCCGAAGCCACCCATGCCTCCCATGCCGCCCATTGTAGCTCCAGATGCCTCCCATGCCACCCATGCCGCCCAAGCCACCCATGCCACCCGTGCCGCCCATGCCAACCATGGCTCTTTTTTGGACCAAGACTTCTTCACGGGAAAGATTGACGTACTCCTTTTGCTTCTCATCGAGGGTAGATGTGTCCATGAAGAACAAGTACTTCTCCCATTCCAACAATCTATTCGCTCCTCCGTGTCCAACTTCTTCTCCTCCAACGCCACCTCCCTCTCCTCCGCCGCCACCCTCCTCCCTCGACCGCCAACCTCCTCTCCTCGGCCGCGACATCATGGTTGCTTGCCATCTTCCTCACCTCGTTCGCTTCCTTTCTTGCGTTCACAGTAGCTTCCATATCATTTTTCAGCTCGTCATCTCCTTTCCTCTTCTTCTTTTCTTTTCTGTCTTTATTGCATCCATTTGGTCTCTTTGGCTTGGTGTACGCAACCGGGTTTTCTATAGGGATTCTCTTTGTCGTCATCACTTGATGCCTCCTCATCATCATCATCGAAATCAATAGTTCGCTTGCGTTTGTTCCTCTCCTCATCATCGACACCATCAAGGGGCTTCCATTTCTCATCAACCTTCAACGCACCATAGCAATGAGGCAAGTCAAATGGTCTCCCTTTCTTGATCTTCCCTTTCTTGGTCTTCTTCTCCTCTCCTTGAAATAAGTTTTGTGCAATAGTGAGCTACATACTAAAGAACAAGTTAGTAGTTGAAATACCAAGAAGAAGCATGATGAACATGGAAGAATCATGAAAGAAATGGCACTTACCCTATCTCTATCATTAGTCCCACTTGCGTTCAACATGTCAACCGCCTTAATTGCGGCCCCAGCTTTGACAATCTTGGTTGATTGTCGACCACCAGGAGTGAAGTGATCTTTCCGAGCGGTCAATACCACTTTTGTTGTGTAGATCAAAGTGCTCCTTCATCCGGTTCCAATATGCATCTCTACTTTGACCCCCTCCAACAGTGGGATCCCTCAACACTTGCAACCATGTATTGTCCCTCGGCACTAGTTTAAAAAATGAGGGTCCTTGTCCTGATATTTTATCATGCAAAATGTGGGTCCTTGTCCTGATATTTTATCATGCCGGCGGGCTTTCTTTCATAACCCAGACACTTTTCGATCTGGTCCATGCATCTCATAGTTGAAGTTCTCCATAGATTGCCACTCCCCTTTCTTCTTTTTGGACAATGAAGTTATCTTTGCCAGAGCTTCCCGTAGCCCATCCAGAATCTCCTCATCGTGGACCATCCATCACCATAATCACTTTCCCCGTGAGAGCTTTCATAGTCCCATAGAACTTCAAGGTTGTCGGAGTAAGTCTTCCAAGAATCCAAGGCAGCTACCTACTTAGTTTAAAGTGAGATAATCAATATTCTCATTTTCAATGAAAGTTCACCAAGGTTCTTGACAATACGTCATTAAACCAGACAATAATATTCAACCGCACATAAATATTAGCCAAGGTAAAAAGAAAAGAAAAATTATGTCAAATACCCACAAACTTGAATGACTTTCACTAACAGTTTAAAGCAAAAAATAAGGTCATTTTTGCCAAAAGAAACAGCAAAATAACCAAAGATTTTGACATTTAAGGATTAAAGTTTGTGAGTATGGCCAAACATGCCAGCTGTTTAAGTATCAGTGTATATCTATTAGTGATTATGTGAATGATTTAAGCATTCAAAAGGTATACATTTCATGAATTAGTTGCATGCATCTTTTCATACCGACATAAGGAAAGACACGCAAATCATATATCAAAAAATGCTTATGACGCACTACATCTAGTAACACATTTCACATTTGTGCAGCTTTGCGTGGACCAACAAGCTATTTAGTATATGTGTTTCCTATAACAGGATTGTGCAGTAACACTTTCCAAGTGTGCCAACCATTGTACTAATGAGGATTATTATGACCTCTTAGGGCATCTATCAATCCAATTGGTTTTGGTACTAACAAACATATGCGCATCTCTCTAGACAGAAGATGCATTTGAGATTTATGATAGACAAAACTTAAGATACAAGACTAATGCAATTCTATTGCATACCGTAAGATTAGCAAAACACTTCGCCAAGTGACCATATAGTATACCTTAGCATGGCATCAAAAGTGTGCGACAAGTTCTTAAAAAGATCATATAATTTCAGATTTACTTGATAGTATAAGAATTAAACGTTGAATTAATACTAGGAATGCAAAAAAAAAAACAATGTTTTGACCAATAATGCAGCATGTGAGGGATAAAAAACATGTTTACATCATAAGTTTATTCTTTCAACTGTAGTTGTTTAGCCATCCCAAATATTTATTACCTCAATATATGTATCCTTGGCTCATGGGTAAAGATATGTATGCCAGGAGAAGGCAAGATTTGAAACACTAGAACTGATGCAAAATATCATGCTTCATCTCCAAACATTTTCCGTAGCAACACACTATGCTCGAAGGGCGCCTGGTCATCGTTGAACGAGGCGTGGATGATCTACATAGCTTGTGAAGGGATCACTATCCCACGCCTCCTGCGGGACACAACCACATAGTCATGGATGCACAGGGGGGTCGGGAGATCGCTCGACTTGAGGAGTGGGGCGATACGGAGGAAAGCTCTGCCATAGCTGACTTGTGTATCTATGACCTCGGCCACGGCCACGGTAGCAACACCATGGTCCTGGCACATGCTCTCTCTCTCTCTCTCTCTCTCTCTCTCTCTCTCCAACGAAATGAAATGAGCTCTGCAACTATCTCACATACACCATGGTGGACTATCAGACAACATTTATCAGTATAACCGAAGGAAGGAAGGACCGAAGGAAGGAAGGCACGCATGACTGATGTATAACGAAGGGATGTTGTTGAGGGCCTCCTACTAGAAACGGGAAGTGGGCCAACTGCCTCTGACCGCTGAAAGAGTTGTGAAAAAACTAAGAGTAGCAAAAGTGAAATGTCAAAATCGGCATAAGAAAAAATGGCAAAATATAGAGTGGCAGACAAATTTTTCCCTTCTAAATATCACCTTCTCATCCTCCTTCCTCCATTACGACTTCCCCCTCTCGCTCTCTTTCTTCTCTGCCTTGTCCGCTCTCTCTCTCTCTCTGTGTGTGTGTGAAGAAAGACTGGAGGGAAACACAAGAAGAGAGCGAGTAGAAAGGCAGACAGACAAACACCCGACCCAGAACTTTTTACTTGATTGATGGGCAGTGGAATTTTTCACTTGTGGATCTAAAAGATAATAGATTCGTTCATTCATTAATGTAGTTGAATCTCTCCTCTCTCTTTATTTGCTCGAAAAGAAGAATAATTTTCTCCTCGTTGCTTTGCTTCCGCGTTGCTTTTCCATTGTGTGTTTTGTTGGTGGTTGTGGACAAGAGCCATGTACTCCCTAATTAATGAGTTTGAATACTTTTATATTTGCTCGCTAATTAATGTCGGTAAAGACCGCAGGCAGCTCAAAGAGAACTGTATTTTGATTTTCTTTTACTGCATGAGGGCTTCATGTACTGACGTTCCCATGTTATTGTTCTGAGATGATGAGGTACTGATCAGCTTATAAGATCAGAGCAAGATTTAGTAATATGAATATTAGCTAGATTACTAAGATGATAAGTTCATAGACCTCATTGCTGAAGAGGAGCAATTCATAGATTAGAAAATATTCATGTAACTACAAAAGTGTTCGTCAATTTTCATAATGTTTTTGTCATTAGAAAAAAAACATTACTAGAAATCAATGTAATAAAAAAAGAAAAAGTATCATACATTTATGGTATTTTGATGTAAATGAAAAAAGGGTTGAATGCATTTTAAAACATGTTTGAGTTTTTAGAAAGTGAAATCAAGTAATAGATAGTCAATATGTTTTAGTAAGATGGTCATGTGATTAAAACGTGTTCAATGGTTTATAAAATATTCTTGTAATTAAAAAAAATGAGCCATTACCAAATCATGTAATTAAAAAAGTGTGCGACACATTCTTAGAAAAATCATATAATATCAGATTTACTTGTTATGAAAAAACAAGTTAAAGGAGCACTAGAAAGGCAAAAATAAAATAAAATAACAATGTTAAGACGAATAGAGCAGCAAGTTAGGGATCCAAAATGTTCACATTTGAAGTTTATTCTTTCAACTGTGGTTGTTTTGGAATCCCAAATATTTATTACCTCAATAAATGTATCCTTGCAGGGCGTTATGGCGCCGCCCCACCTGAGTTCTTCTCCGCTGGCCTACCTGGGTTCTCCTCCGCGCCTGAGTTCTCCTCCGCCGGCCCGCCTGGGTTCTCCTCCACGCCCCTCCAGGACAGCCGCGGCCAGGACTTGGTCGGGGGCCGCAGAAGCGACAAGGGAAACGACGACCAAGGTGAGCACCAATTACTAAATATCCATTCTCCTGCCGGTTAATGGCTATACCCACGACGCGTTTGGTTGGGACAATGGTGACGTATTCACGGTGGAGGGAGTTCACCGGCGTCGTTGTCCACGGGGGAGAAGGGAGAAGACCGGTTGCCGGAGTTCTTGCCGACGGACTCAATGGAAGAGATCTCTTGCTCTGCTGAATGCTGCTCATGATGAAGAAAATATCTGACGAGCAGAGAATAGAGAGAGGGAATCGATAGCGGACGAGAAGAGTTATTCCATCTTAGGCCAATCGCCGCTCTGATGCGCCCTATTTGTATTACATGATTGCTTCTTGGAAACGGACATGTTTTCCTAGGATTCACTAGCCACTCAGATTTCATGGTTTTACTATAATGGCCTATTGCATGCCCGTGGGTATTTAGAGGGCTTGATCAAATCATTAAGATTTGCTATAGTATCCCACTCTGATTCTAGGCCTCCACTCTCACCATGAGCTCCTGGTCCATCCCCACATATGTTGCAGTTCTGTCTGGACCTCCCATGCCTTGATCTGATATGAACCTGTCTGCTAGCAATATTGCGGCAGTGTCCCAGGGCGATGTTGAAATAGGACCTGATTTGGCTTATGTCTACTTGTCTGCTGGAGATCTCCCAACGCCCTCTGACCAGCTGTTGTTGGCAGCCCAGCCTAGCTGTAACATAAAGAATTTGGTGCCAGTTGTCTCCAAGTAAGTATTGTAGCTGAATCTTGCTTTGATCATTCGGACATTATAACCATCTTATATCGTCTTCCCATGCAGGGTTGCTACTTCTATAAGTCATAACAGCCAAGCTACCAAGCAGACTGTAAGTAAAGCCAAAGGACAACCTGATGTTGCTGTTGTTAGTTCGAAAGGTATTCTATTTCTTGTAAAATCATCAGAGTAGAAAGATAGAGCAAGGACTGATGAACTGTTGCTTTGCATTGTTTGTAGCCACTGAAGAAGTGATTACTGTGGATGATGCTGAAGAGTGTGTTCAAATGGACGTTGATGCTCCTAGTCCAAGGAGAAATCCAATGGATATGGACACTGATCATGACATGGTACCAAAATTTCTGGAAATTCAGTCGGATGCAAGTGTCCGAGCGCTGACCGATATTGTACAAGCCAGTCCAAGTGCATTGGTGGTTACGACACCCGGACCTGCAACGCCTCCCATTATTCCTTATGTATTGTATCCGTTGGCCAGCACTCTAGAGGATGGGGTTAGTACCAGCAAAGAGGCCATGATTCTAGCCGAGCTAATGAACCCAAAGCTGAAGGATTCACTCAATTCAAGTGAGGCTCTGAAACAAGTACTCCCAGAAGAGCAAAGGCGGAGAAGCAAATACCTCGTTTCATGATCACATCCCTCTCCCAGAAATTTCAAATCATACTACATATAACGTGAGGAACAAGACAAGTAAAGAGATGCTTGATGATGAAATATTTGATATCCTTGCAAGGTGTTATAGGTGTGTGTATCGTCTATACATGTTCTACTTGATACTCTTAAAAATAATTGAAACAATTGTTGGGTTTAGTCCCACATCGGTTGTGGGGGAGACATAACACGACTTATAAGGGCGGGGTGTCCCCTCCTAACAGGCTAGTCTTTTGGGGGAGAGGGCCCAAGGCCTGTCATAAGTCGGTGTTGCTCTCCGGTTGGGCCTGGTTGACGCATGTGGGTCGAAAACGCTGGTGATAGCGGACCCGGGATTGCGTAACAAGTGGTATCAGAGCCCAGGTGCCCGGAATAAATCTCGCTGGACTCACGGGTCGTCGGTCATGGTTGGTGGGCTGGAAATGCTGGTGTTAGCGGGCCCATGGATGACCGATGTGTTAGGGGGAGATTGTTGGGTTTAGTCCCACATCGGTTGTGGGGGGAGACATAACACGACTTATAAGGGCGGGGGTGTCCCCTCCTAACAGGCTAGTCTTTTGGGGGGAGAGGGCCCAAGGCCTGTCATAAGTCGGTGTTGCTCTCCGGTTGGGCCTGGTTGACGCATGTGGGTCGAAAACGCTGGTGATAGCGGACCCGGGATTGCGTAACAAGAGCAATAACCTGAAATTGTTGATAAAAAAAACCATCACTGAAATTTTGTGTCCATCCTCCATTCATACATATCAAGGCCAACTCAATTGTTTATTTTCGGATATGTTATACATGAAACCCTCATCTTAGGACTGCGAGATCTATGAACTGCCGCTCATTAATTCAAACCATCTTCAGCTACAGAATCTCTGAATTTATTCATCTTCTATGTAATCTATCAACATCTTTACATCTGAGATGTATGTCAAGCACCATCAGCTATCGAATCTGAGATTCTAAAGCCGAAGTAATGCATCACCTCAAGCAAGCGAATTGGACAATTTGACTCGTAATAGAACCACGGTTTGATGCACAGGATGTGGAAGGCGTGGGTGTGGAAGCGCGGCAGCATGACGATCTCCTCATCACCAGGCTCCAACTCCAGCCAATCGCGCACACCAAGCAGGGTACCGCCACTTTGCAGGCGGGGATTAAGTCATGTGGATGGCTGAAAGCTTGACATATCAGTAACAACAGCAGATGGATGTCAACGTCGAAGCAGCGCAGGACGACGCCCTCAAGGCTATCGATCTTGCGGCCGATGACATCAGTGAAGTCCCTTTGCTGGTGAAGATGGTACCCCAGTTACCGGGTGCGAGGTCGTCCTCGCCGGTGACAGGCCCGTCAGCGAGCATGCATGCAATGGATGAGGTCGCGGCAGGCCTCGTAGTTTCGGGAGACAGCAGGGTCCGTGCCCGATCGACGCGGTGATCGAAGGGCGCTCGGTCGTCGAACGAGGCGCGGATGCGTAGGGAGCTTGGGAGATGGCTTGGCTTCAGGCTGGGAACAACGCCCACGAGAACTCTATGGCAGCCGTAGACGTCCGTCTCCGTGACCTCCGCGGTGTGCGGCCACGGTGGATACTGTTGGCGCCGAGCCCTAGCTTGCTCTTTGCATCGGTGCCCAGCTCACTCTCTCTCTCTCTCTCACGAACAAAGATAAAAGAAAGAGGAGATATAGGACACGGTGGTGCTTTTCCGGCGCACATACGCCTGCCGCAACGACGGTCTTTTCCTCGAGCAACAACTCGAGACACACACACCTGAGCAGTACAGTAGAGAGCTTTTTATACCAGGCTAGCACACACACCAGCACACTCACGCACACAGGCAAGATGAACCGGCCACTAAGTCACCTAACTAGCATGCACACACGGACCCACGCTCCATGCATGCACCGCACTAGCTAACCTTACGAAACGGCCACACGGACTCGGCCGTCTCTTAGACTACCACATGCCAAAAAACGTCTTCAGTGGCTTGTCCACATTTGGACAACCAAGCCACAATGTCCAAACCAAAAAATGCTGGCTCATGAGCTCGTCCATGCACCAATTCGGAGCAAATGGAGGACCTCGGCAGGGAGGCGGCCACGCCGGCGCTGGTCACGGATGCTGTTGCGCCTGGACCCCGCCTCATCAGGGCTGAACCTATTGCTATAGTTTATTTCTCGTAAATTATGTAGGGTGTTGCAAGTGCTGAACCTAAAATATTTTCGCAGCTGGTTTATTTTCTCCTTTGTAAGTCTTGCAAATGAAATAAATAAATTAGAACAACTCAGAAATGACCAACATAAGATTTTTAGAAAATATAGCTGCTATAATATACTATTAAAATATATGAGAGAGAATGTAGACATCGTGTATATAGACAATCCGCTGGAAAACTTAGGTTGTCTAAAAGAGAACTTTTTAAATCATTGTGTATAGACTATCAAATTTAGACAAGCCACTAGAGATGCTCTAACAAACACAACGCATGCAGCTAACAACCCTAAGTGACGCAAGATCTAGACTATGGCTAACAGTAACACCATGCACCATGGCCCCGGCGCCTGCTCTCTCTCTCTCTCTCTCTCTCTCATGAAACGAATTGAGCTCTGAAACATGACGGATCGTCGGACGTGATTTCTTATAGCCGAAGGAAGGAGGGCGCATGACCGGCTGTAAACTGACGGGATGCTACTGCGGGTCGCCTAGTGGAAACGGAAAGTGGACCCACTGTCATTGACCGGCTGTAAACGACGAGCTTCAAGACTTTCCTTTTTGCTCCCTATAATTAATGTCGGTGAAGAATGGATACAGTTTAGAGACAACCAGGCGCTTTAATTTGCTGCACTAGGGCATCATAGACTGATGTGCAGGGCAAAATGGAAAATATAACCAAAAAGTGAAACAAATTCAAATAGTAATTAAACTCTTCGTGGAAGTATTTCTCGGAACAAAACATTTATTTAGCGCCCAATGCCTAGGCGCTATGCGTTGTGTCGTAGCACAGTTCTCACAGGCGCTACCTATATAGCTAACCATATGTAATAATGTAGTCAATATATTTTTGTTAAGATGGTCTAAAAAGTGTTCAATGATATTTTAAATATTCATGTAATTAAAAAAATTCATGCATTACAAAATCATGTAATTAAAAAAGTGTGAGACATTCTTAATAAATCATATAATTACAGATTTATTTGTTATGAAAAAAAAGATGAAGGAATACTAGAATTGCAAAAGAAAAAAACGTTGCAACAAATAGAACAGCATGTTAGGGATAAAAAATGTTTACATTAGAAGTTTATACTTTCAACTATAATGGTTTAGGCATTCCAAATATTTATTACCTCAATATATGTATCCTTGGCTCATGGGTATAGAAATCCTTGGTTCACGGGTAAAGAAATATATGCCTAGAGAAGGCAAGATTTGAAAAACTAGAGTTGATGCAAAATATCATGCTTCATCTCCAAACGTTTTCCGTAGCAACGTAGTAGGCACATCAACCTTCTCCCAGGGGTACGGTGAGGAGCAAAATATGCGAAGTTACTCTGAGCGTCACCTAGCTCCAAGTCCAGCATACAAATGACGCACACCATGCTCGGTATCGCAAGAGCTCCTGGAGCGGCCGCCTTTTTGCATTTTAAAATATGTTTGAGTTTTTAAAAAATGTAACCATGTAATAAGTAGTTAATATATTTTAGTAAGATAGTCATGTGATTAAAAAGTGTTCAATGGTTTTTAAAATATTCTTCAAATTAAAAAATTTCATGCATTACGAAATAATGTAATTAAAAGAATAAACTTTAGATGTACAACGCGCAGGAGAACTCTCCCGCAGCCGTAAACGCGGTGTGCTGGCACGGTGGCAACACATGCTCCCGGCGCCCGCTCTCTCGAGGGAATAGACGTTGTGGTCCACCGTGTTGCGGACGGGGACAGGAATCGCCTCCTTGCCGTTGGACATGTCCAGCGTGATGTAGCCGAGGGGACGGATCTCGGCGTCGAGCTGGTTGATGAGGTCTTTAGAAGAGCGCCAGATGTTGCTGCCGACCGCTTCCTGGTCGGGCAGACGCACGCGCTTGAACTGGCAGGCATCGGGGCAGATTTGCCAGGCTGTAGGTGGCGGAAACTGACATTGTAGAGGCCGTCCTAGTCGTACAGCTTCATGAAACTTTGCAACGACTACAGAAAACTAAACTGAATGAAATTCTCAACTAAACGCTCACATCCATGGTTATGATGTCGATCCCAGAGTCAACTCATGCAAATATGGTTTCAGGCTATAACTTGTCGACTGCAAAGTGCAAACACGGCAAACCAGGCACAAGAAATACAAGCAAACAGTTCAGTTTAAGGTGTCTTAGCGCTGCGTCCATCCAATGATACAATCCATAACAATGACAGAAAGGTTCATGACAACTGAAAATGAAGGTGAAAGATTCATGACAATTGGAAATGAGGGTAAACATACAGGAAACGTTACCGATCGATCACTGATCGATGCTGTAATTGATGCTCAGCTCGCTCATCGGCGGGATGGTCTCCATAACGAAGACCATCAGGTGGGGGCACAACTCGTCTTCGTCGCCACGGACCACGAGCTAGACTAAGGCGTTCGGCGCGAACCTGCTGTGGCTGATGTAGGCCGTGATCCGAGGTGGAGGCGATGCCGCCGGGAGGAGGCCAGTGTGCCGGTACGGGGCCGCACCACCCGCTAAAGACTGGCAAGCGCAAAGAGGGATATCCGTCTCGTCCTACGCTGCCGTTCCCCACCTTCACTTCTTAGTTCTGCTCCACGCCTCCTCTTTTCCGATATTTCTTCTGTTCACGGAATGGAATCAGGACCTTATTGAGCCAGCCACTTCTTTTATTTGTAGAGGACGAGGCCAACGAAGCCGCCGGTGGCGTGCCTCACAGACAAGCCCTCTGCTCCGTCCCGGCCATCGAAATGAGAGTGCCGCAGACCCTCTCCGGATTCTTCCACACCCACCACTCAGGCGGCAGTCTCTGTTTCCACAATTTGTCAGGTGCCCCTCTGGTCGACTTCGTTCCCATTCCTTCGCGGGAGCTACGCTAGGGTCATGCTCGAACAATGCATCAACAGCCTTCTCCTCCGCAAATGCTGGGAATCGCAGGAAGACGAGGAATGCGATTACATCGTGTGCAATCCTATGATGGGGCAGTGGACTGTGTTGCCTCCTATAGTATGGCAGGATGAAGAGGATGATGAACCTGCGCACTTCAAACTGGTGCGGCCTTCCTGGCTTTTTTTGACGCGGTCGTTCTGTTCCGCTTTGTGGTGTTTACGTCCCTAGTAGAGTTGCATGACGACGTGGCGATATACTCATCGGAAACAGGGCGATGGACTCGGAACAACTGTGGTGGTGGGGGGGGGTGGGGGGGGGGGGGGGGGGGGGTGGGGGGGATAACAGAGAGTATTCTCCTTTTACTGCAGAATGTGCCTATGCATTTGGTGCTCGAGCAACCTATTATAGCTGCAGTGGACTTGGAGGGGGTTGTTTGTGCCGAAATTGCTCTCCCGGAAGGAATGGAAGACGCCAGGTCTGGTTATAGCTCAATTGGATACTCTCAGGGGAAATTGCATGCTTGGTATATGGTTCCTCATTATTACCAACTCTCTGTGTGTATATTGTTGCATATACATAATCTACACCGATGTTAGTTTCATCGCGGCCTACAAGTGTTGAATGCATTTTAAAACATGATTGAGTTTTTAGAAAATGTAATCATGTACTAAATAGTCAATATATATTAGTAATTAAGATGGTCATGTGATTAGAAAGTGTTCAATGGTTTCTTAAATATTCTTGTAACTAAAAAAATTCATGCATTACAAAAACCATCTAATTAAAAAAGTGTTTGACTCATTCTTACAAAAATCATATAATATGAGATTTACTTGGTATGAAAAAAATAAAAGTTGAGGAAGCACTAGAAATGCAAAAAAAAAGTTAAGACGAATAGAGCAGCAAGTTAGGGATCCAAATGTTTACATTTGAAGTTTATTCTTTCAACTGTGGTTGTTTAGGAATCCCAAATATTTATTACCTCAATATGTTATCCTTGCAGGGCGTTATAGGTGTGTGTATTATTTATATATGTAGTACCATATGCTCTTAAAAAGAATTGAAACAATAAACTGCAACTGTCGATAAGAAAATCATCACTTAAACTTTTTGGCAAGTCCTCCACTCATACATATCGAGGCCAACTCAATTACTAATTTTCGTATAAGTTATACATGAAACCCTCATCTTAGGAATGCGAGATCTATGGACTGCTGCTCATTAATTGAAACCATCTTCAGCTACATTATCTCTGAATTTATTCATCAGCTATGTAAGGGCATCTCCAGCCGCGCCCCCAAGAAGGCCTCCCCAGGCGATTTTTTCGCGCCGGCGCCGAAAAAACGGCCCAGTCGCGCCCCCAGGAAGCCGAAAATCGCCGGTTCGGACCTTTTTTCCGCCCGGCGGTCACAGGCCGAACCCGGCGCGCTGGGGAGCCGTTGCGGGCTCCAGCGCTGGGAAAAGCACGCCTGGCCCACACCGACAGGGGAAAAGTCAAGTTTTTCTTCCCCCGACTCGCCTCCCACCCCCCGCGCCCTCGGCCACCACTAGCTGTATCCCGGCGACGGGCGCCGGCCTACTCCGCTAGATAGCCATTCCCCGCCGGAAAATAGCAGTGCTTCGCCGCGGCAGCCCCTCCCGCGGCACTAGGCGCTCCTGGCCGCCGTTTCCGGCCGCGGAGGCGTGGTTTAATGGCGGGTAAATGCCCACCGAGCGCAAGGTGTTCGGCGTTTTGACTGACTCGGCGATGAACTCCAATGAGGAGGAAGAGCTCGCCGCGCTGCTGGAGGAGGAAGCCGCGGCCGCCGTCCAGGAAGAAGAGCATCTGATGGCGCTCGCCACCCTCGCCCAGCTGCTGGCGAGCAATGAAAAGCCGCGTCGAGGTGGCTCGGCGCCGGGGCGGGTGAAAGCAAAGAACCGGCATCGTCTGCAAGGCTACTGCATGCTCTACTCCGACTACTTCGCCGATGCTCCACTTCATGGCGAGAGAACATTTCGGCACCGTTATCGGATGAGCCGAAAGCTCTTCCTCAGGATTGTGAATTCCATCCGGGAGTTCGACAACTACTTCAAGTGCAAGATGGATTGCACTGGCGCTCTTGGATTCACCTCCATCCAGAAGTGCACGACAGCGATGAGGATGCTTGCATATGGAGCTCCCAGTGATTCACTCAACGACTATGGGCGCATGGCCGAGTCCACCAGCATGGAGTGTTTCTAAAAGTTCTGTCGGGCAGTGGTGGAAGTGTTTGGGCCACAATACTTGAGAGCACCCAATGCGGAAGACACTGCTCGGATCCTAGCCTAGAATGCAGCAAGAGGATTTCCTGGGATGCTTGGAAGCATCGACTGCATGCATTGGAAATGGAAGAACTGCCCATTTGGTTGGCAGGGGATGTACAAAGGCGCCAAAGGCGGCTGCAGTGTGGTGCTTGAGGCGGTAGCCACACAGGACCTCTGGATTTGGCACTCCTTCTTTGGTATGCCAGAAACTCACAATGACATCAACGTGCTGCAGTGCTCTCCTGTTTTTGCCAAGCTCGTTGAGGGCCATTCTCCTCCGGTGAACTTCGAGATCAATGGGCACCAATACAACAAGGGGTACTATCTAGCTGATGGCATCTATCCGAGATGGTCGACATTTGTGAAGACGATCTCAAACCCTGTGCCAGGAGGCAACAACGCCTGGTTTGCGAAGCTTCAGGAGGCTTGCAGGAAGGATGTCGAGCGGGCATTTGGTGTGCTCCAATCTCGATTCGCTGTTGTTCGGTACCCCGCTCAGACCTGGTCGAAAGATCAAATGTGGGAGATCATGACTTGTTGTGTCATCTTGCACAACATGATCATCGAGAGCGAGCAAGAAGACCCAGTGTTTGACACTGAACCATACTACAGGCAGGGTCCTCTAGCCGAAGTTGATCACCAGCTACCAGCAATTTGGACTGCCTATCTCAGTATACGTCAAGAGTTCCGAGACCCACAGGTGCATCATCAACTGCAGAAAGATCTGACTGAGCACCTATGGAGGCTCAAGGGGGACGCCGCGTGATGAAATACGAGTTTTTATTTGTTTAACTATATAATTTGTATTGAACTATTTGTTGTTGTACTATTTTGTTGAAGTATTTGATTTTTCTGTGATGAAATATGTGATAAGGAATAATTGTGTTGATAATTGAACGCCGAGACACGGCGAAACCACGCCGAATATGGGCCTATTCTCGCCCATATGGGCCGTTTATTCGCCGAAATTGGGCTGCAAAGTGGGCCAATTTCGGCACCTGGGGGCGAGCTGGGGGCGACGACTGGGCGAAAAACCGCCCCCAGCGCCAAGTGTATCGCCGGCTCGCCCCCAGGGGGCAATTTTTGTGCGTCCTGGGGGGGGGGGGGGGGGGGCAACGGCTGGAGATGCCCTAATCTATCAACATCTTTGCATCCAAGATGTATGAGTCAAGCACCTTCAGCTATCTAATCTCATAATCTAAAGCCGAAGTAATCCATCACCTCACGCCAGCAAATTGGGCACTTTGACTCTTGATAGAACCACCCTTTGATGCATGGGAGTAAAAAATGGAAGGCGTGGGTTTGGAAGCATGGCAGACTGACAATCTCCTCGTCACCAGTCTCCAACTCCAAATAGCAAATCAAGCATTCCTGACCGGGTGCGCTAGAGGTCCTGCAGCAGCGTCGGCCTCTTAGCACGCGCGGATTAGGGCCTGTGGATGGATGTAAACCAAACATACCAGCAGTGACGACACGTGGATGTCGATGCCGAAGCGCGGGGTGACGCCCTCAAGGCTATCGATCTTGCGGCCGATCTCATCGATTTGCGGGTGATCATGGTCCCCCCAGTTCCTGGGGCCGAGGTCGTAGTCACCGATTACCGGCCCGTCGGCGAGCATGCCGTGGATGAGGTCGCGGCAGGCTTCGTAGTTCCGGAAGACGGCAGGGTCCGCGACCTAGACGCGGTGGTCGAACGGCGCCCGATTTTCGAACGAGGCCTCGATGCTCCACCCTGCCGGCGAGTTGGTGTGGGTCCTGATCCTGCGCTTCCCGTGCGACAGAACCACGTCGCCGTGAATGCGCAGGGAGCTCGGGAGATGGGTCGGCCTACGGTGGTGGAAGACGCGTAGGAGAACTCTCCCACAGCCGTAGACGTGCGTCTCCATGACCTCCGCTACGTGCAGCCACGGTGGCAACACCATAGCGCCGGCGCCTGCTCTTTCTGGAAACGAAATGAGCTGTGTCGGACGCGATTTCTTATAGGCGAAGGAAGGAAGAAGGAAGGCACGCGCATGAGCGGCTGTAAACGAAGGGATCTGCTGAGGGTTTCCTAGTGGAAACGGAAAGTGGGCCCACTACCTGTGACCGTTGGAAGAGTAATGTATGACTAGCTTGAAGACTTTCCCTTTTGCTCCCTATAATTAATGTCGGTGAAGACTGGATACAGTTTAGAGACAAACCAAAAATGGTCTGCTTTAATTTGCTGCCCGTAGGGCATCATAAACTGATGTGCAGGGCAAAATGGAAAATATAACCAAAAAGCAAAACCAATTCAAGTAGTAAGCTTTCCGCGAAATTATTTCACATAACTAAACCTTCAGGTAGCGCCCAATGCTAGGCGCTACCTTGCGTCATAGCGCCATTCTGACAGGCACTACATACCTAACCATATATAATAATGTAGTCAATACATTTTTTGTAAGATGGTCGTGTGATTAAAAAGTGTTCAATGTTTTTTAAATATTCATGTAATAACAAAATTGATGCATTACAGAATAATGTAATTAAAAAAGTGTGAGACACATTCTTAAAAAACATATTATTAAAGATTTATTTTTTATGAAAAAATTAAAAGATGAAGGAATACTAGAAATGCAAAAAATAACGTTGCAACAAATAGAGCAGCATGTTAGGGATTAATAAAATGTTTACATTAGAAGTTTATTGCCCGGAGAATGTCGAGGCAAAAAATAACGTTGCAAAAAATAACGTTGCAACAAATACTAGAAATGCAAAAAATAACGTTGCAACCATATATAATAACGTTGCAACAAATAGAGCAACTATAATGGTTTAGAGATATATGCCCGGAGAAGGCAAGATTTGAAACACTAGAGTTGATGCAAAATATCATGCTTAATCTCCAAACGTTTTCGGTAGCAACGTACTAGGCACATCTACCTTCTCCTAGGGGGACTGTGAGGAGCAAAAGATGGAAAGTTTGTCTCAGCATCACCTGGCTTCAAGTCCAGCATACGTATGGCGCACACCATGCTCGGGGTCACAAGAGCTCCGGGAGCGGCAGCCTTTTTGCATGCGCGGATTAGGGCATATGGCTCACAATAGACCAAAGCCGGACTAACGACATGAGGACGACAATGTCGAGGCACTGGACGAGCCCCCATGGCTGTCAATCTAGTGGCCGATCACGACATTGTAGTACATTGGCGGGTGACCTAGGTCCCCTGGTTGGCGATTTGTTGGGGCGAGGTCACACTCGATGCTCAGCGGACCATCAACGAGTATCCCGTGGATGGACTCACGACAAATCTCGTAGTTTCGGAAGACCATAGTGTGCTTGACCTCGACACTGTGGTCGAAGGGCGCCTGGTCATCGTCGAACGAGGCGTGGATGACCCATATCGCTGGTGAGTGGGCTTGGATCCCTATCTTGCATCTCCCGTGTGACACAACCACATAGTCGTTGATGCACAGGGAGGTCGGGAGATCGCTCCGCTCGAGGAGGGGCACGATGCGGAGGAAAACTCTCCCATGGCCGACGACGTGCGTCGCTGTGACGACTGCCACGGCTAAGGTGGCAACACCATGGTCCTAGAGCCCGCTCTGTCTCCCCAAAGAAATGAAATGACCTCCACTGTTATCTCACGCGCACCATGGTGGACTATAGAGCTGAAAACCACGGCCGTAAACAGAAGGGATGTTGTTGAGGGCATCCTACTAGGAACGGGAAGTTTTGCATGATGAGTTTTAAAACTTTTCCATTTGCTCCCTAATTAATGTCGGTAAAGACCGCAAAAAGCTCGAAGAGAACTGTGTACTTTTATTAACAGCATGAGGGATTCATATACTGACGTGCCCATGTTTTCGTTGTGAGATGATGGAGTACTTCAGCTTATAAGATCAGAGCAAGATTCAGTAAGATGAGTAAGATGAATATTACATAGATTACTAAGGTGATAAGTTCATAGACCTCCTTGCGGAAGAATTTTACAGAAGTGCTTCCCACATTTTTACATAGAAATTCATGTAATTTTAAAAGTGTTCGGTCAATTTTCATAAACATTTGTGTCATTAGAAAAAAATCATTATAAGAAATCCATGAAAGAAAAATAACTGTTTGATACATTTATAGAAATATGGATGTAATTAAAAAAGTGTTGAATGCATTTTAAAATATGTTTGAATTTTTAGAAAATGTAACCATGTAATAAGTAGTTAATATATTTTAAAATGGAATATTTGGGGCTTAGGAGGATGAGCGTGCAACGTGTGTCACTGCAGAAAACACGGAATGTTAAAAAAAACGATCGAAATGTAAGAATTCATATGTTACGGGCCGGTTGAGGGGAGGACTTACTCGGGAAAGTAAGGCACGAGGAAGTTATCCTTATCTTGGTTTGGCAGAATGACGCCTTCGAGGTAAGAACTCGCGACTTGCCGGTCGCCAGCGCTGCCCAAGATCTTGGCACGCATGTAGAAGGGGTCGACTATCACGATGTCCGGGGTCTTGTCGCGAATGATCCGCATCTCCATACTCAGCGAAAATAGCCGAACGAAGGTGTAGTGCAGCGGATGAAGGTTCAACATAGCGTGGATGTCATCAAAACGCAGGACGATCGTACGCCCGATGGAGTTATCCACAAAGCCCTTGCCCTCTGGCACCTTGGCCGCGAAAACCGGGTATGCCACATCCTTCTCTCTGAGACGCCGCTTCTCCAAAGCAAGAACACTGTCATGCAGACTCCGCATAGCACCGGTTGCAGCATTGAGCATATTTGTCGGTAGCATCGCCCTACCCGCCTCATGCACCCTCCTCGAGATATCCCGCGGTGAAGGTGGCCCGTCCTGAGCATGGATCGTACTCGGTGCCGGCTGGCTCGCACCCTTCTTAGTCTTTCTTTTGCGTGCCTTCTTCTTCTCCTGTAATGGGACCGAGTTCTGCTCACAGACCGCCTTCTTGAGTGTGTTGGGGCTGATAATATTTCGCACCTCGCCTATCTGAGGCTCGGTGAAGTCGGCAGCTGGAGGCGTCTCCTGAGAGCTGAAGGCCAGACGACGCCTGTTGCAACTTGGCTTCTCCGCGGTACCAGCTAGATCGCACACGTCTTTTGTTGGGTTTGGTTCTTGAGAAGGAGGCCCCATGAAGTCGCCATCGTACCCATGATCGGCAAAGTACTGATCGACGTTGCCAAATGTATCATCGTCATCATCGTCGTCGTTCTGATCCTGTGCCATATGCATGTTTGGATCCAGTGGCATAGGGATGTCCGGCACCGTTACGGCGGTCTTGCCATGGGGCCGACTTGGCGCCGGCACGACTGGCGGTGTTGTCTTTGGGGTGGTGTCCCCCGCCCCCAAACGAATCTGGCTCTTCGGCCAAACCAGGGTCCAGCTCAGGCAGGCGCTGAGGGTCATCACGTCTTCATCGTCGGCCCCGACGGGTCGAATCGGAGGTAACAAGTCGTTGCAGCCTGGCGGCACCCGAACCAGTTGAACCCTAAACAAGTTGGGTGGCATCTGGGTACCGTGGAACAAGGGGTTGCCCGGTTGAACAATTTTGCCCTTGGCGACATCGACCAACTCGTTGTTCACGAAGTGGAGGAGAGTGCACGGAACATTGGCGGTGCCCTGCGAAAACATGTAGGGCGTCAGGGATGCCCAGTCAAAGGCAATGAGATGAAGTCCTCGGTCGATGATGCCCAGTCAGAGGCTTAATTAGTTACCGTGATGATGGCGTCGAGCTCGGCTAATGTCGACGCACCGCCAACGGCGGGCGCGCAGTTGACGGAGGGGCCGCTTGCTGCAGAGGTGCCGGCCGGCGTACACCCGGGATGCATTAAGCTCCCGTGCCGGCGTCGGAGACACCAATGCCGCCTCCGCCGGAGGCACCAATGGCCCCGCCATCGCATTATGCGAGTTGCTGGCCGTGAAGCTAGGAATCAGGGACGACCCCTGTTGGCCGCCCGCAATCCACGCACTCAACCCCGAGATCAAGGTAGGCACAATGGCGGTGATCGTCGCTCCGAGTCATTGTTCCACTTGCTCTTGGACAATCTCCGGAATCTGTGCCACCTGTTCCTTGAGTTCCTGAACCTCTCGCGCCTGGCTTTCCGAGCTGGTCTTTTTCTCCTTCCGCACACCAGCGGTATAGTATGACCCCCATTTTGTCGACAAGCCTTTGCCGGCCACACGACCAGCTGACGTCGGCTTACTGAGCTTATCCTTCTTCTTCATTACATTCAACGCCCTATTTAGAGTGGTGTCCCAAGGGTTGCTCTTAGTCGACCCCGCGCTACTGCTTTCAGTCGCCCGCGGAAGGAATGTGAACCATTTAGAAATTTGGCTTCATTAATTAGAATGCAACCATATGGAGCTAATTACGCGGGGGTGTATTCCTTACCAGAACAAGCTCAAGCTGCCTGGTCTTCGGATCCGTGGTAAGCTCCTTTGCTTTCGGGTCCTTCTTGTACCGGGCCCTGACAAAGTTCCTGGTCTGCTTGTTACCGCTGTATTTCTCGAAGAGGGGCGGTAGGCCTTGCTCGGCACGGTCCGCCTCCTCCTTGTCCCATATAGGCTCCGCCACTCTGTAACCGCCGGGACCGAGTGTGTGTTCCCCTATGTTCAGCTCCCGCATTTGTTTCCCCCACTCACTTGATTGGGAGCTTGCGGTGCTCGAGCAATTGATCTTGAAGTCGTTGTAGTCATCTTCGGTGATCGAAGGATTTTTCTCCTTGATCTTCTGATAACTCTCACCTTTATCGATCATTTTCTTCACATTGCTTTTCCAAGTAGACAGGGCCTTGCTCATCTTCGTGAGGGCAGCATTGTTCACTTTATTCCCTTTGAGGCTTGTGTTTGCAAATTCAGCGGGGAACTTGTATCATTCGTGCAGCTTCGTGAAGAGGAGGTGGCGCAAATTCCATCGGTCAGGATGCCTCAGGTTCTCGGTGTTGATCGAGACGGTGCTCCGGACAATGCACCCGAGCTGAAGCGAGTACCCCTTGACTATTCGTTCGGGCGCCGTTGGATACCCGTTGGAGTCCACTTCAGCAACTTCCTCCTTGAGGGTGAGGAGCACGATCGGGCGTCGGTCCTTCCGTTGCCTCTTTGGTTGGCTGCCATCTGTGCGGGCGCCGCCATCATCAGTGGTGGCATCCTCGGCGGCACCATCAGTGGTGGCATCAGTGTAGTCATCCTCGGTGGCACCATCAGTGGTCTCAGGATCGGTGGGGAAGGCGGCGGCCTCATACAAGTGAGGTTGTTCCTCCATCTCCTGGGACAGCTCCCAGAATGCCTTGCCGCCCGAACCCCCGGCCTCATCGTTGTGGGCCATGTTTCTCTCTAAATAGAAACAAAGTTTGGTCAAAAAGTTGGTTATTGTTTAGGGTTTGTCGACACCGAGGCATCCTAAAAGCTAAGCATTTATCATTGAGGGTTTTTCGATGCCGAGGCACCCTAAAAGCCTAAGCTTTCATCATTAGTCACAAGTACCCCGGCCCATGCATTAGTCACAAGTACCCCATATGTCCTATTTTTAGCAAAGTCATGCTAAAATTCACGGAAAATTTCAGCATGACCTTTGCTGAAAATAGGACATATGGAGTACCCGAATTTGCCGGAACGGAAGTTAATCGACATTCCGGCAAACTCAAGGGCCTCTCGGGTGGACAAGGCAAAAAAAATCCTCCATCATAGCATGGAAAATACATTGGCATGTTTTTGCTTATAAAAAAGCTAACAAGTGTAAGTCAAAACAATATACCACCAAGTGAACCCCCACAACATCTAAAAGCTAACAATTGTTTTTTCTTATAAAAAAGACCAATAGCACATAATACATCCAGAAGCACAATTCATAGTGATTTCCTGCTTGAGGCAATCTGCTTTCAACCGGGGTGCACAATCTTCAACATGAGTCGGACCATGATAACCGTTATTTTGCTTATTTCTCAAGCCGAAGTTGAGATCGAACATCACATGAAGAGCAGATTCCTTGAAATGGTAATGATAAATATAGTTCCAAAATATGCAACACATAAGCAGAATCGTATTATGTTTCAATACTTAGCAAGAGTTATAATGCAATATTTCTTTCAGTTTATCAGTGCAAGTATATCATTCCACAGGCTTCAGAGAAGAGCAAGCAGGAGTACACTACTGCACAATTTAACTGAATTTTTTTACTCCAATAATACTGGTATACTTGCTACTGTAATGGAATACCTGATCTTCCATTCAAGTAATAGTGTATGATGAATTTGATTATTCAGACTTAAGTTTCTTCAAGTGATGTCACTAGTTTCAGTTAACTGGAGTACTACAGCAAATGGAGTACCTAATCTGATCCAGTTAAAGTCTCCAAATGGAGTACTACAGCTCCTGCACCTGCTTCTGATATGTTTGTCTTGATAAGGAAGATTATGTTTCGTATTTTGAGCTTTGGACAGAGTTCTAATACATGGATAAAAAGTGGTATAGTATAGTATTTCACAAAGTTTCTGGAACTTGTTGAGAAGAAATCATGCACACGGAGTGACATATATTAACACTAAAAATGACTAAATATATACTAATCAGCTAGCTTAACTGGCAGGATTTTCCCCAATTTTTTTGACAGAGCAGACACGAACACTAAAACAGTAGAGTGGCATTTATCTATGATCAACAGATCCGCCAAAGAGCATAACAAATTTCTATATACATTTAACATAATCGATCATTCGAACTTGATTCTAAGGATTTGAGTTCAATTCGAAGGTCGCATGGACAATTCATAGAGGAGAGGGGGGGAGCGGAGGAGCAGAGACGGGTACCTAATCTGATCCTGGTCGCTCGCCGACGTCGGGGCGTCGAGGCGGCGTCGAGGCGGTGGGGCGGCGTCGGGGCGGCGAGGCGGCCGGGCAGCGTCGAGGCGGCGGGGCAGCGGCGTCGGGGCGGCGTCGAGGCGGCGGGGCAGCAGCGTCGGGGAAGGGGATCGAGGGCGAGGGCGAGGGAGAGAGAGGGGATCGAGGGCGAGGGAGAGAGGTGGGCCGCCGGGGAGGACTATGGATGGATGGAGGCACAATACTAATGGCGCACCACCCCTCGGTGCGCCATAAGTACATCCACACTAATGGCGCACCTCACCCTGGTGCGCCATTAGTAATATTTTTTTCTGCTCGAGCCAACAGGTTATATTCCACCTGAACTGATCCACATCAAGTCCCCTCTACTAGCTTGACTGGTCAGCAGCCAGTTCTCACACCAGGAGGTCCTGGGTTCGACTCCCAGGCTCCACCATTTTTTTAGCATTTAAAAAGCTGTTTGATACTTATTTGTGTTTAAATATGTTCAAACTTGTTTAAATAATAACAGTAATATATTTTTTATAAGACAGTAATAATTTTTTAAAAAATATCATCAAACAGTAATGCCGGTGGAGCGGGGGAGGGTGCAGGGGGTGTAGGGGGTCGGCGGCGGCGGTTGAGTAGGGGAGGGGTGCGGGGGGTCGACGGCGGCGGTTGAGTAGGGGAATTGAGGGTGCGGGGGGTCGGCGGCGGCGGCCGGTGGACCGGGGGGTGCTCGGCGGCGAGGGGGACGGCCGGATCTGGCGAGGTGGGATAGCGATTGAGATGGAGGGGGATCGAGATCGAGTGTCCATGAAATTTAAAAATATTCATGATAGTTCAAAAACTGCCGATGAAATACAATCGAGAAATGAAGGTTACGATTTAAATACAATCGATCTTAGCTAGCTATCTGTTCACAATCTTCTTGCCCTTCTTTTTCGCAAATTGAGTTCTTCTGTGGAACGGACATCCTTTAGGTAGGGTGGTCCTGCTTCTTCTTGTGGTGTATGCTGCTACTTCATCATCGTCGTCATGTTCGATCCTCGGGTCGCCATACTTGTCGAAGTCTTGCTCATTGGCTACTCCATCCATTCCGATGATCTTCCTTTTGCCTCTCGTCACGACAACACGACTGGGCTTTGACGGGTCGGTAATGAAGAAGCATTGGTCCACTTGGGAAGCCAGTACCCATGGCTCATTTTTCGCGGTGACGTTTGCGCCCGCGGTCTTGGATTTGGCTTCGGGTATAACCATGGTGGTGAAATACCGGTCTTCTTTTATGACGTTCTTGGCCCATCTGACACGGAACATCGGGACCTTCTCTCCAGCGTAGCTCAGCTCCCAGATCTCCTCGATCCTTCCGTAGTATCTGTCCTTGTCGTTACCGGTGTAGGATTCCATCGTTACCCCGGAGTTCTGATAACCATCGCTCTTCATGTCCTTGGCCTCGGTGTAGAATGTGTAGCCGTTGATATCGTACGCCTCATAGGTCATCAGGTTGTGCTCGACGCCCTGTGACAAGGCGAATATGAGTTGTTCTTCCGCGGAAGAATCCTCATGTAAAGGGTACGACAGAAGCTTCTGCTTGAACCAACACGTGAAACATGAGTTGTGCTCTTTGAGTATATCTCCGTCCGTCCTCTGTTGGCCTCGATCATTGTACGTCTTCTTAATAAAGGTTTTGTGCTCTACCACCCAAGGATCGACCACGTCTATGTGTTGTAGCGCGACTAGGTTTGCTCTTTCAAAGTCGGCGAGTCGACCCTCGAAGTCGACATGCATTTCGCGGCGACCCTCACGGTGACCCCATCCAGCGAGCCTGCCGAGGTGCCTGTTGACGGGCAGACCAACGGGGTTCTCGATGCCTAGATAATTCGTGCAGTAGGAGATGCACTCTTTGGTCAGAAAGCCCCTGGATATGCTTCCTTCTGGACGTGACATGTTGCGAACGTATCCTTTGATGACACCATTCATCCTTTCGAACGGCATCATGCTGTGCAGGAACGTCGGCCCGAGTTGGATGATATCCTCCACTATATGGACCAGCAGATGCACCATAACGTCGAAGAATGCGGGCGGGAAGTACATCTCAAGCTCGCATAGTATCACCACGATCTCTTCGTGTAGCCTTCTGAGTTGCCTCACGCCAATCGACTTCCGAGAGATGACGTCGAAGAAGTTGCATAGGCCAAATAGCATTTCACGGACGTGCGCGTCCATGATCCCACGGATTGCAACTGGAAGTATCTGCGTCATCAGCACGTGACAGTCGTGAGACTTCATCCCGCTGAACTTCTGCTTCGCTGGGTCTAGGTATCTGCTTATCTTCCCCGCGTAACCGTAAGGAAGTTTTACTCCTAGGAGGCAGGTGAAAAACTGCTCGATCTCCTCCTGACTTAGAGTGAAGCACGCGGGAGGGTAGTCATTTCCGGTCTTCTTGTCCTTTTTGCCTTTGCGACGACTTTCTGTGTCCTGCTTCGCCTCATCATCATCATCATCATCATCATCATCATCATCATCATCATCATCATATATAGCGTGAAGCTCCTGCCTGATGCCCATTGATTTCAAGTCTGCCCTTGCTTTCGGCCCATCTTTGGTCCTCTCTGGCATGTTGAGCAGGGTACCAAGCCGACTCTCGCACACGTTCTTCGTGATATGCATGACATCAAGGCTGTGAGGCACACGGTGGATCTTCCAGTACGGCAAGTCCAAGAAAACAGACCTCATTTTCTATACCTTCAGCAGCAGCTCTGGCGCCTTTCGCTTCTTTCCCGGCTCAGTGGGCAGTCTTTCCAATTTTTTAACAGCTTGTCTATTTCCTCGCCGCTCCTCGTACACGGGCGTTTTCGGGGTTCGGTTTCACCATCGAACAGATCCTTGCGTTTCCTCCACGGGTCATCGTCGCGAAGCCACCTTCGATGTCCCATGAACACGGTTTTCGAAGACCCGGGATCTCTATCTAGCTGGCGATTGGTTGTGTCATCCATGCACCTTACGCATCCAGAAAATGCGTGGACTACCTGCCCCGCAAGATATCCATAACCGAGATAGTCGTGCACCGTCGTGAGCAGTGCGGCTCTCATAGGGAAATATTCTTTCTCTGCGGCGTCCCACGTATTGGCTGGCGTTTTCCACAGCGTGTCAAGCTCCTCTTTCAGCAGCCCCAGATACAGATTGATGTCGTTCCCTGGTTGTTTCGGCCCTTCAATTAGCATACTCATGTGAATGTACTTCCTCTTCATGCACAACCAGGGGGGAAGGTTGTACATCCACACAAACACAGGCCAGGTGCTATGTGTGCTTCTCTGGCTGCCAAACGGATTGACTCCATCAGTGCTCGCGCCCAGCACGATGTTCCTTGGATCGTTCCCAAATTCTGGGTATTCGAAGTTCAATGCTTGCCACTGGCTCGCATCCTTAGGGTGACTCAGCATCTTGTCTTTTTATCTATCTCCGGATCATTTGCGTCATCTTCTCGCTTCTTCTCCTCCCTATCCGCGTGCCAACGCAGGAGCTTTGCTACCTTAGGGTCCGCAAAATACCGCTGCAGACGAGGAGTGATCGGAAAGTACCACACCAATTTTCGAGGAGCTTTCTTCCTCTTCTTGTATCGAGTGACACCGCACACCGGACATATGGTAGACTCCGCGTGCTCGTCCCAATAAATGATGCAATTGTTCATGCACACATGGTATTTCACGTGCGGTAAATCCAGAGGACACACGATTTTCTTCGCCTCCTCCAAATTGGTCGGGCACTTGTTCCCCTTGGGAAGACGTTCGTGCCAGAATGACATGTTCCCGTCGAAGCATGCGTCGGCCATTTTGTGTTTTACCTTCATCTCCAGAGCCATGAGCGTTACTTTCAGGCGGGTATCCTCGGGCCTGCATCCTTCATACAATGGAGTAATCGCGTCTAACTCAAGTTGATCCATCTTGGCTTTCTCTCGGGCGGCAGCTCTTGCGTTATCCGTCTGCTTGAGAAGCAGCTCTTGAATATGAGGGTCCTGCACCCAGCCCATCGATGGTCCAGCGTCGTCTGCTCCGCCGGCATCATCATCATGTCCTGCATCTTCTACATGATGACTGTGTACAACATCACCGTCGTGATCATCTCCTGGGGATTCTTCGTCTTCTCGCCCCCCGAGCCGCGGTGGTTGTCTTGCTGCCCTTCCTCATTTCTTGCCCGGCCCCCATGGACGACTTCGTAGTCATCTTCATCACCTTGCCACTGATAGCCATCCATGAAACCACGCAAGAGCAGGTGGTTCCGCACCTGCCCGGAATCCGGGTCCGCAATAAGGCTATTCATCTTGCATCTTCGACACGGACATCTTATCTCCGTCTCGTTCTTTTGAAGCATCTCGGCCTTCGCGGACCTCAAAAACCTATTCACGATGCCTTCGGTCATCGTGCGGACCATGGTCGCCTGCGGGGTAGAGCAAAACGATATTTTAGAACCAAGAAAAAATTTGGCATGACTTTCCCTAAAAATAGGACCAAAAAGAATGCTTAATGCCAAAATTCTCGCCGAAACGGAAATGAATCAACATTCCGGCAAAATATTGGCAACTATCGCATTTCAAATACCGGTACACCTCCAAACACAAACACATATGCAACACCACAAACATATGCAACACCACGAACATACATAGATCTAGCTAGGCCATAAAAAGTGCATGTGCACATTGTTGTAGGGAGAACAACATAAATATAGCTTCCCCCCTACTTACCTAGCAAAACAAGGTAACTTAACCACTTAATTTGAATGAATCTATGGTGGAAATGAGGTGAAAAAGAGGAGGCACCCGAGACAAGGAGGAGGCGGTGGAGAGAATGAAGTGGGGAGAAAGTGAGTGTGGGAGGAGAGGCTGTCCAAAATATCTTGTTGCTGCCCACTTACTAATGGCACACCAGCAACAAATGCGCCATTAGTAATCCAGGTTACTAATGGCGCACCCCCTGATGGTGCGCCATTAGTAGTTTTGAAAAAAAAACATACTAATGGCGCACTCTGCCACGGTGCGCCATTACTAGTTTGAACTAGTAATGGCGCACCGCGTGTGAGTGCGCCATTAGTACTTTTGCAAAAAAGGAATAAAAACAATAATAAAAAAATAACTTTAGTGGCACACCTTCTGGCTGGTGCGCCATTACTAGTTACAACTAGTAATAGCGCACCACCAGCGGATGCGCCATTAGTATGTTTGGACAGGCGCACTAGTTCAAAAAAAAATTGGTACTAATGGCGCACCGTGGGCATGGTGCGCCATTAGTAATTTCAACACTAATGGCGCATCAGAAGGTGGTGCGCCATTAGTATATACTAATGGCGCATCACATGTCTGGTGCGCCATTAGTGTCAATTCCATCTATAGCCCATTTCCTAGTAGTGTGTGGTCGAAGGGTGTGTGGTTATCATGGAACAAGGCGAGGATGCTCCACACTACTGGTAATATGGGGCCTGGATCCCGATCCCATGCCTCTCGTGCGACACCACCATGTAGATGCACAGGGAGGTGGGAGATCGCTCGGCTTGAATAGGGGGACGATGCGGAGGAAAACTCTCCCATAGCCGACGATGAGAGTCTCTGTGACCTCATCCACGGCCACGGTGGAAACAACATGGTCCCGGTGCCTGCTCTCTCTCTCTCTCTCTCTCCCCAACGAAACGAAATGAGCTCTGCAACTATCTCATAAACAGCATTGTGGACAGTCGGACACGATTTCTTCTTATAGCCATAGGAAGGAAGGCGCCCACATAGGCTGTAAAATGAAGTGATGTTGTTCAGGGCCTCCTACTAGAAACGGGAAGTGGGCCAACTACCTCTGCCGTTAGAAGAGTTCTGCATGATGAGTTTGAAAACTTTTCCATTTGCTCCCCAATAAACATCGGTAAAGACCGCAAACACTTCAGAGACAACTGTACTTTGATTTACTTCATGAGGGCTTCATATACTGACATGCCCATGTTATCATCGTGAGATGATGGAGTACTTCAGCTTATAAGATCAGAGCAAAGTTCAGTAAGATGAATATTAGCTAGATTACTAAGGAGACTAGTTCATAAACCCCCTTGCTGAAGATGAGCAATTCATAGATAGAAAATGTTCATGTAATTATTATTTTTTTCACATTTTTACAAAGAAATTCAGGTAGTTTAAAAAGTGTTTGGTGAATTTTCGTAAACTTTTGTGTGAGTGGGAAAAAAATCAATATCAGAAATCCATGTAATCAAAAAATTCTTTGATACATTTATAGAAATTTGATGTCATTAAAAAAGTATTGAATGCTTTTCAAAACATGTTCAAGGTATTAGAAAAATGTAACCATGTGTAATAAAGTAGTCCATATATTTATAGTGAGATGGTCATGTGATTAAAAAGTGTTCAATGATTTTTTAGATATTCTTGAAATTAGAAAAATTCATGCATTACAAAATCATGTAATGAAAAAAAGTGTGCGACACATTCTTAAAAAGATCATATAATTTCAGATTTACTTGTTAAGAAAAGAATTAAAAGTTGAATTAATACTAGAGATGCAGAAAACAATGTTTTGACAAACAGTGCAGATGTTAGGGATAAAAAAAATGTTTACATTAGAAGTTTATTCTTTCAACTGTAGTGGTTTAGGCATCCCAAATATTTATTTTCTCAATATCCTTGGCTCATGGGTAAAGATATATATGTCTGGAGAAGGCAAGATTTGAAACACAAGAATATCATGCTTCATCTTCAAACATTTTCCATAGCAACGTAGTAGGCACATCAACCTTCTCCCTCACGTACAGTGAGGAGAAAAAGATGCGAAATTTGTCTCAGTGCCACTAGGCTCCAAGTCCAGCATACATATGGCGCACACCTTGCCAGGCGTCCCAAGAGCTCTGGGAGCGGCAACCTCTTTGCAGGCACGAATTAGGGATGTGGCTCGCAGTAGACCAAACATTCCCGGAGTCACAACAGGAGGATGTCAATGTGAGGCACTGGACGACGCCCCCATGGTTGTCGAACTGGCGGCCGATCACGATGGTGAAGTCCATTGGCAGGTGAGCCAGGTCCCTAGTTGGCCAGTTGCTGAGGCGAGGTGGTACTCAGTGCCCACCGGCCCGTCGGCGAGTATCCCGCGTATGAACTCATGACAATCCTCGTTGTTTCGGAAGACCGCAGTGTCCACGACTTCGAAACTATGTTCGATGGGCACCTGGTCATCGTCGAACGAGGCATGGAGGATCCACATCGCTCGTGAGTGGGCTTGGATCCCTCTCCTGCGCCTCCCGTGTGAGACAACCATGTAGTCGTGGACGCAGAGGGAGGTCGGGAGATCGCTCGGCTTGAGGAGGGGGTACGATGCAGAGGAAAACTCTTACATAGCTGAAGACATGCGTATCTTTGACCTCCTCCACGGCTATGGCAGCAACATCATAGTCTCGCGCCTGCTCTCTCGCTCTCTCTCTCCAATGAAACAAAGTGAGCTCTGTAGCTATCACACACACACCATGGTGTAAACCAAACATACCAGCAGTGACGGCACGTGGATGTCGATGTCGAAGTGCGGGACGACACCCTCAAGGCAATCAATCTTGTGGCCGGTCTCATCGGCGAAGTCCATTTGCAGGTGATCATGGTCCCCCCAGTTCCCGGGGGCGAGGTCGTAGTCGCCGCTCACCGGCCCGTCGGCGAGCATGCTGTGGATGAGGTTGCGGCAGGCCTCGTAGTTCCGGAAGACAGCAGGGTCCGCGACCTCGACATGGTGGTCGAACGACACCCAGTCGTCGAACGAGACGTCGATGCTCCACCCTGCCGGCGAGTTGGCGTGGGTCCGGATCCTATGCCTCCTGTGCGACACAACCACATTGCCGTGAATGCACAGGGAGCTTGGGAGATGGGTTGGCTTGCGGTGGAGGAAGACGCGCAGGAGAACTCTCCCACAGCCGTAAACGTGCGTCTCCGTGACCTCCGCTGCGTGCGGCCACGGTGGCAACACCATGGCTCCGGCGCCTGCTCTCTCTCTCTCTCTCTCTCATTCTCTCTCTCTCTCTCTCTCATTCTCACTCTCTCTCTGTGAGGAAACGAAATGAGCTCTGCACCATGGCGGATCGTCGGACTCTAGGCGAAGGAAGGAAGGAAGGCACGCACATGACCGGCTGTAAACGAAGAAACCTGCTGAGGGTTTCCTAATGGAAACGGAAAGTGGGCCCACTGCCTATGACCGTTGCAAGAGTAATGTATCACTAGCTTGAAGACTTTCGCTTTTGCTCCCTGTAATTAATGTAGGTGAAGACTGGATACAGTTAAGAGACAAACCAAAAATTGTGTGCTTTCATTTGCTGCCCTAGGGCATCATAAACTGATGTGCTGGTTAAAATGGAAAATATAACAAAAAGGAACACAAATTCAAATAGTAAACTCTCCGCGTAAATATTTCACAGAACTAAACCTTCAGGTACCGCCCAATGCTAGGCGCTGTACATTGTGTCATAGCGCCATTCTGGCAGGAGCTACATACCTAACCATATGTTATAATGTAGTCAATACATTTTTCTGTAAGATGGTCATGTGATTAAAAAGTGTTCAATAATTTTTTAAATGTTCATGTAATAAAAAAATCATGCATCACAGAATAATGTAATTAATAAAGTGTGAGACACATTCTTAAAAAATCATATAATTACAGATTTATTGAATGGGACGCTCAGCGGTTTGGTGGCAGAAGAGGGGATTAGATGGAACGAGCGTGTTACATGAGATGTGAAGGCGATGTAGTGAAATTATGGGTCATGCGGTACTGGGAAAGTACCAAGGGAGTTGCAACCCCCATTATACGAGGAAGTTGGAGCGTTTTTTTGTGATGAACTATTTGACCAAGTAACCGTTTTTCTATGGTTTGAATGGTAAGGCGGTGCGCTTGTTGGCATTTCCTTCCCATCGGCCCGCTCAAGGATGCTCTATATATGTAGCATAAGTCACTGTGAATTGTTTGGCAAGCTACATCTATGGTTGTTTTATTCTTGAATCTTGAAAATAGATGACAAAAATTAGTTTGAAAACGGTAATGATCTGCATCAATATAAGGTAATTTGTTGGAAAAATGTTTTTCCCGATATACACAGTCGCCGCCCCACTCTATTACCCTATTTCCCGATATACACAACCTTTGGGAAAACTTTTCGAAGAAGTGGTAAAGCCCATCCAGATCCAGGCTCACACAACCACGACTCTATTGCCCTTTCCGGCTTGTGAAGTCCAACCCCTAGAATTATGGATTCTTCCACACCTGCACCTAGACGGCGGTCTTCGTTTCAGCAATCTGTCCAGGGGAGCCGCCTCTCTGGTCGACGCTTCGCTCCCTTTTCTTCGCGGGAGCTACGCTAGGGTCAAGCTCAAACAATGCAGCAGCAGCCTTCTCCTCTGCAAATGCTGGGAATCGCAAGAAGATGAGGAATGCGATTACATCGTGTGCAATCCTATGACAGGGCACTGGACCGTGTTGCCTCCTATAGTATGGCGGGGTGAATAGGATGACGAACCTGCGCATGTCAAACCGGCACAGCCCTTCCTGGCTTTTTTTGATGCGGCCGTTACGTTCCACTTTGTGGTGTTTACACCCCTGGTAGAGTTGCACGACGATATGGCGATATACTCGTCCGAAACCGGGCGATGGACTCGGAACAGCCGTGAGTGGGGGAGGGCTCGAGCTCGCCGCGCAGGATGGCGAGGAGCTCGGATGTGAGAGGGATCCTCGGCGCTCAGGCGTCGGGGTCGGACCTGGTGGCCACCCGGCTGAGCGCGGCGGAGAGCTCGGGGGTGACCGGGACCGCCGCTCGGGCCGGCGGCGCAGCGACGGGTTCTGGCGTAGACTATGGATCTGAGTTGGGGACACGCAGAGGAGCGGGCGGCATAGCCGATCGATCTGAGGTCAGAGAGAAACTGAAGGGGAGAGGGGTTTTGGACTGACATCACAGGCTAGGGTTGGGGTTGGGTGAGAAAGGCACTGCTAGCTGCTTTTGTATTCAACACTGGTGTGGTCTGGTCTGGTTTGGACGACAGGTTTCCAATCTCTGTTGCCAGTTGGGGGCCTTGGATGGATGGCAAGGGTGATTTGGTTGGATTCGATTCGCTGGTGCACGAATTGCCGTGCCTGGTTGGCCGCCCGTGCTACCCTACCTGTGTAGCGTGGTGGCGGCGGAGGCAGGGGAGATTTTGGGCGTGACAGCGGAGGAGACGGTGAATGTAACGAAGGTGGGGCAGGTGGCATGGCGGATGGGAGGCGGGCGACCGAGGACGAGGCCCGCCATGGGTTGGCTACTTGCGCGCTGGTCCTTTCTCTAGTTGTGGTTGATTGTATGCTGATTCGTTTTTTATTTTACAGATAGAGCGAACGTGTTGGTTTGACATCTTACACACAGCCGGATACTTTCCTGTGCGCGTACGCCGGCTCTAAGGCTGGTTGTAATAGGGAGTATCATTTATTAGTATCATGCATATGATATTAGTGTATGATACTACCTTCCTAATGCATAGTATCGTCTATTAGTATCATGTAGTATTTTATTTATTGCCATGCATGACACATATTAGCATAGCATTTATTATGATACGGTATCATGATATGATACTCAACACTCTCTTTCTTCATTTAATTATATGACACCTCATCAAAATTATCTAGTTGGCATGCATGATACTAGCTATGATACTATCATTATGATCAGCCTAAACGGAAGGGATGCTGCTGAGGGCCTCTGACCATTGGAAGAGATGTGCATGATGAGTTTAAAAATATTCCCATTTGCTCCCTAATTAATATCAGTGAACACCGCAAACAGTACAGAGACAACTGTAATCTAAATTACTGCCTGCGGGCGTCATATACTGACGTGCCCAAGTTATTGGAATGATATGATGGGGTAGTTTAGCTTATAAGATAAATATCAGCTAGATTACTATGGTGGGTAGTTCATCTAACTCCTAGCTGAAGATGAGGAATTAATAGATTAGAAAAATATTCATGTAATTTAAAAAGTGTTTGCCACATTTATACAAAGAAAATTCATGTAATTAAAAAAGTGTTCGATGTTTTTTTATAATTTTTCTGTCATTCAAAAACATTTATTTATTAAAACTCCATGTAAAACTAGTAGAAAAGGGGGCAATGGTCCAGGCCGGTCCAGCCCATTAGTCCCGGTTCAATCCAGAACCAGAACCAATGGGGGCATCGGACCCGGTTCGTGAGCCCCGGGGGCCGGCCGGGCCACGTGGGCCATTGGTCCCGGTTCGTCTGGACCTATTGGTCCCGGTTGGTGGGACGAACCGGGACCAATGGGCCGCACTCCTGGCCCACAACAATTGGTCCCGGTTGGTGGCTTGAACTGGGACCGAAGGCAAACCTTTAGTCCCGGTTGGTGCCACCAACCGGGACCAATGGTGGTGCCTATATATACCCACCTCTCGCAAGAGCAGAGCACACTGCTCTGTTTTTTCTGGCCGAGGGGGAGAGGGCTTGGTGGTGCTCTAGCTCACCTCCTATGCACACAAGGTGTTCGATGGAATGCCCGAGCCACACTACTTAGGGTTTCTCCTCTCCAAGCTCGACCGCCAAGCTCCATTTTCCTCCATATTTGTCTAGGTTTAGCGGTCCGTCACGCCTCGTCCCTGTCTTCAACGTCGTCGATCACCCGCACCGATCTCATCGCCGGCACCACCGTGGTGAGCCTCTTGTTCTTATCTTCTTTCTGAAAGGAAAAATATTCTTATTTGTATGTTTAGATAGATATATACTTGTATAATTTTCTTACTTTTATTATTGCATCTTATATAGTGCGATGGTTTTGGTATCCGCCCCCGTCGGCCCTCGTCCTATCTATGATTCGGATGTGGTATATATTATCTTTTCATAACTATTGGTTCATTTATTGTTTATGACAATTATGCCGACCAACGTGACATAGATTTTATTCATCTAGGAGGTTGTTGAACCGGAAATTCCAACCGACCCTATTGTCGAGAGGTTAAATTTAGTTGAAGAAGAAAACAATTTGTTAAAGGAAAAAATTAGAAAAATTGAGGAGGAGAAGATGATATTGGAGTTGCATGTTGCGGATGTCGTCGATGATCACAAGATCAAGATGGATGCAATGCGCTTGAAGATTAGAAAGATTAGAAAATATGCCATTCATACCGAGGCTTGGTATCATTATGCCGTTGGATCAGTTGTTACATTGGTTGCGATTATGATCGCATTTGTTTTCGCATTGAAATGTTTTACATAGTTTCAGTGTATGGTTTAATTAATTTAGATGCTCTGCAGAGCTTTATGTTGTTAGATGAGAACTATGTATGTACTTTGGTTTTAATGTGATGATGAACTTCTATTAATTTGGTCACTTAATTATCTAATTCATGATGTTCTGTAATGATTTTTGATACACTTAATTATATATAATGCACACAGATGAACCGGCAATGGATGTACGGTTCAAGACACACCTCCGAGTACATTAAGGGCGTGCATAATTTTCTCGAAGTGGCTGAGGCAAACAAGCAGAATGGTTTTATGTGTTGTCCATGCCCTATATGTGGGAATACGAAGTCTTACTCTGACCGGAAAATCCTCCACACCCACCTGCTTTACAAGGGTTTCATGCCACACTATAATGTTTGGACGAGGCACGGAGAAATAGGGGTTATGATGGAAGACGGCGAAGAAGAAGAGTACGATGAGAACTATGTGCCCCCTGAATACGGTGATGCTCCAGAAGATCAAGAGGAACCAGACGATGTGCACGATGATGCTACAACGGGTGAAGCTGCTGAAGATCAAGAGGAACCAGACGATGTGCCCGATGATGATGATCTCCGCCGGGTCATTGTCGATGCAAGGACGCAATGCGAAAGTCAAAAGGAGAAGCTGAAGTTCGATCGCATGCTAGAGGACCACAAAAAAGGGTTGTACCCCAATTGCGAAGATGGCAACACAAAGCTCGGTACCGTACTGGAATTGCTGCAGTGGAAGGCAGAGAATGTTGTGCCTGACAAAGGATTTGAGAAGCTACTTAAAATATTGAAGAAGAAGCTTCCAAAGGATAACGAATTGCCCGACAGTACATACGCAGCAAAGAAGGTCGTATGCCCTCTAGGATTGGAGGTGCAGAAGATACATGCATGCCCTAATGACTGCATCCTCTACCGCGGTGCGTACAAGGATCTGAACGCATGCCCGGTATGCGGTGCATTACGGTATAAGATCAGACGAGATGACCCTGGTAATGTTGACGGCGAGCCCCCCAGGAAGAGGGTTCCTGCGAAGGTGATGTGGTATGCTCCTATAATACCACGGTTGAAACGTCTGTTCAGAAACGGAGAGCATGCCAAGTTGATGCGATGGCACAGTGAGGACCGTAAGAAAGACGGAAAGTTGAGAGCACCAGCTGACGGGTCGCAGTGGAGAAAAATCGAGAGAAAGTACTGGAATGAGTTTGCAAGTGAGCCAAGGAACGTATGGTTTGCTTTAAGCGCGACACTTATGCAGTTGTGCTCGCTCGCTTCACAATCATACACACGCGCGACATACGTGCTGGTTCGTTTTTTTAGAGAGAGAGCAAACTGTTGGTCTGACCACTTTGCTGTGCGCGCAAGTGTTAGTTAAACCCTGCTGGTGTTCTTTTCTTCGATTAGCAGAATATAAACGGCAGAACATATGCTTGTACATGACTTGATGGAGCTGGTTTTTCTTTTATCTGTTACTTGGTTAGCTGATCAGGCGCGACCTTGATCTGGTGATTGCGGCAAGGGGGCGGGTCAGAGCCCTGTCACGTTCACCTGACCAATAAGGCTTGTGCCCGATCGGCCCCAGACGCCTGCCCAGCCTGGTCTTCAAGATGATGGCCTACACCCGTAGGCCTGCGCGGGGCTAGGAAGTGTAGTCTGTGTGGGCATTAAATGCCTAGTCAGTGGAGTGCGTTGCAAGGGTCCTTTGCTCTTGCGACACCTGTCGCGCAGGGTCAGGGCTCCAGGACTCAAGGTCGTTATGGCTGACGTCTTTGTCTTACCTTAGGATCTTTTGCGACTTATGGCATTGTTGTGGTGATGTGTCTGCGTACATCTTCGTGCGACACCGGTGGTTAGTTGATAGCGGTTTTTCTCAAATGGGCGCATTTGGCAGAAACTCGGGGATGCCCCCGTTTCAAATATGCTGACAACTCCCTTTGAGAAAGGCAAGTCATGACCTCCATTTCCTTAACGGCATTGCAAGGCCATGGGTGAAACTTGCATATTAGCTTTAATTTGCTATTATTTACAATTGAATCTAGTTGTGCATATTGGTTAAGACCATAGCCACGACATTATCTTATATTTGCAAGTCAACTTGATAGTTGAGTGACTTCCATTAATGAGCATGCTAAGTTGTAAAACTTGATGTTCACCTTATTACTTAATAATATGAAGGTAATCATATTACTTGGTAGGTTCCTTTGGAAGAATAATTTGCTATGATTTGATAAAGACTTACTGCAACAGATGAAGGGTTAATTATAACAAAAGTGAAACATGTTAAATTAATTCCTTCATGGTTGATCAAGTAATAGCGCTACTAAACCAAACTTTACTGTGCAACCACATTTTCCTTTGTGGGAAGGACCTAGCTCGCTCTATAGTCATGAATTTTATGTGTATCGCCAAACAAGGCTACTTGAACGGGTGCTATTTGCTTGGCCTGGAAACCAGCTTTCAACTAAGCGAGTGTGGCTCGGTATAGTTGAGTTCGGAGATTATTGCATCCTAGAGTGGATGAGTTATGCCACGGATGGCAGGGGCCTAGTTTCCCTCCTCCCCGGGCAGTCCTTGAGGTACATCGGTGGTATGGTAAGACTGTCCTGCTCTAGATGAGATTTGTTGGATTTATGTCTATAGTGTGGCTAAAATGCGCAACCTTTGTAGGGTGTAAGAGTCTATTGTAATAGTCACGTCCTCAATATTGGACACAATGCAGGATAAGCCACACCACTTTTTTGATACCATGAATGAAGGAACATACATATAATTGTTTAACTAACCCCGAGTAGGCAAAGTTGAGATGATTTTCCATGTTCCCGAATGCTTTATTGCTTTTCATTCTTGTGAGCTTGCAAGTACTTTCAGAGTACTCACTTGGTTTATCATGCTAGATGCAGGTAATGTTGTGCATGAGTATCCCCGGATCCCGAGTTCACGAACTAGGATGTCTCCCAATAGTGTCCCTTTGAATTGGAGTCCCATCATTGTCACGCTATTCCTCTATGTCATACCATTCCACTGCTAAAAGATCGAGGCCCGATATGTTTGATAAATAATGTACATATCATTGCCGCATGAGTAGTGCCACATCGCCTCCTAATGTATTGTATCTGAACCTTGTACCTTTGTATTGTAATGAATCATGGTCCCGTTTGATATAAAGTTGTACTGCATTTTCAGAAGACGTGGATCTCTTGATCTCTTGGCTGGAACATAGTGCGGCTGATTGGCTGAGCCGGGGTGCCACTTGGACCTCCTTCCATTTGGCTCTTGCTACTCTTAGTTCAATGTGAGAGATGTGGATGATGAATTGAAATGGGTAATTATGCTAGGCTAACTTGCATGCACAACAAAATACACCATGCACGTGTGACAAACACAGTGGAACACGATGGAAGTTTGAGCCTAAATCACCAAACCAAGAGCATCATGAAGCACACATTTCTTTAGTGAAAGCTTAGTCCTACTCTGGATGATGCTCTAGCCACCAAAGCCCGCGAGTGATGGGTGGCGGAGTGTGACAAGCATACAAGGGGGGGGGGGGGGGGGGGGCAGTTCCAAACTAAAAGCAAAATAAGGATGAAAACAAAAACGACCCACAATATAAATTGTAACAAATTGTGCATTTATATATATCTTGTTCACACAAAATACATGGTAAAATTAACATACACTGAGCTTTCAATTGTGGAGAAGTACTAGTATGTAGTGCTCAGTTGAAACAAAATGCACCATAACTGACTACCCAATACTTTATATCCGTAGTAATAGATTACTTCAATTGAGCAGACCGTAAATGATCATCATGAGGTCACTATAAGCTGTCACTATGAATATTTATCAGTAGTTATCTTCTATAGATGATTTCAATTGACCTGACCGTAAATGATCATCATGAGATCACTATAAGCTGTCACTATGAATATTTATCAGTAGTCATCTTCTTTGGGTATGTTAATTTCATCTTGATTGATTTGAAGCAAACATATCATACAAAAGCTGCAGCTAGATGATTTGAGTCAAGTAGAAATCCGGTGAAAGGCTAAGAGCACCATGCACAGCGCTGCATTGGGATGGGGAGGCGAGTTCTCACTTGTCTTTTCGTGGGTTAGGCAAGAATGCTTAGTAGTACTAACGAAAAACTAGCATCGCAAAGCGCGGCGCCACGCCACGCCCGTTAGATAGCCCGTTAGATCTTTGGTGTTGATCTAGTTATTATTTAAACCACAAAAGTTTCAAAGCTGAATCCATACCCCCTCCTGTTGGGACAAACCCTTTGGTGGCGAACGCCGAACTTGCCCTCCGGCGACAAACGTCTCTCTCACACTCGGTTGGACGAAGGTGAAAGATGGAAAGGAGAACACTGGTTTTCAACGCACAAACGTCTCGCCGCATGAACGGCGATTTCTTTTCTAGGCACATATCCCGGCGCGGCAACTCACCGGCACAGCGATCAGTATATAGGGAAGGGGGTTTTATACCCGTGTACACACACGCATGACCAGTCAACGGCCACACACGCAGCCACTAACACACGCACGCACGGATCACCCGGTCACTAACCCAACTAACTTGAAGGCACACACGTAGTAGCAGCGAACAGCCCTATCCAGCCAATCTGATCCATGCACTAACTAATATCATGCATGCAGGTCTACTCACCTGGCCGGCACATACTCGGCCACTACCTATGACCCAGCCAACTACACGCACGCACATATCCATCTGATGCATGCAGCTAGCTAACTCACGCGGTTCACGCGCACACCACGCACACGGGCACGGCCATCCACCAGCGCCTCCCTAGACCTAGGCGCACACACACACTGGTCACTGTGGCAACTTGTGGTTTACTCTAACACCTCCGTCCCAAAATAAGTGTTGCGGAAGTAGCATATAAGCACTATTAATGTATATACTACGTAAGAAAAAAAGTTATGCTATGTCCATTGAGTTTCAAGGTTAGACACTGAGAAAATGTGAAGAGAACTTGATATATCCAGAAAGATGATGGATGCCCTAACGGAAATCCTGTTTTTTCATGTAATTTCGGATTATGGGTTAGTGCCTCTCGCACATGTATACATTGTTGACTTAATGACCTTAGAGCATCTCCAACAGCCGCGCAACAAACGACGTGCTAAAAAGCCATTTACATCGCCCAAATCATGAGTTTTTGCGCGCCGCGGAGTGCTGGCTCCAGCGGCCGTTGCAAAATATAGCTCGCGCGAGCCGCTCCAGCAGACGCGCCAAACTGCAGCGCGCGTGAGCAGCTGACGCTTACAATATGTTCATTTTGGAGACAATATGGTGATATTTCAAACATCAAGACAAGACATAGCATAGTTTAAAATCACCCAAACAAATTCATGAAATAAAAGTTCAAAATCATGCCCGCATCATCATCCAACCATGTTCAAAATCATCGAACCAAGTTCATGACATAAAAGTTCACACAAACAAATGGTACATCAACAATATGCCTCATCCTCGTCTTCGTCCTCCTCTTCCTCCGATTCTTCATCTTCATCTTCATCTTTGTCCTCCTCTTGCTTCTATTCTTCCTCCTCTACATTGTGTCGCGCCACATCATCATGGGGAGCTCGGAAAGCGTTGGCAAGATCTCCACCAGCATCACGCGAAGGTGTGTGAGGCACACCGAAAGACATGCGTCCATCCATGTCACCCGGAGGGGCTCCCATGCCTCCCATGAGAGACACAAAACTCATGCCTCCCATGGTAGCTCCGAAGCCAGCCATGCCTCCCATGCCCCCCGTCGTAGCTCCGAAGCCACCCATGCCTCCCATGCCGCCCATGGTAGCTCCAAAGCCATTGATGCCTCCCATGTCACCCATGCCGCGCAAGCCACCCATGCCACCCATGCCGCCCATGCCAACCATGGCTCTTTTTTGGACCAATATTTCTTCACGGGAAAGATTGACGTACTCCTTTTGCCTCTCATCGAGGGTAGATGTGTCCATGAAGAACAAGTACTTCTCCCATTCGAACAATCTATTCGCTCCTCCGTGTCCAACTTCTTCTCCTCCAATGCCACCTCCCTCTCCTCCACCGCCACCCTCCTCCCTCGACCGCCAACCTCCTCTCCTCGGCCACGACATCATGGTTGCTTGCCATCTTCCTCACCTCGTTCGCTTCCTTTCTTGCGTTCACAGTAGCTTCCATATCATTTTTCAGCTCGTCATCTCCTTTCCTCTTCTTCTTTTCTTTTCTGTCTTTATTGCATCCATTTGGTCTTTTCGGCTTGGAGTACTCAACCGGGTTTGCTATAGGGCTTCTCTTTGTCGTCATCACTTGATGCCTCCTCCTCATCATCATCGAAATCAATAGTTCGCTTGCGTTTGTTCCTCTTCTCATCATCGACACCATCACGGGGCTTCCATTTCTCATCAACCTTCAACGCACCATAGCAATGAGGCAAGTTAAATGGTCTCCCTTTCTTGATCTTCCCTTTCTTGGTCTTCTTCTCCTCTCCTTGAAATAAGTTTTGTGCAATAGTGAGCTACATACTAAAGAACAAGTTAGTAGTTGAAATACCAAGAAGAAGCATGATGAACATGGAAGAATCATGAAAGAAATGGCACTTACCCTATCTCTATCATTAGTCCCACCTTCCTTCAACATGTCAACCGCCTTAAGTGCGGCCCCACCTTTGACAATCTTGGTTGATTGTCGACCACCAGGAGCAAAGTGATCTTTCCGAGCGGTCAATACCACTTTTGTTGTGTAGATCAAAGTGCTCCTTCATCCGGTTCCAATATGCATCTCTACTTTGACCCCCTCCAACAGCGGGATCCCTCGACACTTCCAACCATGTATTGTCCCTTGGCACTAGTTTAAAAAAATGAGGGTCCTTGTCCTGATATTTTTATCATGCCGGCGGGCTTTCTTTCGTAACCCAGACACTTTTCGATCTGGTCCATGCATCTCATAGTTGAAGTTCTCCATAGATTACCACTCCCCTTTCTTCTTTTTGGACAATGAAGTTATCTTTGCCAGAGCTTCCCGTAGCCCATCTAGAATCTCCTCATCGTGGACCATCCAACACCATAATCACTTTCCCCATGAGAGCTTTCATAGTCCCATAGAACTTCAAGGTTGTCGGAGTAAGTCTTCCAAGAATCCAAGGCAGCTACCTACTTCGTTTAAAGTGAGATAATCAAGATTCTCATTTTCAATGAAAGTTCACCAAGGTTCTTGACAATACGTCATTAAACCAGGCAATAATATTCAACCGCATGTAAATATTAGCCAAGGTAAAAAGAAAAGAAAAATTATGTCAAATACCCACAAACTTGAATGACTTTCACTAACAGTTTAAAGCAAAAAATAAGGTCATTTTTGCCAAAAGAAACAGCAAAATAACCAAAGATTTCGACATTTAAGGATTAAAGTTTGTGAGTATGGCCAAACATGCCAGCTGTTTAAGTATCAGTGTATATCCATTAGTGATTATGTGAAAGATTTAAGCATTAAAAAGGTATACATTTCATGAATTAGTTGCATGCATCTTTTCATACCGACATAAGGAAAGACACGCTAATCATATATCAAAAAATGCTTATGACGCATTACATCTAGTAACACATTTCACATTTGTGCAGCTTTGCGTGGACCAACAAGCTATTTAGTATCTGTGTTTCCTATAACAGGATTGTGCAGTAACACTTTCCAAGTGTGCCAACCATTGTACTAATGAGGATTATTATGACCTCTTAGGGCATCTATCAATCCAATTGGTTTTGGTACTAACAAACAGATGCGCATCTCTGTAGACAGAAGATGCATTTGAGATTTATGATAGACAAAACATAAGATGCAAGACTAATGCAATTCTATTACATACCGTAAGATTAGCAAAACCCTTCGCCAAGTGACCATATAGTATACTTTAGCATGGCATCAAAAGTGTGCGACAAGTTCTTAAAAAGATCATATAATTTCAGATTTACTTGATAGTATAAGAATTAAACGTTGAATTAATACTAGGAATGCAAAAAAAAACGTTTTGACCAATAGTGCAGCATGTGAGGGATAAAAAACTTGTTTACATCATAAATTTATTCTTTCAACTGTAGTGGTTTATCCATCCCAAATATTTATTACCTCAATATATGTATCCTTGGCTCATGGGTAAAGAGATGGATGCCAGGAGAAGGCAAGATTTGAAACACTAGAACTGATGCAAAATATCATGCTTCATCTCCAAACATTTTCCGTAGCAACACACTATGCTCGAAGGGCGCCTGGACATCGTCGAACGAGGCATGGATGATCTACATAGCTTGTGAGTGGGAAGGGATCACTATCCCCGCGCCTCATGTGGGACACAACCACGTAGTCTTGGATGCACAGGGAGGTCGGGATATCGCTCGACTTGAGGAGGGGGGCGATACGGAGGAAAACTCTGCCATAGCCGATTTGCGTATCTATGACCTCCGCCACGGCCACGGTAGCAACACCATGGTCCTGGCACCTGCTCTCTCTCTCTCTCTCTCTCTCTCTCTCGCTCTCTCTCTCTCTCTCTCTCTCTCTCTCTCTCCAACGAAATGAAATGAGCTCTGCAGCTATCTCACATACACCATGGTGGACTATCAGACAACATCTATTAGTATAACCGAACGAAGGAAGGCACACATGACGGCTGTACAGCAAAGGGATGTTGTTGAAGGCCACCTACTAGAAACGGGAAGTGGGCCAACTGCCTGACAACGTTTTTACAAAATAGTGCAGCATGTTAGGGATAAAAAAATCTTTACATCAGAAGTTTATTCTTTCAACTGTACTGGTTTAGGCATCCCAAATATTTATTACCTCAATATATGTATCCTTGGCTCATGGGTAAAGAGATGTATGCCAGGAGAAGGCAAGATTTGAAACACTAGAACTGATGCAAAAATATCATGCTTCATCTCCAAACATTTTCCGTAGCAACACACTATGCTCGAAGGGCGCCTGGTCATCGTTGAACGAGGCGTGGATGATCTACATAGCTTGTGAGTGGGAAGGGATCACTATCCCACACCTCCTGTGGGACACAACCACGTAGTCATGGATGCACATGGGGGTCGGGAGATCGCTCGACTTGAGGAGGGGGGCGATACGGAGGAAAGCTCTGCCATAGCTGACTTGTGTATCTATGACCTCGGCCATGGCCACGGTAGCAACACCATGTTCCTGGCACCTGCTCTCTCTCTCTCTCTCTCTCTCCAACGAAATGAAATGAGCTCTGCAACTATCTCACATACACCATGGTGGACTATCAGACAACATTTATTAGTATAACCGAAGGAAGGAAGGACCGAAGGAAGGAAGGCACGCACGACTGATGTATAACGAAGGGATGTTGTTGAGGGCCTCCTACTAGAAATGGGAAGTGGGCCAACTGCCTCTGACCGCTGAAAGAGTTGTGCAAAAACTAAGAGTTGCAAAAGTGAAATGTCAAAATCGGCATAAGAAAAAATGGCAAAATATAGAGTGGCAAACAAATTTTTCCCTTCTAAATCTCACATTCTCGTCCTCCTTCCTCCATTACTACTTCCCCCTCTAGCTCTCTCTCTCTCTCTTCTCTGCCGTCTCCGCTCTCTCTCTCTCTCTCTGTGTGTGTGAAGAAAGACTGGAGGGAAACACAAGAAGAGGGCGAGTAGAAAGGCAGACAGACAAACACCCGACCGAGGATTTTTTACTTGATTGATGGGCAGTGCAATTTTTCACTTGTGGATCTGAAAGATAATAGATTCGTTTGTTCATTAATGTAGTTGGATCTCTCCTCTCTCTTTATTTGCTCGAAAAGAAGAATAATTTTCTCCTCGTTGCTTTGCTTCGGCGTTGCTTTTCCGCTGTGTGTTTTGTTGGTGGTTGTGGACAAGAGCCATGTACTCCCTAATTAATGAGTTTGAATACTTTTATATTTTCTCGCTAATTAATGTCGGTAAAGACCACAGGCAGCTGAAAGAGAACTGTACTTTGATTATTATTTTTACTGCATGAGGGCTTCATGTATTGACGTTCCCATGTTATCATTCTGAGATGATGAGGTTCTGATCAGCTTATAAGATCAGAGCAAGATTTAGTAATATGAATATTAGCTAGATTACTAAGATGATAAGTTCATAGACCTCATTGCTGAAGAGGAGCAATTCATAGATTAGAAAATATTCATGTAACTACAAAAGTGTTTCTCACATTTTTTTCAAAGAAATTCATGTAATTTAAAAAGTTTTCATCAATTTTCATAATGTTTTTGTCATTAGAAAAAAACATTACTAGAAATCGATGTAATAAAAAAAGTAAAAGTATGATACATTTATGGAAATTTTGATGTAAATGAAAAAAGGGTTGAATGCATTTTAAAACATGTTTGAGTTTTTAGAAAGTGAAATCAAGTAATAGATAGTCAATATGTTTTTAGTAAGATGGTCATGTGATTAAAACGTATTCAATGGTTTATAAAATATTCTTGTAATTAAAAAAATTGAGGCATTACCAAATCATGTAATTAAAAAAGTGTGCTACACATTCTTTGAAAAATCATATAATGTCAGATTTACTTGTTATGAAAAAAAAGTTAAAGGGGCACTAGAAAGGAAAAAATAAAAATAACAATGTTAAGACGAATAGAGCAGCAAGTTAGGGATCCAAAATGTTCACATTTGAAGTTTATTCTTTCAACTGTGGTTGTTTTGGAATCCCAAATATTTATTACCTCAATATATGTATCCTTGCAGGGCGTTATGGTGCCGCCCCGCCTGAGTTCTTCTCCGCTGGCCTGCCTGGGTTCTCCTCCGCGCCTGAGTTCTCCTCCGCCGGCCCGCCTGGGTTCTCCTCCACGCCCCTCCAGGACAGCCGCGGCTAGGACTTGGTCGGGGGCCGCGGAAGCGACAAGGGAAACGACGACCAAGGTGAGCACCAATTACTAAATATCCATTCTCCTGCCAGTTAATGGCTATACCCATGACGCGTTTGGTTGGGACAATGGTGACGTATTCACGGTGGAGGGAGTTCACCGGCATCGTTGTCCACGGGGGAGAAGGGAGAAGACCGGTTGCCGGACTTCTTGCCGATGGACTCAATGGAAGAGATCTCTTGCTCTGCTGAATGCTGCTCATGGTGAAGAAAATATCTGACGAGCAGAGAATAGAGAGAGGGAATCGATAGCGGGCGAGAAGTGTTATTCCATCTCAGGCCAATCGCCGCTCTGATGCGCCCTATTTGTATTACATGATTGCTTCTTGGAAACAGACATGTTTTCCTAGGATTCACTAGCCACTCAGATTTCATGGTGTTACTATAAGGGCCTATTGCATGCCCGTGGGTATTTAGAGGGCTTGATCAGATCATTAAGATTTGCTATAGTATCCCACTCTGATTCTAGGCCTCCTGAGGGAGTCCTGGAATATGGGGTGTCCGTATAGCCGAACTATCATCATTGGCCGGACTCCAAGACTATGAAGATACAAGATTGAAGACTTCGTCCCGTGTCCGGATGGGACTTTCCTTGGCGTGGAAGGCAAGCTTGGCGATACGAATATGTAGATCTCCTACCATTGTAACCGACTCTGTGTAACCCTAGCCCTCTCCGGTGTCTATATAAACTGGAGGATTTAGTCCGTAGGACGAATAAAAGTCATACCATTGGCTAGCTTCTAGGGTTTAGCCTCCTTGATCTCGTGGTAGATCTACTCTTGTACTACCCATATCATCAATATTAATCAAGCAGCAGTAGGGTTTTACCTCCACCGTGAGGGCCCGAACCTGGGTGAAAACATCGTGTCCCTTGTCTCCTGTTACCATCCTCCTAGACGCACAGTTCGGGACCCCCTACCCGAGATCCGCCGGTTTTGACACCGACATTGGTGCTTTCATTGAGAGTTCCTCTGTGTCGTCACCTATGGGACCGATGGCTCTTTCGATCATCAACAACAACGTGGTCCAGGGCGAGACTTTTCTCCCCGGACAGATCTTCGTATTCGCCGGCTTCGCACTGCGGGCCAATTCGCTTGGCCATCTGGAGCAGATCGAAAGTTACGCCCTGGCCATCAGGTCAGATTTGGAAGTTTGAACTATACGGCCGACATCCGCGGAGACTTGATCTTCGGCGGATTCGAGCCACAGCCGAGCGCGCCGCACTGTCACGATGGGCATGATTTAGCTCTGCTGCCGGATAGTGTCCTGGAGGCCGCACAAGAGCCCGCCCCGACCTTTAGCTTGGAGCCGACTGCACCGACCGAGGGTGTGTGGCTGGACACAACCTCGGGGGCTGCTACCTCTACGGCGATAGAGCCGAATACCGACCCTGTCCCTCGCGAAGCTCGTGACTCCAAGGTGCCGGACTCCTCTCCGGACCCCGAACCTTCTGCGCCCCTGCCAATCGAATCCGATTGGGCACCGATCATGGAGTTCACCGCTGCGGACATCTTTCAGCACTCGCCTTTTGGCGACATCCTGAATTGGCGAAAGTGTCTCTCTTTATCAGGAGAGCCCTGACCGAATTATGGTCAGAACGGTTGGGATCCGGACGACGAAGAAATTCAAAGCCCACCCACCACCCACTTCGTAGCCACTGTCGATGACTTAACCGACATGCTAGACTTCGACTCCGAAGACATTGACGGTACGGACGGCGATGCCGGATACGACCAAGAACCAGCGCCTATAGGGCACTGGAAGGCCACCTAACCTCACGATGTTTATATGGTGGACACACCTAAAGGAAGCGATAACGAGGAACAACGGGACGCTGCGAAGGATAACTCCCTCGAAAAACAGCCGAAACGGCGACGCAAGCGCCGCCCAACGTCCCGCCTCGACAACGACAGCACCCATACGGACCCAGCCATAGAGCAGGGCGAACCGGTGGACGATGAACATGCCCCCGAGCAACCATCCGAATAGGATAAATTGGATAAACAATCCATCCCCGGTGAAAACAACAGTCCGGATGATCTCACGCCGGACACATCGTTGGAACAGAAGAACCTCCAAAAAAGACTCATCGCCACTACACGAATTCTGAAGAAGCAGAAGCGGAAGCTCAAAACAGCGGAAGACGTACTCAGGATGAGATGGAGCAAAGTACTCAAGGCCGCAGACAAATATGGTGATAGTCGCCAAACAAAAAGCTACCCGAAGCGCAAACTACTGCCCGAATTCGACGAAGAGGCCGTAGAGCCCCCACAATCAAAGAACAAAGGGGCCGCCCGGTCGGATAGATGACCACATGGCAAACAAAGAGCGGCAAGCGGCGCCGCACATAAGCCGGCACGCGATCCACATAAGGATCCTCACAAAAAGGATGGCCCAATCAGGTCCATCTATGGGCCAAGAAAGCAAGCCCCAGAAAGCAATACAACAGGTCGAGTATTCGAACATCACGGCACACCCAAATACAGGGGCGCCGCACACCCCTTATGTTTCACTGATGAGGTGCTGGATCATGAATTTCCAGCGGGATTCAAACCCGTAAACATACAGGCATACGACGGAACAACAGACCCTGGAGTCTGGATTGAGGATTACATCCTGCACATACATATGGCCAGAGGAGATGACCTCCATGCCATAAAATACTTACTCCTCAAGCTCAAAGGGCCAGCCAGGCAATGGCTCAAAAGCCTCCCAGAAAATACCATTGGAAGTTGGGAAGAGCTCGAGGATGCGTTTCGGGCAAATTTTCAGGGGACTTACGTCCGCCCTCCGGATGCAGACGATTTAAGTCACATAACTCAACAGTCCGGAGAGTCAGCCCGCAAGTTCTGGAACAGGTTCCTCAGCAAAAAGAACCAAATAGTCGACTGTCCGAACACCGAAGCCTTAGCAGCCTTCAAACATAACGTCCGAGACGAATGGCTCGCCAGACACCTCGGCCAGGAAAAGCCAAGGACAAATGGCCGCACTAACAAGCCTCATGACCTGCTTTTGCGCGGGAGAGGATAGCTGGCTGGCAAGATGCAGCACCAGCGAGCCAAGTACATCCGAGGCTAGGGATGGAAATGGGAAACCACGGCGCAGAAAGGACCAGCGCCGGACTAAGGGAAATGGCCCAAAGAGCACGACCGTCAACGCCGGATTCAAAAGCTCTCGGCAGAACAACAAAACACTGCCTCTCAAGGACAACAGCGATGATCTATCAAACCTAAACAAAATCTTGGACAAAATATGCCAAATCCACAACACCCCTGGGAAGCCTGCAAACCATACCCACAGAGATTGTTGGGTCTTCAAACAGTTCGGCCGACTTAATGCCGAACACAAGGGGCTCGAAACACCAAGTGAGGACGATGACGAACTCCACAAGCAGAGCAACGACAAACAAAGGAATTTCCCACAAGAGGTCAAAACAGTAAACTCACTTCATGTGACAACAGGCAAAAATAGAGCAGCGGCCATTAAAATGCGGGCCGCACGGTCCACCCCAGCGGAGTCCAGACACTGGATGTCAAAACCAATCACTTTCTACCATCAGGATTACTCCGGAAGTATCTGGAACGCAGGATGGACTGCCCTGATATTAGATCCTATAATCGACGGACTGCAATTTACTCAAGTCCTAATGGACGGCGGCAGTGATCTAAACCTACTATATCAGGACACAATCCGCAGCATGGGAATAGACCCAACCAAAATACGCCATAACAACACCTCCTTTAAAGGAGTGATGCCAGGCCCATATGCCCATTGTACGGGCTCTCTACCACTAGAAGTTGCGTTCGGCTCATCCGACAACTCCCGTCGCGAAAAGTTAGTCTTCCACATCGCCCCATTTAAAAGTAGCTATCAAGCACTATTGGGACGCGAAGCTTTCGCCCGCTTTAACGCAATACCGCACTATGCATCTCTTACACTTAAAATGCCCGGTCAACGCGGCATAATCTCATTAAAGGGAAACCCCAAAGTGTTCCTTCAATACGGAACAAAGTGAGACTGCCTTGACAGCCAGACATTAATCTGGCTTTGCCGATCAAAGCACCCAAACAGGTCATTCAGACCCCGGACACGGTTAGGCGAGTCTGGCACAAATAAACAAGGGGCTTACTAGCCGCGTACCCCCTTGCAAGGGGCTGCACGCATGTACAAAAAGAGACAATAAAGTTCAATTTTACTCGTTTTTTTGAATTACACTTTGTTTATACATTTTTCGCAAGACCCTTTTTTCAAACTAAGTTCTTCTCTTTTACAGATGAACACCGTTCTACGCCTGTCCAGGATACGGCACAACGGAGACACAGGCGCAGACGTGCAGTAGGGACCCGTTACAAGGATTCTTTTCAGATTAAGACCCTGCGTAAACCTTTCTTACTGTCTCTTGTTGATACACATCTCCCGGTTCCTCACTATAACCGAGGAGGCTGGCGTTTTGGCATCGGCCGCGTCAGAAATCTTTGCGCGTATCTGGACACTAGGGGCTTAGGGATTGTTCTGTCCGTTTTCATAAAGACCGAATACCTTAGGGAGTGTTCGGCGTCTCGAGTTAGGCCTTATATGCATCAGCTCAGAATCATGTCTTTGGTCAAATGTTGGGTTTGCCCGGCTCCTGTGTTTTGCTGCCTTACGTTCCGCTCTATCGGCTAACGCGGCACCAGGAGAACTACTGCAATTGTGCCCCGGTTCGTCCAGGTGAGCACCACAGTAGAGAAAGCCGAAAACTGACTGTCATGATATAGCGAGAGACTGGTCAACCACTCGATCGACCACTGGAATGTTTAGAATTCCTCCGCTTTAACGAAGGACCATTTCCCAGTCAGGCACATATGCGCCCCGAAATTCAGAGAGCGCAGCGCCCCTAGGGGCTATATAGTAGCCCCACCATTGAACTCCTATGGCTAAGTTAAAGTGATAAAGCATTATAGTCCGGTTGCCTAGTTTGCTATGCTATCACCTCCTTCACAGGACCAAGACGTTGGATTAAGTGTGAAAATGCGCTCCTTTTTGCAAACACCCCCGCACTATGTGTGTGGGGGCTGAAGCCGAAGACTGCCATCTTTCAGGTTATATACACATATACGTTAACGGCCGCACAGGAGGAATTTCAACACTTGAACGCACAATTATAAAAAGCCCTTATATTATATTTGAAACATGGTTTCACAAATCATACATGTCATTTGAACATAACATCTTTCGAGCACTGCGTCTCTATTAAACGAGCGCCCTGCAGGACTTCCTCAAAATAGTGTTCGGCTGGTAATCGGCTTCTGTCCGAATCCTGGGATGCAACGTAGGTGGCCTCCATTTCTGCCCAGTATGTTTTAACACGGGCGAGTGCCATCCGTGCACCCTCTATGCATGCCGACCGCTTCATCGCCTCAATATGCGGCACCGCATCAAGGAACTGCTGCACCAAGCCAAAATAACTCTTCGGCTCGGGCCTTTTCGGCCACAAATGAGCCACGACATCTTTCATGGCAAGTCCGGATAACCTATTCAGCTCAGCCCATTCGGCTAACCGATCGGTCAATGGAAGTAGACGCCCCGGACTATGGAATTGCGACCAAAAAAGCTCTTCCATTCCGTGATCCTTCTGGCCCCGGAAGTGTGCGACTGCGTCTGCGGCACGCACCGCCGAATTCAGATAAGCATCCTCCGCACCCCATAACTGGCCCAACTGAGCATACTTCGGATCCGTGAACTTCCTACGCAGCAGAAAGGGCTTTCCAGCCGCAATATTCCCGGCCTGACGCAGCTCCCCCTTTATAGCAATCATCGCGGAGCGGGCGTCCTTGGCTTCAGCGGTGGCCTTCTTCAGGTCCTCTTGCTCCGCTCGGTGTTCCCTTTTAAGAAGCTCGCAGCGGTCAGTAGCATCCTTCAGCTCCACGGCCATCTTGGCCATTTCCTCCCTGCTTCGGTAGTGAGCAGCCTGTTCAGCTTTCAGCTTTTCAGCCGCCTTCAAGGCAGCCGCATCACTTTTTTTGGCTTGCTCCTTGGCTCGGGCAAGGTCTGCCCGAAGATCCTCCATAGCAGCGGCACCATCTGCATTAAGCATACATGTAGTAAGGCACGGGCGTCAAGCTTCCTTACCAGGTGTCCGCAGAGAAGCCACATACCTTGTGACTCGTCAAGTCGCTTATTGACCAGCGCGATGTCCGCATCCGCAACGTCAAGTTGCCGCTTCAGTTCGGCAACTCTATCAGTCTGGCTGGCCACCGAACGCTCCGCCCCCTGAATAGGAAGGACGACATCTTATAACTGAGACTATGATCGTCGGCACGCTGTCACTTTTGACAATGTACCGAGTCTCAGGGGCTACTATCTATACAGGGCGCATTCTATATGCAAAACTGTTAGAAGGTATATCATTTTCGGGTACCTCAAACCCCGTCAGTAAACTTCTGACGGCTTCATGCAATCCGCTCTCAGCGGATGAAATCCTTTCAATCACCGTACCCATTAACGCGCGGTGATCTTCTGAGATAGATGCTCGCCCGAGCAGATCCTTCAGCTCCTCCGACCGTACACCAGTTGCTGCCGGACCTCCCGGCCCCGCCGGACTCGGGGAAACCCTCCGCGACGACACCTCAGGGTTGTCCGCCCCGCCTGATGGTGCGGCAGATGGAGGCGTTTCGCTCTCCATCATCTCCGGACGAAGATCCCCTGAAGATGAGCTCTGCTGAGAAGGGCTGAGATCCGAACTACAAGGTAAAACTTTGATTATCTTCAGAAATAAAAACAAGGATGTCCCTTATTATAAAACTCCCCTTTCAACTTACGGCTCGCTGGAGGGCTGATTCCCTTGGGGAAATAGTGCGGCCGGGGCTTCTCCTGGCGCAAGACCCTCTGGTGAAGATTTCTTCCCCCGCTTTGAGGCCTTGGTCTCCGGATTTTCAGAAGCGGTCCTCTTCTCCCCTCCCCTTCCTTAAAAGCCTCCTTAGCGGAGGCGGTAGCTTTCCTGTTCCCCCCTTCGCCCTCTTCCAAAGGTGCAACCTCCAGCATCCTGGTTAACACGGGATCCGGCGTGGCTTCCGGGAGGGGGGCCGGACACCTTATCAGTTTTGCTTTTGCTATCCATTCCTGTTCAAGGGACAACTCTTTAAAGGGCAAGTTTACGATAAATGTACAGACAGCATGCCTGGGCACAGGACTACTTACTTGAGTATCCGGGCGATTGCAGCTCAGACCTGCGTCCTCGGTCAAGTCCGGACACATCTCTTGTGATCCGAAGAACAGTTTATACATATCCACGGGCGTCGCACCCATGAAGTGCTGGAGAGCTCGCGGTCCCTCTGGATTGAATTCCCACAGGCGGAGGGGACGATGTTTGCAGGGCAGAAGGCGTCGAATCAGCATGACCTGCGCCCCAACAACCAGATTAATCTCCCTCTCTTGGAGGTCTCGAATACGGCCCAGCAACAGTGGTACGTCCTTGGATGGCCCCCAGTCAAGCCCTTTGTTGACCCATGACGCCAGCCGTTGTGGAGGGCCCGAGCGAAAAGCGGGCGGCGCCACCCATCTGATGCCCCTGGGAGCGGTGATATAGAACCACTCCCGTTGCCACAAACCAAGCTCCTTTTGAAAAGAGCCCTCGGGCCACGGAGCGTCAGCCCTCTTGCTTATGACTGCCCCTCCGCACTCTGCTTGCCGCCCCTCGATCATCTTCGGCTCCACGTTAAAGGTCTTGAGCCACAATCCAAAGTGAGGGGTAGTGTGGAGGAAAGCTTCGCATACGACAATGAACGATGAGATGTGGAGGATGGACTCCGGATCCATGTCATGGAATTCCAACCCATAGTAAAACATGAGCCCCCTCACGAAGGGGTCCATCGGGAAGCCTAAACCTCGACGGAAGTGAGACACGAACACCACGCTCTCACCAAGCACGGGAGTAGGAATGACTTGCCCTTGGGCGGGCAGCCTATGCGAGATTTCGCCGGTTAGATACCTGGCGTCTCTCAGCTTTAGCACATCTTCTTCCGTGACGGAAGAAGGCATCCACCGGCCTTGTAGGTCGGAGCCGGACATTGTTGAAGGTCCGGAGCGCCTGAATCTGGGGCCTTGGGTGTTGGAACTCGAGACAAGGGGCGGATTCGATTGAGATTGAAGAAAAGGAACATGCCTTGGTCTCGTTATAAAGGGGTTGAATACCAAGAGCCGTCCCCATGACCGTTTGGGACTCGCCTTCGATGGAGGGGGCGTGCCAACGGGCGCGGCTGGGTTACCCACGCCTGTATTGATGAGAATCCTGGAATAAGGGGACATGATCTCTGCTTTGACAGGACGTGCCAAGGAAACCGCTTCGCTAAACGCGCTGAGGTGGAACAATAAAAACAATTCGAATAAAGGCTTGGCCGTGGTGTTACGTCATGCCACGAAATACGTCAGCAGATTGAACTTGTGTAAATATTATTCTCTCTACGGTGGTATATGGATTTTATTTTGCAGAGCCAGACACTATCCTGGTGTTCACAATCTTCTCCGAATTATTCGGAGGAGGAACCCGCCTTGCAATGCCGAAGACAATATGCGCGCCAGACTCGTCGTCATTGAAGCCTGGTTCAGGGGCTACTGAGGGAGTCCTGGACTAGGGGGTGTCCGGATAGCCGAACTATCATCATTGGCCGGACTCCAAGACTATGAAGATACAAGATTGAAGACTTCCTCCCGTGTCCGGATGGGACTTTCCTTGGCGTGGAAGGCAAGCTTGGCGATACGGATATGTAGATCTCCTACCATTGTAACCGACTCTGTGTAACCCTAGCCCTCTCCGGTGTCTATATAAACCGGAGGGTTTAGTCCGTAGGACGAATAACAGTCATACCATAGGCTAGCTTCTATGGTTTAGCCTCCTTAATCTCGTGGTAGATCTACTCTTGTACTACCCATATCATCAATATTAATCAAGCAGGAGTAGGATTTTACCTCCACCGTGAGGGCCCGAACCTGGGTAAAAACATCGTGTCCCTTGTCTCCTGTTACCATCCGCCTAGACGCACAGTTCGGGACCCCCTACCCGAGATCCGCCGGTTTTGACACCGACACCTCCACTCTCACCATCAGCTCCTGGTCCATCCCCACATATGCTGCAGTTCTGTCTGGACCTCCCATGCCTTGATCTGATATGAACCTGTCTGCTAGCAATATTGCGGCAGTGTCCAAGGGCGATGTTGCAATTGGACCTGATTTGGCTTTTGTCTACTTGTCTGCTGGAGATCTCCCAACGGCCTATGACCAGCTGTTGTTGGCAGCCCAGCCTAGTTGTAGCAATGGTCCAGGCCGGTCCAGCCCATTAGTCCCGGTTCAATCCAGAACCGGGACCAATGGGAGCATTTGACCCGGTTCGTGAGCCCCGGGGGCCGGCCGGGCCACGTGGGCCATTGGTCCCGGTTCGTCTGGACGTTTTGGTCCCGGTTGGTGGGGCGAACCGGGACCAATGGGCCGCACTCCTGGCCCACCAAAATTGGTCCCGGTTGGTGGCATGAACCGGGACGGAAGGCAAACCTTTAGTCCCGGTTCGTGCGACTAACCGGGACCAATGGTGGTGCCTATATATACCCCCCTCGCGCAAGAGCAGAGCACACTGCTCTGTTTTTTCTGGCCGAGGGGGAGAGGGCTTGGTGGTGCTCTAGCTCAGCTCCTGTGCACACAAGGTGTTCGATGGAATGCCTGAGCCACACTACTTAAGGTTTCTCCTCTCCAAGCTCGACCGCCAAGCTCCATTTTCCTCCATATTTGTCTAGGTTTAGCGGTCCGTCACGCCCCGTCCCCGTCTTCAACGTCTTCTATCACCCGCACCCATCTCATCGCCGGCACCACCGTGGTGAGCCTCTTGTTCTTATCTTCTTTCTGAAAGGGAAAATATTCTTATTTATATGTTTAGATAGATATATACTTGTATAATTTTCTTACTTTTATTATTGCATCTTATATAGTGCGATGGTTTTGGTATCCGCCCCCGTCGGCCCTCGTCCTGTCTATGATTCGGATGTGGTATATATTATCTTTTCATAACTATTGGTTTATTTATTGTTTATGACAATTATGCCGACCAACGTGACATAGATTTTATTCATCTAGGAGGTTGTTGAACCGGTTGTCGAGAGGTTAAATTTAGTTGAAGAAGAAAACAATTTGTTAAAGGAAAAAATTAGAAAAATTGAGGAGGAGAAGATGATATTGGAGTGGCATGTTGCGGATGTCGTCGATGATCACAAGATCAAGATGGATGCAATGCGCTTGAAGATTAGAAAGATTAGAAAATATGCCATTCATACCGAGGCTTGGTATCATTATTCCGTTGGATCAGTTGTTACATTGGTTGCGATTATGATCGCATTTGTTTTCGCATTGAAATGTTTTACATAGTTTCAGTGTATGGTTTAATTAATTTAGATGCTCTGTAGAGCTTTATGTTGTTAGATGAGAACTATGTATGTACTTAGGTTTTAATGTGATGATGAACTTCTATTAATTTGGTCACTTAATTATCTATTCATGATGTTCTGTAATGATTTTTGACACACTTAATTATATATAATGCACATAGATGAACCGGCAATGGATGTACGGTTCAAGACACACCTCCGAGTACATTAAGGGCGTGCATAATTTTCTCGAAGTGGCTGAGGCAAACAAGCAGAATGGTTTTATGTGTTGTCCATGCCCTATATGTGGGAATACGAAGTCTTACTCTGACCGGAAAATCCACCACACCCACCTGCTTTACAAGGGTTTCATGCCACACTATAATGTTTGGACGAGGCATGGAGAAATAGGGGTTATGATGGAAGACGGTGAAGAATAAGAGTACGATGACAAGTATGTGCCCCCTGAATACGGTGATGCTCCAGAAGATCAAGAGGAACCAGACGATGTGCACGATGATGCTGCAACGGGCGAAGCTGCTGAAGATCAAGAGGAACCAGATGATGTGCCCGATGATAATGATCTCCGCCGGGTCATTGTCGATGCAAGGACGCAATGCGAAAGTCAAAAGGAGAAGCTGAAGTTCGATCGCATGCTAGAGGACCACAAAAAAGGGTTGTACCCCAATTGCGAAGATGGCAACACAAAGCTCGGTACCGTACTGGAATTGCTGTAGTGGAAGGCAGAGAATGCTGTGCCTGACAAAGGATTTGAGAAGCTACTTAAAATATTGAAGAAGAAGCTTCCAAAGGATAACGAATTGCCCGACAGTACATACGCAGCAAAGAAGGTCGTACGCCCTCTAGGATTGGAGGTGCAGAAGATACATGCATGCCCTAATGACTGCATCCTCTACCGCGGTGCGTACAAGGATCTGAACGCATGCCTGGTATGCGGTGCATTACGGTATAAGAACAGACGAGATGACCCTGGTGATGTTGACGGCGAGCCCCCCAGGAAGAGGGTTCCTGTGAAGGTGATGTGGTATGCTCCTATAATACCACGGTTGAAACGTCTGTTCAGAAACGGAGAGCATGCCAAGTTGATGCGATGGCACAGTGAGGACCATGAGAAAGACGGGAAGTTGAGAGCACCCGCTGACGGGTCGCAGTGGAGAAAAATCGAGAGAAAGTACTGGGATGAGTTTGCAAGTGAGCCAAGGAACGTATGGTTTGCTTTAAGCGCGGATGGCATTAATCCTTTCGGGGAGCAGAGCAGCAATCACAGCACCTGGCCCGTGACTCTATGTATGTATAACCTTCCTCCTTGGATGTGCATGAAGCGGAAGTTCATTATGATGCCAGTTCTCATCTAAGGCCCTAAGCAACCCGGCAATGACATTGATGTGTACCTAAGGCCATTAGTTGAAGAACTTTTACAGCTGTGGAATGGAAACGGTGTACGTACGTGGGATGAGCACAAACAGGAGGAATTTAACCTAAAGGCGTTGCTGTTCGTGACCATCAACGATTGGCCCGCTCTCAGTAACCTTTCAGGACAAACAAACAAGGGATACCACGCATGCATGCACTGTTTACTTGACACCGATAGTATATACCTGGCAAGCTGCAGGAAGAATGTGTACCTGGGCCATCGTCGATTTCTTCCGACCAACCATCAATGTCGAAAGAAAGGCAAGCATTTCAAAGGCGAGGCAGATCACCGGAAGAAGCCCGCCATGCGTACCGGTGATCACGTACTTGCTATGGTCAATGATTTACACGTAATCTTTGGAAAGGGTCCCGGCGTACTAGCTGTTCCGAGTGACGCTGGGGGACACGCACCCATGTGGAAGAAGAAATCTATATTTTGGGACCTACCCTACTGGAAAGAGCTAGAGGTCCGCTCTTCGATCGACGTGATGCACGTGACGAAGAACCTTTGCGTGAACCTGCTAGGCTTCTTGGGCGTGTATGGGAAGACAAAAGATACAGCTGAGGCACGGGAGGACCTGCAATGTTTGCACGAAAAAGACGGCATGCCTCCAAAGCAGTATGAAGGTCCTGCCAGCTATGCTCTTACCAAAGAAGAGAAGGAAATCTTCTTTGAATGCCTGCTTAGTATGAAGGTCCCGACTGGCTTCTCGTCGAATATAAAAGGAATAATAAATATGGCAGAGAAAAAGTTTCAGAACCTAAAGTCTCATGACTGCCACATGATTATGACGCAACTGCTTCCGGTTGCATTGAGGGGGCTTCTACCGGAAAACGTCCGATTAGCCATTGTGAAGCTATGTGCATTCCTCAATGCAATATCTCAGAAGGTGATCGATCCAGAAATCATACCATGGCTAAGGAGTGATGTGGTGCAATGTCTTGTCAGTTTCGAGCTAGTGTTCCCACCATCCTTCTTCAATATCATGACGCACGTCCTAGTTCATCTAGTTGACGAGATTGTCATTCTGGGCCCCGTATTTCTATACAATATGTACCCCTTTGAGAGGTTCATGGGAGTCCTAAAGAAATATGTCCGTAACCGCGCTAGGCCAGAAGGAAGCATCTCCATGGGCCATCAAACAGAGGATGTCATCGGGTTTTGTGTTGACTTCATTCCTAGCCTTAAGAAGATAGGTCTCCCTAAATCGCGGTATGAGGGGAGACTGACTGGAAAAGGCACGCTTGGAAAGGACTCAATAATATGCAGGGACGGATATTCTTGGTCTCAAGCCCACTACACAGTTCTACAGAACTCTACCTTGGTGACCCCGTACGTCGATGAACACAAGAACTGTCTGCGCTTCAAACACCCGGAGCATTGCGACGACTGGATTACATGTGAACACATCAGGACTTTCAGCAGTTGGTTGGAAGCACGTATCAGAGGTGACAACACTGTTTGTGATGAGTTGTACTTGTTATCCAGGGGACCATCTTTGACTGTATTGATTTGGAAAGGATACGAGATAAATGGGAATACATTTTACACGATTGACCAAGATCAAAAGAGCACCAACCAAAACAGCGGTGTCCGCTTTGATGCAACAACCGAGAGGGGAAAGGACACATATTATGGTTACATAGTGGACATATGGGAACTTGACTACGGACATGATTTTAAGGTCCCTTTGTTTAAGTGCAAATGGGTCAATCTGTCAGGAGGCGGGGTACAGGTAGACCCACAGTACGGAATGACAACAGTGGATCTGGAAAATCTATGTGAAGGACATGTCCAGCAGACCAAGAAAGAGAAAAGATAAGGAAGCAAATACATCATACGATGAGCCAAAGCGCCACATAGTTGTTTCAGGAAAAAGGGACATCGTGGGAGTTGAGGACAAGACAGACATGTCTGAAGATTATGAAAAGTTTCATGAAATTCCTCCCTTTACAGTCAAGGCTGACCCCAGCATCCTGATAAACGATGAAGATTATCCATGGTTACGGCGCAATAAGCAAATGACACAAGCGAAGAAAAAGTGAAGACTTTCTCCCGCAACTATTATGATGATACCATGCCAACTTTGTAACTGACGAGTATGATACCATTGTTCGTTTTGTACATGGACATGCTATGTGTGGGTCAATTTATGATACCATGCCAACTTTCAACTTTTTCAGAGTTCATTTGAAATGCTTTAATGTCTTATGGTTCGGCCCTCGTAATAATTAAAAATAGCAACAATAAGTATTTTGTTGTAAGTAGAAACAAAATAAAATAAATAAAGTAAGAAAGAAAACAAAAAAACAAAAAAGTGGAAATTTATAATTTTCCTAAAACTAAAAGCAAAAAAAATAAAGCAAAAAACAAAAGAAATAAAATAATGCAGAAAACAAAACAAAAAAACAACAATAAGTATTTTGTTGTAAGTGGAAACAACATAAAATAAATAAAGCAAGAAAGAAAACAAAAAAAAAGTGTTTTCAAATTTGAAAAGTAATGGCACTAACAGAAAGTTTATAATTTTCCTAAAACTAAAAGCAAAAAGAATTAAAAAATAAAGCAAAAAACAAAAGAAAATAAATAATGCAGAAAACAAAACAAAAAATGGAAACAAAAATAAAAATAGCAACAATAAGTAAAGAAAAAAACAAAAAAAGTGCCCCCTACTGGGCCCCAACGGCCTGAATACGACTTGAATCCCTACTTTGGGCCAGGATTCAGGCCCGCAGAAGGCCCATCGAGCAAAGCAGTAGCAAGTAGGCCCATAAGCCTGCAGTAGAGAGGAGTTCAAGAGGGGAGCGGCAGTGGGGCTTATAAACCACTGCGCTCCCCTCTCAACTAGCGAGGTGGGACTAAACTTTGGCCCCGATGCGGGCAGCACAGGGGCCTTTGGTCCCGGTTGGTGGCACCAACCGAGACTAAAGGGGGGGGCATTGGTCCCGGTTGGTGCCACCAACCGGGACTAAAGGCCGCAGATTCCCGCCCATTGGGCTGCCGAAAAAGAAGCCTTTGGTCCCGGTTGGTGGCACCAACCGGGACTAAAGGCGGCATTAATCCCGGTTGGAGCCACCAACCGGGACCAATGCTCCTTGTATATAAGTAGCACTTCGCAGTTTTGCAGAATTCATCGCCACCAGTTGCCCCCTGACGACGCCGAGCACATCGACGCCGCCAGGCTGCCCCGACACCGCCCGCCGTCCCCGCCGTCGCCGTCGCCGTCGCCCGCTCCCGTCGTCGTCGCCGGCCTCCACGAGCCCGCGCCGTCCTCCCCGAGCCCGCGCCCGCCGTCGTCGCCGCCAGGCTCCCCCGCCCCCGTCGCCCGCCCCCGCGCCCCGCGGCCCGAGCCCCTGCCCCGTCGCCGTCGCCCGCCCCCGTGCGCCGCCACCGCTGTGAGCCGCCGGGCCGCACCGGCTCTATTTTTTTTTTCATTTTTATTAGTTTAATTTTTTTGTTCAATGTATATATATGTGTGTATGTATGTGGCTATATATATATGCGACTCTGTTTTTTTTCATTTTTATTAGTTTAGTTTTTTTTTTCATATATATATATATATATATATATATATATATATATATATATATATATAATGTGTATGTGTATGTATGTGGCTGTGTATGTAATGTTCAAAAATTGTTCAGATTATGTTTTTGTTGATATATGTATTTATTGTTCATATGTGTATTAATGTTTTCATATATGCAAAAGATAGATTTTTAGAAAAGTTAGGTTTTTTTTCTGTTCATAGATTTTTTTGTTGATATTAATTATTGTAGAATATGCAAATGTTTGTATATTCATATGAACAATGCATTAGGCAAAACCTTTGTTTTTTTCGAAATTTTCTATTTGAACATTTTTTTTAAAACAAGCAATACTAAAAGAATGAGAGGAAAAAGGAAAATAAGAAGAGGAAGAAAGGAGAAAAAGAGGAGAGGAAGAGGAGGAGAAATAAATAAGAAGAGGAAAAAAGAAGAAAAAGAAGAGGAGAAGAAGAAAGGAATAGAGGAGAAAGAAGAAATTCTATTTTTTTCTTCTTCTCCTCTATTCCTTTCTTCTTCTCCTCTTTTTTTTCTTCTTTTACTTCTTCTTCTTCTTCCTTCTTCCTTCTTCCTCTTTTCTTCCTTTTCCTTAATTATTTTCCTTTCTCGAGGGAGAAGAAGAAAAAGAAGAGGAGAAGAAGAAAAAAGGAAAGGAGAAAGAAAAAACTTCAACACGAGGGGGTGGTACCGATACCCCCTCCCCGATAACATTATTTTCCCATGTATCGCGTCGTTGTCGATATAACCCCCTCTAGATACAACTGCAGCACCCCCCTCGGCCCTCTCGCTCGACCAAAACTCTCGAGGACACCCAAACCCTAGAGAGAAAACGATGTTGCAGGTCTCCTACGTACCCCCTCCCGTCGCGCCCCTACCCGACAAATTAACTCTCTCGAGGCCACCCAAATTTATCAAGTTAAAAGAGCGTTATCGTCGAGGCCACCCCAAACCCTTGAAGCTTTGTGTCGAGGCGACCCCAAACCCTAGAGAAGCAGCGTCGAGGCCACTAACATGATTCCTTATTGTGATTAGCTAGCTAGTTCTACATTTGCCACTATGTACCATGTTTGAATAATAATTGACATGTTGTCAATATTTGCAGAAACTGTGGAGCACCCCTGAGACGAAGAAATAGAAGTGATGTTGGGGGAAATAATCGCAAATGGAAGTGATGATGTTGCGTCATTTCTCATCGACACCGTTGGTCAGCTGGATGAAGAAGAGGGTTATGATTATGATGGCTTCGACCCATTAATGCCGGTACAAGAGGAGGACTATGTTCATGATGGCTCCGGTGACACAGTGGAGGTACAAGACGAAGGAGACCGTGCTGACTGCTCCGGTCACCGAACCGAGTCCGGCCAGGTATATATATATTAGTTAAGCCCGTGCTGACAAGTTAATTGATGCATCCATTGTTTTGGTATATGTACACATATTAATTACTGTCGTCTTTCTTCCTTATAATTTTTAGCCCTCCTGATCGAGCACAACTTAGGTAAGGAGACGAGGCCCGAAGAAAAAGTTGAGCTCGGATGAAAAGTTTGAGATCATAGAAATCGCGCCCGACGGCGAACCGATTGAACCCATCCGGACAAAGAAGGCATTTTCTGCTCAGTGCGGGGTTCTTGTTAGGGACAGGATCCCGATCAGCATCCAGCAATGGTATAAGCCTGCTAAGGATGAAGACGCTGAGGTGTCTTATGTCAATGATATGCAGAAAGAAGATCTTTGGACTGAGCTGAAGGAAAATTTCACCTTACCGCCAGAGCAGGATCCGGAGAAGCCAGTTAAAGAGCAATTAATCAAGTCTTGTGCTCTTAAGAAGATGGCAGGCCTAATGAGGAGGTGGAGGAAAGAGCTGAACCAGTTTGTCAAGAAAAAAGAGACACCAGAATTCATCGGCAAATATGAGAAGATCAAAGATCACTGGCCCGCATTTGTGGCCCACAAGACATCGGAAAAGAGTAAGAAGATGTCAGAGACAAACAAGAAAAATGCTGCGAAGAAGATGCTTCACCATCGCACGGGGTCAGATGGCTACCTCAAAGCCCGGCCTAAGTGGTCCAAGGCTGAGCATGATCTGCTTGAAAAAGGGATCGAACCAGAGACAATGCGCTGCCCAGGCCGTTGCCGGACTTGGTTCTTCGGGGCTGGCGGAACCTTGGACCCTGTAACAGGGCAGTGTCAGTGGACGGACGAGCAACTGCAAACACCAGTCAAGAACCTTCGACACTATATCGATGCAGCGCAGCGAGGGACGTTCCTACCAAACAGGGAGAAGGACGAGCTCACAATGGCCCTTGGGAATCCCGAGCACCCTGGACGGACACGAGGCACGCCAGGCTCCCTTCCGTGGAAGGTTGGTTTTCCGGATGCAGGGGGTTACAAAACCCACGAGAGGAGGAAGAAACTGGAGCAGGACCAAATGCAGGCGCTGCTTGGAAGGGTAATGGGGCTAGGGGATCGAGAAGAGGAACGAGAAGCAGTAGATCGCAACAAACGACATGCCGAAGCTTCCCCCGAAGCTACCCCGCCATCTCAGCGGAGAAGCAGCGTTGCTTCCACCGAGCTGCTTCAGCCGGAGCATGTCTTGACGGCTCCTGCCAGCTATCCCGTGGATGGTATCACGGAGTCTCAAAATTGCCACATTATGGCGTGATGCATGAATTTGAAGGTCAAGGCGGCTGTTGGCCAAGTTTATCCTAGTGGACCCGGCACAACTTATCACTGCCAGCCGATTCCAGAAGGATTTGCTAAGGTGATGGCGGATGAAATAACGGAGGGATTTGAGGACCTCGCGCTTGAGCACCCTACCGGTGAAGGGGAGACTAGGCTGGGTTCTGCTCTGAAGACTCCATGCCTATGGCGGAAGGAGCTCATCGACCTTCTGAACTGGATGCCTCCGCCTCCTCCTCCTCCTCTGGCGAGTCAGGGCACTCCGCCTCCTCCACCACCTCCTCCTCCGGTGAGTGACGATCAGGGCACGCATGGCGGCACTCCGCCTCCTCCACCGCCTCCTCCTCCGGCGAGTGACGATCAGGTCACGCGTGGCGGCACTCCGCCTCCTTCTCCGGCGCATGGAGGCACTCCGCCTCCTCCTTCTCCGCCTCGCCAGCAAGGGCGGAAGAGACCCGCCGCCGCCCCGGCTGCTCCGACGCGTCGTAGTCCTTCTCTTCCGCCTCATAAGCAAGCACGAAAGAAGACAGACGCCGCAGCCGCTCCGTCTGCTCCGGCGTCTAGCAGCACAAGAAGAGAGAGGCAATACAGATATAGTCCACCTCTAAAGCCTGTAGAGAAGTTACCGTACGAGAGGACCAAGGAGGAAAACAATACGATCGTGCAGGCCCAAGTGAAGGAGTTCTTTGAAGGGGTGAAAGCAAAGATACATCAACCTCCGGAGGAGAAGGTAGATCCGGTGAAAGCAAAGCGCACTCTCGATGCCCTGAGGAAACCACCAAAGTCTCCGCTGAGAACCAACTATGAGCGCATTACTGAACAGACATATCTCCAAGCCAAGCGGTCGGAACTACTGTCAGTGATAAAAGGTCAAAAGAACAACGAGCAAAGGGGAAAAAATTGCCCAGCTCGGCGAACATCTCCCATTGATTCTATAGCTATACTTTCATCAATGTCATTTATATAATGCTTCATTATCAGTTTGATTGACCTCTGTTTCTCGTAAAGTGCTTGTGGCAGGAGGAAGGGAATGATTTCTGTGAATACTACGTGTGCGAGTTCATCCACAACGCGACTTTGAAAAACAAGCGGGGCTACTCTAGAAGACAATATGAAGTGCGTAAGCAATAATATTCACAATTTCATTTTATTACACCATCATTTATGTTGAGTTTCATTCATATATATGTATTAATTAACCCCGTTCTCCTACCACCAGATCGCATGAAAGCAATTCAGGAGGAGCTGGCGGGATTCTTTCTTGAACACGTCATTAGTAAAGCCGGAGAATACCATGTGGAACTTCATTTCAAATGCTAGTGGTTTGTAATTAAGAGATCTTATATAGATTGTACATGTATGTAGCCAGTAAAACTTGTTGTTCGACCAATCTCTCGGAGAAGGAGAGGTTGATCAATCACTTCTCTCGGTATGCATGACGAACTTCTGTACTGAATGGTTCTCTTGATCACTTATGTATATATACTACGTAGCGTCGACCAAGCATGAACATAAGAGAGGACACTTCTCTCTATTAATTAGCTAGCTAACACAATATACGAAACGCCTAAATTAACCCCCCAAAACCCCCAACCCCCCTCCTTTCAAAAACAAAAAAACAAAAACCCCAGCCACTGGAATGCAGACACATGGATGCCTTTTGGTCCCGGTTGGAGCCACCAACCGGGACCAAAGGCCCCCTGACTGGGCTCGGCGCACAGGGCCACGTGGAGGCACATTGGTCCCGGTTCGTGTTTGAACCGGGACTAATGGGTTGAGGTATTAGTAACGACCCATTAGTCCCGGTTCCCGAACCGGGACTAAAGGCCCTTACGAACCGGGACTAATGGGTGGTTTTCTACTAGTGCAAGTAAGTATTGTAGCTGAATCTTGCTTTGATTATTCGGACATTATAACCATCTTATATCGTCTTCCCATGCAGGGTTGCTACTTCTATAAGTCATAACAGCCAAGCTACCAAGCAGACTGTAAGTAAAGCCAAAGGACAACCTGACGTTGCTGTTGTCAGTTCGAAAGGTATTCTATTTCTTGTAAAATCATCAGAGTAGAAAGACAGAGCAAGGACTGATGAACTGTTGCTTTGGATTGTTTGTAGCCACTGAAGAAGTGATTACTGTGGATGATGATGAAGAGTGTGTTCAAATGGACGTTGATGCTCCTAGTCCAAGGAGAAATCCAATGATATGGACACCGATCATGACATGGTACCAAAATTTTTGGAAATTCAGTCGGATGCAAGTGTCCGAGTGCTGGCCCATATTGTACAAGCCAGTCCATGTGCATTGGTGGTTACGACACCCGGACCTGCAACGCCTCCCATTATTCCTTATGTATTGTATCCGTTGGCCAGCACTCTAGAGGATGGGGTTAGTACCAGCAAAGAGGCCATGATTCTAGCCGAGCTAATGAACCCAAAGCTGAAGGATTCACTCAATTCAAGTGAGGCTCTGAAACAAGTACTCCCATAAGAGCAAAGGCAGAGAAGCAAATACCTCATTTCAAGATCACCTCCCTCTCCCAAAAATTTCAAATCATACTACATATAACGTGAGGAACAAAACAAGTAAAGAGATGATTGACGATGAAATATTTGATATCTTTGCAAGGCGTTATAGGTGTGTGTATCGTCTATACATGTTCTACTTGATACTCTTAAAAATATTTGAAACAATTGTTGGGTTTAGTCCCACATCGGTTGTGGGGGGAGACATAACACGACTTATAAGGGCGGGGGTGTCCCCTCCTAACAGGCTAGTCTTTTGGGGGGAGAGGGCCCAAGGCCTGTCATAAGTCGGTGTTGCTCTCCGGTTGGGCGTAGTTGACGCATGTGGGTCGGAAACGCTGGTGATAGCGGACCTGGGATTGCGTAACAAGTGGTATCAGAGCCCAGGTGCCCGGAATAAATCTCGGTGGACTCACGGGTGGTCGGTCATGGTTGGTGGGCTGGAAATGCTGGTGTTAGCGGGCCCATGGATGACCGATGTGTGAGGGGGAGATTGTTGGGTTTAGTCCCACATCGGTTGTGGGGGGAGACATAACACGACTTATAAGGGCGGGGGTGTCCCCTCCTAACAGGCTAGTCTTTTGGGGGAGAGGGCCCAAGGCCTGTCATAAGTCGGTGTTGCTCTCTGGTTGGGCCTGGTTGACGCATGTGTGTCAGAAACGCTGGTGATAGCGGACCCAGGATTGCGTAACAAGAACAATAACCTGAAATTGTTGATAAAAAAGCCATCACTGAAATTTTGTGTCCATCCTCCATTCATACATATCAAGGCCAACTCAATTGTTTATTTTTGGATATGTTATACATGAAACCCTCATCTTAGGACTGCGAGATCTATGAACTGCCGCTCATTAATTCAAACCATCTTCAGCTACAGAATCTCTTAATTTATTCATCTTCTATGTAATCTATCAACATATTTACATCCGAGATGTATGAGTCAAGCACCATCAGCTACCGAATCTGAGAATCTAAAGCCAAAGTAATGCATCACCTCACGCAAGCGAATTGGGCACTTTGACTCGTAATAGAACCACGATTTGATGCACAGGATGTGGAAGGCGTGGGTGTGGAAGTGCTGCAGCATGACGATCTCCTCATCACCAGGCTCCAACTCCAGCCAATTGCACACACCAATCAGGGTACCGCCACTTTGCAGGCGGGGATTAAGTCATGTGGATGGATGAAAACTTGACATATCAGTAACAACAGCAGGTGGATGTCAACGTCGAAGCAGCGCAGGACGACGCCCTCAAGGCTATCGATCTTGCGGCCGATGACATCGGTGAAGTCCCTTTGCGGGTGAAGATGGTACCCCAGTTATCGGGTGCGAGGTCATCCTGGCCGGTGACAGGCCCGTCAGCGAGCATGCATGCAATGGATGAGGTCGCGGCAGGCCTCGTAGTTTCGGGAGACAGCAGGGTCCGTACCCGATCGACGAGGTGGTCGAAGGGCGCTCGGTCGTCGAATGAGGCGCGGATGCGTAGGGAGCTTGGGAGATGGCTTGGCTTCTGGCAGGGAACAACGCCCACGAGAACTCTATGGCAGCCGTAGACGTCCGTCTCCGTGACCTCCGCGGTGTGCGGCACGGTGGGTACTGTTGGCGCCGAGCCGTAGCTTGCTCTTTGCACCGGTGCCCAGCTCACTCTCTCTCTCTCACGAAAAAAGATAAAAGAAAGAGGAGATATAGGACACGGTGGTGCTTTTCTGGCGCACATACGCCTGCCGCAACGACTGTTTTTCTGTTGGGGAACGTAGTAATTTCAAAAAAATTCCTACGCACACGCAAGATCATGGTGATGGTATAGCAACGAGAGGGGAGAGTGTTCGTCCACGTACCCTCGTAGACCGTAAGCGGAAGTGTTAGCACAACGCGGTTGATGTAGTCGTACGTCTTCACGATCCGATTGATCCAAGCACCGAACGTACGGAGCCTCCGAGTTCAGCACACGTTCAGCTCGATGACGATCTTCGGCCTCCGATCCAGCAAATCTCCAGAGATGAGTTCCGTCAGCACGACGGTGTGGTGACGATGATGATGTTCTACCGGCGCAGGGCTTCGCCTAAACTCGGCGACGATATGACCGAGGTGGAATATGGTGGAGGGGGGCACCGCACACGGCTAAGGAACGATCCGTAGATCAACTTGTGTTTCTCTGGGGTGCCTCCCCCCCCCCCCCCCCCCCGCCCCCGTATATAAAGGAGCAAGGGGGGAGGCCGGCCGGCCCCTTGTGGCGCGCCAAGGAGGAGGAATCCTCCTCCTAGTAGGAGTAGGACTCCTCCTTTCCTACTCCTACTAGGAAGGGGAAGGAAGGGGGAGAGGGGGAAGGAAAGGGGGGGCGCCGCCCCCCCTCCTAGTCCAATTCGGACCAGAGGGGGGAGGGGTCGCGTGGCCCATGCTGGCCGCCCCTCTCTCCTTTCCCCTAAGGCCCATAAAGCCCAATACTCTCCCGGGGGGTTCCGGTAACCGCCCCGGCACTCCGGTTTTCTTCGAAATCACCCGGAACACTTCCGGTGTCCGAATATAGTCGTCCAATATATCAATCTTTATGTCTCGACCATTGCGAGACTCCTCGTCTTGTCCGTGATCACATCCGGGACTCCGAACAAACTTCGGTACATCAAAACTTATAAACTCATAATAAAACTATCATCGTAACGTTAAGCGTGCGGACCCTATGGGTTCGAGAACTATGTAGACATGACCTAGAACTATTCTCGGTCAATAACCAATAGCGGGACCTGGATGCCCATATTGGTTCCTACATATTCTACGAAGATCTTTATCGGTCAAACCGCATAACAACATACGTTGTTCCCTTTGTCATCGGTATGTTACTTGCCCGAGATTTGATCGTCGGTATCCAATACCTAGTTCAATCTCGTTACCGGCAAGTCTCTTTACTCGTTACGTAATGCATCTTCCCGTAACCAACTCATTGGTCACATTGCTTGCAAGGCTTATAGTGATGTGCATTACCGAGAGGGCCCAAAGATACCTCTCCGACAATCGGAGTGACAAAACCTAATCTCGAAATACGCCAACTCAACATGTACCTTCGCAGACACCTGTAGTACTCCTTTACAATCACCCAGTTACGTTGTGATGTTTGGTAGTACCCAAAGTGTTCCTCCGGTAAACGGGAGTTGCATAATTCTCATAGTTACATGAACATGTATAAGTCATGAAGAAAGCAATAGAAGTATACTAAACGATCAAGTGCTAGGCTAACGGAATGGCTCATGTCAATCACATCATTCTTCTAATGATGTGATCCCACTAATCAAATGAAAACACATGTCTATGGTTAGGAAACATAACCATCTTTGATTAATGAGCTAGTCAAGTAGAGGCATACTAGTGACTATATGTTTGTCTATGTATTCACACATGTATCATGTTTCCGGTTAATACAATTCTAGCATGAATAATAAACATTTATCATGATATGAGAAAATAAATAATAACTTTATTATTGCCTCTAGGGCATATTTCCTTCATTTTCCTCGAGCAACAACTCGAGACACACACACCTGAGCAGTACAGTAGAGAGCTTTTTATACCAGGCTAGCACACACACCAGCACACTCACGCACACAGGCAAGATGAACCGGCCACTAGGTCACCTAACTAGCATGCACACACGGACCCACGTCTCCATGCATGCACCGCACTAGCTAACCTTACGAAACGGCCACACGGACTCGGCCGTCTCTTAGACTACCACATGCCAAAAAACGTCTTCAGTGGCTTGTCCACATTTGGACAACCAAGCCACAATGTCCAAACCAAAAAATGCGGGCTCATGAGCTGTTGGCAGGGAGGCGGCCACGCCGGCGCTGGTCACGGATGCTGTTGCGCCTGGACCGCCGCCTCATCAGGGCTGAACCTATTGCTATTGTTTATTTCTTGTAAATTATGTAGGGTGTTGCAAGTGCTGAACCTAAAATATTTTCGCAGCTGGTTTATTTTCTCCTTTGTAAGTCTTGCAGATGAAAAAAATAAATGAGAACAACTCAGAAATGACCAACATAAGATTTTTAGAAAATATAGCTGCTATAATATACTATTAAAATATATGAGAGAGAATATAGACATCATGTATATAGACAATCCGATGGAAAACATAGGTTGTCTAAAAGAGAATTTTTTTTATACCATTGTGTATATGTAGATGTAGACTATCAAATTTAGACAAGCTACTAGAGATGCTCTAACAAACACAACGCATGCAGCTAACAACCCCTAAGCGACGCAAGATCTAGACTATGGCTAACAGTAACACGATGCACCATGGCCCCGGCGCCTGCTCTCTCTCTCTCTCTCTCTCATGAAACGAATTGAGCTTTGAAACATGACGGATCGTCGGACATGATTTCTTATAGCCGAAGGAAGGAGGGCGCATGACCGGCTGTAAACTGACGGGATGCTACTGCGGGTTGCCTAGTGGAAACGGAAAGTGGACCCACTGTCATTGACCGGCTGTAAATGACGAGCTTCAAGACTTTCCTTTTTGCTCCCTATAATTAATGTCGGTGAAGAATGGATACAGTTTAGAGACAACCAGGCGCTTTAATTTGCTGCACTAGGGCATCATAGACTGATGTGCAGGGCAAAATGGAAAATATAACCAAAAAGTGAAACAAATTCAAATAGTAATTAAACTCTTCGTGGAAGTATTTCACAGAACAAAACATTTATTTAGCGCCCAATGCCTAGGCGCTATGCGTTGTGTCGTAGCACAGTTCTCGCAGGCGCTACCTATATAGCTAACCATATGTAATAATGTAGTCAATATATTTTTGTTAAGATGGTCTAAAAAGTGTTCAATGATATTTTAAATATTCATGTAATTAAAAAATTCATGCATTACAAAATCATGTAATTAAAAAAGTGTGAGACATTCTTAATAAATCATATAATTACAGATTTATTTGTTATAAAAAAAGATGAAGGAATACTAGAATTGCGAAAGAAAAAACGTTGCAACAAATAGAACAGCATGTTAGGGATAAAAAATGTTTACATTAGAAGTTTATTCTTTCAACTATAATGGTTTAGGCATTCCAAATATTTATTACCTCAATATATGTATCCTTGGCTCATGGGTATAGAAATCCTTGGTTCACGGGTAAAGAAATATATGCCTAGAGAAGGCAAGATTTGAAAAACTAGAGTTGATGCAAAATATCATGCTTCATCTCCAAACATTTTCCGTAGCAACGTAGTAGGCACATCAACCTTCTCCCAGGGGTACGGTGAGGAGCAAAATATGCGAAGTTACTCTGAGCGTCACCTAGCTCCAAGTCCAGCATACATATGACGCACACCATGCTTGGTATCGCAAGAGCTCCGGGAGCGGCAGCCTTTTTGCATTTTAAAATATGTTCGAGTTTTTAAAAAATGTAACCATGTAATAAGTAGTTAATATATTTTAGTAAGATAGTCATGTGATTAGAAAGTGTTCAATGGTTTTTAAAATATTCTTCAAATTAAAAAAAATTCATGCATTACGAAATAATGTAATTAAAAGAATAAACTTTAGATGTGCAACGCGTAGGAGAACTCTCCCGCAGCCGTAAACGCGGTGTGCTGGCACGGTGGCAACACATGCTCCCGGCGCCCGCTCTCTCGAGGGGATAGACATCGTGGTCCACCGTGTTGCGGACGGGGACGGGAATCGCCTCCTTGCCGTTGGACATGTCCAGCGTGATGTAGCCGGGCGGACGGATCTCGGTGTCGAGCTGGTTGATGAGGTCTTTAGCGGAGCGCCAGATGTTGCTGCCGACCGCTTCCTGGTCGGGCAGACGCACGCTCTTGAACTGGCAGGCGTCGGGGCGGACTTGCCGGGCCGTAGGTGGCGGAAACTGACATTGTAGAGGCCGTCCTAGTCGTACAGCTTCATGAACCTTTGCAACGACTACAGAAAACTAAAGTGAATGAAATTCTCAACTAAATGCTCACATCCATGGTTATGATGTCGACCCCAGAGTCAACTCATGCAAATATGGTTTCAGGCTATAACTTGCCGACTGCAAAGTGCAAACACGACAAACCAGGCACAAGAAATACAAGCAAACAGTTCAGTTTAAGGTGTCTTAGCGCTGCGTCCATAACAATGACAGAAAGGTTCATGACAACTGAAAATGAAGGTGAAAGATTCATGACAATTGGAAATGAGGGTAAACATACAGGAAACGTTACCGATCGATCACTGATCGATGCTGTAATTGATGCTCAGCTCGCTCATCGGCGGGATGGTCTCCATAGCGAAGACCATCAGGTGGGGGCACAACTCGTCTTCGTCGCCACGGACCACGAGCTAGACTAAGGCGTTCGGCGCGAACCTGCTGTGGCTGATGTAGGCCGTGATCCGAGGAGGAGGCGATGCCGCCGGGAGGAGGCCAGTGTGCCGGCACGGGGCCACACCACCCGCTAAAGACTGGCAAGCGCAAAGAGGGATGTCCATCTCGTCCTACGCTGCCGTTCCCCACCTTCACTTCTCAGTTCTGCTCCACGCCTCCTCTTTTCCGATATTTCTTCTGTTCACGGAATGGAATCAGGACCTTATTGAGCCAGCCACTTCTTTTATTTGTAGAGGACGAGGCCAACGCAGCCGCCGGTGGCGTGCCTCACAGACAAGCCCTCTGCTCCGTCCCGGCCATCGAAAGGAGGGTGCCGCAGAGCGCAGACCCTCTCCAGATTCTTCCACACCCACCACTCAGACGGCAGTCTCTGTTTCCGCAATTTGTCAGGCGCCCCTCTGGTCGACTTCGTTGCCATTCCTTCGCGGGAGCTACGCTAGGTTCATGCTCGAACAATGCAGCAACAGCCTTCTCCTCCGCAAATGCTGGGAATCGCAGGAAGACGAGGAATGCGATTACGTCGTGTGCAATCCTATGATGGGGCAGTGGACTGTGTTGCCTCCTATAGTATGGCAGGATGAAGAGGATGATGAACCTGCGCACTTCAAACTGGTGCGGCCGTCCTGGCTTTTTTTGACGCGGTCGTTCTGTTCCGCTTTGTGGTGTTTACGTCCCTAGTAGAGTTGCATGACGACGTGGCGATATAGTCATCGGAAACAGGGCGATGGACTCGGAACAACTGTGGGGGGGGGGGGGGGGGGGGGATAACAGAGAGTATTCTCCTTTTACTGCAGAATGTGCCTATGCATTTGGTGCTCGAGCAACCTATTATAGCTGCAGTGGACTCAGAGGGGGTTGTTTGTGCGGAAATTGCTCTCCCGGAAGGAATGGAAGAAGCCAGGTCTGGTTATAGCTCAATTGGATACTCTCAGGGGAAATTGCATGCTTGGTATATGGTTCCTTATTATTACCAACTCTCTGTGTGTATATTGTTGCATATACATAATCTAAACCGATGTTAGTTTCATCGCGGTTACAAGTGTTGAATGCATTTTAAAACATGATTGAGTTTTTAGAAAATGTAATCATGTACTAAATAGTCAATATATATTAGTAATTAATATGGTCATGTGATTAGAAAGTGTTCAATGGTTTCTTAAATATTCTTGTAACTAAAAAAATTCATGCATTACAAAAACCATCTAATTAAAAAAGTGTGTGACTCATTCTTACAAAATCATATAATATGAGATTTACTTGGTATGAAAAAAAAATGTTGAGGAAGCACTAGAAATGCAAAAACAAAGTTAAGACGAATAGAGCAGCAAGTTAGGGATCCAAATGTTTACATTTGAAGTTTATTCTTTCAACTGTGGTTGTTTAGGAATCCCAAATATTTCTTACCTCAATATGTTATCCTTGCAGGGCGTTATAGGTGTGTGTATTGTTTATATATGTTGTACCATATGCTCTTAAAAAGAATTGAAACAATAAACTGCAATTGTCGATAAGAAAATCATCACTTAAATTTTTTGGCAAGTCCTCCACTCATACATATCGAGGCCAACTCAATTACTAATTTTCGTATAAGTTATACATGAAACCCTCATCTTAGGACTGCGAGATCTATGGACTGCTGCTCATTAATTGAAACCATCTTCAGCTACAGTATCTCTGAATTTATTCATCAGCTATGTAATCTATCAACATCTTTGCATCCGAGATGTATGAGTCAAGCACCTTCAGCTATCTAATCTCATAATCTAAAGCCGAAGTAATCCATCACCTCACGCCAGCAAATTGGGCACTTTGACTCTTGATAGAACCACCCTTTGATGCATGGGAGTAAAAAATGGAAGGCGTGGGTTTGGAAGCATGGCAGACTGACAATCTCCTCGTCACCAGTCTCCAACTCCAAATAGCAAATCAAGCATTCCTGACCGGGTGCGCTAGAGGTCCTGCAGCAGTGTCGGCCTCTTAGCACACGCGGATTAGGGCCTGTGGATGGATGTAAACCAAACATACCAGCAGTGACGACACGTGGATGTCGATGTCGAAGCGCGGGGTGACGCCCTCAAGGCTATCGATCTTGCGGCCGATCTCATCAATTTGCGGGTGATCATGGTCCCCCCAGTTCCTGGGGCCGAGGTCGTAGTCACCGATTACCGGCCCGTCGGCGAGCATGCCGTGGATGAGGTCGCGGCAGGCTTCCTAGTTCCGGAAGACGGCAGGGTCCGCGACCTAGACGCGGTGGTCGAACGGCGCCCGATTTTCGAACGAGGCGTCGATGCTCCACCCTGCCGGCGAGTTGGTGTGGGTCCTGATCCTGCGCTTCCCGTGCGACAGAACCACGTCGCCGTGAATGCGCAGGGAGCTCGGGAGATGGGTCGGCCTACGGTGGTGGAAGACGCGTAGGAGAACTCTCCCACAGTCGTAGACGTGCGTCTCCATGACCTCCGCTACGTGCAGCCACGGTGGCAACAGCATAGCGCCGGCGCCTGCTCTTTCTGGAAACGAAATGAGCTGTGTCGGACGCGATTTCTTATAGGCGAAGGAAGGAAGAAGGAAGGCACGCGCATGAGCGGCTGTAAACGAAGGGATCTGCTGAGGGTTTCCTAGTGGAAACCGAAAGTGGGCCCACTACCTGTGACCGTTGGAAGAGTAATGTATGACTAGCTTGAAGACTTTCCCTTTTGCTCCCTGTAATTAATGTCGGTGAAGACTGGATACAGTTTAGAGACAAACCAAAAATGGTCTACTTTAATTTGCTGCCCGTAGGGCATCATAAACTGATGCGCAGGGCAAAATGGAAAATATAACCAAAAAGCAAAACCAATTCAAATAGTAAGCTTTCCGCGAAATTATTTCACATAACTAAACCTTCAGGTAGCGCCCAATGCTAGGCGCTACCTTGCGTCATAGCGCCATTCTGACAGGCACTACATACCTAACCATATATAATAATGTAGTCAATACATTTTTTGTAAGATGGTCGTGTGATTAAAAAGTGTTCAATGTTTTTTAAATATTCATGTAATAACAAAATTCATGCATTACAGAATAATATAATTAAAAAAGTGTGAGACACATTCTTAAAAAACATATTATTAAAGATTTATTTTTAGGAAAAAATTAAAAGATGAAGGAATACTAGAAATGCAAAAAATAACGTTGCAACAAATAGAGCAGCATGTTAGGGATTAAAAAAATGTTTACATTAGAAGTTTATTCTATCAACTATAATGGTTTAGAGATATATGCCCGGAGAAGGCAAGATTTGTAACACCAGAGTTGATGCAAAATATCATGCTTAATCTCCAAACATTTTCCGTAGCAACGTACTAGGCACATCTACCTTCTCCTAGGGGTACTGTGAGGAGCAAAAGATGGAAAGTTTGTCTCAGCGTCACCTGGCTTCAAGTCCAGCATATGTATGGCGCACACCATGCTCGGGGTCACAAGAGCTCCGGGAGCGGCAGCCTTTTTGCACGCGCGGATTAGGGCATATGGCTCGCAATAGACCAAAGCCGGACTGACGACATGAGGACGTCAATGTCGAGGCACTGGACGAGCCCCCATCGCTGTCGATCTAGTGGCCGATCACGACATTGTAGTACATTGGCGGGTGAGCTAGGTCCCCTGGTTGGCGAGTTGCTGGGGCGAGGTCATACTCGATGCTCACCGGACCATCAACGAGTATCCCGTGGATGGACTCACGACAAATCTCGTAGTTTCGGAAGACCATAGTGTGCTTGACCTCGACACTGTGGTCGAAGGGCGCCTGGTCATCGTCGAACGAGGCGTGGATGACCCATATCGCTGGTGAGTGGGCCTGGATCCCTATCTTGCATCTCCCGTGTGACACAACCACATAGTCGTTGATGCACAGGGAGGTCGGGAGATCGCTCCGCTCGAGGAGGGGCACGATGCGGAGGAAAACTCTCCCATGGCCGACGACGTGCGTCGCTGTGACGACTGCCACGGCTAAGGTGGCAACACCATGGTCCTAGAGCCCGCTCTGTCTCCCCAAAGAAACGAAATGACCTCCACTGTTATCTCACGTGCACCATGGTGGACTATAGAGCTGAAAACCACGGCCGTAAACAGAAGGCATGTTGTTGAGGGCATCCTACTAGGAACGGGAAGTTTTGCATGATGAGTTTGAAAACTTTTCCATTTGCTCCCTAATTAATGTCGGTAAAGACCGCAAAAAGCTCGAAGAGAACTGTGTACTTTTATTAACAGCATGAGGGATTCATATACTGATGTGCCCATGTTTTCGTTGTGAGATGATGGAGTACTTCAGCTTATAAGATCAGAGCAAGATTCAGTAAGATGAGAAAGATGAATATTACATAGATTACTAAGGTGATAAGTTCATAGACCTCCTTGCGGAAGAATTTTACAGAAGTGCTTCCCACATTTTTACATAGAAATTCATGTAATTTTAAAAGTGTTCGGTCAATTTTCATAAACATTTCTGTCATTAGAAAAAAAATCATTATAAGAAATCCATATAAGAATAAAAACTGTTTGATACATTTATAGAAATATGGATGTAATTAAAAAAGTGTTGAATGCATTTTAAAATATGTTTGAGTTTTTAGAAAATGTAACCATGTAATAGTAGTTAATATATTTTAGTAAGATGGTCATGAGATTAAAACCTGTTCAATGGTTTTTAAAATATCCTTCTAATTAAAAATATTCATGCATTACAAAATCCTGTAATTTGAAAAGCGTGCGACACATTCTTAAAAAGATCATCTAATATCAAATATACTTGTTATGAAAAAAAATAAAAGTTGAAGGAACACTAGAAATGCAAAAAACAATGTTAAGACGAATAGAGCAGCAAGTTAGGAATCTAAAATGTTTACATTTGAAGTTTATTCTTTCAAACTGTGATGGTTTATGATTCCCAGATATTTATTACCTCGGAATTTATTCTTCCTTTCATTTTTGCGGGGAAGAAATTTATTCATCTGCTAAGTAATATATCAACATCTTTAGATCCAAGATGTATGAGTCAAGCACCTGCCAGAGTTCCTACAACAGCGTCCGCCTCTTTGCACGTGCGGATTAGGGCCTGTGGATGGCTGAAAACCAGACATAGCAGTAACGACGGCAGGTGGATGTCAATATTGAAGGGCGGGACGACACCGTCAAGGCTATCGATCTTGGGAACGATCTCATCAGCGAAGTCCATTTGCGGGTGATGATGGTCCCTCCCAGTTCTCGGGGATAGGCCCGTCGGCGAGCATCCCGTGCATGAGGTCGCGGCAGGCTTCGTAGTTTCGGAAGATCGCATGGTCATCGTCGAACGTGGTGTCGATGCTCCACGCCGCTGGCGAGTTGGCGTGGGCCGCATCCTGCGCCTCCCGTGCGAGACAGCAACGTCGCCTCAGGTGATGAACGACGCACAGGAGAACTCTCCCGCAGCCGTAGACGCAGTGTGCGGGCACAGTGGCAGCACCATGGTCCCGGCGCTCGCTCTCTCGAGGGGATAGACGTCGTGGTCCACCGTGTTGCGGACCGGGACGGGAATCGCCTCCTTGCCGTTGGACATGTCCAGCGTGATGTAGCCGGGAGGACGGATCTCGGCGTCGAGCTAGTTGATGAGGTCTCTTGTGGAGTGCCAGATGTTGCTGCTGACCTCTTCCTGGCCCGGCAGACGCACAAGCTTGAACTGGCGGACGTCGGGGCCGGACTTGCCGGGGCCGTATATTAGGTGGCGGAAACGACATTGTAGAGGCCGTCCTAGACGTACAGCTTCATGAACCTTTGCAACGACTACAGAAAACTAAACCAAATGAAATTCACAACTAAACGCTCACATCTATGGTTATGATGTCGATCCCAGACTCAACTAATGCAAATATGGTTTCAGGCTGTAACTTGCCGACTGCGAAGTGCAAACACGGCAAACCAGGCACAAGAAATACAAGCAAACAGTTCAGTTGAAGGTGTCTTAGCGCTGCGTCCACCCAATGATACAATCAATAACAATGACAGAAAGGTTCATGGCAACTCAAAACGAAGGTGAAAAATTCCTGGCAATTGGAAATGAGGGTTAACATACAGGAAACGTTGCGGATCGATCACTGATCGACGCCGTAGTCGATGCTCAGCTCGCTCATGGGCGAGATGGTCTTCATGGCGAAGACCATCAGGTGGGTGTCGTCTTCGTGGCCACGGACCACGAGCTGGACGAAGGCATTCGGCCCGAACCTGTTGTGACTGATGTAGGCCGCCCTGTTCTTCCTCTTGGGCACGTCAAGCACGCACGTCGGCACCGGGCACTGCACGAGCCGGGGCCGTTCCTCACCGTCGTCCGGAAGCGTGGCCGCAGGGGCGTACCCTGACTCAATCCACCTCGGTGGAAACTTCCTTCGCTCGATGAAGCGCGCCCGCTCCTCCGTCGATGCGCCAGTATTGGCATGGGCGTTCGCGCAATACGGGGGTGTCCGCAGGGAGCACGTCCCCGGTGAACTGGCAAACGAATGCGCTCGGCTGGATCAGGTCCATCGTCCTCACGCCCCACTTCGTCTCGTTGGACCGGAACACCTTCCAGCCGGTGCCTTAGTCCGCGCTGGGTCACCTGGTTTGGGAGGAATGCGCCCGGCTGGATCAGGTCCATCGTCCTCACGCCCCACTTCGTCTCGTTGGGCCGGAACACCTCCAGCCGGTGCCTCGTTCCGTGCTGGGTCACCTGGTTTGGGCAGTTCGCCGTGCACCCGCACGACGCGCCGCACTCGTACACTGTTGGGGATGCCGAGGAGGGAGAAGGAAGACACACATAAACACAAGAGGTAGAAGAAACACACTCAGCTTTGGCACGCACACACCTTATGCCATTTTCGGTATTTCCCAACACCACACAAATGAACTCAATTAGAAAGGCTTAAATAGCCGCCCAACACAGCTAGCTAACACACACCCACCCACCCAGTTCCTAGCATGCACACACACATAAACATAGCTTTTTTTTGCGGGAAAATTAGAGAGCTTTATTTCATGAAAGCACACTCGGTGCAATCAGCCAGAAGGCTGGTCACCAAGAAGCTAGGGGTTTCTTCGAGCCAGCTCTCGGTCACATTCAGTGTGCAAGCACGCTTCGCACACAGATGCGCCGGAACATTTGCCGCTCGATTTACATGAAAAATATCAAAAGAAGCAAAAGAGGTACATAGCTCTCCTATTTCTAAAAGTAAAGGAGCCACAATTGAACGAGAATTGTGGCGAGATTGCCAGAACTTCACCAGCTCCAAACAGTCGACCTCCATGATCACATGCTGAAATCCACGGAGACATGCAAAGCGGACTCCATCGCGCAATGACAAACACTCCATCATCAGAGGGTCCGAAACTCCCGTGTACGGTTTACACCATGAACCTAGGAGAGCCGATGATGATCTAGCGACTCCTCCAGCACCGCCCCGGCCTTCAACCAGCTCCAGAGCGCCGTCCGTCGTGATCTTGACCGAACCCTCCTCAGTGGGCCGCCAACCATAGCCCGGTAGGACCCGGGTTTCCTTTCGTGGTAATTGGAGGAGGGAGATAGCCTCCTTAATATATTTGATAGATGTTACAGGATCTCTCCCCTCTTCACCATGTTTGATTCGATTCCTGGAGTGCCAAATTGCCCACATAATCGTGGTGATCTTGGCACGATCATCGGATGTGAACTGAGGATCACAAGTGATTTCTCGAGCCCACGTAACCGAGTGGAGAGGAGGAAGATGAAGACCGAGCCATGTCCATGCCTCTTCCCAGAAGCTCTGTGCATGTACACAATGTAATAGCGCATGCTTCAGGTCCTCCTCCGTAGAGCGACAGACATTACACTGGCGGGCATGTGCAATGTGTCGATAGTTGAGAGTTGTTTCATCCGGAAGAATGCCACGTAACACTCTCCACGAGAACACTCGTACTTTTGGGATAACATTCAACTTCCACAAGGATTTCCACAACTGTTTATCATCCGATGAGGTTTCGGTAGCCGTCCCTTCCTCTAGAGCCAGACGCTCGTTCTGAGTCACGAGAGCACGGTACGCCGTCTTGACAGTGTAGTTACCTGACTTGTCAAATGCCCATGCAAGACAATCATCACCACCGCCTTGCCTGACAGGGATATTAAGGATAGCCGCGGCATCTTGAGCCGTGAAAGTATCCCTGATCAAATCGATCTTCCAAGACCAAGTCCGTGTGTCAATGAGATCTGACACCCTCTCAATATTTGTATTTGTTGGTCTAGGAGCTGGAGTCATTGTGATCGTACCTGGGATCCACTTGTCCTCCCAAACCGATATAGTAGAACCATCTCCCACTCTGGAGATTAACCCTGTCTTCAGGGCGTCCCTTCCGGCCACAATCGCCTTCCAAGTTGCCGAGGCTGACTTGGGAACTGAAGCGTGCATGAAATCAGTATCCGGAAAGTAACGGCCCTTGAGTACTCTCGCACAAAGCGAATTTGGGTTGGTGATAAAACGCCACCCATGCTTGCCCAACATAGCTAGGTTAAACAGATGCGGGTCGCGAAACCCCATCCGCCCCCCCCCCCCCCCCTCGCACTTGGGTTTAGATAACTCCTTCCAGGATACCCAATGCATTGCTTTTTTATCAAGAGAGCTACTCCAAAAATATTTTGCCATGGGGGAAGTGAGACTCTTGCAAACTTTCTTGGTAAGAAGGAAAGTGCTCATGGGATAAGTGGGAATAGACTGAATTACAGATTTGAGCAAAGTTTCTCGTCTAGCACATGCAAGCAATTTTTCTGACCACCCTTGCATCTTCCCACGAGCTCACTCACTAATATGATCAAAAGTACCACTGGTGATACATCCAACCTCAGTGGGGAGCCCCAGGTATCTCTCACTGAAAGCCTCGACTTGGATATTCAAAGTCGACTTCAAGTCTTGCCTGATGGTGTCCGGGGTATTTGTGCTGAAATAAATACAGCTTTTGTCCCGGTTCACACACTGCCCCGAGGCATCACCATAGATCCTCAAAATTTCATTCAGACGCAAAGCACTAGCCGCGCTTGCATTAATGAAGATTAGACTGTCGTCTGCAAACAGCAAATGAGAGACCCAAGGTGATCTATAGCTCACTCTTAGTCCCCGATCAATGTATCCATCATTATAAAACTTCAGGAATGAGGAAAACCCTTCTGCACAATGCAGAAACAGATATGGAGAAACTGGATCACCTTGTCGAAAACCCTGAGATGGGGTGAAGAATGGAAGAAGCTCTCCATTAACCCGTACTGAAAACCGAACTGAGGTGACACACTTCATTATCAATCGAATGAAATTAATACTGAAGCCCAAACGAGATAGAATCGCCTCGAGGTAATGCCACTCCACCCGATCGTAAGCCTTCATCATGTCTAACTTGACTGCACAAGAGAAATTCTTCCCTTTCTTCCTTCTTCTCATCGTATGTATACTTTCATAAGCAACCAATACATTGTCTGTGATGAGACGACCGGGAACAAAAGCGCTCTGCTCTTCACTTATAATATCATCCATAATGTATCTCAAGCGATTAGTAATTACTTTGGCCGAATCTTATAAAGGACCGGACACAAAGCAATAGGACGATATTGTGAAATTGACTGTGGATGCCGTACCTTGGGGATAAGAGTGATAGCAGTGTCGTTCAAACCCGAAGGTAACTCGCCCCCATTCAGAAAGTCCAGTACTGCCAAGGTCACGTCATTGCCGAGCAAGTCCCAATGCCGCTGATAAAACCCTGCAGTAAAGCCGTCAACACCAGGGGCCTTAGATGGAGCCATTTGGAACAGCGTCACTTTGACCTCATCGGCAGTGTATGGCTTGGTAAGATCATCATTCATGCCCTGAGTCACTTTGACGGACACATGAGATAATAAATCGCTAGCCTCAGTAAAACCCTGCGTTTGATACAGGTTCTGATAGAAAGCTAGCACCTCAGCCTTGTCCTCACTTTCAGATTCACATATTGTGCCATCTACACGGCGTAAGTCATGTATCTTGTTCATTCTCTTTCGCTCGGCCGCTTGTGCCTGAAAGTAGGAAGTGTTCCGATCGCCCTCGAGGAGCCAAGGAACCCGTGAACGCTGTCGAAGACACACCTCCTCTTGGTGGAGCGCTTCCTTCAGCTTCACTACTACAGGATTGATCTCTTGTAACACGTTGATGTGCTACTACAGCTTAGATATTGTGTTACTAATGCACACAGTAACACCCTTTTGTATGTGTTCCTGTAGGCTATGTTACTACCCGCTGTCTATTGTAGCACAAAAGAGTTGTTCCTATATGTATATAAACGTGTTACTATTGTATCGTTGCAACACAAGCCATGTGTGTTACCGAAGGCCTGGTAACACTCTTTTAAAACTATAGGCACACACTTTGTAACATGTTTTTCCTTGCGTAGCAACATGGCTAGTAACACGGTTTAACAAAATTGCAACACAAGTAGCAACGCAATAGTAACCCAATTTTTGTATATATTGTAACATCTCTAATGGTGATTGGTAGCCAACCTAGTAACACATTTTCCTAACTACAGTAACGCGACATAATTTGTCCAATGTGCTATGCAACCATTTTTTATGAAATATTGTATCAATACATTTTTGTTTTTATAATTCCTCATAGTGAAGAGCGATAAGCATATGGCAAACAGTGTATACTATATAAAAAGACCATGGACATAAAGCTTGCATATATGCAAGAGGATATAAAATATCAATATGGTCGATGCCATTCCATAGCATTTGTAACAACAAACATATAGAAGATCCATATTTTAGGAAAAAATATACATTTCTCAACCCACAAATGAAAACTATAGTATGCGAAAGATTTTTGTCTAACTACTGCTCTGAGTACTACTCTGAGTACTATGCATTTCAGAGTACTATACAAGATATACTATGACAGTAGGATACAAGATATACTATGAATTTCGGAGTAAAAGATCTGGGGCCCCCAGTTTTGTATAACTACTGCATATATCAGTACTAATCAGGGTATTATAGCCTCCAAAATCAGGGGGTTAAAGACTGAAACCTTAAACTGCAAAGAGGGGGGAAAGCAGCCAACATCTCACGTATATTCAGAGAAAATGGTACTACTTCTGAAGTGCACAAAAACCAGACTATAAGCCGTATGTCAGTTTAACACAGTGTCTAATGATTACAGCCCATCCTCCATTCTTATCCTAAATTAACCACTGGTTGATTTACTGCCTGGTACGCAGAAACCTAATACCAGATTCAGGGAAGAAAACAAAGGGAGGAGGAAAGAGAATCAGTCACGCATAGAAGGGAGAAAGCAACGAACTGGGAGTTTAGATCGATACCAGCCGGGAGAATGGTGTAGTCCTTCGGGATTTAGTTCCGGAGTTGAGGTACGACAATGTTGTTGCCTCAACGATGCAAACCACACTGAGGCAGATCTGGGCAGCGATGGTTTCAATCGGGCGTTGACGGACGCGCAGGCGCGTGGGTGGCTGCTGACAGGTGGTGTTGGATGAGGATGTAGCGGGGTTGGAAGGGCGGCGAGGTGGACGCTGAGGGGCGGCGACGGAGGCCGCCGAGGTGAGGCTTTGAGGGCGGCGAGAATGATGCAGATGGGATTAGCGATCTAATTTATTTAGCGCTTCGTTAGTTAACCGGATGGAAAATTAAGCGGGACTAAAATGGGAGCTCTGGAGGGAACTTTTTGTCCATCGAGAAGTGGAGGAGGGAAATCGAGATCTGGAGGAATTTTTTGCGGGAATAATCCAGAGACTGTTTGACGAAAAATTTGTTTGGAGAAAAAAATATTAGATCTATAAATAATTCGAGAAATGTTGAAAATGAAAAACAATGGAGCATATTTTGTATTTATTTCATTACTGAGAAGGAAATAATATATAGTTATAAATAGTAATCTCTTTATGAAATGAATATAACAATATAATTTTGTGAATTTGTATAGCAAACATTGTAAAAAAACAATTACTTACCTTCATTCGTACTGCCACCTCCATGTCCGGCAACTCCAAGGTGATGGACTGGTGGTGCGCCTCGATTGACGATCCTGACATGGATGTTGCGTGCCCATGCCGCCTGTGGAGTCCGACGACCTGGCCGGGAAAAAGAGATTCATGTACGTGCGAGGAATTGATTGATGATCTGTCATTGACCGTAGATAGAGGTCGATTGAGGGGGGAAGCCCATGCGCCTGCTGCAATATAAGAAGACAGGTGAAGTACAGGTGCTCCCAAGGGACTCCGACGGTTAGAGAGCAAGGAACCTCCGAACTGATGGTTGTTTTACATTTACCTAGTTGTGTTTGTGATTTAATTGATGGAATAGAAATAAGGCACTGAGACGTCTATAAGCACTGAAGGCAATCTGCGGCGGCTGCGACCTCGATCTCCACGACGGCGGCGGCGGCGACAACGACCTGGTAAGATGTGCTACTTACATGTCGTTCCTTGCACCGCCACCTGCTCCCCCAAGGTCGGACGCGGATTTTTAGAGCTCAGGTTTCTGGACACCCCTTATCCTTACCCTCTAACATTGCTTTGAGATCTATACTAGACAACTAACTTTGTACATCAGATTTTCTCTTTTTTGTTTCTTCAAAATAAAACAACATATGAACTTCAAACTTTGCAAGACACCAAAACGTTCTAACTAGAATGTGAGAAAAAACTTTCAGATTTTTTTGTCAAACATAAATATACGAAATTAGATTTTTTGTATTAAAAATGTATTTTTTAGTATTTATATTGCACGAAAAATTCTGAAAGTTTTTTTCCACATTCTAGTAAGAATGTTTTGTTGAGCTGCCAAGTTTGAAGTTCATATGTTTTTTTATATGGGAGAAACAAAAAAGACAAATGTACTCGCACGAATCGCGATGCAAAAATGAGTGGCTAGATAAAAGGGTGTCCCAAAGCCTATGCTCTACAGAATATTTTCCCCCCAAGGTCGTTCTTCCTCTAGTGCAGCATGTCGATACATACATGTCGCCTTAGTACAAGTCTGAACCAACTCTCAGATTTTGTATCTCCAAAACAGAGTCGATCAGCAAACTCCAGTAAGTAAATAAACATCTCTAGATTTTTCTGGGGACGTTCAATTACCTTTTCTTTTCAACACAAATTACATTAGCACTTAATAACTTACAACATCTGAAAGTACATTTAGTACTACTTACTAGTCCATAGCATGAGAAGGTACATTGGCACTTACTAGTCCACAACATCAGAAAGTACCCAGAGTGACAAATCTGAAGTTCCTCAGAGTTGGGAGAGAACGGAAATGTGCAGCAGCTCAGGGAAGGCAGAGCACGCTGCGGCATCAGCAAGTTCGAGGGTCAGTTGGATGAAGGAGCATCACAGGAAAGGCAGCGCACATTGGGGGCGTAGCAGGCTCAGGAACGCGTAGCACCACGCAGCAGCAGCTCCTCGGGGGAGGACGCCTTGCCGGTATAGCCGCAGCGACGTCGTGCAGCGGCGGCAAGGCTGCAGGGCGGACAGCCGCCAGGGACGAACAGAGTAGAAGAAAAGGGAAGGAGATAAGGTACATGTCCGATTGGGAATTACTCAACCTGATTTTGGATAGGGGCATTTTGGTCATGGATTTTATATTATAATCTGCTAAATGAACCAAACGGTGTACAAAGGGCAAATCCTCAAGATTATAGCAAAGACGTGGCAAATATTCAGTTACAGGGAAAACAAGGGCAAATCCTCAAAGTGCAATAAAATGTGTGGCAAATCCTCAAATTCCCCGACCTCGATCCCCTGTTCCGCCGCCGCCCGACCCAAGCGCTGGCCGCTGGCCGCATCGCGGCCACAGGGAGGCCGTGCCGCCTCCGCTCGAGTCCACACCCAGCGTTGCACCGCTCGATTCCATACCTCCACCGGCCGCTCTAGTCCACAGCCCACGCCGCCTCCTATAGCCGCTCGAATCCACTCGTCCACCGCAGGAGCTGCCGCCGGAGTCCACGGACGGGAGACTGGGAGACGGCAGAAATCACATATTTGACCTGAGGCCTAAACCAAATCACAAACTGACCTGCTTTCAAAAAACATTCACTCTGCTGACCTTTTAGTGTGGCGCCCGACAGCTGGGCGTCGCACCCTACTGTGCAGCGCCCATCACTTAGGCGTTGCACATCCTGCCAGCGTGGCAGCCCTGGTCCAGTTGCGGCCCCACAGACAGCACTGCAGCGTCTAAGACTTAGGCGCCGCATTGTGTATATTGCAGCGCCCGTGTCTTAGGCGCTGCACGTTGACTTAGCCCGCATCGGGCCAGCCCCTCCCAGGCAGTTCTTCCAGTTGCTCTCTTGCCTACAGAGAGCGGCGGCGGCGCCCCCTTCGGATCCCCCCCACACCCCCTCTCAGATTTGAAGTTTTGAGGCCTGGATTCGATCTCCAATTCTTCCTAGTACGTAAACTCCTCCGTTCCCTTTCTTTTCCTCCGTAAAATCGTTGCAATTTTAGGGATTTGCCCAAGATTAGGTGGAAACTTAGTTTTGCTTGGATTGGATCTTTCGGTGTTCCAGAATAAGTTTCTTGATGTAATATTGCAATTGGAGATGATAAGTCATCCATCTCAGGAGCCTTTTCTCATCAATGGCAAGTACTTTGAAAATAACTTTCAAAATTTTATTTAGTTTTACAAGTATGCAGAGAGCCGACAAGGCAGCAATGCTATTGTTCAAATGTGGTCAAGACAGGCTTTCGCCAGCTGTCGGGCGTCACACCGAAGGGTCAGCAGAGTGAAATTTTTTCGTGACCAGGTCAGTTTGTGACTTGATTTCACCTCAGGTCAAATATGTGATTTCTGCCACGCTGGTTCTCCACAATCTGGTGGCGGGCGCCGCTGTTTCTCCACGTCGTCAGATCGAGCCAGCTGAGGTTTGAGAGCTAGAGCTTCAGAACTCGCTGTTGTGCCTCTTTTTCAATTTTTTCTTTAAAGGAACACACGATTCATTTCATTACATAGTAGTACTGGGTATATTGCTAGATCATAATGTTTATAATTTCATTGCCGTCGTCAGATGCGTTGAGTCAGTTTAAAACTTCACAAAGTGTCAATCGTGTCAAACAATAAATCAATATACATAGTTCGAACAAAACCTTCACACAGTGCCAATCGTGTTTTCCATAACTTGTGAAAAATTAAGCTGACACATTACTTCAGCTGTCAAAGGCGTAGTTGTAAGGTTTCATCCTTGTACTCTGCACGAACAAGAAAATCATATGAGGTTTGAATTATCCGGCACATTACTTGAGCAGAAAAGATAAGTTGACAACACTCACTCTGAATGTTCAGCAGTTAGTAAGCTCCGTTTAACTGGGTTGTCAATCAAAGGTGCCTTCCATTTGCCTTGTTGTGCTTTTAGAGCTGCAAGTGAAATCTTGCATTTGGAGCGTTATGAGTCACAACGCATACTGTAGAATATGATGTCCACTTTGGCTTAGCTCAGTATTATAAAGTCGCTGTTGGAAAGTAATGATGGTTCAACACAATTTCAACTGTTTTAGCATTATAATAAATTCACTAATGATATTTGCTACTTTAACTCAGAGGCGATGGATCTAACAACTATTAAAAAGTTATTGTATTTTCCTAGACCAAGTGTAGACTATTTGGCTGGCGTAGATGGTTTTCTTGCTTTTGCATACACTCGAAAAAGTTCAGATGCCAAGATCCATTGTCCATGCGTCAAATGTGTCAATAGGAACTTGCTGAAGCGGTACACCGTATATGATCATTTGGTGTGTGATGGAATGCTACATGGATACACAGTTTGGGGTTGTCATGGTGAAACTGTAGGATACATCTCCTCTAACAAACGAAAAAGGTCAAAACAGGAAGGCATAAACTCTAATATGCGCTAGCTAGTCCATGATGTTTCCGGGAACATAGATAATGGGTCTCAAGTGAATGACTTCGATGACCCAAACCCTCCACAACATGGGCCAGATCCTGAAACCCAAGCCTTTTATGACTTGTTGAGAGAAGCAGATGTATCTTTGTGGAAAAGGATATTAGATTGCTCGCCCGGGGCCCAGTTAATGCAGCCAAAAGATATTGCGCTTTCAACTCCCGAGGCTACCATTTTAGGCCTAAATGCTAGGATAAAGAGACACAAAATAGTGGAGTCATGGTAACTGCAAAAACTTCTAATTATGATTCAGCACATGATGCCAATCTTGTTTTACGTGATGTGACGTACTACGGGAGGGTAATTGATATTGTCGAGCTAAACTACCCTGGACAGTTTTCAGTGGTGTTGTTTAAATGTGAATGGGTTAATGTGTTCTTAGAAACAAGAATGAAAAAAGACAAGTACGGTTACACACTTGTCAACTTCTCACATCTAATACACAAAGGAGAAAAGATTGAGCACGAACCTTTTATTTTCCCTAACCAGGCGAATCAAGTGTTCTATGTGGAAGATGAATTGAATCCAGGTTTGTCTATGGTAATGAAGTTGCCAAAGCCTAGAGATGTATATGACAGAGGCAACTCGGAATGGGAAGCGCAGACAGAAAATGAGCCATTCCATGTTTCACAGCTTGGAGAGAGTTTGAAAAGAAAGAACAATGAACAACATTGGGTTAGAACAGACGTTGAGGGGACAATAGTGGATGCTAATAATGCTTCGAGAAACAAAGAATAGTTGAGGTTAGTAGCAATATGTTCTTGTGTTTCCATATTCAATTTGCAAGATGTGTTTTTACCTCTAATATAATTTGTTATTCAATCTTTCTGTTCTTCAACTATGTTTTGTGCATTCTTTCTTTTATGTTGGGTTGACACTTTCATATCAAATATGAAATTTAGTGATAAAAGTAGCACAAAATGTCTCTTCTATTTTCTTGTTCGTGCTTTGAATTATTTTGGCTGCATGCTACATGGAGGCATGGAGGGGGTGGTCGGCTGTGTGCTTTGTGTTGGTACTCCCTCCGTTTTTATTTACTCTGCATATTAGAGTTGACTGAAGTCAAACTTAGTAAACTTTGACCAAGTTTATAGAAAACAATGTAGACATTTATCATAATAAATCTATACGATGTAAAAGTACATTCAACAATAAATCTAATGTTGTTGGTTTGTTATTGTATATCTTAATATTTTTGTTAATAAATTTTGTCAAAGTTGTAAAGCTTGACTTTGACCAAAGCTAATATGCGAACTAAATAAAAACGGAGGGAGTACAAAACAGCCTACTCTTTTCTGCTTGCTGGCTTTCTGCTGACTACTTGACTAACTTGCTTGGTGATATACTGCTGTGTGAGACCAGGTGTTGGTCAAAACTTAGTATACTCTTATATTCATGCTTGGTTATTTGGTCAGCTGCGACACCACGTGCTTGTTTCGAACATCATTTTGTACTTTGGTCAACAACAATTCAGAATTGAGATACACGCAGCTTGTTTGGAACTTTATTTTGTATACTTTGGTTAACAGTTCAGAATTGGCATACTCTTGCAGAGTTCAAAAATCATGTTTTGCGATCACATGTTGCCATTTTTTTTAAAAGTCTGAGTCTATCATGAAGTAGTATGTATGTTTTAGTTTCTCTACATATACTTCTCTTGCAGATGATTAGATTAGATGGTTAAAAGACTAGACTCTCATGTGCAAGATGAAAATTCAATGTTGATTGAAGTTTTTTTCTCCGAAGGGTGAAGGCAGATTCTGTACCAAGTAGAAAGTTCAATGTTCTGCCAACGACACTCAGCTTTCTCATGATTTTTGCTCTTTGAACCCAGCTATCAAAAAGCATTCAAATTTAGGTTTTCATTATTCCATTTACACGAAATAGTATCTATTGAATATGTCTCCCTATCTCGACGAATTAGCACGAATTGTCAATCAGGGTGGTCCAACTAATAAAAAAAGTCACAGATATAACATGTCAACGCACAATATACCTTTGATCGAAACACTTCCCAAATACAATAGGTCAACATACTTTTATACTTTATAATAAAAATATGGATCAATAAATCTTCAAAGCATATTAAGTAAATTAAGTCCAAAATTACTTAAAAGTAGCTAGCACGCCTTTTCATTTTAACAAATTTTGGAAGCAGAAAACATTTTTTTTCGAATACCCAAAAGAGCCGCACATCTTTTATATTAAGATAAGAGAAAAATTATTTACAAAATTACGAACACATGTGCAGTACAAAGCACAAAACTTTGAGTTTGCACTCTCATCCAGTCAGAAAATAGGGTCATACGTACCCACGTAAAGGGAAATAATCTTTTTTAGAATTTTGTACACCGAAATATCTTTTTTAGAAGAACTTACAGGAAAAAGTCAGTTGCTATATTTTGAGTCCCGCCTTCTGTGGGCTTTGGTAGGTGGGCTGTGCTAATTGTTTTATCCTAATATATCCCGCCAGTAATCAAACACGCATCCTCTAAACTTCTATACGTAGCTAACATGTGAATGGCACAAGCCCATAACTATTACCTCAGAGGCCACGAGCTACGATGGGATCGACCTAAGAATTGATCGCATGCATCTTGCAACTTCTCATGACAAGAAAGAAAAATTCAATCCAATATTATTACGTGTGTAACATTTACCTACGTATATCACCTATGTGTTACAAACTTGTAACACAACATTGCATATCATATATGTGTTACAATCTTGTAACACTCTCTCAACCGGCTTAAATAATGTGTTACAGCACAGTAACACATTTGACGTATGTAGAATGTGTGTTACAACATCATAACACTTCCCAAAGAATGTGTTACAACTTAGGTATGGACACAAATTTGTCTGACCGGGATTTCAACCAGTAACACATGTTTTCTTGTGTTACCGGGATGTGTTACCAAAGCTAATTCATGTAGTAGTGCTTCTTGACAATACTTTTCTCTTCATCCGTTGGTCCCACCCCCATGGTGGAGCACCTGATACGATCCAATCTCTTCTGAAGTTTCCTGACCGTGCGTGTCAAACAACCAAATTCCTTTGAGCCCCATGGCTCAAGAACAGACTGGAGGGACCCCAAGGCTGATGCAATCCCTTGGAGCCCTGGCGTGTGCTGAATCCCCCGCCAAGTATCACATACCAGGCGATCATAATCCGAGTGCGTCTGCCATATGTTCTCATAACGAAATTGTCTTCTAGCCCGTGGCCCGTAAGAAGGCATGTCCTTAATCTCAGCTACAACGAAACAATGATCAGACTCAACCGAGGGAAGATGTCTGTACCCGTATATGTTGAAAAAGTTGCTGAAACTCCTCGTTCCCAAAAGCTCGGTCGAGACGGGCCTTTACATTTGATGCACCTGTTTGTTGATTGTCCCATGTATATGGTGTACCCGACCAGCCTAAATATTGCATAGAAACCTCATCCATAATAGTCCGAAACGCTCGCATGACACACATAAAGATAGCTAGTCGTGGTCAAGCCACTAACGGCTTGATCCACACCCGTAGCTAGCTACCCACACAACTCGGCCAATGCATGCATGCATGCATGATGCATCCATCCTTATCTTAACTAACTACTCCGGCTGCACGCAAGGTTCACACAACAGCCACACGACTTGGCCATTTTAATTAGGGTACCAAGCATGATGCATGTAGCCTCACACGACACATCTGACCACACTAATACATGTGCACATAGGCCACATCTCTCCACGTGCATTGATCACTTGGTCACCTAAGACACACTTACATGACTACGGCTACTCATCTCCTGGCTCGCCAAACGCTCGCCTGCACTCGCTCTATCTCTATGCTACTGATCCGGCCGCTACACTATGTTGCCGAGCATGCCTTTTTCTTTGTACTTGCCTGACTAATGCAACTCTACGTGGCTATTACACCATGCAACAAACGAAACATCACCTAATCCTAAATAGTTGACACTAATAACAATATTGTTATGCTTTATTCCTCTCCGAAGCCCATGGTCGTCGATATCGTCGGTGCAACACGTAGATGGCCGCCAATGTTATTTTGTCACGCCAATTGCTGCCATTGCCGTTGGCTTCGACGAGAGGCGCACCTCCTACGCCTTCACCACACCTTCATCGCCGGCGACACACCTTGTCGATGACTCCGATGTGGACGACGAACTCCTTGTCACCGGTGGTGCAACTTACCGAGCATCATGCCCCTCCTCCTATCGTGATGGAGCTCGACCTCAACAGAGAACCGGACTTCCACACACGAGGGCCCCGCAGCAGCCGCGCCGCATCGAACACCGCCCATGCCGTATTGGCGAGGTTCAGCCCCTCCGACGAGCCTGTGAGCGTGACGGAGTGCACGAACCTTCTCCGGCCATGGCTCTGAATACCAATTGTTGGGGCAAACCCTCCGGCGACGAACGCTGAGCAGCCTCCGGAGATACGAACGCTGGACGGAAGAAGACAAACTCGACATGATCTTAAGCACACGAGTGTTTGTGGCGACGTATGCGCACACACGCGGAATCTATACAATAAGGAGATGAACTCAGCACAGGAGAGAAGCTAGCAGAATCACACACACGAACTCACGCGCCCACACTCTCTCCACACCATGACACATACATGGACTACATTTTCAATTGTCTTGTCACCAATGAGGCAAACCGCACCTACTTCAGTTCCCTGGTTGGAGAACCCTTGCAAATGCTTATACGATGGAAGCTGGGGAGAGAACTACATTCTACCTCGAGTATGATCGGGACGAGATCATGGTCTACTAAAGGCCCGTTGGCAGCTTAGCTTCACTTAATCCACACTATGACCCTGAGTTCGCATACCGAAGAGTCTAATTAGTAGGCATGCATGGCACATCATGTTATTACCACCTCTAGTTGAACTTGTGTGGTACTTGCCTCTTTTCAGTACTTCGTTGAACTATGTGAATTAGTACATTGTTGATCTTAAATGCTACTATTTGCCTCTGATTAGTAATGTCAGATCTTGATTTAATTACTATTGTTAATCTGGATTATGTTGTTACTTTGGTGGGGATAGCGCAGATGTACTACTTTTATTTCAAATCTGAAAATCAAATTGATGAATATTAGTAGCGGCGAGTTTCACGTGGCGTGCCATAGGTATCTAAAATACTATTAACGTGATCTCCCATGCTAGCATGGCTATTTTTTTCAAGCCATACTAGACTTTTCGGCACTAGTGGCTCCAAGTCCAGCATACATATGGCACACACCACGCTGGGCGTCACAAGAGCTTAAGGAGCGGCAACTTCTTTGAACGCTCGAATTAGGGCATGTGGCCCGCAGTAGACCAAACGTACCGGAATGATGGCAGGAGGATGTGGATGTCGAGGCATTGTACGATACCCCCATAGTTGACGCTTTGGCAGCCGATAACAATGGTGAAGTCCATTAGCAGGTGAGCCAGGTCCCCTAGTTAGCCAGTTTCGAGGGCAGGGTGGTAATCGGTGCTCATTGGCCCGTCAGCGAGCATCCTGTGGATGAACGCATAGCAATCTTCGTAGTTTCAGAATACCATGGTGTCCACGGCATCGACAATGTGGTCGAAGGGTGTGTGGTCATCATGGAACAAGGCGAGGATGCTCCACACTACTGGTAATATGGGGCCTGGATCCCGATCCCATGCCTCTCGTGCGACACCACCATGTAGATGCACAGGGAGGTGGGAGATCGCTCGGCTTGAATAGGGGGGCGATGTGGAGGAAAACTCTCCCATAGCCGACGATGAGAGTCTCTGTGACCTCATCCTCGGTCACGGTGGAAACAACATGGTCCCGGTGCCTGCTCTCTCTCTCTCTCTCTCTCTCTCTCTCTCTCTCTCTCTCTCTCGCTCCCTCCCTCCCTCCCTCCCTCTCTCTCTCTCTCTCCAACGAAACGAAATGAGCTCTGCAACTATCTCATAAACAGCATTGTGGACAGTCGGACACGATTTCTTCTTATAGCCATAGGAAGGAAGGCGCGCTCGTAGGCTGTAAAATGAAGTGATGTTGTTCAGGGCCTCCTACTAGAAATGGGAAGTGGGCCAACTACCTCTGACCGTTAGAAGAGTTCTGCATGATGAGTTTGAAAACTTTTTCATTTGCTCCCCAATAAACATCGGTAAAGACCGCAAACACTTCAGAGACAATTGTACTTTGATTTACTTCATGAGGGCTTCATATACTGACATGCCTATGTTACACTACTAGAAAAAGGGCTATAGATGGGATTGACACTAATGGCGCACCAGACAAGTGGTGCGCCATTAGTATATACTAATGGCGCACCACCTTCTGATACGCCATTAGTGTTGAAACTACTAATGGCGCACCTGGCCCATGGTGCGCCATTAGTATCAATTTTTTTTTTGAACTAGTGCGCCTGTCCAAACGTACTAATGGCGCATCCATAGGAAGTGCGTCACTACTAGTTGTAATTAGTAATGGCGCACCTGTCAGAAAGTGCGCCACTAATGTTGTTTTTTTATTATTTTTTTATTCCTTCTTTTGCAAAACTACTAATGGCGCACTTTCCCAAACTAGTAATGGCGCACCGTGGGGGAGTGCGCCATTAGTATGTTTTTTTTGCAAAACTACTAATGGCGCACCACCAGGTGGTGCGCCATTAGTAACCTGGATTACTAATGGCGCATTTGTGGTTGGTGCGCCATTAGTAAGTGGGCAGCAACAAGATATTTTGGACAGTCTCTCCTCCCACACTCACTTTCTCCCCACTTCATTCTCTCCACCGCCTCCTCCTTGTCTAGGGTGCCTCCTCTTTTTCACCTCATTTCCACCATAGATTCATTCAAATTAAGTGGTTAAGTTACCTTGTTTTGATAGGTAAGTAAGGGGGGAAAGCTATATTTATGTTGTTCTCCCTACAACAATGTGCGCATGCACTTTTTATGGCCTAGCTAGATCTATGTATGTTCGTGGTGTTGCATATGTTTGTGGTGTTGCATATGTGTTTGTGTTTGGAGGTGTACCGGTATTTGAAATGCGATAGTTGCCAATATTTTGCCGGAATGTTGATTCATTTCCGTTGCGGCGAGAATTTTGGCATTAAGCATTCTTTTTGGTCCTATTTTTAGGGAAAGTCATGCCAAATTTTTTCTTGGTTCTAAAATATCGTTTAAACTAGTAATGGCGCACCGTGGGGGAGTGCGCCATTAGTATGTTTTTTTTTTGCAAAACTACTAATGGCGCACCACCAGGTGGTGCGCCATTAGTAACATGGATTACTAATGGCGCATTTGTAGTTGGTGCACCATTAGTAAGTGGGCAGCAACAAGATATTTTGGACAGTCTCTCCTCCCACACTCACTTTCTCCCCACTTCATTCTCTCCACCGCCTCCTCCTTGTCTCGGGTGCCTCCTCTTTTTCACCTCATTTTCACCATAGATTCATTCAAATTAAGTGGTTAAGTTACCTTGTTTTGATAGGTAAGTAAGGGGGGAAGCTATATTTATGTTGTTCTCCCTACAACAATGTGCACATGCACTTTTTATGGCCTAGCTAGATCTATGTATGTTCGTGGTGTTGCATATGTTTGTGGTGTTGCATATGTGTTTGTGTTTGGAGGTGTACCGGTATTTGAAATGCGATAGTTGCCAATATTTTGCCGGAATGTTGATTCATTTCCGTTGCGGCGAGAATTTTGGCATTAAGTATTCTTTTTGGTCCTATTTTTAGGGAAAGTCATGCCAAATTTTTTCTTGGTTCTAAAATATCGTTTAAACTAGTAATGGCGCACCGTGGGGGAGTGCGCCATTAGTATGTTTTTTTTTGCAAAACTACTAATGGCGCACCACCAGGTGGTGCGCCATTAGTAACCTGGATTACTAATGGCGCATTTGTGGTTGGTGCGCCATTAGTAAGTGGGCAGCAACAAGATATTTTGGACAGTCTCTCCTCCCACACTCACTTTCTCCCCACTTCATTCTCTCCACCGCCTCCTCCTTGTCTCGGGTGCCTCCTCTTTTTCACCTCATTTCCACCATAGATTCATTCAAATTAAGTGGTTAAGTTACCTTGTTTTGATAGGTAAGTAAAGGGGGAAGCTATATTTATGTTGTTCTCCCTACAACAATGTGCACATGCACTTTTTATGACCTAGCTAGATCTATGTATGTTCGTGGTGTTGCATATGTTTGTGGTGTTGCATATGTGTTTGTGTTTGGAGGTGTACCGGTATTTGAAATGCGATAGTTGCCAATATTTTGCCGGAATGTTGATTCATTTCCGTTGCGGCGAGAATATTTTGGCATTAAGCATTCTTTTTGGTCCTATTTTTAGGGAAAGTCATGCCAAATTTTTTCTTGGTTCTAAAATATCGTTTGGCTCTACCCCGCAGGCGACCATGGTCCGCACGATGACCGAAGGCATCGTGAATAGGTTTTTGATGTCCGTGAAGGCCGAGATGCTTCAAAAGAACGAGACGGAGATAAGATGTCCGTGTCGAAGATGCAAGCTGAAGAGCCTTATTGCGGACCCGGATTCCGGGCAGGAGCGGGATCACCTGCTCTTGCGTGGTTTCATGGATGGCTATCGGTGGCAAGGTGATGAAGATGACTACGAAGTCGTCCATGGGAGCCGGGCAAGAAATGAGGAAGGGCAGCAAGACAACCACCGCGGCTCGGGCGGGCGAGAAGACGAAGAATCCCCAGGAGATGATCACGACGGTGATGCTGTACACAGTCATCATGTAGAAGATGCAGGACATGATGATGATGCCGGCAGAGCAGACGACGCTGGACCATCGATGGGCTGGGTGCAGGACCCTCATATTCAAGAGCTGCTTCTCAAGCAGACGGATAACGCAAGAGCTGCCGCCCGAGAGAAAGCCAAGATGGATCAACTTGGGTTAGACGTGGTTACTCCATTGTATGAAGGATGCAGGCCCGAGGATACCCGCCTGAAAGTAATGCTCATGGCTCTGGAGATGAAGGTAAAACACAAAATGACCGACGCATGCTTCGACGAGAACATGTCATTCTAGCACGAACGTCTTCCCAAGGGAAACAAGTGCCCGACCAGTTTGGAGGAGGCGAAGAAAATCGTGTGTCCTCTGGATTTACCGCACGTGAAATACCATGTGTGCATGAACAATTGCATCATTTATCGGGATGAGCACGCGGAGTCTACCATATGTCCGGTGTGTGGTGTCACTCGATACAAGAAGAGGACGAAAGCTCCTCGAAAAGTGGTGTGGTACTTTCCGATCACTCCTCGTCTGCAGCGGTATTTCGCCGACCCTAAGGTAGCAAAGCTCCTGCGTTGGCACGCGGATAGGGAGGAGAAGAAGCGAGAAGATGATGCAAATGATCCGGAGATAGATAAACAGACAAGATGCTGAGTCACCCTAAGGATGCGAGCCAGTGGCAAGCGTTGAACTTCGAATACCCAGAATTTGGGAACGATCCAAGGAACATCGTGCTGGGCGCGAGCACCGATGGAGTCAATCCGTTTGGCAGCCAGAGAAGCACACATAGCACCTGGCCTGTGTTTGTGTGGATGTACAACCTTCCCCCCTGGTTGTGCATGAAGAGGAAGTACATTCACATGAGTATGCTAATTGAAGGGCCGAAACAACCAGGGAACGACATCAATCTGTATCTGGGGCTGCTGAAAGAGGAGCTTGACACGCTGTGGAAAACGCCAGCCAATACGTGGGACGCCGCAGAGAAAGAATATTTCCCTATGAGAGCCGCACTGCTCACGACGGTGCACGACTATCTCGGTTACGGATATCTTGCGGGACAGGTAGTCCACGGATTTTCTGGATGCGTAAGGTGCATGGATGACACAACGTATCGCCAGCTAGATAGAGATCCCGGGTCTTCGAAAACCGTGTTCATGGGACATCGAAGGTGGCTTCGCGACGATGACCTGTGGAGGAAACGCAAGGATCTGTTCGATGGTGAAACCGAACCCCGAAAATGCCCGTGTATGAGGAGCGACGAGGAAATAGACAAGCTGTTGAAAAATTGGAAAGACTGCCCACTGCCAGGAAAGAAGCAAAAGGTGCCAGAGCCGGGAAAGAAGCGAAAGGCGCCAGAGCCGCTGCTGAAGGTATGGAAAATGAGGTCTGTTTTCTTGGACTTGCCGTACTGGAAGATCCACCGTGTGCCTCACAGCCTTGATGTCATGCTTATCACGAAGAACGTGTGCGAGAGTCTGCTTGGTACCCTGCTCAACATGCCAGAGATGACCAAAGATGGGCCGAAAGCAAGGGCAGACTTGAAATCAATGGGCATCAGGCAGGAGCTTCACGCTATATATGATGATGATGATGATGATGATGATGATGATGATTATGATGAGGCGAAGCAGGACACAGAAAGTCGTCGCAAAGGCAAAAAGGCCAAGAAGACCGGAAATGACTACCCTCCCGCATGCTTCACTCTAAGTCAGGAGGAGATCGAGCAGTTTTTCACCTGCCTCCTAGGAGTAAAACTTCCTTACGGTTACGCGGGGAAGATAAGCAGATACCTAGACCCAGCGAAGCAGAAGTTCAGCGGGATGAAGTCTCACGACTGTCACGTGCTGATGATGCAGATACTTCCAGTTGCAATCCGTGGGATCATGGATGCGCACGTCCGTGAAACGCTATTTGGCCTATGCAACTTCTTCGACGTCATCTCTCGGAAGTCGATTGGCGTGAGGCAACTCAGAAGGCTACAGGAAGAGATCGTGGTGATACTATGCGAGCTTGAGATGTACTTCCCGCCCGCATTCTTCGACGTTATGGTGCATCTGCTGGTCCATATAGTGGAGGATATCATCCAACTCGGGCCGACGTTCCTGCACAGCATGATGCCGTTCAAAAGGATGAATGGTGTCATCAAAGGATACGTTCGCAACATGTCACATCCAGAAGGAAGCATAGCCAGGGGCTTTCTGACCAGAGAGTGCATCTCCTACTGCACGAATTATCTAGGCATCGAGAACCCCGTTGGTCTTCCCGTCAACAGGCACCTTGTCAGGCTCGCTGGATGGGGTCACCGTGAGGGTCGCCGCGAAATGCATGTCGACTTCGAGGGTCGACTCGCCGACTTTGAAAGAGCAAACCTAGTCGCGCTACAACACATAGACGTGGTCGATCCTTGAGTGGTAGAGCACAAAACCTTTATTAAGAAGACGTACAATGACCGAGGCCAACAGAGGACGGACGGAGATATACTCAAAGAGCACAACTCATGTTTCACGCGTTGGTTCAAGCAGAAGCTTCTGTCGTACCCTTTACATGAGGATTCTTCCGCGAAAGAACAACTCATATTCGCCTTGTCACAGGGCGCCGAGCACAACCTGATGACCTATGAGGCGTACGATATCAACGGCTACACATTCTACACCGAGGCCAAGGACATGAAGAGCGATGGTTATCAGAACTCCGGGGTAACGATGGAATCCTACAACGGTAACGACAAGGACAGATACTACAGAAGGATCGAGGAGATCTGGGAGCTGAGCTACGCTGGAGAGAAGGTCCCGATGTTCCGTGTCAGATGGGCCAAGAATGTCATAAAAGAAGACCGGTATTTCACCACCATGGTTATACCCGAAGCCAAATCCAAGACCGCGGGCGCAAACGTCACCGCGAAAAATGAGCCATGGGTACTGGCTTCCCAAGTGGACCAATGCTTCTTCATTACCGACCCGCCAAAGCCCAGTCGTATTGTCGTGAGGAGAGGCAAAAGGAAGATCATCGGAATGGATGGAGTAGCCAATGAGCAAGACTTCGACAAGTACGGCGACCCGAGGATCGAACATGACGACGATGATGAAGTAGCAGCATACACCACAAGAAGAAGCAGGACCACCCTACCTAAAGGACGTCCGTTCCATAGAAGAACTCCATTTGCGAAAAAGAAGGGCAAGAAGATTGTGAACAGATAGCTAGCTAAGATCGATTGTATTTAAATCGTAGACTTCATTTCTCGATTGTATTTCATGGGCACTTTTTTAACTATCATGAATATTTTTTAATTTCATGGACACTCGATCTCGATCCCCCTCCATCTCGATCGCTATCCCACTTCGCCAGATCCGGTCAACCGGCCGCCGCCGCCGACCGCCCGCACCCTCGATTCCCCTACTCAACCGCCGCCGCCGACCCCCCGCACCCCTCCCCTACTCAACCGCCGCCGCCGACCCCCCGCACCCTCCCCCGCTCCACCGGCATTACTGTTTGATGATATTTTTTAAAAAATTATTACTGTCTTATAAAAATATATTACTGTTATGATTTAAACAAGTTTGAACATATTTAAACACAAATAAGTATCAAACAGCATTTTAAATGCATACAAAAAATTGTGGAGCCTGGGAATAAACCCAGGACCTCCTGGTGTGAGAACTAGCTGCTGACTAGTCGAGCTAATAGAGGGAGTTGATGTGGATCAGGTCAGGTGAAATATAACCTGTTGGCTCGAGCAGAAAAAAATACTAATGGCGCACCAGGGTGAGGTGCGCCATTAGCATGTATGTACTTATGGCGCACCGAGGGGTGCTGCGCCATTAGTATTGTGCCGCCCCTACTTCGTACCGATCCCCTCTCCTCTCCCGACGCCACCGCCCCGCCGCCCTCGACGCCGCCCTGACACCAGCGCCGCCCCGTCCACACCACCGTCGCCAGCGCCGCCCTGACACCACCGTCGCCCCGCCGCCCTCGACGCCGCCCCGACACCAGCGCCGCCCCGTCCACACCACCGTCGCTAGCGCCGCCCCGACACCACCGTCGCCCCGCCGCCCTCGACGCCGCACCGACACCAGCGCCGCCCCGTCCACACCACCGTCGCCAGCGCCGCCCCGACACCACCGTCGCCTCGCCGCCCTCGACGCCGCCCCGACACCAGCGCCGCCCTGTCCACACCACCGTCGCCAGCGCCGCCCCGACACCACCGTCGCCCCGCCGCCCTCGACGCCGCCCCGAGACCAGCGCTGCCCCGTCCAGCGACGTCCTGCCTGTTTGGCCAAGTGTAGGTTGTCATTTCCCTTAGCAGCCACTGTTTGTTAATTTCAGTCAGATTCAGACAAATTGAAGAAATTATCTCTGAATCAGCATATTAAACAGTAACTAGACTAGTATGTATATGTTGTTTTCTGATTTTTGCTATGTCTACATTATGGTCAATTTAAAAGCAAAAGCTCAGCCTAGGCAGACTGTATATGTCGTTTGCGATGAACTTCCGGTGTCCCTGAAGCCGCTGTTATTGATAGTGAACCATGGCACTCTTAAATGGCAAAACAATAAGCATGCATTCTCGATGAACTGTGAAGCTCTTAATTAGCAACAATATCGAGATAACGTCCACCTATAGGTTTCCATGTTTAAGAACAAGCTATGATTTATCTTCAAAGAAACACATAGCTTGTCCTGAGAGGCAACGGGCATGTTTTTTTCTTTCTTTGAGAAATGTTCATTCCGTGGCACCGGGGGGGTTTAGGAGCACAAGCATTCAAATGATGCACATAGATGACAAAAAAAAGTTCAGATTGTAAAATGTTCATTTTGCTGCTAGTGCCCATTTAGCAGGTTCTTAATTTGTTTGTACCAAGATAATTCAGCCATTTGCTCCTTTGTTCCTGTAGCGAAGTCGAGCTGGACGACCGAGGCTGCCATCCTGCCTTGGTCTGCACTGCACACATAGAGTTCCTGGAGTACTACCACCACCCGGACCTCGTCGCCTCCTCCCCTGTGTGGTGAGCACAAAGCAAACTATTCTTTCGCCACAATAGATTACTAGGCTGTTTCCTGATGTAGGGTTCAGTGTTTCCTCGTCACCATGCATGTTATTATATATGAAAAGAAGGCCCTTTGTCTATGCAGAGTATGTGTACAAAGTTGTGAATTAACAAAAGAATTTTGTAATTATTTTGCTGCACTCCACTGTGTTTATAGTTGGACAAAGCACCTGGATAATTGGGCTTGGTCATCATCAGCAGCATCACGCATGCAATTTGTTTTAGTGTTTGTTTCATAACATATGTGGACCCATATATCAATGACTGATATTCTCTAATGCATAAACTTTGATCAATTTTGAGTAATTGCTTAGAGGGATGATCAAGTTGGCAGCAAATGTATGGTAGATTGGACATGAACTGTACTGGGGAGACTACAATAGAAGCACCACTTTGCGTGCAAACATAGAAAAAAAATCAACGACAGCCGTCAAATCTTGGGTGAATGTCTCTGATGGATCCTGTGTGAGCTAGTGGAGTGATTTGTTTTCTACATAAAGCTCTTTAGTCAGGCTGGTTTTCGTGAAATACACATGAAGCTTCACCAGCTCCCGTGGGTGTGGGATCCATGTGACATGTGACATTGCATCCATGTCCACCTGGGATAATGATTTTGCAGGTACCCCGAGAGGCCCTTGAGTTTGCCGGAATGTCGATTAACTTCCGTTCCGGAAAATTCGGGTACTCCATATGTCCTACTTTCAGCAAAGGTCATGCTGAAATTTTCCGTGAATTTTAGCATGACATTGCTAAAAATAGGACATATGGGGTACTTGTGACTAATGCATGGGTCGGGGTATCGTAGTAGTTAATTAAGTAGGATCAAGTGCCCCGGCGTACTTGTGACTAATGCATGGCTTTTAGGGTGCCTCGGTGTCGATAAAAACCGAAATGATGAAAGCTTAGGCTTTTAGGGTGCCTCGGCGTCGAAAAACCCTCAATGATAAAAGCTTACATTTTAGGATGCCTCGGTGTCGACAAACCCTAAATGATGAGACCATGATCTTGTTCCTTGACAATAACCAACTTTTTGACCAAACTTTGTTTCTATTTAGAGAGAAACATGGCCCACAACAATGAGGCCGGGGGTTTGGGCGGCAAGGCATTCTGGGAGCTGTCCCAGGAGATGGAGGAACAACCTCACTCGTATGAGGCCGCCACCTTCCCCACCGATCCTGAGACCACTGATGGTGCCGCCGAGGATGACCACACTGATGCCACCACTGATGGTGCCGCCGAGGATGCCACCACTGATGATGGCGGCGCACGCACAGATGGCAGCCAACCGAAGAGGCAACGGAAGGACCGGCGCCCGATCGTGCTCCTCACCCTCAAGGAGGAAGTTACTGAAGTGGACTCCAACGGGAATCCAACGGCGCCCGAACGAATAGTCAAGGGGTACTCGCTTCAGCTCGGGTGCATTGTCTGGAGCACCGTCTCGATCAACACCGAGAACCTGAGGCATCCTGACCAAGGGAATTTGCGCAACCTCCTCTTCACGAAGCTGCACGAACGATACAAGTTCCCCGCTGAATTTGCAAACACAAGCCTCAAAGGGAATAAAGTAAACAATGCTGCCCTCACGAAGATGAGCAAGGCCCTGTCTACATGGAAAAGCAATGTGAAGAGAATGATCGAGAAAGGTGAGAGTTATCAGAAGATCAAGGAGAAAAATCCTTCGATCACCGAAGATGACTACAACGACTTCAAGATCAATTGCTCGAGCACCGCAAACTCCCAATCAAGTGAGTGGGGGAAACAAATGCGGGAGCTGAACATAGGGGAACACACACTCGGTCCCGGTGGTTACAGAGTGGCGGAGCCTATATGGGACAAGGAGGAGGCGGACTGTGCCGAGCAAGGCCTACCGCCCCTCTTCGATAAATACGATGACAAGCAGACCAGGAACTTTGTCAGGGCCCGGTACAAGAAGGACCCGAAAACAAAGGAGCTTACCACGGATCCGAAGACCAGGTAGCTTGAGCTTGTTCTGGTAAGGAATACACCCCCGCGTAATTAGCTCCATATGGTTGCATTCTAATTAATGAAGCCAAATTTCTAAATGGTTCACATTCCTTCCACAGGCGACTGAAAGCAGTAGCGCGGGGTCGACTAAGAGCAACCCTTGGGACACCACTCTAAATAGGGCGTTGAATGTAATGAAGAACAAGGATAAGCTCAGTAAGCCGACGTCAGCTGGTCGTGTGGCCGGCAAAGGCTTGTCGACAAAATGGGGGTCATACTATACCGCTGGTGTGCGGAAGGAGAAAAAGACCAGCTCGGAAAGCCAGGCGCGAGAGGTTCAAGAACTCAAGGCACAGGTGGCGCGGATTCCGGAGATTGTCCAAGAGCAAGTGGAACAACGACTCGGAGCGACGATCACCGCCATTGTGCCTACCTTGATCTCGGGGTTGAGTGCGTGGATTGCGGGCGGCCAACAGAGGCCCCCCCCCCCCGATTCCTAGCTTCACGGCCAGCAACTCGCATAATGTGATGGCGGGGCCATTGGTGCCTCCGGCAGAGGCGGCATTGGTGTCTCCGACGCCGGCACGGGAGCTTAATGCACCCGGGTGTACGCCGGCCGGCACCTCTGCAGCAAGCGGCCCCTCCGTCAACTGCACGCCCGCCGTTGGCGGTGCCTCGACATTAGCCGAGCTCGACGCCATCATCACGGTAACTAATTAAGCCTCTCTCGGCCGAGGACTTCATCTCCTTGCCTTTGACTGGGCATCCCTGATGCCCTACATGTTTTCGCAGGGCGCCGCCGACGTTCTGTGCACTCTCCTCCACTTCGTGAACAACGAGTTGGTCGATGTCGCCAAGGGAAAAATCGTTCAACCGGGCAACCCCTTGTTCCACGGTACCCAGATGCCACCCAACTTGTTTAGGGTTCAACTGGTTCAGGTGCTGCCAGGCTGCGACGAGTTGTTACCTCCGATTCGACCCATCGGGGCCGACGATGATGACGTGATGACCCTCAGCGCCTGCCTGAGCTGGCCCCTGCTTTGGCCGAAGAGCCAGATTTGTTTGGGGGCGGGGGACACCACCCCAAAGACAACACCGCCAGTCGTGTCGGCGCCAAGTCGGCCCCATGGCAAGACCGCCGCAACGGTTCCGAACATCCCTATGCCACTGGATCCAAACATGCATATGGCACAGGATCAGAACGACGACGACGACGACGATGATACATTTGGCAACGTCGATCAGTACTTTGCCGATCATGGGTACGATGGCGACTTCATGGGGCCTCCTTCTAAAGAACCAAACCCAACAAAAGACGTGTGCGATCTAGCTGGTACCGCGGAGAAGCCAAGTGGCAACAGGCGCCGTCTGGCGTTCAGCTCTCAGGAGACGCCTCCAGCTGCCGACTTCACCGAGCCTCGGATAGGCGAGGTGCGAAATATTATCAGCCCCAACACACTCAAGAAGGCGGTCTGTGAGCAGAACTCGGTCCCATTACAGGAGAAGAAGAAGGCACGCAAAAGAAAGACTAAGAAGGGTCCGAGCTAGCCGGCACCGAGTATGATCCGTGCTCAGGACGGGCCACCTTCACCGCAGGATATCTCGAGGAGGGTGCATGTGGCGGGTAGGGCGATGCTACTGACAAATATGCTCAATGCTGCAACCGGTGCTATGCGGAGTCTGCATGACATTGTTCTTTCTTTGGAGAAGCGGCGTCTCAGAGAGAAGGATGTGGCATACCCGGTTTTCGCGGCCAAGGTGCCAGAGGGCAAGGGCTTTGTGGATAACTCCATTGGGCGTACGATCGTCCTGCGTTTTGATGACATCCACGCTATGTTGAACCTTCATCCGCTGCACTACACCTTCGTTCGGCTATTTTCGCTGAGTATGGAGATGCGGATCATTCATGACAAGACCCCGGACATCATGATAGTCGACCCCTTCTACATGCGTGCTAAGATCTTGGGCAGCGCTGGGGACCGGCAAGTCGCGAGTTCTTACCTCGAAGGCGTCGTTCTGGCAAACCAAGATAAGGATAACTTCCTCGTGCCTTACTTTCCCGAGTAAGTCCTCCCCTCAACCGGCCCGTAACATATGAATTCTTACATTTCGATCGTTTTTATTTCAACATTCCGTGTTTTCTGCAGTGACACACATTGCACGCTCATCCTCCTAAGCCCCAAATATTCCATGGCCACGTATTTCTACCCAGACCGTCAGTCGAACGTAGACTACACAAATGTCAAGAAGGTTCTTGATGATGTTCTCCCCGGCTACGCCAAATCTGGAGGCACCTCCACCAAGCCTATTCGTATGTACGGCAAGCACGTGTTCTCCCACAATACGACGTTCTGCTGCGTCAAGCAGCCGCCTGGCGGTCAGAAGGGTGCCTACTATGCTATCCATCACATGCGGGCGATCGTACGGGACCATCATCAACTTCTGCTACCGAGTAAACTCAAAGATTGGGCAAAGAACGTGTCGGCAATCCAGGATGCGGACCTCCGACAAGAATTCTTTCGCATCCAGTCGGAGTTTGCGGAAATCATCCATCAAGATGTCCTTCGTACCTCGGGGCAGTTCTACCTCAACAATCAACCGTCCAACAGTGACATCGACACAATGCTACAAGTGCAGGCTGACAACGACCGTTATTTCATGACTCCCACAATAGACGGCGGCTTCATCCATGCTCCGGTCCCTTGAGTCGAGTCGAAAGCAGTGATGCTGTGTCTAGTTCTGAAATATCGATTGGCTCATGTTGTAATTAAACTTTAATGAACTTGTAGTATGTCTCTTTGGTTTCGAGAGTCATTCAACTTAGATGTAATCGATGCTATTAATGTCTTGCTTTTCTCTTCCGATCGTTCTGTTGCATACTTATATATTGCTTATGTATTGTCTGTGAATTGGTACTAACGTTTCGTTTGGCTAGTGCATAGCGATGCCGACGTATGTCGTGTACAAGGGTAAGGTTCCCGGAGTCTACGATGACTGGGAGGAGTGTCGGAGACAGGTTCACCGATTCAGCGGTAACAGTTACAAAGGGTACACTACTAGGGCCGAGGCCGAATCTAGATACGCCCGCTATCTAGCGGGAGAGGGGAGGGAGCGCTGGAGGAACCGGATGAAGACGAGTTTCATCGTGATGATGCTCATCGTGATGACCGCAGCTCTCTTCTATGTGATGGTAGTTTAGATGATCGATATCAACTTGTAATGTGAAGACAAACTCGCTACTCGCGGTCTCGAGACTTGTAATATAATGTTATATCTTTGTTCGGTCTTTTCAATTCGGAGACTAATATGATGAATTGTATTCGGAGACTAATATGATGAATTGTATTCAAAGACTAATCTTCTATTGTATTCGATGAATCTGTTGTTGATGTGTGTTGTCTATATTTTGTCAAATTATACATTTTGTAACCTGTGCAAAAAACAAAAAATAAAAAATAAAAAAAACCTAATATTCATACTAATGGCGCATCACATGACAGTGCGCCATTAGTATGACAAAGCATACTAATGGCGCATCACTGAACAGTGCGCCATTAGTATGCCGAGGTTACTAATGGCGCATCTTGTTGTTGTGCGCCATTAGTATGCCAGAGCACCTGGGTATACATGGCCCCTGGGAGGCATACTAATGGCGTACTTTTGTATACACTAATGGCGCATCAGTGGTGCGCCATTAGTATATCAAATACTAATGGCGTGGCACTAATGGCGCATCCCTAATGCGCCATTAATGGTCAAATTAGGTGCGCCATTAGTAGGCCTTTTCCTGGTAGTGTTATCATCGTGAGATGATGGAGTACTTCAGCTTATAAGATCAGAGCAAAGTTCAGGAAGATGAATATTAGCTAAATTACTAACGAGACTAGTTCATAAACCCCCTTGCTGAAGATGAGCAATTCATAGATAGAAAATGTTCATGTAATTATTATTTTTTCACATTTTTACAAAGAAATTCAGGTAGTTTAAAAAGTGTTTGGTGAATTTTCATAGACTTTTGTGTCAGTGGGAAAAAAATCAATATCAGAAATCCATGTAATCAAAAAATCCTTTGATACATTTATAGAAATTTGATGTCATTAAAAAAGTATTGAATGCTTTTCAAAACATGTTCAAGGTATTAGAAAAAGGTAACCATGTGTAATAAAGTAGTCCATATATTTATAGTAAGATGGTCATGTGATTAAAAAGTGTTCAATGATTTTTTAGATATTCTTGAAATTAGAAAAATTCATGCATTACAAAATCATGTAATGAAAAAAAGTGTGCGACACATTCTTAAAAAGATCATATAATTTCATATTTACTTGTAAAGAAAAGAATTAAAAGTTGAATTAATACTAGAGATGCAGAAAACAATGTTTTGACAAACAGTGCAGATGTTAGGGATGAAAAAATGTTTACATTAGAAGTTTATTCTTTCAACTGTAGTGGTTTAGGCATCCCAAATATTTATTTTCTCAATATCCTTGGCTCATGGGTAAAGATATATATGTCTGGAGAAGGCAAGATTTGAAACACAACAATATCATGCTTCATCTTCAAACATTTTCCATAGCAACGTAGTAGGCACATCAACCTTCTCCCTCGCGTACTGTGAGGAGAAAAAGATGCGAAATTTGTCTCAGTGCCACTAGGCTCCAAGTCCAGCGTACATATGGCGCACACCTTGCCAGGCGTCGCAAGAGCTCTGGGAGCGGCAACCTCTTTGCAGGCACGAATTAGGGATGTGGCTCGCAGTAGATCAAACATTCCCGGAGTCACAACAGGAGGATGTCAATGTGAGGCACTGGACGACGCCCCCATGGTTGTCGAACTGGCGGCCGATCACGATGGTGAAGTCCATTGGCAGGTGAGCCAGGTCCATAGTTGGCCAGTTGCTGGGGCGAGGTCGTACTCAGTGCTCACCGGCCCGTGGGCGAGTATCCCGAATATGAACTCATGACAATCCTCGTTGTTTCGGAAGACCGCAGTGTCCACGACTTCGAAACTATGTTCGATGGGCACCTGGTCATCGTCGAACGAGGCATGGAGGATCCACATCGCTCGTGAGTGGGCTTGGATCCCTATCCTGTGCCTCCCGTGTGACACAACCATGTAGTCGTGGACGCAGAGGGAGGTCGGGAGATCGCTCGGCTTGAGGAGGGGGTACGATGCAGAGGAAAACTCTTCCATAGCTGAAGACATGCGTATCTTTGACCTCCTCCACGGCTATGGCAGCAACATCATAGTCCCGCGCCTGCTCTCTCTCTCTCTCTCTCCAATGAAACAAAATGAGCTCTGTAGCTATCTCACACACACCATGGTGTAAACCAAACATGCCAGCAGTGACGGCACGTGGATGTCGATGTCGAAGTGCGGGACGACACCCTCAAGGCAATAAATCTTGTGGCCGGTCTCATCGGCGAAGTCCATTTGCGGGTGATCATGGTCCCCCCAGTTCCCGGGGGCGAAGTCGTAGTCGCCGCTCACCGGCCCGTCGGCGAGCATGCTGTGGATGAGGTTGCGGCAGGCCTCGTAGTTCCGGAAGACAGCAGGGTCCGCGACCTCGACACGGTGGTCGAACGGCACCCAGTCGTCGAACGAGACGTCGATGCTCCACCCTGCCGGCGAGTTGGCGTGGGTCCGGATCCTATGCCTCCTGTGCGACACAACCACATTGCCGTGAATGCACAGGGAGTTTGGGAGATGGGTTGGCTTGCGGTGGAGGAAGACGCGCAGGAGAACTCTCCCACAGCCGTAGACGTGCGTCTCCGTGACCTCCGCTGCGTGCGGCCACGGTGGCAACACCATGGCTCCGGCGCCTGCTCTCTCTCTCACTCTCTCTCTCTCTCTCTCTCTCTGAGGAAACGAAATGAGCTCTGCACCACGGCGGATCGTCGGACTCTAGGCGAAGGAAGGAAGGAAGGCACGCACATGACCGGCTGTAAACGAAGAAACCTACTGAGGGTTTCCTAATGGAAACGGAAAGTGGGCCCACTGCCTATGACCGTTGGAAGAGTAATGTATCACTAGCTTGAAGACTTTCCCTTTTGCTCCCTGTAATTAATGTCGGTGAAGACTGGATACAGTTAAGAGACAAACAAAAAATTGTGTGCTTTCATTTGCTGCCCTAGGGCATCATAAACTGATGTGCTGGTTAAAATGGAAAATATAACAAAAAGGAACACAAATTCAAATAGTAAACTCTCCGCATAAGTATTTCACAGAACTAAACCTTCAGGTAGCGCCCAATGCTAGGCGCTATACATTGTGTTGTAGCGCCATTCTGGCAGGCGCTACATACCTAACCATATTTAATAATGTAGTCAATACATTTTTCTGTAAGATGGTCATGTGATTAAAAAGTGTTCAATGATTTTTTAAATGTTCATGTAATAAAAAAATAATGCATCACAGAATAATGTAATTAATAAAGTGTGAGACACATTCTTAAAAAATCATATAATTACAGATTTATTGAATGGGACGCTCAGCGGTTTGGTGGTAGAAGAGGGGATTAGATGGAACGAGCGTGTTACATGAGATGTGAAGGCGATGGAGTGAAATTATGGGTCATGCGGTATTGGGAAAGTACCAAGGGAGTTGCAACCCCCATTATACGAGGAAGTTGGAGCGTTTTTTTGTGATGAACTATTTGACCAAGTAACCGTTTTTCTATGGTTTGAGTGGTAAGGCGGTGCGCTTGTTGGCATTTCCTTCCCATCGGCCCGCTCAAGGATGCTCTATACATGTAGCATAAGTCACTGTGAATTGTTTGGCAAGCTACATCTATGGTTGTTTTATTCTTGAATCTTGAAAATAGATGACAAAAATTAGTTTGAAAACGGTAATGATCTGCATCAATATTAGGTAATTTGTTGGAAAAACATTTTTCCTGATATACACAGTCGCCGCCCCACTCTATTACCCTATTTCCCGATATACACAACCTTTGGGAAAACTTTTCGAAGAAGTGGTAAAGCCCATCCAGATCCAGGCTCACACAGCCGCGACTCTATTGCCCTTTCCGGCTTGTGAAGTCCAACCCCTAGAATTATGGATTCTTCCACACCTGCCACCTAGACGGCGGTCTTCGTTTCAGCAATCTGTCCAAGGGAGCCGCCTCTCTGGTCGACGCTTCGCTCCCTTTCCTTCGCGGGAGCTACGCTAGGGTCAAGCTCAAACAAATGCAGCAACAGCCTTCTCCTCTGCAAATGCTAGGAATCGCAAGAAGATGAGGAATGCGATTACATCGTGTGCAATCCTATGACGGGGCATTGGACCGTGTTGCCTCCTATAGTATGGCGGGATGAATAGGATAACGAACGTGCGCATGTCAAACTGGCACAACCCTTCCTGGCTTTTTTTGACGCGGCCGTTACGTTCCACTTTGTGGTGTTTACACCCCTGGTAGAGTTGCACGACGATATGGCGATATACTCGTCCAAAACCAGGCGATGGACTCGGAACAGCCGTGAGTGGGGGAGGGCTCGAGCTCGCCGCGCAGGATGGCAAGGAGCTCGGATGTGAGAGGGATCCTCGGCGCGCAGGCGTCGGGGTCGGACCTGGCGGCCACCCGGCTGAGCGCGGCGGAGAGCTCGGGGGTGAGCTGGACCGCCGCCCGGGCCGTCGGCGCAGCGACGGGTTCTGGCGTAGACTATGGATCTGAGTTGGGGACACGCAGGGGAGCGGGCGGCATAGCCGATCGATCTGAGGTCGGAGAGAAACTGAAAGGGAGAGCGGTTTTGGACTGACATCACAGGCTAGGGTTGGGGTTGGGTGAGAAAGGCACTGCTAGCTGCTTTTCTACTCAACACTGGTGTGGTCTGGTCTGGTTTGGACGACAGGTTTCCAATCTCTGTTGCCAGTTGGGGGCCTTGGATGGATGGCAAGGGTGATTTGGTTGGATTCGATTCGCTGGTGCACGAATTGCCGTGCCCGGTTGGCCGCCCGTGCTACCCTACCTGTATAGCGTGGCGGCGGCGGAGGCGGGGGAGATTTTGGGCGTGACAGCGGAGGAGACGGTGGATGTAACGGAGGTGGGGCAGGTGGCATGGCGGATGGGAGGCGGGCGACCGAGGATGAGGCCCGCCATGGGTTGGCCACTTGCGCGCTGGTCCTTTCTCTAGTTGTGGTTGATTGTATGCTGGTTCGTTTTTTATTTTACAGATAGAGTGAACGTGTTGGTTTGACATCTTACACACAGCCGGATACTTTGCTGTGCGCGTACGCCGGCTCTAAGGCTGGTTGTAATAGGGAGTATCATTTATTAGTATCATGCATATGATATTAGTGTATGATACTACCTTCCTAATGCATAGTATCGTCTATTAGTACCATGTAGTATTTTATTTATTGCCATGCATGACACATATTAGCATAGCATTTATTATGATACGGTATCATGATATGATACTCAACACTCTCTTTCTTCATTTAATTATATGACACCTCATCAAAATTATCTAGTTGGCATGCATGATACTAGTTATGATACTACCATTATGATCAGCCTAAACGGAAGGGATGCTGCTGAGGGCCTCTGACCATTGGAAGAGATGTGCATGATGAGTTTAAAAATATTCCCATTTGCTCCCTAATTAATATCAGTGAACACCGCAAACAGTACAGAGACAACTGTAATCTAATTTACTGCCTGCGGGCGTCATATACTAACGTGCCCAAGTTATCGGAATGATATGATGGGGTAGTTCAGCTTATAAGATAAATATCAGCTAGATTACTATGGTGGGTAGTTCATCTAACTCCTAGCTGAAGATGAGGAATTAATAGATTAGAAAAATATTCATGTAATTTAAAAAGTGTTTGACACATTTATACAAAGAAATTCATGTAATTAAAAAAGTGTTCGGTGTATTTTTTATAAATTTTCTGTCATTCAAAAACATTTATTTATTAAAATTCCATGTAATAAAAAATGTACAACACATTTATAGAAATGTTTATGCGATTAAAAAATGTTGAATACATTTTATTTTTTTCATCTTATTGAAAATGTATTTATGTAATAAAGTTGTTAATATAATTTAGTAAGATTGTCATGAAATTAGAAAATGTTGAATGCATTTTTAGTTCTTCTTGTAATTATAAATGTTCACGCATTACAAAATCAGGTAATTAAAAGAAGTGTTCGAGACATTCTTAGAAAAATCATGTAATTTCAGATTTACTTGTTATGAATAAAAATCAAAAGTTGAAGGAACACTAGAAATGCTACAAAAATAATATGTCGTGAGTCATGCACTAAAATATTTATTACTTCCTCTGTAAAGAAATATAAGAGGGACTACATCAATATATCTTCCTTATAGGCGACGGAAGGAAGACACGCCCCACGTGCGCGGCCACTGTATACTCAAGGGATGCTGCTGTGCTAACCGGCGCTGAGACTGCAAACGGAAAGTCCCGTGCTGTGGTCCGTTTCCAAGATCGATCAACAGGCCATCGTATCTCTAGTTGTGGTTGATTGTTAACTACTGTTGCGCTGGTCCTTTCTCTGCCTCGCGCGACACTTATGCAGTTGTGCTCGCTCGCTTCACAATCATACACACGCGCGATATACGTGCTGGTTCGTTTTTTTTAGAGAGGGAGCAAACTGTTGGTCTGACCACTTTGCTGTGTGCGCAAGTGTTAGCTTAAACCCTGCTGGTGTTCTTTTCTACAATTAGCAGAATATAAACGGCAGAACATATGCTTGTACTCCCTCCGTTCGGAATTACTTGTCGCACAAATGGATGTATCTAGACGTATTTTAGTTCTACATACATCCATTTCCGAGACAAGTAATTCCGAACGGAGGGAGTACATGACTTGGTCGAGCTGGTTTACTTTTCTCTGTTACTAAGTTAGCTGATCAGGCGCGGCCTTGATCTGGTGATTGCGGCAAGGGGGTGGGTCAGAGTCGTGTCACGTTCACGTGACCGTTAAGGCTTTTCCCCAATCGGCCCCAGACGCTCGCCCAGCCTGGTCTTCACGATGATGGCCTACACCCGTAGGCCTGTGCGGGGCTAGGTGTAGCCTGTGTGAGCATTAAATGCCTAGTCGGTGGAGTGCGACGCAAGGGCCCTTTGCTCTTGAGACACCTGTCGCGCAGGCTCAGACTAGCCACAATGGAGAGTAACATACACTAGTAACATACACATATTTCTAGACTATGTTACTACCTTCATAGTAGGTAGTAACATAAGTGCGGTAACATGCAAAGCTTCATTTATTATGTTATAGACTCATATTGCATTGGAACATGTGATGTTACAGTAACTAGCTAAGTTACTACAACTCCCTCTCTCCTCATTAACTCATTGCCACATAAGCAAATTTGCTGAGTTGGACTCGATGTTACTGCTGAAGTTACTCCCACTGTGGCTAGTCTCAGGGCTGCGGGACTCAAGGTCGTCACGGCGGACGTCTTCATCTTAACATAGGGTCTTTTGCGACTTATGGCATTGTTGTGGTCATGTGTCTACGTACATCTTCGTGCGACACCGGTTGTTAGTTGATAGCGGTTTTTCTCAAATGGGCGCATTTGGCAGAAACTCCGGGATGCCCCCGTTTCAAATATGCTGACGACTCCCTTTGAGAAAGGCAAGTCACGACCTCCATTTCCTTAATGGCATTGCAAGGCCATGGGTGAAACTTGCATATTAGTTTTAATTTGCTATTATTTGCAATCAAATTTAGTTGTGCATATTGGTTAAGACTATAGCCACGACATTATCTTATATTTGCAAGTCCACTTGATAGTGGAGTGACTTCCATTAATGAGTATGCTAAGTTGTAAAACTTGATGTTCACCTTATTACTTGATAATAATATGAAGGTAATCATATTACTTGGTTGGTTCCTTTGGAAGAATAATTTGCTATGATTTGACCAAGACTTACTGCAACAGATGAAGGGTTAATTATAAAAAAAGTGAAACATGTTAAATAAATTCCTTCATGGTTGATCAAGTAATAGCGCTACTAAACCAGACTTTACTGTGAAACCACATTTTCCTTTGTGGGAAGGACCTAGCTCGCTCTATAGTCATGAATTTTATGCGTATCGCCAAACAAGGCTTGTTGAACGGGTGCTATTTGCTTGGCCCGAAAATCAGCTTTCAACTACGCAAGCGTGGCTCGGTATAGTTGAGTTCGGAGATTATTGCATCCTAGAGTGGATGAGTTATGCCACGGATGGCAGGGGCCTAGTTTCCCTCCGCCTCGGACAGTCCTTGAGGTACATCGGTAGTATGGTAAGGTGTCCTGCTCTATATGAGATTTGTTGGATTTATGTCTATAGTGTGGCTAAAATGCACAACCTCTATAGGGTGTAAGAATCTATTGTAATAGTCACGTCCTCAGTACTGGACACAATGCAGGATAAGCCACACCACCTTTTCGATACCATGAATGAAGGAACATACATATAATTGTTTAACTAACTCCGAGTAGGCAAAGTTGAGATGATTTTCCATGTTCCCGAATGCTTTATTGCTTTTCGTTCTTGTGAGCTTGCAAGCACTTTCAGATTACTCACCTGGTTTATCATGCTTAATGCAGGTATTGTTGTGCATGAGTATCCCAGGATCCCGAGTTCACGAACTAGGAAGTCTCCCAATAGCGTCCCTTTGAATTGGAGTCCCATCATTGTCACACTATTCCTCTATGTCATATCATTCCACTGCTAGAAGATCGAGGCCCGATATGTTTGATAAATAATGTACATATCATTGCCGCAGGAGTAGTGTTGCGTCGCCTCCTAATGGATTGTGCTATCTGAACCTTGTACCCTTTGTATTGTAATGAATCATGGTTCTGTTTGATATAAAGTTGTATTGCATTTTCAGAAGACGTGGATCTCTTGGTTGGAACATAGTGCGGCCGATTGGCTGAGCCGGGGTGCCACATGGACCTCCTTCCCTTTTGCTCTTGCCACTCTTCGTTCAATGTGAGAGATGTGGATGATGAATTAAAATGGGTAAGTATGCTAGGCTAACTTGCATGCGCAACAAAATACACCATGCACGTGTGACAAACACAGTGGAACACGATGGAAGTTTGAGCCTAATGCAACCAAAAGCATCATGAAGCACACATTTCTTTAGTGAAAGCTCAGTCTTACTCCGGATGATGCTCTAGCCACCAAAGCCCGCGAGTGATGGGTATATCAAGGTATTATCCAATGGCGGAGCGTGACATGCATACAAGGAGGGGGGGGGGGGGGCTGTTTCAAACTAAAAGCAAAATATGGATGAAAACAAAAGCGACTCACAATATAAATTGTAACAAAATGTGCATTTATATATATCCTGTCACACAAAATACATGGTAAAATTAACATACACTGAGCTCTCAATTGTGGACAAGTACTAGTATCTAGTGCTCAGTTGAAACAAAATGAACCATAACTTACTATCCAACACTTTATATCTGTAGTAATAGATGATTTCAATTGAGCTAACCATAAATGATCATCATGAGATCACTATAATCTGTCACTATGAATATTTATCAGTAGTCATCTTCTATAGATGATTTCAATTGAGCTGACCGTAAATGATCATCATGAGATCACTATAAGCTGTCACTATGAATATTTATCAGTAGTCATCTTCTTTGGGTTGTTAATTTCATCTTGATTGGTTTGAAGCAAGCAGAATATACAAAAGCTGCAGCTAAATGATTGAGTCAACTAGCAAGCCGGTGAAAGGCTGAGAGCACCGTGCACATCGCTGCATTGGGATGGGGAGGCGAGTTCTCACTTGTCTTTTCGTGGGTTAGGCAAGAATGCTTTGTAGTAGTAAAGAAAAACTAGCATCGCAAAGCGCGGCGACACGCCACACCTGTAAGAGAGCCCGTTCGATCTTTGGTGTTGATCTAGTTATTATTTAAACCACTTAACTAAAAAAAATCTAATGTTTCAAAGCTGAATCCATACTCCCTCCTGTTGGGACAAACCCTCTGGTAGCGAACGCCGAACTTGCCCTCCGGCAACAAACGCTGGAGGAACCCTCTCTCTCACACTCGCTTGGATGAAGGTGAAAGATGGAGAGGAGGACACTGGAAGATTTTCAACGCACAAACGCCTCGCCGCACGAACGGCGGGTTCTTTTCTAGGCGCATACCCCGGCGCGGCAACTCACCAGCACAACGATCAGTACATAGGGAAGGGGGTTTTATACCCGCGCGCACACATGCATGACCAGGACACGGCCACACACGCGGCCACTAACACACGCACGCACGGATCACCCGGCCACTAACCCATCTAACTTTTTTTTAGAAAAGGAGGATGACCCCCGGCCGAGATGCATGCGGCCGCTTTATTGATTATTCTCGAGGACCTTACAAAGTATTACAACAATATGCCTGAATCCGCCATCTTGGCAACATTCGCCGTTACTCCTATCCAAATGATGAAGGCGTGCTAGCTGGGCCACTACCCAGACCACTCATCTAAGTCCAACATCAAAATGATGAAGGGGTGATAGCTGGGCCACTACCCAGACCACTCACCTAAGCCTAACATCAAAAGCCGGAAGCCATAACCGAGCCACATACCGGGTCTGTGGTACAAACCGGTCCGACGCACTCGTGTCATCGCCGCCATCTTCCACAGGTCCGTCTTCAGAGCAAATATTGAGGCTACTACCTTGTTTGGCCACTCAGCCATCAATGTCACCATGACATCAGACAACTTCGTCCTCCTGCGCGAGTCCATCGCCACACATCGGACGCCGAATCTCCACTGCACCACGCCGCCGAGATACGCCGCAGCAATGAGTAGGATGAAGCACCGCTCCGCCGAGTCCGGCAGGGCTGCTGAAGACCAAGCACCGTGGAAGAAGGACTCCGAGGCTGAGCACATAGGCGGCAGAGCGCCAACGCACCGCCACCCGACGAACTCCGACCACGCCACCAACCGCCGCCAAGCAACCAAAGCATCACATCCACCCCAAGCTCACCACAAACGACACCCCCAAGAGGGTGACGACGCCTGGAGCGCCGCAGTCGCTTGATCCGGCAAGGATTTGGGCTTTCGCCCGGCATGCGAGCTGGGTGGAAGGAGGAGGGGAAGGAGGCAACCTGGACGGCGCCTACAAGAAGGGTACGGCGCCCTCGGGCGTCGCCGCCGTCGTGGCCAGCACTGCTGGCCTCGTATTTCTCCGGAGCCACCTCCCACCTCCAGCCGCCAAACAGGTACAACTCCGGTGACAAAGGCCGCCCAAAGCAGACCATCGGAGGCAGCCCTGGTTGAAGTAGACGGAAGCATTCAGATCTGGATCGAGCGCCGCCGAGACTCCCGCACCACAGCCGCCACCTGTTGCCGCCTCGCCGCCCCCGCGACCGAGGAAGAACGGCCAGCACCAACGAGCACCGGTCACCGCAGACCCGGCGTCGATCCACCAGCCAAGGCCGCCGCCACGGATCCAAAGCCCCCCGAGTAAGAACGGGGCGGCCAAATCCTCACCGCCACCTTCACCGGCGGCCGAGTGGCGAGCCGGCGACCACCTCCGGTGGCGACGAGGGAGAGGAGAGGTGGGGGAGAGGGCCGGCGGCGGGCTAGGGTTACGCCGCCCGAGTCGCCCCTGCGGGAGCGACGCGAGGGCAAGGGGTGTCAATCTTACTTTGGAAAAGGAAGATTCAACCCACCTAACTAGTAGGCACACACGCTCCAGCTAACAGCCCTATCCAGCCGATCTGATCCATGTACTAACTAACCTCATGCATGCAGTTCTACTCACCTGGCCGGCACATACTCGGCCACTACCTATGACCCAGCCAACTACAAGCACGGGCATATCCTTCTGATGCATGCAGCTAGCTAACTCACACGATTCACGCGCACACCACGCACACGGGCACGGCCACCCACCGGCGCCTCCGTAGACCTAGGCACACACACTGGTCACTGTGGCAACTTGTGGTTTACACTAACACCTCCGTCCCAAAATAAGTGTTGCGGGAGTAGCATATAAGCACTATTAATGTTTGTACTACGTAAGAAAAAAAGAAGTTATACTATTTCCTTTGAGTTTGAAGGTTAGACACTGAGAAAATGTGCAGAGAACTTATATATCCTGAAAGATGATGGGTGACCTAACCGAAATCCTGTTTTTTCATGTAGTATTGGATTATGGGTTAGTGCATCTCGCACATAGATACATTGTTGACTGAATTAACTTAGAGCATCTCCAACAGCCGCGCAACAAGCGGCGCGCTAACAAGCCGTTTACAGCGCCCGAATCACCAGTTTTTGCGCGCCGCTGGAGCCAGCTGCAAAACATAGCGCGTGCGAGCCGCTCCAGCAGACGCGCTAAACCGCAGCGCACACAAGTAGCCGGCGTTTGCAATATGTTCATTTTGAAGACAATATGATGATATTTCAAACATCAAAACAGGACATAGCATAGTTTAAAATCACCCAAACAAGTTCATGACATAAAAGCTCAAAATCATGCCCACATCATCATCCAACCAAGTTCAAAATCATCAAACCAAGTTCATGACATAAAAGTTCACACAAACAAATGGCACATCAATAATCATGCCTCATCCTCGTCTTCGTCCTCCTCTTCCTCCGATTTTTCATCTTCATCTTTGTCCTCCTCTTATTCCGATTCTTCCTCCTCCTATTCATTGTGTCGCGCCGCATCATCATGGGGAGATCGGAAGGCGTTGGCAAGATCTTCACCGGCATCATGCGAAGGTGTGTGAGGCACACCGGAAGACATGCGTCCATCCATGTCACCCGGAGGTGCTCCCATGCCTCCCATGAGAGACGCAAAATTCATGCCTCCCATGGTAGCTTCGAAGCCACCCATGCCTCCCATGGCCCCCATGGTAGCTCCAAAGGCACCCATGCCTGCCATGCCGCCCATGGTAGCTCCGAAGCCACCGAGGCCTCCCATGCCGCCCATGCCTCCCATGCCGCCCATGCCACCCACGCCGCCCATGCCAACCATGGCTCTTTTTTGGACCAAGACTTCTTCACGGGCAAGATTGGTGCCAATTGGGTTCAACGTGTCAACCGCCTTCTTCACGGGAAAGACATGGCACTTACCCTATCTCTATCATTAGTGCCACTTGGGTTCAACGTGTCAACCGCCTTAAGTGCGGCCGCCGACCTTTGACAATCTCGGTTGATTGTTGACCACCGGGAGCGAAGAGATCTTTCCGAGCGGTCAATTCCACTTTTGTTGTGTAGATCAAAGTGCTCCTTCATCCGGTTCCAATATGCATCTCTACTTTGATCCCCTCCAACGGCGGGATCCCTCAACACTTGCAACCATGTATTGCATTGCAAGATGTCTTTGTCCATCTCAAACAAATGATCATCGAAAAGCATCTCATTGGTTTGAGACCAATGAGAATTGTTGGAGCCAACACCCATAGTTGACATATATGTCTCATCATTGAAACTAAAACCTTATTTTCAAGTGACAGGCAATATCCATTTCGACCAATTATTAAAGATAAAAGGACTAACTGCATAGCTAATTGAATTCCTTTTTGAGGTTGAGCGTCAAGATCAGTCTCCTTTCCTTTCTCTTTTCGGGAGCGGAGCTGAAAAAGATGAAAGTATATACAACAAAGCAAATAAGCTATCAATATGTATACATTCAAAAAACAACAACAACAAAAAGTGGGCGAAATTTTACCCTGTGGGCATTTCGTCGAACTCTTTGTGCGCATCGGCCGCCGGCGCAACAAGTGAGCTCACCGGCGCTTCGGTCGCCGCCGCATCCGTCGCACGACCTGCAAGCTTCTTCGTCGGCCGCATAGAGGAGCTGTCCGCCGCCTTGTTCTTCTTCCCGGACACCTTGCCCGCCTTCGCCTGTGCCGCATTTTGGAGCTTCGAGAGAGTGGCACGTGGATTCACAGTGGGTGCCGGGGCCACGCCACCCGCCGCCGAGGTCATCCGTGGCGGCATGAAAAGGATGCGCGCGAGACGGGTGCTCGGAGGAGCACCGGCGGAGGCGAAGCCAAAGCTCCCCGCGATAGATTTTGCGGCGGCGGCGGGGGGAGGGGGGGTCGCGGGTGTAGGAATGAGTGAGGGGGATGTCGGCGCATCCGTCCATCGGGTGAATTCGCCGGCGGCGGCGCGGACAGAGCGAAAGCGGAGCGGCGGAGAGGGTGCGGCGCGGTCGCTCGAGCGTGCGCGCGCGGAAGCGGGCGCACGAAATAAGCAACGCGTGACGCCGTTTCGCCCCGCGTGCTGAACTACTTATGCCGCGCGCTCGTTTTTTGCGCTGCCGTTGGAGCCCCCGGAGCGGCTGCGCGCGCGCAAAAAGCACAATTTTTCCAGCGCGGCGCTTATATCGTTCGGCTATTGGAGATGTTCTTATAGCCTTTCTCGCCATCAAATTCTTGACTGCTGGCCTCAGTTCCAGCCCCTTAGTTAATTGATTGACTGATAAAAATCACATGTGAAGTTGCGTGTTGCTCTACTAATGAAACACCGATCTGCGGCATCCATCCTAATAAGCTATACATTTTCCTCTTCGGAATTTCTGGAAGTAGAGTCATTCGCAAGTGACGCTGTGTTTGCTGTCGCAGATGCTTCCTCTTTGCAAAGCTGTAAAGAGAGCCTTGGCTCAGCTGTGGTCGGGCATGCAGTTGTGCAGCCTAACGACCTGAGTTCAATTCTTAGAATTGACATGTGATGCACAGCAGTTTTTTTTTTCCATTTAGTGAGAATCAAACTTGATGTGTAGTGAAACCAATCATAAAGAAATATCTTGATACTTATTTAAAAAATTCTAAGGACCATCGTCGTTGTTAATATAACGTCTTTGTTTTAACACGGACACTATATCCTGGATTTCCAAATGCATTTGAAGTATTCAAGCAGGTTGGTTAGCATATTTAACTATAACGAGGAAAGAGAAGAGACCAAATGGAAACAGTGGCGTCGTACTACGAAAAGCGACGTGCACCCACAAACTCCATTCTAAAATTGAAGAGACTTCTGCTTGATTTATCTTCAGCAATGGGACAGGACGAATAAGAAAACCAAACGTAGGTGCCGTGAAGATACTTCTACCCCCGTCCCGTCAATTATCAAATATCAGGATTTGTTTCTCTTATCCATCACATAGCGAACTTGTTCTTCCTGTGGTAGGAGACGTTCCTATAGTTTTTGCAAGGCAAATGTGGTGATTTTGTTAATCACGGGGTCCACAAAGCTCCATCCTTTATGTGTTGTCTGTGCAGGGGTTGTAGTTGTGTGTATCATCTATGTTCTACTTGATGCTTTTAAAAAAGAATATGCAACGGACCTTAAGATACATGACAACATGCCCTTGTTGATTGCACTATGGCCAGATGTGGGTGGGCACCGCTAGATGGTCGGCTTACAAGGATTTGTGCACAAGTTTGTGTCGGGCGTAAATGAATGGTTGTTCCACCTGGTGAAGACTACAACATACCCATATTTCACAACTAAATGACTGATAATGTATGCAATTTGTGTAGCACACATGAAGGTAATTCATGACACTACAGGAAAAACACACGTCACCGGGTATCAACACGTGCGCCGAGTGTTAAAACACGGGCCCACGGCTTACGTAAAGATACACCGAGTGACCACCAAAATGTACAGGGCAAACAGGAGAAACACGGTTTACATCAGAGTAAGCCGTGAGGAGAAACAAAAAGTATTCGGCTTACATAGCCGTAATGAACTTGTAGGTTTCAAAAGAAGATGCCATCGACAATGCACTTACATGGTTGTGAACGAGCTCACGGTTGTGAACTAGTTGGATATGCTTATGTTTCACTAATGAACAATATGCTTATGTTTGGTGTGAATTTGATGGATATGTGCAACTTACTTATGAAGTTGAACTTTGTGGAGCCACTATATTTTTTTCGAAAGGAGGATGTCCCCTGGCCTTTACATCTGGGCAATGCATGCAACTATTTTATTAATTGTTCACAAAGATCTTACAAAGTAATACACCAGTAAGTCTGAAGCTATTATCATGGGAACATCTGTCGCAACACCTATCCACTTGATAACGGGGTGCCAAAAGTACGAGCCAAATACCAAATAGACCTCGCACCAAAACCTAACATCTAAAACCGGAGACCCCAGCCAAGTCACAATGTCAGGTCTGGGGCACACACCGGTCCGGCGCACACTCAACGGGCACCGCACACGCACGCTGCAGAGGCCGTCACCAACGTATTCCATCGATCCATCTTCAGAGTAGGTATTGACGCATCGACCTTACCAGGCCCGCCGTTGATGTCACCATGACAGCAGACAGCGCCCCTACCCTGCGTGAGTCCATCATCTCACGTCCGCCGCTGAGACCCCGCCGCGGCATGCCGCCGACACTCACTGTCATCAACGCGGTAGATGTACATCGGTCCACTCCATGCATCCTACATCCAACAGCTGCTCCAAAACAGTGCCCTCATGAAGGAGAGCGTCGCCATCGTCCGATCCGGGATACTCGGATCTGGGGTTTGCCCGGAGCAGCGCGAGTGTGTAGAAGGTGGCTGCAATGGCGATGCCTTGAACAAGGTAACGGCGCATAGACGCCGCCAACGCCTGCCATCACCGTAGTCAGAGCTCAGTTTTCACCGGCAGCCACCCCTTCCCAACTTGCCGCCGGTACTAGATGTGGGACCAAGTGGCCCGCCACGACCAGTCGGCCGACCAAGTGCTGCGAAGGAGTAAATGGACGTTGAACTTTGTTTGTGGGGATACTATATATATTGTTGAAAGTATGTGGGAGCTCCCGCAAAACACTCGGCTTACAGAGGATATGTGATAGTATGTGGGAGCTCCCGCCTTGCCAGAGAAAGCTGCAGAAGACACTCTTGTTACATGTACGCCGTAAAGAGTGAACGCCACACGACGTTCGTGGTGTACATGGCTTAGGTCTAAGCCGTGAAGCTGTGTAGGCACACAGCGTACAGGAGCATTACAGTTTACATGTAAACCGTGAATTCTGCCATGCAAACGGCTTAGTATAACACATTGCTTAAAGCCTCGCCACGTGGTGCCGCCTTTAGTGCTACTGGACGTGATCTAACACTCTGTTTGCCGAGTGCCTTCATTTTATTCTTTTTTTTTTGTTGAACTTCTTCATTTTATTCTCAGCTTACCTATAAGCGGTGCTCCCAATATAAAACACTCAGCTTATACCGCCTAAGCCGAAATATTCTAAGCCGAGTGTGCTAGCTACGCCGAGTGTAACACTCGGCTTACAGTTCGCCGTGGTTTAAATTGCCTTTCCCGTGTATGAGATATACACGGCTTCGTTTGTTTTTCCTGTAGTGTGAGGAAAAATATCAAAACACTATCAGTGTATAGTACCGTATGCATCTAATCTATGGGGTTAGCAAAAATAATACTACTCGACATATTTCTTGCCACTGCGAAACTAATATTACAACAGTTATGTAAATCAATCCTAAGCAAAAAGAAAAAAAACTGTAAAGTCAATCACAGGCATGACTTGTAAACATGTGCACAAATAAAAAATATGGTAAGATGCTGATGGATAGGGAGGAAAACGGAGCGGAAACGGACGGAACTGAGTGCTACTACATTTGCTTTCATAATTCCCTGGAAATGAATACGGAAACAGATACTAGTGGAAACAGGACACGGAGCAAATACAGAGTGGACACAGAAACAGAAGTGGCATTGACCAGAACTTAAAACCCCCTTCAATCATAAATAAATACACACTAAAACAAACAAATTTAATAAATTGTTAACATGGCTAGAAAATAATATGTTTTTTTAGCAACTTAGCGTAGTATTGTACTAGTGCTAGACAATTGGTATAGGGTCAAGTTGAGTACATGTGTAGTAGTAGAAGTTGGGCCTCAAGTGATCCATTCACTAGTAGAAAAGGGGGCAATGGTCCAGGCCGGGCCAGCCCATTGGTCCCGGTTCAGTCCAGAACCGGGACCCATGGGGGCATTGGACCCGGTTCGTGAGCCCCGGGGCCCGGCCCTGGCCACGTGGGCCATTGGTCCCGGTTCATCTGGACCTTTTGGTCCCGGTTGGTGGGACGAACCAGGACCAATGGGCCTCGCTCCTGGCCCACCACCATTGGTCCCGGTTGGTGGCACAAACCGGGACCAAAGGCTGCCCTTTAGTCCCGGTTCATGCCACCAACCGGGACTAAAGGGTTGGTCTTCGTTGCGGTCAGAGTTTAGTCCCACCTCGCCAACCGAAGGGCGCTCACACCGGTTTATAAGCCCCTCCCTCTCTGCCTTGTTGAGCTCCTCTCAAAGTGAAAATAGATGCCCTTATACAGGGAATTTGACCTAAATTCATACTGAATTTCTCTGAAGTTAGTAGAAATTTATTATGAATTTAGGTATTCTCTCTATAAGCGCATCTATGCTCATTTTTTTAGTAAAGTTAATCACAACTATTTTTTCTTCTATTTATTTCTGAGTAGTTTTTTATATAGTTTTTTTTTCTTTTCTGCTATATTAAAAATAAAAAAGAGGCGCAATGCGCGTTAATTAGCTTCAAGCCTTTCGGAATAGTGTAAACTTCACTGAACATAGCTCTGTGCAGTCTACCCTATTCCTCAAGGCTTGAAGCTAAGCAATCGTGCAGGTGAGCATTGAGCCTCTTCTTCATCGTCTCTGCACTCAGGGCTTATAAACCGCTGCGGGTGACTCTCGCTTGGCGAGGTGGGACTAAAAAACAGCTGCAGAAAGAATCAACTAAAAAACTCTTTTACCGGTTCATGTCACGAACCGGTACTAAAAGGTGCTCGTAGGGCACTAGCCTTAAAACTTGTACCAAATAAAATGCCTTTGTAACAGCCTTAGAACTGGTACTGAAATTATTGAAACTAAAATTATATAGAATTTTGTTACAAACTTTAATAGCAAAAAGAATTATCGTAAAAGAAAATAAATAAGTAATTAGAATTCTGTTCAAAACATTAAAAGCAAAAAGAATTATCATAAAAGAAAATAAATAAGTAATTAGAATTTTGTTACAAACTTTAATAGCAAAAAGAATTATCATAAAAGAAAATAAATAAGTTACTAGAATTCTGTTCAAAACATTAAAAGCAAAAAGAATTATCATAAAAGAAAACAAAAATTAATTAGAATTTTGTTACAAACTTTAATAAAAAAAGAATTATCATAAAAGAAAATAAATAAGTAATTAGAATTCTGTTCAAAACATTAAAAGAAAAAAGAATTATCATAAAAGAAAATAAATAAGTAATTAGAATTTTGTTTACAAACTTTAATAGCAAAAAGAATTATCATAATAGAAAATAAATAAGTAATTAGAATTTTGTTACAAACTTTAATAGCAAAAAGAATTATCGTAAAAGAAAATAAATAAGTAATTAGAAACAAAAAAGAAAGCAAAAAAACTGGAAAAAATTAAAAAAGTGCCATCTACAGGGCCACCACGGCCTGCATAGGACTAAAAACCCATTACTAGGGCCAGGATGCAGGCACGCAGTAGGCCCAATAAGCCCACAAGAACAGAGAGGGATTTTAGGCCCGTAAGCCTGCAGTAGAGAGGAGCTCGAAGTGGTTGGTTCGGCAGGGCTTATAAACCACGCCGAGCCCCTCTCGGCTAGCGAGGTGGGACTAAACATAGCACCGCACCGCGCTAATTCCAGCGTACGAACTTTGGTTCCGGTTGGTGGCACCAACCGGGACTAAAGGGCTGCATTGGTCCCGGTTGGCGGCACCAACCGGGACAAATGGTCCCTTTAGTCCCGGTTGGTGCCACCAACCGGGACTAAAGGCCTCCGTTTCCCGCCCTTTGGGCTGCTGAAAAGAGGCCTTTGGTCCCGGTTGGTGCCACCAACCGGGACCAAAGGATGGCATTTGTCCCGGTTCGTGCCATGAACCGGGACCAATGCTCTGCCTATATAAGCGGCACTCGCGAAATTTTGGTTCAGTTCCTTCTTCCCCGCCGCCCGATGCGTCCAGGCTGCCCATCCGTCTCCGCCTCGCCGTCGCCGTCGTCGCCCCGCGTCGTCCCGCGCCGTTCCGCGCCGCCCCGACGCCGTCACCGCCCCCCGCCCTGCGCCCCGTGCCCTGCCGGCCCCTGCCCGTCGCCGCCCCTCCCCAGCCCGCGCCGCACCGCCGCCTCACCGTCGACCGTCGCCGCGCCACCCCGCCCCGCGCCGCACCTCGCCATCACCGTCGCCGTCCCCGACACCGTCGCCGTGAGCAACTAATTTAGATGTGTAGTAATTTTTTTGTTAGATTTTTTTGTAGTTTCGTAGATTTTTTTGTTAGATGTGTAGTAATTTAGATGTGTAGTTCATAGATTTTTCTGTCAATTTTTTTTCATATTGTGTATTTAATTTGTTCATATTGTGTTAGATTTTTTTTTCTGTTAATAGATTTTTTATGCAAAGATGTTTGTATGTTCATATATATGCATGTTTGTATGTTCATATATATGCAAAGATCGAATATGTCAAATTTTTATGATTTTTTTCTGTTCATAGAATTTTTATGATTTTTTTCTGTTGATAGAATTTTTATGATTTTTTCTGTTCTAATTTTGTTAATAGAATTTTAATGATTTTTTTGTTCATAGTATTTTCTTTGTCAATTTATTGTGTATGTATAGGAAAATTGTGAATGATAGAAGTCATTTATGTATATGTTCATATTTAGAATAGAGGAAAAAGAAAAAATAATAATAAGAGAAAGTGTTTAATATAATTAGTTAGAAAAATAATAGAACTATAGGTTAACTAGTTTATTTTTAGTAAGTACTACTTTATGATAATTCATATTAAGTGCTTCATATATAGTTGAACTAGCTATAGTTGATTTAATAAACTACTTTATTTTACTATATATAGAAGTAGTTTGTTTTTAGTAAGTACTACTTTATTTATTTATAGTAAGTGCTCAGTAGTTGAACTAGTTGATTTAATTAATAAAGCTACTTTATTTAACTATATATAGAAGTAGTTCCCGCATCGACGTCGGCGATGCCTATCCCGCATCTTCGTCGTCGTCGACTCGGCGGTGGAGGCCTGCTTGATCAGGGCCATGTTCGGGACTGGGCTCCGCCGGGCTGGTATTGGGAGGTACTACCTTCCGGGGGACGTAGGTTGGTGAGGAGGCAGCCTGTTGTTGACTCGATCCTTGTTTCGTGGCGGTCGCGTGGGCCAGTGACGGTGCTGAAACTTCCGGACACCGCGGAGGTGGTACGTCACCGTGTACGCGAGGAGGACGAGCACGTCCGTCGCTACATGGTGGCATTGGAGGGCAGGTTCAACAATACCTGGCAGGTTCTTCAGGGATCTCACTGGAGCTATGATCCTGTGATGGTTCCTTATCTTTGGGTGTCCACCGCCCGCGACGATACCCGTCGGGCTCTACGGTTCTAGCTGTATTAGTGATGCTATATGTATGATAGTATTCGAGGAGTATTAGTGATAATATTCAACGATGTACGGACACAAGAGATGATGTACTTTTGCTTATAATTGAATGCATGCATGCTAATTTGAATACTTTATTTTATGATTTGGTTTTGCTTATTGAACGCTCATATTGGAAAAGTACTCCTACTTTGAATGCTAAAATCGTGGGGGTAGCTTCTGCTTCATTCCTGGAACTACTTTATTGAATGCTCATATTATGAACATAGGCCGGAAATGTCGTACTCGGACGACGAAAACCGCTCGGGGAGTGCGACTGGTGCCACGACGACCGAGGTATGTGCGACAGGTTCATTGAGCTGGACGAAGATCGGCGCTTCAGCATTAAGCTCGAGGAGACCTTCGATGTTCATACGGTACACAACGACGACAAAAGTTTTTTTCGTAATTAAGCACGACTTCAACTATTTTAACGTGAATTTTTCATCTTTTCCAATTCGACTAGCTTATCCCATGCTATGCAAGACGCTATGTCTTGGAGAGGATGGGTTTTGAAGACCATGAAAGTATGGAAACCAAAAAAAATCTCCTAAGGACCCATCATTGTGTGGATTTTCAAGTAAAGTTGTACAATGCTGAGAGTGTAACCCATTTTGGTTGCAAAAATTGGGAAGCACTTTGAAAGATGTATGGTTTTGATGAGGGTATGCTTGTCACCATGGATCTTGGTGATCCTACAATCGAGCAAGACAATATGGAGATTTAGGTCCTTGTGGATACACCTCCAATTCTTTCCCTATGTGAGCTTAACACAGTTATTAAGTAATTTATATTGTTTATTTCAAAATAGTTGATAGCTTATTTCCATTGATAGCTTATTTTGATTGTTCAAAGAATGTGCGGAAGATGGTAGACAAAAGCCACTACACCGATGGCTCCGAATTAACTTAAGGAGAAAAATCATCTGATCGCATTTTGTACTGATCTTGAGAATTACAATGTCTACAATCGAACTCCTCAACATTATGGTCAATACTTGCCACTAGTGCACGTGTTGAACTACGGTAACTACCATGGAGATACCCTGGTAAGATTTTTTACTATTACGACATCCGTGCATCTTTTTGCATACTTTTAAAACTAGTACATCATTGCTAACTACGAAGTTATTACTATGTTTTTCAACAGAGAATCCCAGAGGATTGTGTGCCTCATTTGATGTATTAGAATGACAGCCTTCGTGTTTTGAACATATATCCAGGTCATCCTACGAATCTCAACTGTCCATACCGGATTTCTAAAAGAAGTGGAGACATGACAATCAAAGAATGGAAAAAATGTATGGACAGTCGTAAGGAGCTTCTTGGAAGCAAAAGGTAGCGAATCGCAAGAATTGGAGATAGAATGATCTCCATTCTTCATAATGGAGAGTCAGGGTCTATATTGTTTTATGCTATTTTACCTTAAGGGTGTTTAGGTCCTACCTGATACTGACGATCATGTGCTAAGAACAATTATGTAGGGTTGGGTTCGATGACTATGAGGATGATGATCGTATGACTTATAATTAATAACGAGTAGAAGTTGTATGATGATGCATGATTAGTAGGACTTGTTATTATATATGATGATGTATGATGCGAGCATGCATGAGTTATTATATATCTGCGGGTGAAATGAACATAGCAGTAGCGTTGGTAAACCAAGGACGAAGATATAAGAGAGGACACTTCTCTCTATTAGCTAGCTAATAACAACCTAAAAATAAACCCCTAAACCCCTAAACCAGCCACTTAAAAAAAAGAAAAACCTCAGCTCCAGCCAGCTGCTGACGCATGGAAGCCTTTTGGTCCCGGTTTATGTCATCAACCGGGACCAAAGGCCCCCCTGCCTGGGCTGCCGGCATCGGCCACGTGGATGCCCATCTGTCCCCGTTCGTGTAAGAACCGAGACTAAAGGGGGGAGGTATTAGTAACGAACCGGGATATAAACCGGGACTAAAGGCCCTTACGAACCGGGACAAATGCCATGTTTTCTACTAGTGATTCTACTCATTGTGTCATTGTGTGTTGTTTCATGGTTGGGCTATAAAGCAGCTATATGCCTACAGTAAAAACGGAAATTCCATATTCAAGGAAGCGAAAAGTTCTGTTTCCACGTCTGTTCCACCGAGAAACACAGTTTCATTTTTGTTTCCGTTTCCACATAGAAAATTCCATTTCCACTTCCGTTTTGCAAATTTCTATTTCCGTTTTCATATTTCCTCTCCGTTTTCATTTTTCCTCCGGAAAAACGGAAAGTTTCCACTCCATTTTCATCCCTACTGCTGGATGTCCATCTTTATCTCTCTCTCAGAAAAAACAAGTGGAAACATGCAGAAGATGTCCATCCTAGATGGTAGAAGGCACACATCCAGCAACGAGATTCGAAAGTTTAATTACCTCCTAATTGTATAGATAATTAATTGACTGAATCCGTAATAAAGAAGGGATGAATGGCAGAAATATGACGACGACCTTACAATCTTTCAACGAACATTTAGCAGATAACCGACCGAATCCCTAACAAAGAAGGGATAACTAACAGAAATGTGACCGCGACGATGCAATCTTTGATATTTGGAGGGGAAAAAAGGAGACTCGATACTCCTGCTCTGCTCGGCCTTGAAGTGTACGTCTCTCAGTGCACTAATAATATTATGGATAAGGGGACTGAAGGGGGCGAAGTAGATAAGTTATACATTAACTCTAAAAAATCTAGGACAATTAAGCCTAATAATATTATGGATACACTTAGAGTTTTCCTAGATTAGGGGACAATTGCCCCCTTTGGCCCCATCAAGCTCCGCCACTACTATGGATTCACAGATCGTGGCAGGAAATCGAGCACGTCGTCGCCTAGTAGAACCACGTGAAAATGCACCGGCGATGGAACCTTGCGCATGACTAATAGGCCAGCGGCGGCGTGATTCGACATCGTCGTCACTAGTTCTACACATGACGGCAACCTAGCCTTTGGAGGGCAGTGACTATTTATCGCCTTAAGCGATAAAAGCAGCTTCAATTGCTGAAGCTTTTCCTCCCTCGCCTCATATTGAGCCGACCCATTCACACGCACGCAGTGTAAAAAAGAGCAATGAAATGGGCAAGAAACAGGGCTCAACTGAGGTCTCCAGGGGGAACTCAAGATACACTAACCACTACACCCAAGTTCCCTTCATGGTAAGAACTAGGGGCGCGATCTACTTCAGGCTACTACAGCCGGTTTATTCGGGTTTTTTTTCTCTTTTTTCTTTTTGTTTTTTGCAGGGTTTTCATCTTTTTTCCTTCGTTTTTTTTTTTGGTTTTTTTGTGAGAGACTTCCAATCTATTCATCTTCAATCATGGTAGTAGAAAGAACAACATAGGTAATAAAAATATAACCATGTCCGTGGACCACCTAGCGACGACTACAAGCACTAGATCGAGCCGAAGCCGCGCCGCCATCATCGCCCCTCCATCACCGGAGCTGGACAAACCTTGTTGTAATAGACAGTAGGGAAGTCATCGTATTAAGACCCCATAGGACCAGTGCACCCGAGTAGCAGCCATCGTCGATGAAGAAAGTCGTAGATTGAAAGGGTCAAACCTGTAAACACCCAAACGAAGGCGAACGAAGACCATATCCAAATAGATCCACCGAAGATCAGCACCGACCGAATCCCGCGAGATCCGACGGAGACAAACCTCCACGCGCCCTCCGACGATGCTAGGCGCACCATCAGGACAGGGATAGAATGTGGGAGACATTATTCGTACTAAGAAACATCGCCACCGCTACACAGCCCCAACCAAGACATTGCATCTAACAAAAACGAGAACGGGGTCCCTCCCACTGGCGGGGGGGGGGGGGGGGGGGGAGGGGGGGAGGTGGGCAAGATCCTTTGCACCTCCATGGTGTAGAGGCCATTGGAGATGGGGCGGACCGGCGGCACCGCCGACAGGAGGATAAGAGTTCTTCTCCATTTTTGTTTGGTTTCTTTTTTCTTCTCTATTTTTCTATTTTTTGTATACATGTTCAACATTGTCGAATGCTTATTCGACATTTTTAATTTATTTTTCAACATTTTATACTTGTTCAGCATTTTTAAAATATTTGTTCAACATTTCACAGATACTCATTCAACATTTTTTAATACTTATTCAGCATTTTTTCCAAATGCATCATCAAAAAATTTAGACACATGATCAAAAAGATCAATCATTTCTTTAATATGTGGTCAACATTCTTTCTATAGATATTTAACATTTTTGAAATGCTTGATTGACATTTGGAAATACTTGTTCAACATTTTTTCAAACGGTTGATTAACATTTATACATACATGTTCAACAAAATTCTCCATTTTTTACTACAAGGTCAACATTTTTTATACACATTTAACATTTGTCATCTGCTTGATTACATTTTTCAAATACTTGTTCACCATTTTTTTCAGTGCTTGATGAACATTTTTATATACATGTCAATATGTTTCAAATACTTGTTCAACATTTTTGAAGTAATTTTTAAACTTTTTTATTTAGAATGCTTGATTAGCATTTGTCAAATACTTGTTCAAGATTTTTCAAATACTTGTTAAACATATCTAAAATATTTTTGTAGATTATTTTTTAATATATTTATATAAAATATTTTAAATGTTAACGAAAAATAAACAAATAAAGCAAAAAGGAAAATCAAAAAATATAAAAACGAGGAAAACGATGTTCTGGCCTCTCTCGCGCCTGGGCCGACCCAATTTGCCATCCCCTTCTGGAATGGCAGAGGTGCAGAAGGTTGCAGATGAAGGAGCCTCTATTTGCTGTCGACGACTAGGTGGTGTGTGTGTACTGTGGCTACCAATCGGAGAGGCTTCCGGCGGAAAATTTGAATTTCAGTCAAATGTTTTTCTTTTTTAAGAAACGAACATGATGCAATTTTTTTTTCCTTTTTAGGAAACGAACGCGATGCAAATGTGTACTTCTCCGCTTCCAGCCTTTAGCCTTGCCTTAAGCTCAAGTTAAATGTTTCTTGAAAAGAAAAACAAGTTAAATCTCGGCTGGCCATTTGAGCGGCCCATTAGCATGTACTTTTGTTCACTTCACAAAAAAAATTAGATATCTTTGAAATAAAAATAACAATAGTGTTTGCTTTAAAAATGAAATATTATATAAAATTAGTAGATCAACAGAAAATGTTTCGTCCAACTCATGTAGCTTCTTAGATTACTTCACGTATACTTCAAAAATGACTTACAGTGATAGTGAAAAGTATTTCATGAAATCATAAAAAAGGTAAAAGAATAGTGAAATATAGTTTGCCGCGTGCCGGATGCCGGAGTTTGCCGACCAATTTGTAGACGGATGATTTGGTCACGAGAGAGGGTGGTGGGAGGGGGGGGGGGGGGGGTAAGAGGATGGGAGGAGGAAAGGTAGGCTACAATAAATTTGTCCATTGGCATGTTTAGCTTCACATGTAAAGATGTACTATCAAATATGCCTGTGCGTTGCAATGGGAAAGAAAATGTCCACACACCGTAGCAGACATTCATGTTGCCACTTTTTCCATTTGTCATCATCGTAACTAGCAGGGTGATCCGCGCAATTGCGTGGCTAGATTTCTTATGTAGTATTTTTTCACATTTAGTTGTTCACATGCTATTTCACTACTAGGGAAAAGTCTAGCAGTAGTGCGGGTCTTAGGTGTATCTGTAGCATGGACACCCGCGCTACTACTACAGCGCTACAGCTAACTTATAGCAGTAGCGTGTGTTGACGCGCGCTACTGCTATACATGGTTAGCAGTAGCGAGCTTTACAGGAAAGCGATACTGCTAATAGCTCTAGCGCTTTCAAGTAAGCCGCACTACCGGTAAGAGCGCGTTGCTGCTAATTTTATTCCCCTCGCTACTGCTAGTTTTATTTGTTTATGATATTTTATTTCTGCATATTTGTTTTTTATTTGAACATGCTTTATACAGTAATTTTTGGCATATCATACGCATACAAATGTAATCAGAGCATATACGTACAAATATTCTCATCAAATCATGTCATCATCATAATCATCATCCAACACAAAGTGGTCTCTCGTCATCATCTCGAAAATAGCGATACAAGTCTCGAATACTTGCAACTACATCGTCATCCATCTAAACAATGATATACGCGAGAAGAGCTATCACTATGAGTGAGTGCGAAACTATGTAGTACATGAGGCGGCGGTTATGAGTTCTCTCTCGCGCTAGCTTGAACCTCAAGTAACTAACTTCTGCTTCTTGTCTGCTTTTGAAGCCTTTAAGGTTGGCGCCCGAGACCCCCTCCAATTGCACCTGACACTCAAGCCACTCGGCGTACATTCCCGGAACCTTCCCTTTGTACACGACATAGCACTGCTTCTTCGCCATCAAGAATCTAGGTACCTGTTAGAGATGCACCTTCATCAAGAGAATGTACAGTCATATGCAACAAAATATACTTGAGAAACACGAAAAAGAAAGGGTTAGCAACTAGATGCAATATATAGTAAACATATAAATAATCAACGCTATTTCATCGTACGGAAACTAATTAACTAGAGGTAAGCAGGTCATCGTAGCCAAACTAACAAAGTAGCATTACACAAGTTCGGAAGGGACCATGGACATCACAAAGTTTCATTGCTACGGAAAGTATACAAGTTCAACCGACTCATATCATCATCATCAGCATCGTAAATCACTAGAAGTTCCATCCTTCCATATCATCGAGGATGCACCCTAGCTTCTTGAATGATGTCAGGTCCTGACATTGCATGCCTATGCGAGTTCGGACGTTAGCTCACGATATAGGGCCGTGGTGGAGCATCCCCTTCTCTTCGACGACTTCTTTCATGATGATCGCCGCAATGTCCCTCTGGATGCAAAAGAAGTCATCTCTAAGTTTATAATCCGCTTCTCCATGAGATTCTACCCACTTGCGAATATGATCATCGTTTCTGCTTGTCATGGAAAGCTTTTGGTGATCCCTTCTGAACTCCATCATGAGATGGAGGAGGTAGAATCCATCGTTCTTGCTTGGTTTTGGGACATGGATGCAGCAGAAGTTAGTTTTATGCGAGAAACCCGTCTTCTTGTTCCTTTGTTTCCTGATCTGCAGGTGGCCACCCCTTAAACTGCCTTGGAGAGCTTAATCTAGACTATTCATTACGTGGGTGTAGTCCTTCTCGTAGTTTCTGGTAGGGTCGAAATACACGGCGCGGGAGACTAGCGGGTAAAGAACGATAAGGATGGCGCGCCCATTGCTGTGGGAAAAAAATACCTCAAATTATTCTCCATGTGAGCGAAAAGGAATGATTGAAATGTACGAAAGGGTTGTCCGGCACTGACTTAATTTGGATGATAAGGCAGGAGGACAATTTCCTGGTCCTTATTCTGTACCATGAAGTTTTTGAGGTACTCCCTAGCACTTATACGCTCAAAGTCGCCGAGACTCAAGAAGGACTCGTGCATGTAGTACGGATCCGTCACACAAATTTGTGAGAGTTCTTCTCTCTTCATGACGGAGCTCATATGTAGCGCAAAAAGGCAAACGATTGTAAAATCGAGATGCCTTGTCAGTAACATCTTGAAGATATGAACACCTCCGCAGGCTGTGTGTCGATGTAGCACTTGCCCTTAGGCACACGAGCCGCGTATGTTGGATATCCTGGATCCTTCGAGGCTAGTAGGATTTTCTCAGTCGTCAGCACATGGTCGTGCAGTCTCCTAAGACCCCCTGATATTGCCTCCAGCGGTTTCGGCGGTAGTATCAGCTCGCCCGTGACATGGAACATGGCGGCACCTTTGACGGTTACACGCTCTTCAAAATTTGCCGTCTGGCTGTTATGTGCTTTGGCTTGTATGTTGGCAGCAAGCCATTCTTTGCCGGTCTCCTCCTCTCCTTTTTCTTGAGCTCACCTTCCAGACCCTTCCTTAACACCTGCCCCAGTGTTGTTGGGATAAGCACGGTACGACCCTCAGCTAGTTGAGCATGTGTTGAGGCGGCATCTTTAGGCGTGTCCTGTGAGGACTGCATGAAGAGAAACTTCTTGCAATCAACCATGCTAGGACGTTCCTGCCCGGCCAGATCATCATATCCTCATCATCATGCTGATAGCCCGAGTCGTCATATGGCTGACTCATCATATCTAAGTCACCGTCATAGGCGCATGTATTGAGGAACCGAAGAGGGTCATCCTCGTCCATCTCATCATCCATTCTTTGTTCTACGGGGGCGATTACCTCAGCCACTATTAGACCCCTCCCCTTCCTCACATCGTCTGCCGCTCTCACCCGACACTACAGGCGCTGGTAATTGCGTAGGCGGGGTGGTGGTTTTCATACCTGCTTGTTGCTGTGTAGTTATTGGTGTGCTCTCGGCCGGCTCCAGACGAAGAAGATTCTTCGGCCATAGCAGCACCCAACCCTTGCAGTTTCCAAGCCACGGCGAGGACTCGTCGTCCTCTCCTCCTAGCTGTATTGGAGGAGGCAAATCCTCATGCCCCGATTTCACACTCGACAAGGTAACCCTGAAGTTCCCACCGGGCATCGCCTGACCGTGGAACCTGAGTTCCAAGGGCTTCGTTATCACCGCATTTCCCGAGGCCACCTTCTGGGCTTTGATCAAGTAGAGTACGATGCACCATATTGTCTGGATTTTCCTTCATCCAGTTGATGATAGCCGGGATCGAGTTAGTAGCGAAATAATTCCTGCAGGCATTTACAACTACAGCGACTACCTACTATAGTAACTCATTTTTCTCCTCAGTTGCTTTTTTCACGTCCTCAGCTGCTTTTTTCTCGAACGCAAGTTTGTTTCTTCTATTTTCTTTTCCTTTATTATATATTCTTTTTCTTTTCTCTTCCTTTTTTCCAAGAGCAGGAACGAAGGGAAGGTGATACAATGTATATAACTAAGGCGATATATATTGCATTATTTGACGTTTAAGTATGTATACAAAATAGGAACATATATATTACATCATTTGACCCATACATAACGGTTAAGTGTGTACACAAAATAGGAACATATATATTACATCATTTGACCGATAACGGTTTCTCAGCGTCAACGTCTTGTTCGTTGACGAATAATTCAGCCCCTCATTGTGACCTTTCCTTTTCCATGGAGTATGATCTTTCTTAGGTAATGTAGTATTGATTCTTCTTTTGCCGTATACTTCATTGTCATCGTCATCTTCCCTAATTGGGTGGCCGTACTGGTCGTAGTATTCCTCATTGGTGACTCCATCCATTCCAATGATGTTCCTTTTGCCTCTCGTCATGACAACACGGCTAGGATTGCTCGGGTCGGTAATGAAGAAGCATTGTGTCACGTGCTTAGAGTGTATCCATGGCTCATTTTTTGCGATGGAGTTCATGGTAGCGCTCTTGGCGTCGGGTATAGTCATGGTAGTGAAATACCGGTTTTCTCTTTCGAAATTCTTAACCCATCTGACACGGAACATCGTTGCGCTGTGCAGTCCAGAGTAGTCAAGCTCCCAGATCTCCTCGACCCTTCTGTAAAATCTCTCAGTTGCGTTGTTGTTGCTGTCAGTCATGCATTCCATCGTCACCCCTGAGTTCTGAAAATCACTGCTCATATCTTTGGCCTCCGTGTAGAACGTTGATATCGTATGCCTAATAGGTGATGAGGTTGGGCGAGGGGCCATGTGCTAAGGCGTATATGAGCAATCCGTCCTTAGAGCCCTCTTCCGGGGGATTAGCAAGAATATGCTCTTTGAACCAATGCAGCAAAGTGGAGTTGTGCTCTCTAGTAACTTCGGTGTCCGTCCTGCATACCCCCCACTCATGATACTTATTTGCGATAGTTTCTTTGTGCAGTGTCACGAAAGGAACTACCTGGTCTAGGTGTTGTAGCACTACCAGGTTTGCTCTGTCAAAGTCGTTGCATCGATCTGAGTAGGCCAGATGCAGTTCCCTGTGACCGTTGGAGTGACCTTCTCCTTCGAGCCACCCAACGTGCTTCTTAACGGGCAAACCAACACCAGGCGGCCGGTCTGCGCCATATAGAAAATTCTCGCAGAAAGAGATGCACCCTTGTGTCAGATAGCCCTGGACGATGCATCCATCCGGATGGGACATGATATGAACGAATCCTTTGATGATCCCATTCATCCTCTTGAACGGCATCATGTTGTGCAGGAATGACGGCCCTAGGTCTATTATGTCGTCCACAATATGGACGCACAGATGCATCATTACGTCAAAGAACGCGGACGAGAAGTACATCTTAAGCTCATTTAGTATCACAACGATCTCTTCCTGTAGCCTTTGGAGCTGCTTCACACTGACTGACTTTCGAGAGATGACGTTGAAAAAGTCGCAGACACCAATAAGCGTGTCAAGGATGTGCTTGCCCATTATCCCTCTAAGGGCAACAGGTAGTATCTGCATCATCATCACATGACAGTCATGGGACTTCATCCCGCTAAACCTTTTCTTCTTCGTGTCTAGAAATCTGCTTATCTTCCCACAGTAACCAGAACTAACTTTGATTTCTGTAAGGCACTTGAAGAATTGATCGATCTAAGCCGGACTTAAGGTGAAGCAAGATGGGGGGCAATAATCATCTTCCTTTCTTTTTTGCCCTTCTTCTCCAGCGCCTCCGTCTCCGTCTCTATCTCCTCTGACTTTTTATGGGGTGGCATGTGCAGATATGCCCTGATCTCCAAATCTTGCAAATCTTTTCTGGCCTTGCCCATCCTTGGTCTTATCCGGCATGTTCATCAGTGTCGCAAGCAAGCTCTCAAGGACATTCTTAAATATATGCATTTGATCAAGGCAATGAGGCGTGTCAAGTTTGTGCCAGTACATGTCCCAGAAAATAGACCTCGTCTTCCATACCTTAAGCAGCGGCTCCGCCGCCTTTTTCATCGTCTTTCCCTGCGCGGGGCACTGTTCCCAGTTTTTCAACACCTTATCAATTCCGGCGCTGCTCCGCTTACATGGAGGTCCTCGATGCTCAGCCTCACCATTGAATAGATCTCCATAGTTTCTCAATGGGTCGTCCTTCTCAAGCCATCTTTGATGCCCCATGTACATGATTTTCCCAGAAATGCCATCTTTCATTGACGTTAGCTGCTGAAACATCGTATTATCCATGCACCGCGTGCATCCGCAATATCCATGGCACACCTAGCCTGCGACATATCCGTAATTGAGATATCATGCACCGTCGTGATCAGTGCTGCTCTCATATAGAAATACTCGCTTTGCTGGTGTCCCATGTCTTGGCCGGTGTCTTCCGTAACGTTTCTAACTCCTTTTGAAGTAGCCCCAGATACAGATTAATATTATTTCCTGGTTGTTTCGGCCCTTGAATCTGCATGCTCATGTGTATGTACTTCGACTTCATGCACAACTAGGGGGGACGTTGTACATCCATACAAACACGGGCCATGTGATATGGTTGGTGTTCTGGTTGCCAAACGGATTCATGCCATCGGTACACGCGCCAAACACGATGTTCCTTGCATCACATGCGAAATACCGATATTTGCCGTTGAAGGCTCTCCACTGGCTTCCACCCATGAGGTGTCTCAGCTTCGGATCATCTCCAACGCATGAGCTTTGTTTCCTTGGGATCTACAAAATAACGTTGCAGACGTGGAGTGATCGGTAAGTACCATACAACTTTCTGGGGAGATTTCTTCCCGGCCTTCTTGTATCGAGAAGCATTGCACACCGCACAGCTGGTTTTTTTCGCGTGCTCCTTCCAATAAATTATGAAGTTGTTGATGCATGCATGGTATCTAACATGCGGTAGATCAAGTGGGAAAACGATCTTCTTGGCCCTCATCCACACTAGTAGGACATAGATTCCCGGCGGGAAGAACGTCCTTTAGGTACTTGAGAAGCTGATTGAGGCTAGTGTTCGTCCATTTCTTTTAGCCTTCGTCTCTAGAAGTTCGAGCTTGAAACTCAAGCGGGTCACCTCAGGATCGCAACCATCATACAATGGAGTGTTCGAGTCTAACACCAGTTGCTGCAGCTTGGCCTCCTCTCTAGAAGCAGCTCTATCAGTACTCGTCTCCTTGCGAAGCAATTCTTGAACATGAGGGTCCCACACGATTGAACTTAGTACCAATGAAGTCTGCGGCGTGGAGTCCATGTTTTCTCCGTGCCATGTCCGACCCCTTCTCCGCCGCCATGTCCTACCTCTTCCCCGCCGCCATATCCGGCCCCTTCTCCGCCGCCATTATCGGTCATCTCTTTGTCTTGCCCCGTGTCATCATTTCCTGCCCCGTTGGCGTCCTCTTCAATTATCCACCGAGTATAGCCTTCCATGAAACCAGTCATGAGCAGGTGCGCCATCACACGACCATCGTCATAAGGGTCGAGTGAAACTCCTCCTTTGCATCTTCGACACGGGCATAAATTCTCTGTCCGCTTATTTTATTTCATGACCTGCACCGCCGACCGCAACCACCTGTCCACCATCATTCCACTGACCATCATGAACGCCTGCATGATAATAATAAACAAACTGATTATAAAAATGCATGCATGCATCAAATTCATACAAAAATTCGGCATGACCTTCCCTAAAAATAGGACATATAGAGTTTGCCTGAAATTCCCTAAAACAGAAATAAATCGACATTTCGGCAAAACATAGGCAACTCACAAGCACAATTCGGCGGCAACTCATACCACACACACACAATTTCCATCATATCGCCCGATTATGTCATATCACACACATACACATATTTCCACTCTTGCAAAACCACAAATTTTTAACCACCTATCTCCAGATCGAGCACGGTGATGATGATGTCGATCAGTGTCGCCACACACACCTATGGAAAGATCAAAAGTGGACAAAGCTCTTCTTGACAAGGCTAGATCTAGTTAGTGAGGTACATAGGTCACTTTACTAAATGCTAGATCTACCTAGCTAGTTTGGGAAGGAGATAAATACAACTAGTGGAGGGAGATGCATTAATGGAGGTGGTGTAGTTAGCGAGGAGCAATAAAGAGAGAGAAATAGAGGTAGAAGAAGGAGAGTAATGGGGGGGGGGGAGAAGTAGTGAGGAAGAAGCAAAGTGAGGGAGAGAAGAGGTGGGAGCTAGGGAAAGTGAAGGAAGAGAGGATGGGGGAGGGGGAGGGAAAAGGTGGTGGCTGCGGCTTAGTAGTAGCGCTGGGTGTAAAACGCGCTGCTGCTAATAAGATAGCAGTAGCGCGCCTCTGGGAGGGGTGCTACTGCTAAGTGGGGCTCGCCATGTGGCCAGGTTCAAACTTAGTAGTAGCGCCCTGCACAAAGAGCACGTTACTACTATTAAAATAGCAGTAGCGCGGTTAAGCGGGACACGCTACTGCTAAACCTAGTGTGGCGGGAATGGTCGGGCAATTTAGTAGTAGCGTTGTTTTACCGAGCCGCGCTACTGCTAAGTCGATAGCAGTAGCGCCTCTTTGTGGCACGCGCTACTGCTAATTAGCAGTAGCGCCCTAAGGTTCTGTGTATAATCTTTTCCCTATTAGTGTTTGATAGACATTTCAAATTACAGAAAATAGTGTAGCAAATAATATTGCATTATGGATAAATGCTCTATTAAGTAAATTAGGTTATTGGTAAGCTGCAATGTGTAATTATCAACCGATCTATAGCTTATCTCATACATTCCTACTTGTCCCTTGATGTCTATATTTTTCACAAATTTTCCAAATTTCTTTCTTCACCAAGTAGTAAATTAAAAATATTGAGCACACTTGAAGTTTATGTTCTCTTTGTCCATCACATCAATCGTTATTGGTCACACAAATTAGCACATTAATGTGAATTCAAATATACTTCTATAAAATATATAAGTAATAAAGGAAGAATGCAATTATTTGTTACTACTTCTTTTTTTCAATTGACCATTTTGTGTATGTCAGTAGCCTTAGAAGAAAATATTGGCGACCTTGTTCTTGTCAATAAATTATTTTGATTCATTTGCAATGTTAATTGGACACCAAAGGAGGAAAAACCGTTGTGATACTTTTCTTGAATATTTCATAGTATTTTGAATCAGGATATGAATCGAAATATTGGTATCACATACCTATCCGAACACGATGTATATTTGTCCTCAATGCATATCATTATTGATACATTGCAATTGATCCTTTCTTTGCCGGCCAACCATCCATACAGGTACCGCCCAGACTGTTTGAACTTTGTTGCCATCCAGGCGTCCAGGTTGACCTGTGCCATCGCTGCCCTGCGCAGCCAGCGAGGGGCCCGACGACGGGTGCGACGAGCTGATCTGCCCTGCGTCATTCACGTCCGAGCTCTTCGCCAACAAAGGTGCCGCCCAGACTGTCTGAACTTTGTGAGGCTTTTACACGCCGCCGCCACCCAGACTGTCCTGCGCCATCGCCGCACTGCGCATATGACGACGTCACAGCGCCGATGAACGGCTCCGCAGGTGCATGCTTATTTGCCAACATGTTGCCAGTGTGATCCATTTGATTGATCCTGTTGCTTTTCTGCGTATTGTAATGACAAAAACATATTGGCATTCTATAATTTATCAAAAACAAGAATGACTCTTATGGCATGAACATATGCTAACATGATCCCTATTGTACGTACCTGACCTAAACCTGAAATCGTACCATGAAGCCTTGGCAAATGCACATGGTACTGACCTCACCTAAAAGCCTCACCAAGCTGCATATGGTTCACCCATTGCTCAGTTAAAGTAATATGAACATAAAAAAAGCCACACTCTGAAAGAGACCTAGATGAATAGTATTACAAACTACTACATCATGTTACATTATGCCAAGTATATTAATGCAAACTGAATTCATTTGGGTAGCAAACCTAGATGAATAGTATTACAAACTACTATATTCTGTAGCATTATGCAAGTATATTAATGCAAATTGAATCCATTTGGGTAACAGACCTAGATGAATAGTATTACAAATAACTACATCTTGTACCATTATACTAAGCATATTAATGCAAATTGAATTCATTTGGGTAAGCAGAGGCACCACAAGAAAGCTCTGAAGGTAAACAGTTGGTGGGAGTTGAACATAAAACTCTACTATGTCTGTATCCCGGTAATACTATTCGTCAAAGATATTTGTATGATAACACTCTTGACATTCACAGGGTTGAAGGACTTCGTATGGCCCCTACCACTCCCAACAGGTAATAATCATAACCCAGTCGCTCGATTGTTGCTCAAGTGTTGAATTGTGTCATGATTTGAAGACCCTAAAGAAATAAAAAGGCAGATGGATAGAGAGCAATATGCACAAAATAGGGATGAGATTAATAAGAGACGGCGTGAAACCTACAAACAGAAAAAAAATTGTCGCTGCCAAGTTCAATGGCCTAAATAACAGAGCACACACATAGTTGGCTGTATCACAAGGTAACGATGATCAACTTCATGATATACGCCCAGTTGTATTACTATATAATGATCTATTCTTCATATATTCAGACGGTAATGATATTAAGAATCGGATGGAAAGGGAGCGGTATGCACAAAATAGAGAGGAAATATTAAAGCGACAACATCAAACTCGCAAGCAAAATAAGCATATTGCTGCCGTCCTCGATGGCAGTAACATTGTGTCACAAGTGCCAGCTACCGGACAATTGGTAGTCACACAACTATAGAACATAACATGTGCAGGTGGTGCAGTACCAATTCCATGCATTTCAACCGAGACATCCTCGACGAAAAAGAGAATATTTATGAAGATGATGAGTCCAATTGGTTGCACAAAAATGATGTGTACCAGATGCAACGAGTTTCAAGACAAATGACACTCACACAAATGTCAAACTGGTTGAGAACCCCCAACTCAGTACAATCGTTGACCTACATATCCCAGAAGAGTCTTTAAAAAAAGGTTAGTTCATCGATTTTTTAATGGTGATAATTATCGGAAGTGTTTATTTCGTCTTTCTTTGGGCACTCTATAGTTGATCCAGGTACAGAACCTTTTTATGGCATCAAACAACATCTACCAATCCAGCATAATAATGAACACTCACACATTCAGTGATCAGCAAGTAAGAATGTACCCTCCCTAATCACAAAAAAAGTCTTGTCTTTGTGACTGCATCCAAAGAAGTAGCACTATTTCTATTACCTGATAAATTGATATAATCTTTATTGCTATAATTGTAGTCCAGTGTCTACCCACACAAGGTGCACATAAAAGAGGAATTGTGTCTTCTTATACTTTTTTTGTTTTTCATTTTCCAGTATATAAATGAGGTCATCTTCTTCTATTATTAAATTTGCATATTAGATGGTTGTATGTTAAGTATTGGACGTACTTCATAGCTTCCTCCTCGCTGCACTGCTCCATAAATACAACAAAGTTACACAGGGTCCAAAACTGAAAAGCAGTAAAATCCATTCACAGGAAATCAGGTAACATGGGGCTGAATTTGATTTTATAGGGCTACATGTAAGCTGCCATGCGAGGATATGTGCTCTCGCATAGTGACCCCGCGAGCCCGCTGTTCGGCTATCCTCTCACCTCTGTCACCCGGCAATCAGAACTCAATTCACAACAAGTTGGAAATTCAGTTGGATTTCCGAAGAAGAACAAGATTCGTTCAAAGTTTTATCCCTGATGGGCGCAAACTAGCCATCTGCACATCAGAAAATCTACCAGTAACAAGGAGAAGCAGGGCAGCCAGCAATAACCTCCCGTGTCGCCTCTCTGCCTCCCCGCGGCGGCCCGGGACCATTGTGTGATGGCGCGCCAAACGTCCCCGGCGACCCCTCCGTACGCGCCCCTGGCGCTACTCCTCTCCCTCCGTCTACGCTGCCGGCTCCTGTGCCACTGCTCCTTCTCCTCCCCCTCCTCCGTGGTCGGGCGCACCGAGGCCGAGGCGGCGACCGGCGCGCGCGTATATGCGGCATCGGCGTTGTATTTGGCGTTGCCCATGACGGTGCGGATGGCGAAGGCGTTGGCGCAGCAGCAGCAGCATGCCCAGGGACTCCTTCGCCGTAACCGCCGGGAGCACCGAGGACGCAGTGGCTTTTTTTCTGAGAGCGGTGGGGAGACAGTGGAAGGGATAAGGTATGTGAAGTGTATGGGTGTGGAGAACTGAGAGGGTGCAGCGAGGTCCAAATTTTTTTCATCGATAATAATACAGTACATATAGAGCGTCGGGCGGGCGTTGTCCAATTCCTTTTCTTTTTATTATCACTCGCCTTCATCATCATTCTGTTTACTGTGATGCTACACACACGACACCGAATGCATGATTTATGCACGATGAGTCAGCTCGGTTTTTCATTATGTCTGCGAAACTACTTTAGAGCCGACACTTTTGTGGCCGATCCTTGCACGACGGTCAATACGGTGGTGTGCTGCAACTTTAGTTTATGGCTGGATGGTTGGATATGTAGTCCAAACATCATGCAAGAAAGTCGTCTGCATAGCAGCTCTCTTATGTCTGATGCATGGAACAGTACCCTTGGATCACTTGTCGTTCAAGAATCGGCTGCAAACTGCCGTGCGTAAAGTAGTTTCATTCTGTTTATATTACTCCCTCCGTTAAGATCTTACATTATGGGATGGAAGGAGTAGTTATCTAAATTTTTTATTGGAAGTTGACGAGTTTGGTTGTGTGGGTGTGATCTTTTTACATGATTACAACGATTTAAATAAACATTCTGTCATGATTGTTTTGATTGTTTATAGAACTTTTTGTTGAGGATAAATCATGTAGGTCATTTTGTGGCCTCTAGATGTTAAATTTCATGGAGTACTTATGGGAGATATTTCGACACTCTTGAACAGATATATTTTGCATCATATCATAATACTTATTATTTTATGAAGTAGCAATATTTGAAAACTAAGTCGTATTACTTGACTTTAGTTTCATAGGGCATATTTAGAACAAAATTAGCTGTTATTTTATTAGATTGAGAATTGAATAATGATGATATAAGAAATCCGGATCATTAGGCATGACACATATTCACATGGATCAATAACAATGACTCACTAAAGAGAAATAAAATTTAAAATGGATGTTTCTATTATAGATTATGATGCGTGCGTTGCACGTGCAAATCTACTAGTCCATCTATTAAGCAAAGTTCGATTCTGGCACGCCTCCATCTATTTAGGCAAGCTTGATTCCACGTGCACGTAAATCAAGTTGTATTTTTTTAGTACAAATCAAGTTGTATTCGACTTGTATATATCCATCTATCTAGTCACGTTCAGTTGCGTGGGTTTCTAAAAAATATCGAGTACCAGGGCTGGGTTGTAGTACCAGGCAACGCTAATGCATAACCGAACTGGTCCACTTTATTTTCTGTCCATCGTGTTTGGCTCCAGACGGAATATTTGTGGGGAGCCGGAACATACTATCAGTGTTCTGCATGGTAAACGTCAGGTGATGGACTCTTTTTTTTTATTACGGACAGGTACCTTATGCAGGTTGATTGGTTCACGAGGGGCTGTATATGTTTTTTTTTTTACTTGACTTGGTATATAGAGATGAATCTAGGCCGTCTAAATATCTTAAATCATGGGTGATAAATCTTCACAGTTCGTTTTCTATCATTTAAAAAATGTAATAGATAGATGATTGGTGGTCATGTTGTCCCTCTATTCACAACGAATGTGATAAATCCCAGGACGATATGAGTTTTTCATCACACTCTAGCTTGTTGCATTCCTGAGCCCAACACTGTCATGCCGACATCACCATCATCTTATTGGCATATGGTGCATGTGTAATCCCACCGAACTGAATGCATTTACAATGCTGTTGCCACGGATTCACTCATGCTTGGAGCTAGAAAAGAGGGCCGGACCGTCGCCATGATTCGATAGCGGAACGATGAGAACTCATGTTCAGCGCCTGATTGCCCCTATAGAGCACATGCGTCCTTGATGGACCGTGACCCAATAATCTTGCCCCGTCTATTCCCACGCTCACTTGCTATCTCCGCCTGCGGTTGTTTGCTGGGTTTTTTGCTTGTCATTTTTGCTGATGATCATTCATTTCAGGAAAGATACCTACCAGTTTTTGCTGTTACTTTTGAAAATATTGGTGAAGTAACAAAATTCATAGTTTCTATAAAATATTCACAAAAACACAAAATGTTCACACATTTTTGAAAATATTAGTAAATTTTTAAATAATTCAATAATTTTAATATATATACTTGATAAAACAATCACGAGTTATAAGAATGCTCATGGTTGTTCAAAAAAAATAAAAATGGAAAACCCAAAAAGAAAAAAAAACGTAAACACCAATTATTTTCCGGCGAGCCGACGTACAAATTACAAAGCTGACTTGCTAAACAGTTAAAGTCACACCTTGATTGATCTTTCACCGATAGAATAAGGCACACACATAGACTTGAGATTGTTTTTCCTGCGTGTAATTTTTTCTGAAACTTAATTTTGCCTATGTGTTTATTAACATGAGATTCAGGGTCCTGTATGTGTATATTTGTTGGACCAACTGCACCCATGGGCGATCCTTTTCTGAACGAGCAAAATAACAAAATTCATACAATTTAAAACGTTTTAACAACCTGCATATTTTCAGGTTCCATGCTGGGAAGCCCTTTCCTGAAAATATGCAGGGTTTTATTTTGAGTGGAAATATGCAGCTTGTTAAAATGTTCATTTTTATTGAGCTTGAAGCTGCACATGTGATGATGCGGGCTCAGCTGTTCTCTTTAGATGGTTACCGTGTTGCGGGTCACTTTGATGTACTTGTGAGTTTGATTTGATTCCCCACTACAACACACAACTTGTGAATAAAAATTATGGAACCCAGCTCCACCGGCCCAATATTGACAAAACGGCTGGCTGTTGGGGCTAGCCAGCCCAATCATCACCGGCGAAACATGCGATGCACACGATAAGGGAATGGACGAAGCCAACAGCGGAAAAAAAAAGATTGCTCAGTCGGTGGAAAAAAAAAGAGAGAGATCGATCAGGGCATGGAGAGATCAATGTGATAAAATAACCTCCGATAAGAGAGATTATGTAAAGTTATGTAGATTTACTTTTAAATCTCAACCGTCAATCGTTATTGTTAACATAAAATCAACAGATATAAAGGGATGGCATATGAAGAACTAAGAAAGCTTTCTCCTTTTATTATTATTATTAGGTATAGATATAGATATAGATAAACTAAGAAACTGTCGGACAAAAAAATCATCACTGAAATTTGTGACAAATCCTCCATATCATGGTATCGCTCGAAGGCCAACTGAATTGCTCATTTTCGGATATGTCATACATGAAATGTTCATATTCTATCTACAGACCTCAGCTACAGAAGCCTCATGCTCACTGAATCCAAGTTCAGCTACAGAATATAAAATATATGAATTGTTCATCGGTTATATATGCAATCTATCAACAGCTCCTCTTTCACAGAACCTTCATATCTAAAGCTCATCTTTGATAGGACCGGAAGATCTATATATGGACTACTGCTCATTGGATCCATCTTCATATAAAAGATTATATATGAGTTTGTTCGGCTGCTACGACCAACAGCTCATCTTTGCATTCGAGATCTATTTCATCTCAGAATCTAAAGCTGAAGTAATCCATGACCTCACGCCGACATGTTGGGCACCTTGACTCTTGGTAGAACCACGGTTTGATGCACGAGGTATGGAAGCTATGGGTGTGGAAGCACGGCAGCCTGACGATCTCCTCATCACCAGGCTCCAACTCCAAATAGCAAATCGCGCACTCCTGGCCTGGTGCCTCCAGAGTTCCGGCAGCAGCGTCCGCCTCTTTGCAGGCGCGGATTAAGGCCAGTGGATGGTTGTGAACCAGACATACCAGTAGTGAGGGCAGGTGGATGTCGATGTCGAAGCGGAGGACGCCTTCAAGGCCGTCGATCTGGCGGCCGATCTCATCGGCGAAGTCCATTGGCGGCAAATCCTGGTCCCCCCAGTTCCCGGGGGCAAGGTCGTACTCGCCAGTCACCGGCCCGTCGGCGAGCATCCCGTAGATGAGGTTGCGGCAGGCTTCGTAGCTGCGGAAGACCGCAGGGTCCGCGACCTCGACGCAGTTGTCGAAGGGCGCCCGGACATCGTGGAACGAGGCGAGGATGCTCCACCCTCCTGGCGGGTTGGCCTGGCAACCGATTTTGCGCCTCCCGTGCGACACAAGCACTTCGCCGTGGATGCGCATGGTGCTCGGCAGATCTGTCCGCTTGCGGTGGACGATAGTGCTCAGGGACACACCCCCACAGTCGAAGACGTGGGTCTCCGTGACCTCCGCCGCATGCGGCCACGGTGGCACCGCCATCGCCATGGCCCAACGCGTCTTCTCTCTCTCTCTCTCTCTCTCTCTCTCTCTCTCTCAAGCTAGACGAAATGGATTCTGCTATGTCCCCCCGCACCATGGATTTCTTATAGGCGAAGGAGCGCAGGGATGCCTGGAGAGATATGGATTAGGTTGAAGATTTTCCTTTTTTGCTCCCCATAATTAATGTCGGTGAAGACTGGATACAGTTTAGAGACAACTAATGCTTTAATTTGTTTCCAAGATAGCAGGCCATCGTAGCTTGAAGCCTTGGAGCGAGGACAGACCATAAACGACACCTTCAGTCTCCGCCTCTTCAGTATCTTCACAAGTGTTCAGCCTGTCACTGCGCGCAACTGCGCCAGCGCTGCCGGGGTTTGGTCCAGCTCGACTGCCCCATAGCCCGAGCTTCACTTCCCTGCACTGAAACATCGATCGGTTGATTTCCACGCCACAGGTAATGCTCGTGTGCCCTCTGCGGCACTGGTCTTGTCAGCAGGTCTTCTCAGGTGTGTATAGTGTTAAACATTGCACATACGGTATAACCATATATGCGTGCGTGCGTGTAGATATTCTCTGTTGTAATGATAGTTGAGCTGTTGGGATTGAGTCCTATCCTAGATTGTGTCTTGGAGATCAATCCACAGCCCAACAACCCTGTATATCTCGCACCATTGTGCCTATATTAACACGGACGCGTCCCTGCTAATCGCATACGCTTTAGCCTCCCTTTTCTACATGGTATACAGAGCCTCTCTCTTCCAACGCATCTAGTTATGTCATCCTCCTCCTCCTCTGTCGCCATGGCCTCCCCTTCCCTCGCATTGCTCGGCCACACCATCACTGAAAAGCTCACCAGGGAGAACTTCCTGATTGCTTCCCTCTCTCGTGACATTCTTATGCAAGTCTCCAATCATACCACTGTTGTTAGCATCTGGCAAGCCCTGCTCCAGAGCTTTTCATCGCAGTCCAGGGCACGTACCATCCAGCTCCGCTCCGCCGTGGGTAACACGCGCAAGGGGGATCTCTCGGCTGCAGCATACTTCACCAAGATGAAGGGCATCGCCGATGAACTCGCAGCCCCTGGGAAGCCCCTTGGAGAAGACGACCTCTCGACCAAATTCTCCAAGGCCTGGTGCACGAACCTGACTACAACGGTTTCGTTTCTGCCATCTCCACACGCGCCGCCATGGATCAGCAGATCGGCCTTACGGAGCTCTTCTCGCTACTCCTGGCCGCTGAGGCCCACATCACCGCTCAGCAGACGGCTTTTTCCCCCAACCACTCCGCCAACCTTGCATCTCGTGGGAGCGGCCGTGGAGGCGGTCGTGGTGGTGGAGGACGCGGCGGCTACAACAACAACTCTGGCCCTCCCCGCTACAACGACAACTCCGGGGGCGGCTCATCTGGTGGCGCGCCGCGCAAGCAGGGTGGTGACCGCGTTGACCGCGAACGTTGCCAGATCTGCAAAGAAGAAGGGCACGGTGCATGGCGCTGCAGAAAGCGCTACGACAAAGGCTACAACAACAATGTCCGCAACCCCGCAGGCGGCGGCGGTGGCGGCAACGTTGGCGGTGGTGGTGGCGGCGGTGGTGGCAATGGTGGCCAACATCGTGCTGCCAACGCGGCTCATTCATACGGTGTAGATACCAATTGGTATCTTGACACCGGTGCAACTGATCACATCTCCGGCGAACTGGAGAAAGTTGCGGTTCGGGATCGCTACACCGGCAACGAACAAATCCACACTACCAGTGGACAATGTATGGACATTGCACACATCGGCCACTCAGTTTTATCTACTCCCTTCGGATCGTTGAAACTAAACAATATTCTGCATGTTCCTAACTCTGAGCAAAGTCTTCTTTCTGCCTATCAACTCATGAAAGATAGTCACGTGTTTATTGAGCTTCACCTTGAAACTTTTCTTGTCAAGGATCAGGATACCCGGAGGACCATACTTCAAAACAAGAGTAAATGGCATTTGTTTCCAGTCACCGGGCGGCACAGTGCCCCTCCACGGCAAGCACTTGGAGCAATCAAACCATCTACATCCCGATGGCACAAGCGTCTAGGGCATCCCTCTCTTCCAGTGGTCCAGAAAATAGTTCGAGATTTTAATCTCCCCGTGTCAAATAAACAAGATCATCTTCTCGTGTGTGATGCATGTCAGATGGCCAAAAGCCATCAACTCCCTTATCCTTGCTCAGTTACTGAATCCAAAGCTCCTTTAGAGCTAATTTTCTCTGATGTTTGGGGTCGTGGACCCGTTTCTGTAGGCGGGCAAAAATACTATGTCAGTTTTATCGACGATTTCAGCAAGTTTAGTTGGATATATTTGCTTAAGAACAAATCAGATGTGTTTGAAATGTTTCGTCTTTTTCAAGATCATGTTGAACGCTTGTTTAATCGCAAAATTATCGCCATGCAAACAGATTGGGGTGGTGAGTATCAAAGTCTGAATTCTTTCTTTGAGCGCATTGGCATTACTCACCACGTCTCTTGCCCTCATGCGCACCAACAAAATGGATCCGCTGAGCGGACATATCGTCATATAGTGGAAGCTGGTCTCTCTCTCTTGGCACATGCGTTCATGCCCTTAAAGTTTTGGGATGAAGCTTTCCTCACGGCTGTATATCTCATCAATCGTGTTCCTAGTCGAGTCATCAAAAACCAAACTCCACTAGAATGTCTCTTTGGCACTAAACCCAATTATAGGTTTCTTCACATTTTTGGTTGTGCTGTATGGCCCAACTTGCGCCCCTTTAATAAGCACAAACTTGAGTTCCGCTCCAAGCAATGCGCTTTTTTGGGTTATAGTACTCTTCACAAGGGATATAAATGCTTAGACATCTCCTCCGTACGAGTCTATATTTCTCGCGATGTCGTGTTTGATGAACAAGTTTTTCCTTTTGCTAGTCTTCATCCAAATGCCGGCGCACAACTATGCAAAGAACTTGTTTTGTTACCCTCACATCTCCTGCCATCACCAAATTTTATTCCATGGGGAGTTGATGCTGCTGCTGGTCCTGTGTCAATGGCTAATACTCTTGATGAGGTGTCTACTGATAGTGTGCAGGAATCAGGGCCGGCCAACCATGCAGAAATTGGTGAAGAAATTGGTGAAAATACTCATGATTTTATGCAGCAACCAGTAGACTATGCAGAAGATCCGGGCGTGTGCTCCGATGCTGATTCTGGAGGGCGAATCCCCTCGGGATCTGGCGCTGCAGCTGTGTCAGGCGAATCCCCCGTGGGAGTGCTGCCAGCAAGCGGGGCAGGCGGTCGGCCAGGCGGGCCCGCTGTCTCTTTGTCCCCTGGTCGGGCCACCCCCGCCTCGGTGCGGGCCGGGGCCCCCTCCTCTGCGAACGAGCATGGCCCACGTGGCCGCCCTGGTACGGGGCGCGCTGCCCGGGCGGGTCGGGCCCCTCGCAGTCGCTGGCGCCCAGTCCGCCGCAGCCGCGTGGAGGGCCGTGTGCAGCCGAATGTCAACAGGAGTCCGCCCTTGGATCCGGTGCGGCCGACCCCGGATCTTCTACGCCTGATCCAGCCACCTCGGACTCTGCTGTTTCTGCATCAACCAATCGGCTGCAAGTTCGGGCTGATCATGAAGGAAATATGCCCTAGAAGCAATAATAAAGTTATTATTTATTGCCTTATTTCATGATAAATGTTTATTATTCATGCTAGAATTGTATTAACCGGAAAGATGATACATGTGTGAATACATAGACAAACATAACGTCACTAGTATGCCTCTACTTGACTAGCTCATTAATCAAAAATGGTTATGTTTCCTAACCATAGACATGTGTTGTCATTTGATTAATGGGATCACATCATTAGGAGAATGATGTGATTGACATGACCCATTCCGTTAGCCTAGCACTTGATCGTTTAGTATATTGCTATTGCTTTCTTCATGACTTATACATGTTCCTGTAACTATGAGATTATGCAACTCCCGTTTACCGGAGGATCACTTTGGGTGCTACCAAACGTCACAACGTAACTGAGTGATTATAAAGGAGTACTACAGGTGTCTCCAAAGGTACATGTTGGGTTGGCGTATTTCGAGATTAGGTTTTGTCACTCCGATTGTCGGAGAGGTATCTCTGGGCCCTCTCGGTAATGCACATCACTTAAGCCTTGCAAGCATTGTAACTAATGAGTTAGTTGCGAGATGATGTATTACGGAACGAGTAAAGAGACTTGCCGGTAACGAGATTGAACTAGGTATTGAGATACCGACGATCGAATCTCGGGCAAGTAACATACCGATGACAAAGGGAACAACGTATGTTGTTATGCGGTTTGACCGATAAAGATCTTCGTAGAATATGTGGGAGCCAATATGGGCATCCAGGTCCCGCTATTGGTTATTGAGCGGAAACGTGTTTCGGTCATGTCTACATAGTTCTCGAACCCGTCGGGTCCGCATGCTTAAGGTTTCGATGACAGTTATATTATGAGTTTATGCGTTTTGATGTACCGAAGGAGTTCGGAGTCCCGGATGAGATCAGGGACATGACGAGGAGTCTCGAAATGGTCGAGACGTAAAGATCGATATATTGGACGACTATATTCGGAGTTTGGAAAGGTTCCGAGTGATTCGGGTATTTTTCGGAGTACCGGGGAGTTACGGGAATACGGGGAAGAAGTATATGGGCCTTTTTGGGCCTTAGGGGAGAGGGAGAGGCAGGCCGCGCGCCCCCCCATTGACTAGTTCAAATTGGACTAGGGGGAGGGGCGGCGCCCCCTCCTTCCTTCTCTTCCCTCTTCCCCTTCCTTGTCTCCTACTCCTACTACTTGGAAGGACTCCTAGTTGGACTAGGAAAGGGGGAATCCTACTCCCGGTGGGAGTAGGACTCCCCTAGGGCGCGCCATAGAGAGGGCCGGCCCTCCCCTCCTCCACTTCTTTATATACGGGGGCAGGGGGCACCCCATAGACACACAAGTTGATCTACGGATCGTTCCTTAGCCGTGTGCGGTGCCCCCCTCCACCATATTCCACCTCGGTCATATCGTCGCGGAGTTTAGGCGAAGCCCTGCGCTGGTAGAACATCATCATCGTCACCACACCATCGTGCTGACGGAACTCATCCCCGACACCCTGCTGGATCGGAGTCCGTGGAACGTCATCGAGCTGAACGTGTGCAGAACACGGAGGTGCCGTACGTTCGGTGCTTGGATCGGTCGGATCGTGAAGACGTACGACTACATCAACCGCGTTGTCACAACGCTTCCGCTTTCGGTGTACGAGGGTACGTGGACACACTCTCCCCTCTTGTTGCTATGCATCACCATGATCTTGCGTGTGCGTATGAAATTTTTTGAAATTACTATGTTCCCCAACAGTGGCATCCGAGCCAGGTTTTATGCGTAGATGTCATATGCACGAGTAGAACACAAGTGAATTGTGGGCGATACAAGTCATACTGCTTACCAGCATGTCATACTTTGGTTCCGCGGTATTGTGAGATGAAGCGGTCCGGACCGACTTTACGCGTACGCTTACGCGACACTGGTTTCACCGTTACGAGCACTCGTGCTTAAAGGTGGCTGGCGAGTGTCTATCTCTCTCACTTCAGCTGAATCGAGTGTGGCTACGCTCGGTCCTTGCGAAGGTTCAAACAGCACTAACTTGACGAACTATCGTTGTGGTTTTGATGCGTAGGTAAGAACGGTTCTTGCTAAGCCCGTAGCAGCCACGTAAAACTTGCAACAACAAAGTAGAGGACCTCTAACTTGTTTTTGCAGAACAGGTTGTGATGTGATATGGTCAAGACGTGATGTTATATTTTATTGTATGAGATGATCATGTTTTGTAACCGAAGTTATCGGCAACTGGCAGGAGCCATATGGTTGTCGCTTTATTGTATGAAATGCAAACGCCCTGTAATTGCTTTACTTTATCACTAAGCGGTAGCGATAGTCGTAGAAGCAATAGATGGCGTAAACGACAACGATGCTACGATGGAAATCAAGGTGTCGCGCCGGTGATGATGGTGATCACGACGGTGCTTCAGAGATGGAGATCACAAGCACAAGATGATGATGGCCATATCAAATCACTTATATTGATTGCATGTGATGTTTATCCTTTATGCATCTTATCTTGCTTTGATTGACGGTTGCATTTTAAGATGATCTCTCACTAAAAATTATCAAGAAGTGTTCTCCCTGAGTATGCACCGTTGCCAAAGTTCGTCGTGCCCAGACACCATGTGATGATCGGGTGTAATAATCTCTACGTCCATCTACAACGGGTGCAAGCCAGTTTTGCACACGCAGAATACTCAGGTTAAACTTGACGAGCCTAGCATATAACAGATATGGCCTCGGAACACGGAGACCGAAAATTCAAACGTGAATCATATAGTAGATATGATCAACATAGTGATGTTCACCATTGAAATTACTCCATCTCACGTGATGGTCGGACATGGTTTAGTTGATTTGGATCACGTGATCACTTAGATGACTAGAGAGATGTCTGTCTAAGTGGGAGTTCTTAAGTAATATGATTAATTGAACTTTAATTTATCAATAACTTAGTCCTGGTAGTATTTTGCAAATTATGTTGTAGATCAATAGCTTGCGTTGTTGCTTTCATATGTTTATTTTGATATGTTCCTAGAGAAAATTGTGTTGAAAGATGTTAGTAGCAATGATGCGGATTGGATCCGTGATCTGAGGTTTATCCTCATTGCTGAATAATTATGTCCTTAATGCACCGCTAGGTGAAAAACCTATTGCAGGAGCAGATACAGACGTTATGAACGTTTGGCGAGATCAATATGATGACTACTTGATAGTTTAGTGCACCATGCTTAACGGCTTAGAATCGGGACTTCAAAGATGTTTTGAACGTCATGGACCATATGAGATGTTCCAGGAATTGAAGTTAATATTTCAAGCAAATACCCGAGTTGAGAGATATTAAGTCTCCAACAAGTTCTATAGCTAAAAGATGGAGGAGAATCGCTCAACTAGTGAGCATGTGCTCAGATTGTCTAGGTACTTCAATCGCTTGAATCGAGTGGGAGTTAATCTTCCAGATAAGATAATGATTGACAGAATTCTCTAGCCACCATCACTAAAGTTACTAGAACTTCGTGATGAACTATAGTATGCAAGGGATGACGAAAACGATTCCCGAGCTCTTCGTGATGTTGAAATCGACGAAGGTAGAAATCAAGAAAGAGCATCAAGTGTTGATGATTGACAAAGATCACTAGTTTCAAGAAAAGGGCAAAGGGAAAGAAAGGGAAACTTCAAGTAGAATGGCAAACAAGTTGCCACTCCCGTGAAGAAGACCAAAGCTGGACCAAAGCCTGAAACTGAGTGCTTACACTACAAAGGAAATGGTCACTGGAAGAGGAAATGCCCTGAATATTTGGTGGATAAGAAGGATGGCAAAGTGAACAAGAGTATATTTGATATACAGGTTATTGATGTGTGCCTTACTAGTGTTTATAGTAGCCCCTGAGTATTTGATACTTGTTCGGTTGCTAATATTAGTAACTCGAAACAGGAGTTACAGAATAAACAGAGACTAGTTGAGGGTGAAGTGACGATGAGTGTTGGAAGTAGTTCCAAGATTGATATGATCATCATCGCACACTCCCTATACTTTCAAGATTAGTGTTAAACCTAAATAAATGTTATTTGGCATTTGTGTTGAGCATGAATATGATTTGGTCATGTTTATTGCAATACGGTTATTCATTTAAAGTCAAGAGAATAATGGTTGTTCTATTTACATGAATAAAACCTGCAATGGTCATACACCCAATGAAAAAAGTTTGTTGGATCTCGATAGTAGTGATACACATATTCATAATGTTGAAGCCAAAAGATGCAGAGTTGATAATGATAGTGCAACTTATTTGTGGCACTGCGGTTTGGGTCATATCGGTGTAAAGTGCATGAAGAAACTCCATAAAGATGGATTTTCGGAATCACTTGGTTATGAATCATTTGATGCTTGCGAACCGTGCCTTTTGGGCAAGATGACTAAAACTCCGTTCTTCGGAACAATGGAACAAGCTACTGACTTATTAAAAATAATGCATACCGATGTATGCGATCCAATGAGTGTTGATGCTCATGGCAAGTATCATTATTTTCTGACCTTCACAAAATGATTTGAGCAGATATGGGTATATCTACTTGATGAAACATAAGTCTGAAATAATTGAAACGTTCAAAGAATTTCAGAGTGAAGTGGAAAAATCATCGTAACAAGAAAATAAAGTTTCTGCGATCTGATCGCGGAGACAAATATTTGAGTTACGAGTTTGGTCTTCAATTAAAACAATGTGGAATAGTTTCACAAACTCACGCCACCTAGAACACCACAATGTAATGGTGTGTCCGAACGTCGTAATCGTACTTTACTAGATATGGTGCGATCTATGATATTTCTTATCAGTTTACCACTATCGTTTTGGGGTTATGCATTAGAGACAGCTGCATTCACGTTTAATAGGGCGCCGTCTAAATCCGTTGAGACGACACCGTATGAACTATGGTTTAGCAGTAAACCTAAGCTGTCGTTTCTTAAAGTTTGGAGTTGTGATGTTTATATGAAAAAGGTTTTCAAGTTGATAAGCTCGAACCCAAATCGGAGAAGTGCTTCTTCATAGAATAACCAGAGGAAACTGTTGGATACACCTTCTATCACAGATCCGAAGGAAAAACATTCGTTGCTAAGAATGGATCCTTTCTAGAGAAGGAGTTTCTCTCGAAAGAAGTGAGTGGGAGGAAAGTAGAGCTTGATAAGGTAATTGTACCTTCTCCAGAATTGGAAAGTAGTTCATCACAGAAATTAGTTCCAGTGATTCCTACACCAATTCGTGAGGAAGCTGATGATGATGATCATGAAACTTCAGATCAAGTTACTACAGAACCTCGTAGGTCTTCCAGAGTATGGTCCGCACTAGAGTGGTACGGTAATCCTGTTCTGAAAGTCATGTTACTGGACCATGATAAACCTATGAACTATGAGGAAGCGATGATGAGCCCAGATTCCGCGAAATGGCTTGAGGCCATGAAATTTGAGATAGGATCCATGTATGAGAACAAAGTGTGGACTTTGGTGGACTTACCCGATGATCGGCAAGCCATAGAAAATAAATGGATCTTCAAGAGGAAGACGGACGTTGATAGTAGTGTTACTATCTACATAGCTCGACTTGTCGCAAAAAGGTTTTTGACAAGTTCAAGGTGTTGACTACAATGAGATTTTCTCAACTGTAGCGATGCTTAAGTCTGTCCGAATCATGTTAGCAATTGCCACATTTTATGAAATCTGGCAAATGGATGTCAAAACTACATTCCTTAATGGTTTTCTTAAAGAAGAGTTGTATATGATGCAACCAGAAGGTTTTGTCAATCCTAAAGGTGCTAACAAAATGTGCAAGCTCCAGCGATCCATCTATGGACTGGTGCAAGCATCTCAGAGTTGGAATATACGCTTTGATAAGTTGATCAAAGCATATAGTTTTGTACAGACTTACGGTGAAGCCTGTATTTACAAGAAAGTGAGTGGGAGCACTATAGCATTTCTGATAAGTATATGTGAATGACATATTGTTGATCGGAAATAATGTAGAATTATTCTGCAAAGCATAAAGGAGTGTTTGAAAGGAGTTTTTTCAAAGAAAGACCTCAGCAAAGCTACTTACACATTGAGCATCATGATCTATATAGATAGATCAAGACGCTTGATAAGATTTTTTCAATGAGTACATACCTTGATAAATTTTTTGAAATAGTTCAAAATGGAACAGTCAAAGAAGGAGTTCTTGCCTGTGTTGCAAGGTGTGAAGTTGAGTAAGACTCAAGACCCGACCATGGTAGAAAATAGAAAGAGAATGAAAAGTAATTCCCTATGCCTCAGTCATAGGTTCTATATGCTGTGAACCAGACCTATTGTATACCTTGCTCTGAGTTTGACAAAGGAATACAATTTTGATCTAATAGTAGATCACTGGACAGCGGTCAAGAATATCCTTAGCGAGGACTAAGGAGATGTTTCTCGATTATGGAGGTGATAAAAGAGTTCGTTGTAAAAGTTACATCGGTGCAAACTTTTACACTGATCCAGATGACTCTAAGTCTCAATCTGGATACATATTGAAAGTGGGAGCAAATAGCTAGAGTAGCTCCGTGCAGAGCATTGTAGACATAGAATATTTGCAAAATACATACGGCTCTGAATATGACAGACCCGTTGACTAAGATTCTCTCACGAGCAAAACATGATCACACCTCAGTACTCTTTGGGTGTTAATCACATAGCTATGTGAACTAGATTATTGACTCTAGTAAACCCTTTGGGTATTGGTCACATGACGATGTGAACTATGGGTGTTAATCATATATAGATATGAATATTGGTGTTAAATCACATGGTGATGTGAACTAGATTATTGGCTCTAGTGCAAGTGGGAGACTGAAGGAAATATGCCCTAGAGGCAATAATAAAGTTATTATTTATTTCCTTATTTCATGATAAATGTTTATTATTCATGCTAGAATTGTATTAACCGGAAACATGATACATGTGTGAATACATAGACAAACATAACATCACTAGTATGCCTCTACTTGACTAGCTCATTAATCAAAGATGGTTATGTTTCCTAACCATAGATATGTGTTGTCATTTGATTAATGGGATCACATCATTAGGAGAATGATGTGATTGACATGACCCATTTCGTTAGCCTAGCACTTGATCGTTTAGTATATTGCTATTGCTTTCTTCATGACTTATACATGTTCCTGTAACTATGAGATTATGCAACTCCCGTTTACCGGAGGAACACTTTGGGTGCTACCAAACGTCACAACGTAACTGAGTGATTATAAAGGAGTACTACAGGTGTCTCCAAAGGTACATGTTGGGTTGGCGTATTTCGAGATTATGTTTTGTCACTCCGATTGTCGGAGAGGTATCTCTGGGCCCTCTTGGTAATGCACATCACTTAAGCCTTGCAAGCATTGTAACTAATGAGTTAGTTGCGTGATGATGTATTACGGAACGAGTAAAGAGACTTGTCGGTAACGAGATTGAACTAGGTATTGAGATACCGACGATCGAATCTCGGGCAAGTAACATACCGATGACAAAGGGAACAACGTATGTTGTTATGCGGTTTGACCGATAAAGAGCTTCGTAGAATATGTGGGAGCCAATATGGGCATCCAGGTCCCGCTATTGGTTATTGACCGGAAACGTGTTTCGGTCATGTCTACATAGTTCTCGAACCCGTAGGGTCCGCACGCTTAAGGTTTCGATGACAGTTATATTATGAGTTTATGAGTTTTGATGTATCGAAGGAGTTCAGAGTCCCGGATGAGATCAGGGACATGACAAGGAGTCTCGAAATGGTCGAGACGTAAAGATTGATATATTGGACCACTATATTCGGAGTTCGGAAAGGTTCCGAGTGATTCGGGTATTTTTCGGAGTACCGGGGAGTTACGGGAATACGGGGAAGAAGTATATGGGCCTTTTGGGCTTTAGGGGAGAGGGAGAGGCAGGCCGCGCGCCCCCCCATTGGCTAGTTTGAATTGGACTAGGGGGAGGGGCGGCGCCCCCTCCTTCCTTCTCTTCCCTCTTCCCCTTCCTTGTCTCCTACTCCTACTACTTGGAAGGACTCCTAGTTGGACTAGGAAAGGGGGAATCCTACTCCCGGTGGGAGTAGGACTCCCCTAGGGCGCGCCATAGAGAGGGCCGGCCCTCCCCTCCTCCACTTCTTTATATACGGGGGCAGGGGGCACCCCATAGACACACAAGTTGATCTAAGGATCGTTCCTTAGCCGTGTGCGGTGCCCCCCTCCACCATATTCCACCTCGGTCATATCGTCGTGGAGTTTAGGCGAAGCCCTGCGCTGGTAGAACATCATCATCGTCACCACACCGTCGTGCTGACGGAACTCATCCCCGACACCCTGCTGGATCGGAGTCCGGGGAACGTCATCGAACTGAACGTGTGCAGAACACGGAGGTGCCATACGTTCGGTGCTTGGATTGGTCAGAATGTGAAGACATACGACTACATCAACCGCATTATCATAACGCTTCCGATTTCGGTCTACGAGGGTACGTGGACACACTCTCCCCTCTCGTTGCTATGCATCACCATGATCTTGCGTGTGCGTAGGAATTTTTTTGAAATTACTACGTTCCCCAACAGATCAGACACCCCCGCCTCCTCCTTTGCGTACACAAACCAGGTCTCAAAATGGCATTGCAAAACCGAAAGTTTATAAAGATGGCTGTATTTGCTGGGGGTCTTTTTGTGCCGCGGGTGAACCAAGAAATTTACAAGATGCTCTTGGTGACCCAAAGTGGAAGAAGGCGATGGATGAGGAGTACTCTGCTCTTATGGATAACAAAACGTGGCGCCTCGTTCCACCCGTTCTCTTTTTGGATCTCAATACAATGTTCTCCCCCTCTCTTGTGGAGATCTATTTGATGTTATCTTCTTTTTGCGGTGTGTTTGTTGAGACCGATGAATTGTGGGTTTATGATACAGTATTATCCATGGAAAATATTTGATTCTTCTCTGAATTCTTATATGTATGATTGAGTTATCTTTGCAAGTCTGTTCGAATTATCCGTTTGGTTTGGCCAACTAGATTGGTAGTTCTTGCAATGGGAGAAGTGCATGGCTTTGGGTTTAATCTTGCGGTGTCCTTACTCAGTGACAGAAAGAGTTGCAAGGCATGTATTGTATTGTTGCCATCGAGGATAACAAGATGGGGTATTTATCATATTGCATGAATTTATCCCTCTACATCATGTCATCTTGCTTAAGGCATTACTCTGTTTTTAACTTAATACTCTAGATGCATGCTGGATAGCGGTCGATGAGTGGAGTAATAGTAGTAGATGTAGAATCGTTTCGATCTACTTGTCACGGACGTGATGCCTATATACATGATCATTGCCTAGATATACTCATAACTATGCTCAATTCTGTCAATTGCTCGACAGTAATTTGTTCACCCACCGTAGAATACTTATGCTCTTGAGAGAAGCCACTAGTGAAACCTATGGCCTCCGGGTCTATTCTCATCATATCAATCTCTATCACTTTATTTACTTGCTTTGTTTTTACTTTGCCTTTACTTTTTTACTTTGCATCTATCTATCAAAAATACCAAAATTATTATCTCTATCAGATCTCACTCTCATAAGTGACCATGAAGGGATTGACAACCCCTAAGCGTTGGTTGCGAGTTGCTATCGTGTTGTGCAGGTACGAGGGACTTGCGCGTGACCTCCTACTGGATTGATACCTTGGTTCTCAAAAACTGAGGGAAATACTTACGCTACTGTGCTGCATCATCCTCTCCTCTTCGGGGAAAACCAGCGCAAGCAAGAGACGCAGCAGTGAGTTTGATTCTTTTTGTGCGGAACATGGTATTATTCATGAGAGGATGCGTCCCTATTCACCCCAGTCAAACGGGGTTGCCGAGCGGAAAAACTGTACTCTAACTGATTTGGTTAACGCCATGTTAGATACATTGAGTTTATCCAAGGCATGGTGGGGAGAAGCTATATTGACGGCAAGGCATGTCCTGAATAAAGTTCTGACAAAGGATAATGAGATCACTCCCTATGAGAAATGGGCAAAGAGAAGGACAACACTCTCGTACTCATGTACTTGGGGCTGTTTGGTGAAAGTCAATGTGCCGATCCCCAAAAAGCGTAAGCTTGGACCCCAAAAACTATGGACTGCGTTAATTTGGGTTACGCTAAGAACAACCTTGGCTATTGATTCCTAGTAGTGAAATCTGAGGTACCTTACCAGAAGGTCGGTAAAATTATCGAGTCTAAGGATGCTACATTCTTCGAGGATATTTTTCCTATGAGATATATGCAAAGCACCTCTAGCAGGAATCTGAGTAGACTCCTGAGCTTGCCATTCCTATGGAATATTATGAATGAACACATGATGAAAATCCTGAGGAGGATGACAAGGAAACCCCTGGTAGGGGAAAGAGACAAAAGGACTTCAAATACCTTTGGTGATGATTTCTTCGTGTACCATGGATGATACTCCCACTTCCATTTCATAAGCGTATGCCTCTATAGAAGTTGACAACCGGAAGGATGCGGTCCGTAGTGAGATGGATTCCATCATGGCTAACGGGACATGGGAGATCACTGACCGTCCCTATGGTTGCAAACCATTGGGATGTAAGTGGGTGTTCAGAAAGAAGCTTAGGCCCGATGATACGATTGAAAAGTACAAGTCTAGGCTTGTTGCCAAGGGCTATGACCAGAACTAACAGGAAGATTTCTTTGATACTTACTCACCTGTGGCTAGACTGGCCACCATTTTAGTCACTACAAGAAATATGTCAACTTGTGACCACCACTATTGGTCACTGAAAGGTCACAAATTTCCATTTACGACCTTTTTGTGACCAAAAACAGAAGGTCAAAAGCTGGCCGTCATAAACTGACTATAGCGACCTTTAACAAAAGGTCGTTGATCCTATGACCTTATGTTTTGGTCGCTAGCTCTCTCCCCAGGCCATGTCGGATCCGACGTGGAAATCTGACGTGGCAAAATTGCGACGAATTGAAAAGGTCACTGACAAGATTCAGCCCGGTCCGATTCGGTGTTTTACATGGGCCGAGCCCATTAATTTAGCCTATTTGTGTTTTTTTTCATCAATTTTTTGTTGGTTTCATGGGCCTGGCCCATTTTATTTTTTAGGACGTAGCCTTCTATAATTCATTTCTTTTTTGGGCCTCGGCCCTTTTACAATCCAGTCTATTTTGGGCCTCCACAACATGCATTTATAAGCTTGACATCACAAGGGCATATGGCTATTCCAGCTTACATCTCAGCATGTACGTATGTATCCAAACCATTTCATTTCTTTCAACACAAAGGATTCTTTCAACAGCCACAACAGTAGACAGTAGATACATTCAACAGAGACTGAATTAACATAGAAATGAAGCAACAAAGGGCAAACGGAGTACAGGAACTACAGCTACATGGGACTACAACTACCATTTCTATTTCATGGGACTACAGCTACCATTTATATTTCTACACGCTTGCAAGAGAGGGAGGGATTACCAAGGAGCTAAACTAACAGCGGCCAGGCTAAACTAACACCCTCCCCCTGCTACTGCTTGGTGTGCCTGCTACTGCTTGGTTTGCTGCATCACTAGCCGCCCTGCACACAACAAGAATTTTAGCTTTACATAAGGTTTACAAGAACAGGACTCTAATACATGATCACAATGCATCACAGCTTTGCACTTGGCTTCATGGATTTTCACTTCAAATTTGTCCTGGCTCTCCTGTAAAATAGTGAACACAAAGGCTACCAGCATTAGTGTACTGCTGCTGAGGCCAGAACCAAACAATTGCAATGGCAACACTAATGTAAACAACAAAGTAGATCTACCCACTCGTACGTTCCAGCCTCACCTTTCCCTTCCTGAATTTGGACACTATCATGCAATACTATAAAGGGCAAATAAAACAATAGACTTGCATAGTGAAATGTTTGCTTTTACAGATCTTATAGAATAATTTGTTTATGCCAGAAATGCATCAGTTTGTACAATACTAGAAAGGGCAAATAAAACAACAGACTTGCATACGGCAAATAACACACATTAACCTGCTGTTGTTCTACACTTCAACTACCACATTCAAGCTCATGTTAGGCACCACCAACACTAACCTACAGGTACCAGCATGGTATATTGGTACAAGTGCAGGTCATGCAATGAACATCACTGTAATACATTCACCGATCTGAATTGTAATGAAATGCATAGGTCCAACCGATGACTACACAGCAACAACTACTTCAGACATTTGCCAGAGAAATGTTCATCTTTTTTATTCTTAAAAGACGTAAAAAGAAATGACTACACAACACCAACAACAATAGACTCTCACCCACCTAGAACTAGATCAACCAAGCATCAGTTTTTAAAAGCTCATTTTAAGATACTTCAACGACAAAAAAGCTTAGTAGCATCTCCTTGTAACACCATATGCTCAGTTGACAAACGATTCACGTGCAACTCCTCTACATTATATCACACCAAAACAGAGAGATGCATCTCTAGATGAGGAGAAAAAACATGTTGATGGCATGCTAGGCATCAGTTTTAAAAAAGCTCGATTTTAGATCATCAGAGACCGGAAAGGCCGCAGCAGTTTAAATGTTTAACATCCTCTGCCTAGCACGACATCATCATTGTCACAGAAATTCCCTAAACAGTCAGCTATCCATGCAGGAACATTAATTATCCTTAGAGCTACAGGTGCATCTTGAAGGATGCATGTCAACAGCTAGCAAAGTGTAGCATATTGAAGCATGCTTCTCGTGTACCTTCCATTAGAGCAGCAGCCCGTAAGAAGCCCTTCATCGTCTGTCAACAATAGTGGATTCCCTGTAGTAGGCAACAACAAAGACAATGAGAGATTCAGGGCCTGCAGAGAAACAGAGTTCGGACCATAGCAAATAAGCATACAACTACAACAAAGCAGGGCATAATTCAGTTATAATCTGCATGACAATAACAGTAATACCAATTGTAGTAGTAAGTATACAGTTCTCTAAAATGAGTAGGTAACAAAGCCTCAAAGTATGCAGTGGACAAACTGGCAACCTATTAGTCCGGTATTTGATATACATGTCGCAGCAAATACATTATGCAAACAATAAAGACAAATTTGCAAGTGAGTTTTAGTAGCTAAAGCTTAGAAGTCAACCACTTAGTCCACTAACTAAACTAAGGACCAATTCAATTAGCAGCATATATATAGCTACCAAACCATATTTTGCAAAGATGTCTCTCCAAGAAAACCATATCCCCTACTCTCGAGCATCCAACAAACAAAGAATAATTCTACACAGGCAGTCATGCAGATAGATATTCCTTCACCTAAGGTTCAGGTAAGTGCAAGAAGCATGAAAGAAACATTTTCAGAGCATCATTACCCAGTCATACTCTCCACGGACCCTTTCCACTCCATACTCCATGCCTCATACACTCCACACTCCAGCAACAGCACCTGCAGATTAACAGAAGAAGCATCCAAATGTGTCAGCAACAGCACCTGCACATTACTAGATGTCTGAATCGGGAAGAACATGTTTGAATGGAGAAGATGGAAACAGGACTCAAGCGAACAGGATAGAGGAAAGGAGAGGACCTTCCATGGCCTTCCTCTTGAATCGGCATCGGCATCCCCAGCAGCTTCTCTCTCCATGGCCTCCTTCCTTCACCGTGCAAGGAGGGAGATGAGATGGGAGGGCAGCAGCTTCCGTCTCCATGGACTCCTTCCTTCACCACCAAGGGAGATGAGATGGGAGGACAGTGCCTGCACACGACTAAACGCACACACGCCTACATCAGATGAGATGCGGAGAGAAAAAAAACCAGAGATAGAAGAAGAAGAAGAGAATGAGAGGAGGGGTCTGACCTCATACAGTCTCACTCTGGCCATCTAGGGTTCCTGGATCCGTCGAGGAGGGAGGGAGGGAGCGAGGCCTGCAGCTTGTCGAGCGACTCCTGCGCCTGGTCAGAGCAGCGGACGCCGACGAGCCACTGGTCTAGCTGGTGGTGGTGCTGCATCATGGCGGCGCCCTGGATCGGATTAGATCTGCCCCGTGAGGACGAATTTGAATCAGAATGCAAGGTCGGATGGAGGCGGCGCAGGGAAGGAGGCCGTCCGCCACAGCGAGCCCGCGAGCCCCGCGAGCAATGCCTCCAGCGCGATGACCAGCCGCTCCAGGAACCGCTCGCAGTCGATGGTGGCGGCCCGGTGGCTCAGCCAGATGCCACCGCCGAGGACGACAAGGGAGAGGACGGTGGTGGCGACCATGTCCACGACGGCCTCCGTCTCGGGAAGTTGGATCTGAGAGTGGGGAGGGGAGGGATCTGGATCGGGAGGCGATGGGGAGGGCCGAGCGGCGACCGTATGGGAGGAACACTGGAGGAGTGGGGTGGGGGCGGCGGCGCATCGAGATCCAGAGGGAGGGAGTGAGGTTGGGGGCGACGGCGGGGGATCCAGAAGGAGGAGTGGTGTGCGGCGGCGGTGGATCCAGAAGGGAGAGAGGGAGGGAAGGTGGAGAAGGTTGCGGTGGGGAAGTGGGGGCGTGGGGGGTTGTGTTAGGGCTAGGTGGGTGAGGGTTGGGGGCGAGGGCTACCGTTGGATCCATGAGCATCCAACAGTGCTTGATGCATGATCCGCGTGAGATGGCTATGGCCCAATCAGAATGCAGCATGCGTGTATAACGTTATGACCATTTAGTATTGGACGTTATGACCATTCAAAATTGGTCGTGGTAAAAAAAATATAGTGTAAAATCATGTCAGCATTTTAATTTTTATGTTTTGAGTGTCCAAAATGAATTTTTTTTGTGAAGAAGCTATCAAATATTTGCACGAGGTGCATCTTGGAACTCCAAACAATGTTGAGTTAGGGAGTTTTCACTTTCATTGCACAAAAGAGCCATTTTTCATTTTTCGAGTGCCCGAAATGAGTTTTTTTTGTGAAGAACCTACCAAATAATTATTGCAAAATTGGACCAAATTATTTTTCTAAAATACTAGGCCATATTTAATGCACAATTGACCAAATGGTTGGGTGTAAAAAGTTTTGATCCACCTCTGGTGAAAATGACAAATTTCCGCCGATTCAGCGGGAAGCGGGTCAAATTTGAACTGCAGCTACCTCATAGTTTGCTCTTTATTTAAAAAATCATTTCTAGGTACATAAGTATCTATTTAATCAGAGAAACACCAAAAAAATATAAGATTCAACCACTAGCTAGGAACGGTCATTCCCGCCGTTTTGACCGCATTTTGAAACGGGCATAAAAAATTCAAAACAAAATCAAAAAATTGGGAAACATTCGCATTGTGTCATCATATGTGGCCAAGTTCCTAGGAAAAATAACAAACTTGTAATACGGCAATTATTTTGAAGAAGTGTTCTCAGAAACGAGCTATCACGTGTGGAGATCAATGGCTTTCAAGCCAAAATGATCAATCTTATGGCCACATTCATGGCATAGTTTGTTCAAATGATCTCATATTGTGCACAAGGGTGCATATTGGAATGGCAAACAATGTTGCCTAAGGAAGTTTTCATTTTCGTTGGACGAAAAACCCATTTTCCATTTTTCGAGTGCCCGAAAGGAGGTTTTTTTGTGAAGGAACTACAAAATAATTGTTGCAAATTTGGACCAAATCATTTTTATAAAATACTAGGCCATATTTAATGCACAATTGACCAAATGGTTAGGTGTCAAAAGTTTTGACCACCTCTCGTGAAAAAGACAAATTCTCGCCGATTCAGCTGGAAGCGGGTCAAATTTGAACTGCAGCTGCCTCATAGTTTGCTATTTATTCTTTCCAAAAATTATTTATAGTTACATAAGGACCTATTTAATCAGAGAAACACCAAAAAAATTCCAAGATTCAACCACTAGCTAGGAACGGTCATCCCCGCCGTTTTGACCGCATTTTGGAACGGGCATAAAAAATTCAAAAAAAATCAAAAAATTGGGAAACCTTCGCATTGTGTCATCATATGTGGCCAAGTTCCCACGAAAAATAATAAACTTGTAATACGGCAATTATTATAAAAAAAGTGTTCTCAGAAACGAGCTATCATGTGTGGAGATCAATGGCTTTCAAGCCAAATGATCAGTCTTATGGCCACATCCATGGCATAGTTTGTTCAAATGATCTCATATGTGCACAAGATTGCATATTGGAATGGCAAACAATGTTCTCTAAGGAAGTTTTCATTTTCGTTGGACGAAAAAACCATTTTCCATTTTTCGAGTGCCCGAAAGGAGGTTTTTTTGTGAAGGAACTACCAAATAATTGTTGCAAAATTGGACCAAATCATTTTTATAAAATACTAGGCCATATTTAATGCACAATTGACCAAATGGTTAGGTGTCAAAAGTTTTGATCCACCTCTCGTGAAAAAGACAAATTCCCGCCGATTCAGCTGGAAGTGGGTCAAATTTGAACTGCAGCTGCCTCATAGTTTGCTATTTATTTTTTCCAAAAATCATTTATAGTTACATAAGGGCCTATTTAATCAGACAAACACCAAAAAAATTCCAAGATTAAACCACTAGCTAGGAACGGTCATTCCCGCCGTTTTGACCGCATTTTGAAATGGGCATAAAAAATTCAAAAAAAAATCAAAAAATTGGGAAACCTTCGCATTGTGTCATCATATGTGGCCAAGTTCCCAGGAAAAATAATAAACTTGTAATACGGCAATTATTATAAAAAAGTGTTCTCAGAAACGAGCTTGTTACCAGTAGATCAATGGAGATCAATGGCTGACTACTAGGGAAAACCTTATACACAGAATGTTACCAGTAGCGCTTCTTAAAATGAGGCGCTACTGCTACTTTGCAGTAGCGCGTTTGGCAGAACCGCGCTACAGTTAGCAGATTAGCAGTAGCGCTGTCCCTGCAGAAAGCGCTACTACTATAATTGCCACACCGTTCCCGGCGTGCTAGGTATAGTAGTAGCGCCCTTCTACGGACAGCGCTACTACTATGGATTTTAGCAGCAGCGCGTTTTTCCTTCCCACGCTACAGTTATAGCTATTTTCACCTAACCCCCCGCGCGGCCTGATTCCCTCTCCTCTGCTTCCTCCCCCAATTCCCGACCCCGCCTCGCCACCGCCGTCTCCCCCGACCCTGCCTCGCTGCCGTCTCCCCCGACCCCGCCTCGCCGCGCCTCGGTGCCACCGTCTCCCCCGACCATGCCTCGCCGCCGTCTCCCCCGACCCCGCCTCGCCGCCGCCTCCCCCGACCCCGCCTCGTCGCCGTCTCCCCCGACCCCGCCTCGCCGCCGTCTCCCCCGACCCGGCCGCCTCGCCGCGCCTCGGTGCCGCCGTCTCCCCCGACCCCATCTCTCTCCCCGCCCTCTGTAAGCACTCTCCCCTTCCGATCCTTCTCTCCCCTTCTGATCCCTCTTCTATGCTTAGTATGAACCCTAGGTATTTAGTGCTAGTTAGTATGAACCCTAGGCTATTTTTAGTGCTAGTTAGTTAATTACTTAGATGGTAATTAGGGCAGTAGTTCCTAGGTACTAATTAGTTAGTAAGAATTAGGTACTAATTAGGTACTAGAATATTTTTATTTATAGTATTATTTTTAGTAAGAACTAGTTGAATTAATAGAACTAGTTAGTAAGAACTTGTTTCTATTTTTTAGTTAAAGCAATTTTTCCCGCCTCGACGTGGACGATGCCTATCCCGCATCCTCGTCGTCGAGTCGGCGGAGGACGACACCTGCTTGACCAGATCGGCCATGTCCGGGACTGGGCTCCGCCGGGGTGGTACTGGGAGGCGCTACCTACCGGGGGGGCGCAGGTTGGTGAGGAGCCAGCCTGTCGTTGACCCGAACCTTGTTTGGTGGCGGTCGCGTGGGCCAGTGATGATCCAGAGGCTCGAGGACTCCGCGGAGGTGGTGCGTCACCGTGTCAGTGAGGAGGAAGCGCACGTCCGTCGCTACTTGTTTGCGTTGGAGCACAGGCCGTTCTCCAATACCTGGCAGGTTCTCCGGGGATCTCACTGGAGCTATGATCCCGTGATGGTGCCTTCTCTGTGGGTGTCCACTACCCGCGCCGATACCCGTCGTGTGCTAGAGTTTTAGTTGTATTAGTGATGTTATATGTATGACACTATTCGTGATGTATTAGTGATAATATTCGACGATGTACTAACGCATGAGATGATCTACTTTTGCTTATTGAATGCATGCTAATTTGAGTCCTATAAGATATTTTGAAATGTATATCTTGTGTTGCTCAATATCCAAGTGGCCGGTCATGTTTGCAGGTTATACCTTCGAGTGGCCTATGTTTTGCCGGAGTGTTGATTCATTTCCGTTCCGGCAAATTTCAGGCGCTCAATATGTCCTATTTTAGCAAAGGTCATGCCGGATTTTTCCGTGAATTTTGGCATGACTTGTGCTAGAATATGTAGGAAATATCGAGTGCCCCAGATTTGTGTGTTGAGTATCTTGGTAGTTGTCTTCGATTGATTTTCAATTAATGTTTTAACTATGAACATAGGAAATGTCTGACGACGAGAAGGATTTCGGTATTTGCAAATACTGCGAAGACGAGCGCGGCCTGTGCGATGGAATCTTCCTAGATGACGATAGGCGCTTCAGCATCAAGCTGGACGAGAACTTCGAAGTGGATACAGTAAGTCACAACGACAAGTCTTTTTTCGTAATTAAGCATGACATCTGCTTCATTTGCTTCAACTTATATTTTTTACTATTCTACTAGCGTATCCCCTGCCATGCAAGAGTTTTTGTATTGGATAAGATAGGTTTCAGTCATAGTATGGAGGAAAAGAAAGTTTACTTGAAGACCGAGCATGGTTATATTTTCCATGCGAAGTTATACAATTCAGACGACTACACCTATTTTGGATGCAAAACATGGCGAGCACTATGCAAGACTTATGCATTTGAGCCTGATATGGTTATCACCTTTGATATTCGTCCGGAAGATGATATTGAAGGTAATACCGACATCTGGGTCAACGTGCAAATGCCTCCAGTTATACCATTATGTAAGTTTCTCAACCATATTTATGTCTTTGATATTGTTTATTCAAAAATAGTTGACAACTAATTTGTATTGTCAGCTTATTTCCGTGCAAGCAAACATGTCCAGCGCTTGGTAGACAGGACCGTATACTGTCCTGGGGCTGAACTCAACTGCGAGGAGCTCAGTCATTATGTTTCATGGCTTGAGGATCTTGATACTGTCAAGACAAATTTTCTTCCTTCATTTAGAAATCTTAGTACTGAAAATGTGCGACCAATAGTGTTCGTAATGAACTACGGTCACATCCATTTAGGAAGGATGGTAAGATTTTTACTTTTTATCCTCATTGCATCTTTTCCATACATTATTTTTGAAGCTAAACTTCATTGCTAAGTATGTTACCATACGATGTTCTTCAATAGGGACTCCCGATGAATGTTGTGCCTTATGGGATCGAGACTAAAGGTATCATGAGTATTATCAACTTACGGCCAAGATATCCTACAGCTTACTTTAGTGCATTCAAGATTAGCGACGGATGCTTAATAGTGCAAGACTGGACCAAATATGTGTTGGGGGAGCGCAGAGAAGTACTAGGGAGCAGCAACCAGAGGCGCCTTCCACGATTAGGAGACAGGTTCATCTGCATGCTCCAACTTGATCAAGGAGGAGAGCTACACATGTTTTATGTTCTTTTACCAAAGAGAGAGCAGCAGGAGTGAGTAGCAGGAGTGAGTAGCTGGCTAGAAATGAGTTTCAGGATGATGATGTGCTACACTATTACTATGATGATAAAATAGCTAGTGTTGGTGGTAATGACTATGATGATTATTATTAGCTAGTGTTAGTGCTGATTAAATAAATAATGTTGGTGGTAATGACCATGATGATGATTAAATATCTTGTGCTGGCGGATTAGATTCAAGTGGAGGCAACATGTGGTGCACATCGAAAGTACTACTAATCCAAAGTAGATCAAGTTTGGATTAGTAGTATACTTTTGACATGCACCACATATTGCCTCCACTTGAACCTAATCCACCTTCATTTAATACACTGTTATGGACATAATGATGTAAACCTCATAGCAGCTGGTATTGTACCAATATTTGTATGATGGCGCATAAATACACTAAAAATAAAAAAATATTAAAAAAATACTAGTAGCGATGGAAAGGAAACACGCTGCAAGTAGATAACTTAGCAGTAGCGCGATACTGAACAAGCGCCGCAGCTATTTGTACTAGCAGTAGCGCGTGATGGCACGCGTTACTGCTAAGCAATAGCTGTAGCGCCTTATTAGTAGCGCGGCATCCCGCGCTACTAGTAGGCACAAAACACACGCTACTGCTAGGGTTTTCCCTAGTAGTGGCTTTCAAGCCAAATGATCAATCTTATGGCCACATCCATGGCATAGTTTGTTCAAATGATCTCATATTGTGCACAAGAGTGCATATTGGAATGGCAAACAATGTTGTCTAAGGAAGCTTTCATTTTCGTTGGACGAAAAAACCATTTTCCATTTTTCGAGTGCCCGAAAGGAGGTTTTTTGTGAAGGAACTACCAAATAATTGTTGCAAAATTGGACCAAATCATTTTTATAAAATACTAGGCCATATTTAATGCACAATTGACAAAATGGTTGGGTGTAAAAAAAATTGATCCACCTCTCGTGAAAAAGACAAATTCCCGCCGATTCAGTTGGAAGCGGGTCAAATTTGAACTGCAGCTGCCTCATAGTTTGCTATTTATTTTTTCCAAAAATCATTTATAGTTACATAAGGACCTATTTAATCATAAATACATGGTTTGGTGGCGATACGTTGAGGTTTGGGCGGCGGCCAAGGGCCCCAACTCTAGAGCGCGTAAACTCGCATGCCCGTCGCGTGGTCACCGCGCGACCGTGACGTTGCCATGTGTTCTGCGCGGCCTAGGCATGTCTAGTGGGTTGGGTACTCCCCAGGTTGGTGCTAGGAAGAAAATTACAACATAAGATTCTCACGAGGAGACAGATCGATGCTCAAATATGAATTAGCAGCCAAGTGTTTGATTAGCGGTACGGGAAATGTACATGGATAATGGGCGTGAGTTTTGGCTGAGGATGATCAGTTACTAAGAAGACCGTGTTCACAAATTTTCAGCTCAAAAGGAGGAGCCTAGGTTGTACTTGCTTTGCAAACTACCACACTGGACACAACTACGAATGTTGAAGCTCGGCTCAAAATAATGAATGTATTGAGCTAGTATTTGGTGGAGGATGGTTATTTGGGCATAGGAAAGCACTGTAGAAAATGGATACTATTTGGACATGCCAAAGTGGTACTTTCTTCACAAACTGTTGTTCTGAACAGAATAGGAAAATGAATATTTCTGAATTATTTTGGAACTAGGAAAGGAAGGTTTTTACATATTTGACGAAGATATGACACAAAGAATTTATAAGATTTTTTTGGGAATTTTGGGAATGACAGAAATATAGGTTGCTTCACAACCTAGGGCAAAAACTTCCACATGGACATGACACATAGGCAAAACTGATGAGATGGCGCCTAGTCATCGCAACCCACCACAATTTACAAGGCTATGACCATCTATATTGGTCGTTAACAACTAGAAATAAGGTAGCGGATTAGCGCTGTTTGCTTTATGACCTTTGTTGGAAATATGCCCTGGAGGCAATAATAAAAGTATTATTATATTTCCTTGTTCATGATAATTGTCTTTTATTCATGCTATAACTGTATTATCCGGAAATCGTAATACACGTGTGAATACATAGACCATAATATGTCCCTAGTGAGCCTCTAGTTTACTAGCTCGTTGTGATCAACAGATAGTCATGGTTTCCTGGCTATGGACATTGGATGTCGTTGATAACGGGATCACATCATTAGGAGAATGATGTGATGGACAAGACCCAATCCTAAGCATAGCACAAAGATCGTGTAGTTCGTTTGCTAGAGCTTTTCCAATGTCAAGTATCTCTTCCTTAGACCATGAGATCGTGTAACTCCCGGATACCGTAGGAGTGCTTTGGGTGTATCAAACGTCACAACGTAACTGGGTGACTATAAAGGTGCACTACAGGTATCTCCGAAAGTGTCTGTTGGGTTGACACGGATCGAGACTGGGATTTGTCACTTCGTTTAAACGGAGAGGTATCTCTGGGCCCACTCGGTAGGACATCATCATAATGTGCACAATGTGACCAAGGGGTTGATCACGGGATGATGTGTTACGGAACGAGTAAAGAGACTTGCCGGTAACGAGATTGAACAAGGTATCGGTATACCGACGATCGAATCTCGGGCAAGTATAATACCGTTAGACAAAGGGAATTGTATACGGGATCGATTGAGTCCTTGACATCGTGGTTCATCCGATGAGATCATCGTGGAACATGTGGGAGCCAACATGGGTATCCAGATCCCGTTGTGGGTTATTGACCGGAGAACGTCCCGGTCATGTCTACATGTCTCCCGAACCCGTAGGGTCTACACACTTAAGGTTCGATGACGCTAGGGTTATAAAGGAATTTTTTATGTGGTTACCGAATGTTGTTCGGAGTCCCGGATGAGATCCCGGACGTCACGAGGAGTTCCAGAATGGTCCGGAGGTAAAGATTTATATATGGGAAGTCCTATTTTGGCCACCGGAAAATGTTCGGGATTTTTCGGTATTGTACCGGGAAGGTTCTAGAAGGTTCCGGAGTGGGGCCCACCTGCATGGGGGGGCCCACATGAACGTGGGTAGTGGGGGAAAGGCCCCACACCCCTGGTCAAGGCGCACCAAGATCCCCCCTTAGAAGGAATAAGATCATATCCCGAAGGGATAAGATCAAGATCCCTAAAAAGGGGGGATAACAATCGGTGGGGAAGAAAATGATGGGATTTCTTTCCTCCCACCTTGGCCAACGCCCCAATGGACTTGGAGGGCAAGAAACCAGCCCCTCCACCCCTATATATAGTGGGGAGGCGCATGGGAGCTACACACGAAGTTCTGGCGCAGCCCTCCCCCTCTCCCAAGTCCTCCTCCTCTCCCACGGTGCTTGGCGAAGCCCTGCAGGATTGCCACGCTCCTCCACCACCACCATGCCGTCGTGCTGCTGCTGGATGGAGTCTTCCTCAACCTCTCTCTCTCTCCTTGCTGGATCAAGGCATGGGAGACGTCACCAGGCTGTACGTGTGTTGAATGCAGAGGTGCCGTCCGTTCGGCACTAGGATCTCCGGTGATTTGGATCACGACGAGTACGACTCCTTCAACCCCGTTCTCTTGAATGTTTCCGCTTAGCGATCTACAAGGGTATGTAGATGCACTCTCCTTCCCCTCGTTGCTGGTTTCTCCATAGATAGATCTTGGTGACACGTAGGAAAATTTTGAATTTCTGCTACGTTCCCCAACATTGGTATCAGAGCTAGGTCTATTGCGTAGATTCTTTGTACGAGTAGAACACAAAGTAGTTGTGGGCGTTGATTTTGTTCAATATGCTTACCGTTACTAGTCCAATCTTGTTTCGACGGTATTGTGGGATGAAGCGGCCCGGACCGACCTTACACGTACTCTTACGTGAGACAGGTTCCACCGATTGACATGCACTTGGTGCATAAGGTGGCTAGAGGGTGCCAGTCTCTCCCACTTTAGTCGGAACGGATTCGATGAAAAGGGTCCTTATGAAGGGTAAATAGAAATTGGCATATCACGTTGTGGTTTTGCGTAGGTAAGAAACGTTCTTGCTAGAAACCCATAGCAGCCACGTAAAACATGCAACAACAATTAGAGGACGTCTAACTTGTTTTTGCAGGGTATGCTATGTGATGTGATATGGCCAAGAAGAATGTGATGTATGAGATTGATCATGTTCTTGTAACTGGAATCACGACTTGCATGTCGATGAGTATGACAACCGGCAGGAGCCATAGGAGTTGTCTTTATTTATTGTATGACCTGCGTGTCATTGAACAACGCCATGTAATTACTTTACTTTATTGCTAACCGGTAGCCATAGTAGTAGAAGTAATAAGTTGGCGAGACAACTTCATGGAGACACGATGATGGAGATCATGATGATGGAGATCATGGTGTCATGCCGGTGACAATGATGATCATGGAGCCCCGAAGATGGAGATCAAAAGGAGCAAAATGATATTGGCCATATCATGTCACTATTTGATTGCATGTGATGTTTATCATGTTTATGCATCTTGTTTACTTAGAACGACGGTAGTAAATAAGATGATCCCTTACAAAAATTTCAAGAAGTGTTCTCCTCTAACTGTGCACCGTTGCTAAAGTTCGTCGCTTCTAAGCACCACGTGATGATCGGGTGTGATGGATTCTTACGTTCACATACAACGGGTGTAAGACAAATTTACACACGCGAAACACTTAGGGTTAACTTGACGAGCCTAGCATGTGCAGACATGGCCTCGGAACACAGAGACCGAAAGGTCGAGCATGAGTCGTATAGTAGATACGATCAACATGAAGATGTTCACCAATGATGACTAGTCCGTCTCACGTGATGATCGGACACGGCCTAGTTGACTCGGATCATGTAATCACTTAGATGACTAGAGGGATGTCTATCTGAGTGGGAGTTCATAAGATGAACTTAATTATCTGGAACATAGTCAAAAGATCTTTGCAAATTATGTCGTAAGCTCGCGCTTTAGTTCCACTGTTTAGATATGTTCCTAGAGAAAATATATTTGAAAGTTGACAATAGCGATTATGCGGACAGTAGAAAGCTTATGTCCTTAATGCACCGCTCAGTGTGCTGAACCCCAAACGTCGTTTGTGGATGTTGCGAACATCAGACATACAAGTTTTGATAACTACGTGATAGTTCAGTTAAACGGTTTAGAGTTGAGGCACCAAAGACGTTTTCGAAACGTCGTGGAACATATGAGATGTTTTCGAGGGCTGAAATTGGGATTTTAGGCTCGTGCCCACGTCAAGAGGTATAATACCTCCGACAATTTTCTTAGCCCGCAAAATAAGGGAGAAAAGCTCAATCCTTGAGCTTGTGCTCAGATTGTCTGAGTGCAACAATCACTAGAATTGAGTGGGAGTTGATCTTCCAGATGAGATAGTGATGTTTCTCCAAAGTCATTGCCACCAAGCTGCTAGAGCTTCGTGATGAACTATAACATATCAGGGATAGATATGATGATCCTTGAGGTATTCGCGATGTTTGACACCGCGAAAGTAGAAATCAAGAAGGAGCGTCAATTGTTGATGGTTGGTGAAACCACTAGTTTCAGGAAGGGCAAGGGCAAGAAGGGATACTTCATGAAACAGTAAATCAGCTGCTGCTCTAGTGAAGAAACCCAAGGTTGAACCCAAACCCGAGACTAAGTGCTTCTGTGATAAAGGGAACAGTCACTAGAGCGGAATTACCCTAGATACTTGGTAGATGAGAAGGCTGGCAAGGTCGATAGAAGTATATTGGATATACATTATGTTAATGTGTACTTTACTAGTACTCCTAGTAGCACCAGGGTATTAGATACCGGTTCGGTTGCTAAGTGTTAGTGAATCGAAATAAAAGGCTACGGAATAAACGGAGACTAGCTAAAGGTGAGCTGACGATATGTGTTGGAAGTGTTTCCAAGGTTGATGTGATCAAGCATTGCACGCTCCCTCTACCATCGAGATTTGGTGTTTGCGTTGAGCATAGACATGATTGGATTATGTCTATCGCAATACGGTTATTCATTTAAGGAGAATAATGGTTACTCTATTTATTTGAATAATACCTTCAATGGTCTTGCACCTAAAGGAATGGTTTATTGAATCTCGATCGTAGTGATACACATTTTCATGCCAGGAGATATAAGATAGTAATGATAGTACCACTTACTTGTGGCACTGCCATGTAAGTCATATTGGTGTAAAGCGCATGAAGAAGCTCCATGTTGATGGATCTTTGGACTCACTCGTTTTGAAAAGTTTGAGACATGCGAACCATGTCTATTGGTGTATATGCATGAAGAAACTCCATGCAGATGGATCGTTTGGACTCACTTGATTTTGAATCACTTGAGATATGCAAATCATACCACATGGGCAAAATGACTGAAAAGCCTCGGTTTCAGTAAGATGGAACAAGATAGCAACTTGTTGGAAGTAACACATTTTGATGTGTGTAGTCCAATGAGTGCTGAGGCATGCAGTGAATATCGTTATGTTCTTACTTCACGGATGATTTGAGTAGATACTGAGTGTATTTACTTGATGAAACACAAGTCTAAATTATTGAATGGTTCAAGTAATTTCAGAGTGAAGTTGAAGATCATCGTGACAAGAGGATGAAATGTCTATGATATGATCATAGAGATGAGTATCTGAGTAACGAGCTTTGACACGCAATTAAGACATTGTGGAAATTATTTCACAATTAATACCGCCTGGAACACCATAGTTTGATGGTGTGTCTGAACATCATAGTTGCACCCTATTGGATATGGTGCGTACCATGATGTCTCTTATCGAATTACCACTATCGTTTATGGTTTAGGCATTAGAGACAACCACATTCACATTAAATAGGGCACCACGTAATTCCATTGAGATGACACCGTATGAACTATGGTTTAGAGAAACCTAAGCTGTCATTTCTTAAAGGTTTGGGGCTGCGACGCTTATGTGAAAAAGTTTCAGGTTGATAATCTTGAACCCAAAGCGGATAAAATGCATCTTCATAGGACACCTAAAACAGTTGGGTATACCTCCTAATTCAGATCCGAAAGCAATAGGGATTGTTTCTTGAATCGGGTCCCTTCTCGAGGAAAAGTTTGTCTCGAAAAGTTGAGTGGGAGGATGGTGGAGACTTGATATGGTTATTGAACCGTGACTACAACTAGTGTGTAGCAGGGCACAGGAAGTTATTCCTGTGGCACCTACACCAATTGAAGTAGAAGCTTATGATAGTGATCATGAAACTTCGGGTCAAGTCACTACCGTACCTCGTAGGGTGACAAGGATGCGTACTACTTTAGAGTGATACAGTAATCCTGTCTTGAAGGTCATGTTGCTAGACAACAATGAAACTACGAGCTATGGAGAAGCGATGGTGGGCCCAAATTCTGACAAATGGTTAGAAGCCATGAAATCCGAGATAGGATCCATGTATCAGAACAAAGCATGGACTTTGGTGGATTTGCCCGATGATCGGCAAGCCATTGAGATAAATGGATCTTTAAGAAGAAGACGGACGTGGATGGTAATGTCACCGTCTATGAAGCTCGACTTGTGGCAAAGAGTTTTTCACAAGTTCAAGGAGTTGACTACAATGAGATTTTCTCATTCGTGGCGATGCTTAAGTCCGTCGGAATCATGTTAGCATAAGCTGCATTTATGAAATCTGGCAGATGGATGTCAAAAACGAGTTTCCTTACCAGTTTTCGTAAGGAAAGGTTGTATGTGATACAATCAGAAAGGTTTTGTCGATCCTAAGGATGCCAAAAGGTATGCTAGCTCCAGCGATCCTTCTAAGGACTGGAGTAAGCATCTCGGAGTTGGAATATGTACTTTGATAAGATGATCAAAGATTTTGAGTTTATACAAAGTTTATGAGAAACTTGTATTTCCAAAGAAGTGAGTGGGAGCACTATAGAATTTCTGATGAGTATATGTTGTTGACATATTGTTGATCAGAAATGATGTAGAATTTCTGGAAAGCATATAGGGTTATTTGAAAAGTGTTTTTCAATAGAAAACCTGGATTAAGCTGCTTGAACATTGAGCATCAAGATCTATGAGGATAGATCAAAAACCGCTTAATGGACTTTCAAATGAGCATATACCTTGACATGATCTTGAAGGTGTTCAAGATGGATCAGTCAAAGAAGGAGTTCTTGCCTGAGATGTAAGGTATGAAGTCAAGACTTAAAAGCTCGACCACGGCAGAATAGAGAGAAAGGATGAAGGTCGTCCCCTATTCTTCAGACGTAGGCTCTATAGTATGATATGCTGTGTACCGCACCGGAAGTGTGCCTTGCCATGAGTCAGTCAAGGGGTACAAGAATGATCCAGGAATGGATCATTGGACGGCGGTCAAAATTGTCCTTGGAGTAAATAAGGACATGTTTCTCAATTATGGAGGTGATAAAGAGTTCGGCATAAAGGGTTACGTCGATGCAAGCTTTAACACCTATCCGAGTGACTCTGAGTAGCAAACCGGATACGTATAGTGGAGCGACCATTTGGAATAGCTCCAAGTGGAGTGTGGAAGCAGCATTTACCATATGACCTAGAGATTTGCGAAGTACATACGGATCTGAATGTTGCAGACCCGTTGACTAAAAAACCTCTCTCACAAGCAAAACATGATCAAACCCCAGAACTCATTGAGTCTTAATCACATGGTGATGTGAACTAGTTTAATGACACTAGTAAACTCTTTGGATGTTGGTCACATGGCGATGTGACCAGTGAATGTTAATCACATGGCGATGTGAACTAGATTATTGACTCTAGTGCAAGTGGGAGACTGTTGGAAATATGCCCTAGAGGCAATAATAAAAGTATTATTATATTTCCTTGTTCATGATAATTGTCTTTTATTCATGCTATAACTGTATTATCCGGAAATCGTAATACACGTGTGAATACATAGACCATAATATGTCCCTAGTGAGCCTCTAGTTGACTAGCTCGTTGTGATCAACAGATAGTCATGGTTTCCTGGCTATGGACATTGGATGTCGTTGATAACGGGATAACATCATTAGGAGAATGATGTGATGGACAAGACCCAATCCTAAGCATAGCACAAAGATCGTGTAGTTCGTTTGCTAGAGCTTTTCCAATGTCAAGTATCTCTTCCTTAGACCATGAGATCGTGTAACTCCCGGATACCGTAGGAGTGCTTTGGGTGTATCAAACGTCACAACGTAACTGGGTGACTATAAAGGTGCACTACAGGTATCTCCAAAAGTGTCTGTTGGGTTGACACGGATCGAGACTGGGATTTGTCACTTCGTGTAAACGGAGAGGTATCTCTGGGCCCACTCAGTAGGACATCATCATAATGTGCACAATGTGACCAAGGGGTTGATCACGGGATGATGTGTTACGGAACGAGTAAAGAGACTTGCCGGTAACGAGATTGAACAAGGTATCGGTATACCGACGATCGAATCTCGGGCAAGTATAATACCGTTAGACAAAGGGAATTGTATACAGGATCGATTGAGTCCTTGACATCGTGGTTCATCCGATGAGGTCATCGTGGAACATGTGGGAGCCAACATGGGTATCCAGATCCCGCTGTTGGCTATTGACCGGAGAACGTCTCGGTCATGTCTACATGTCTCCCGAACCCGTAGGGTCTACACACTTAAGGTTCGATGACGCTAGGGTTATAAAGGAAGTTTGTATGTGGTTACTGAATGTTGTTCGGAGTCCCGGATGAGATCCCGGACGTCACGAGGAGTTCCGGAATGGTCTGGAGGTAAATATTTATATATGGGAAGTCCTATTTTGGCCACCGGAAAATGTTCGGGATTTTTCGGTATTGTACCGGGAAGGTTCTAGAAGGTTCAGGAGTGGGGCCCACCTGCATGGGGGGACCCACATGAACGTGGGTAGTGGGGGCAAGGCCCCACACCCCTGGTCAAGGCGCACCAAGATCCCCCCTTAGAAGGAATAAGATCATATCCCGAAGGGATAAGATCAAGATCCCTAAAAACGGGGGATAACAATCGGTGGGGAAGGAAATGATGGGATTTCTTTCCTCCCACCTTGGCCAACGCCCCAATGGACTTGGAGGGCAAGAAACCAGCCCCTCCACCCCTATATATAGTGGGGAGGCGCATGGGAGCTACACACGAAGTTCTGGCGCAACCCTCCCCTCTCCCAAGTCCTCCTCCTCTCCCACGGTGCTTGGTGAAGCCCTGCAGGATTGCCACGCTCCTCCACCACCACCATGCCGTCATGCTACTGCTGGATGGAGTCTTCCTCAACCTCTCCCTCTCTCCTTGCTGGATCAAGGCATGGGAGACATCACCGGGCTGTACGTGTGTTGAACGCGGAGGTGCCGTCCGTTCGGCACTAGGATCTCCGGTGATTTGGATCACGACGAGTACGACTCCTTCAACCCCGTTCTCTTGAACGTTTCCGCTTAGCGATCTACAAGGGTATGTAGATGCACTCTCCTTCCCCTCGTTGCTGGTTTCTCCATAGATAGATCTTGGTGACACGTAGGAAAATTTTGAATTTCTGCTACGTTCCCCAACAACCTTTTCATGTGAGGAAATTACGACCTTTCTGACCAAAATGGTCGCAATGGTTTAGGGTTTGGAGCCCCCCGAACAGCTTTTGACCAATTGGTCTGAAATGGTCATAAATTTATGACCAATTCTTCGAGGGTCACTGACAGAAGGTCATAAGATGACATATTTCTTGTAGTGAGTATTACTCTCTTTGGCGGCCTCGCATGGTCTTCTCCACCAGATGGATGTTAAGACAGCTTTTCTGAATGGAGAGCTAAACAAGCAAATCTACATGCAACAACCAGATGGCTTCGTGATAGATGGTCAGGAAAGCAAGGTGTGTAGGGTGCTGAAATCTTTATATGGCCTGAAGCAAGCACCTAAGCAATGTCATGATAAGTTCAATACAACTCTGACATCTGTTGGCTTCATTGTTAATGAAGCTGACAAATGCGTATACTATCGCCATGGTGGGGACGAAGAAGTAATACCGTGAGATACTCTCAAATCATTGGTTCACTGATGTACCTAGCGAGCGCAATGAGGCCTGACATCGTGTTTGCTGTGAGCAAACTGAGCCGGTTTGTTTCCAAACCGGGTGATGTACATTGGCATGCTATTGAAAGAGTTATGCTCTATCTGAAAGGTACTATGAACTATGGACTTCACTATACTAGATACCCGTCGGTACTTGAAGGGTATAGTGATGCGAATTGGATCTCTGATGTTGGTGAGATGAAGGACACAGCTGGGTATATGTTTACTCTTGGAGGTGGCGCTATTTCATGGAAGTCTTGCAAGCAAACAATCTTAACGAGATCAACAATGGAAGCATAATTAACAGCATTAGAATCATCTGGTGTTGAAGCAGGATGGCTTCGAGATCTTTTGATGGACTTGCCATTGGTCGATAAACCGGTTTCGGCTATCCTTATGGACTGTGACAATCAGACTGTCATCACCAAGGTGAAGAGTTCAAAGGACAACATGAAGTCCAACAAACACATAAGAATGAGATTAAAAGCTGTCAAAAAAATTAAGAAACTCCGGAGTGATAGCGTTGGAGTATGTCCATACGGCTAAGAATCTGGCAGATCCCTTTACAAAAGGGCTATCACACATTGTGATAGATAGTGCATCGAGGGAGATGGGTATGAGACCCACATGAGTTACCATGGTGGTAACCCAACCTATGTGATCGGAGATCCCGTGAAGTAGGGCCTGGGATAACAAGCCAGTGGTGAACTGAGGAGAGTAACTATACTAACCCACTCCGTTGGAGATGCAATACTCTCAATACTGTATGGTAGGGCGACTATTGTCTTAGTGTGTTCCAAAGCTTATGTAAGCAAGATGCTATCCTACAGAGCGATCTTTGGAGGAACACACCTATATGAGCCCGACTGCTGGTGACAGTCTATGAGATTGGGGTGATCTCTAGTAAGCTCGTGAATAGGCCAGGAGTGTGACTTATATGCTCCACCCGAGGGGTCAGCCTTCAGCATCCTATACTAGTAAGACATGTGGTGAAGCTTCTTTACGCTAAACTGACAATTCAAGGCTTAGTCCATTGTTCAGTTGTGAAGGAGTGTTGCTACTTGCTCTAGGTGAAGTTCAACCTTAACAGGTCTTCACTGAAACACTGGTATATCAAAACAGTAATTGAAACAGAGGACACGAGGGGCCTCGAAATCTGGTAGGGTATTGCTGAAATATGGGATGGGCTTTAGGCCCATCTAGTAATTTCTGAAAAATCTCTAAGGGCCCATGTGGGTTATATGGCACTAGGTGTAGTGGGAAGTTTACTCCCACGCCGGAAGGTGGGTTCACAATGCATGAATAATGATAGAGCACAAATCAGGATCGAACACAAAACTAGTTGTCAACCAGTACTTGAACTACCCACGGTCCAGTATTTCTAGGTCTAGAAATGTCAACTGGCAACTTTTATACTCACTAAGATCAACCCCCTTCCCTTCAGCCGCAACTTTTTCCCACCATGGATGCTCGTCACCACAGCTCACCTAAAGCCACAAAACAACTACCCCATGGGTAGGTCAGAGCCTAGGCTATCGGGGATGGCTATACTATAGTGGATCTGCGGCTTGGATGTGAAAATTATGAAGAAGAGAGAGAGAGAAAGAGAGAGAGAGAGAGACGAACGAGCACCGGTGTCTGCGGGAAAAAGACAATCTCGTCTTATCCCGACCACTTGGGTCTCGCCTTGGCCGAAGACTGGTCTTCGTCACGGGCCGGCCGAAGTTAGCTCTTCGGCCTACGGCGCACCAACGACGGCTCTTCGGCCCAATGTAAACCGAAAGCAACTCTTCGGCCTTAGCAAGGACAAAGAGCTCCTCTTCGTCCTAAGGGAGACCGAAGACCGGCCGGTCTTCGGCTTGAGTGAGACGGACAGGGCCGTACTGTTGTTCTCTGAATTCGGGCATACATTTTTGAAATCTGTTACAAAAATAATATTTAAAAAAATCGAGTGCTTGGGCATAATTCTGCTCTACGTGTCATACGTCTTCTTACCGGCCGTCAAACTCTGGCTGTGCTCTCCTACGTGCTCTATCTGGTACACTTGGCACGTGTGGATATGAGCCCCATGGGTCTCGCTGTCACGCGGGTGGGTGCCGCATGGTGCATGGTTGCGAGTAAATGGCACTGGCGGTTCGAGAATTTGCGCTGCGGGTGCACTTAATCATGGTACTTGCAAACCGGAAAAATCCGTCATAGAACTTGCATTGCAGGTGTAGGTAGGTCACATATGCCATCTGAACTGGCCAGCTGCCCTATTTTCGAGAAAATACCCGTCACAGAATTTGCGTTGCCGGTGCAGATAGGTCACATTTCAAATTTTTCGTTCCTGGACATTATTTTAAGTCACGAATATGTTCAATAAATATGTTATAATTTATCGTTCGAGAACATTTTTTAAAGTCATGAATCACAATTTTTCTTTTAAATGATCACAACTTAAAAAAAATGTTCGCGATTCACAAATATTTTTCAAATTTATCATTCGCGAACATTTTTTAAAGTCCTGAACAAATAGTTTTCAAAGTAATCGTTCATGAACATTTTCAAATTTATTGTTCGCAAACATTTTCTAATTTTTTCGTCCGTGGACATTTTTTAAAAGTTATGAATCACAAATATTTTTAATAAGTATTTTTTAATTGAACGTTCACAAAAAAATTTAAAATCGCGAATCACAAATATTTTTTTAAATGTTCACAACTTTAAATAAATGTTCGCGAATCACAAATATTTTTCAAATTTATCGTTCTCGATCACTTTTTTAAAGTCATCAAAAAATAGTATCAGTGTTCTGCCTTGTAAACGTCAGGTGATGGACTCTTTTTTTTATTACGGACAGGTACCTTATGCAGGTTGATTGGTTCACGAGGGGCTGTATATGTTTTTTTTTTTACTTGACTTGGTATATAGAGATGAATCTAGGCCGTCTAAATATCTTAAATCATGGGTGATAAATCTTCACAGTTCGTTTTCTATCATTTAAAAAATGTAATAGATAGATGATTGGTGGTCATGTTGTCCCTCTATTCACAACGAATGTGATAAATCCCAGGACGATATGAGTTTTTCATCACACTCTAGCTTGTTGCATTCCTGAGCCCAACACTGTCATGCCGACATCACCATCATCTTATTGGCATATGGTGCATGTGTAATCCCACCGAACTGAATGCATTTACAATGCTGTTGCCACGGATTCACTCATGCTTGGAGCTAGAAAAGAGGGCCGGACCGTCGCCATGATTCGATAGCGGAACGATGAGAACTCATGTTCAGCGCCTGATTGCCCCTATAGAGCACATGCGTCCTTGATGGACCGTGACCCAATAATCTTGCCCCGTCTATTCCCACGCTCACTTGCTATCTCCGCCTGCGGTTGTTTGCTGGGTTTTTTGCTTGTCATTTTTGCTGATGATCATTCATTTCAGGAAAGATACCTACCAGTTTTTGCTGTTACTTTTGAAAATATTGGTGAAGTAACAAAATTCATAGTTTTTATAAAATATTCACAAAAACACAAAATATTCACACATTTTTAAAAATATTAGTAAATTTTTAAATAATTCAATAATTTTAATATATATACCTGATAAAACAATCACGAGTTATAAGAATGCTCATGATTGTTCAAAAAAATAAAAATGGAAAACCCAAAAAGAAAAAATACGTAAACACCAATTATTTTCCGGCGAGCCGACGTACAAACTACAAAGCTGACTTGCTAAACAGTTAAAGTCACACCTTGATTGATCTTTCACCGATAGAATAAGGCACACACATAGACTTGAGATTGTTTTTCCTGCGTGTAATTTTTTCTGAAACTTAATTTTGCCTACGTGTTTATTAACATGAGATTCAGGGTCTTGTATGTGTATATTTGTTGGACCAACTGCACCCATGGGCGATCCTTTTCTGAACAAGCAAAATAACAAAATTCATACAATTTAAAACGTTTTAACAACCTGCATATTTTCAGGTTCCATGCTGGGAAGCCCTTTTCTGAAAATATGCAGGGTTTTATTTTGAGTGGAAATATGCAGCTTGTTAAAATGTTCATTTTTATTGAGCTTGAAGCTACACATGTGATGATGCGGGCTCAGCTGTTCTCTTTAGATGGTTACCGTGTTGCGGGTCACTTTGATGTACTTATGAGTTTGATTTGATTCCCCACTACAACACACAACTTGTGAATAAAAATTATGGAACCCAGCTCCACCGGCCCAATATTGACAAACGGCTGGCTGTTGGGGCTAGCCAGCCCAATCATCACCGGCGAAACATGCGATGCACACGATATGGGAATGGACGAAGCCAACAGTGGAAAAAAAAGAGATCGCTCAGTCGGTGGAAAAAAACAAGAGAGATCGATCAGGGCATGGGGAGATCAATGTGATAAAATAACCTTCGATAAGAGAGATTATGTAACGTTATGTAGATTTACTTTTAAATCTCAACCGTCAATCGTTATTGTTAACATAAAATCAACAGATATAAAGGGATGGCGTATGAAGAACTAAGAAAGCTTTCTCCTTTTATTATTACTAGGTATGTCAATCTTGTTATCGCTTGTTCAGTCGCTTTCTGGTTTATGCCCTTTCACCTGCATATAGTGAGGCAGTGTGTGAACTTAGGTGCTGGTTTGAACAAATTACAATGATGTAGTGGTGAGGATCAGTACAGTCACCAGCTTTATATTGTGGTTAGCTTGTTTGTCCGCTTGCTCATGCATTCTAATACATGATGTCCTGATGATTTGTGAAGTTCTGTGTATCACGTGATAAGCTGCACATCAGGTAGCATGGCAGCTTGTTTGTTGCTTTAAGGATGTACATATACCCAGGTGGATCAAATACAGATACTGATCATATATTTTTCTTTACTCGTGTGTTTTTCATGTGTCAGCCAAGCATTTTGACAAATTGATTATGTCATTCAGATGCATTCAGGCCAGGTTTCTGTGATCCAAAAAAAATCATGTGCCACTGGCTTTCTTGTTACATACAAAACTAAATGTGGAGAAGTATATATGCTCATTATTTGGTAACTGAACTGAATTACCTTGGTATAAAACTCCCATTAGCTTTTGTCGGAGGTGCTGTAATGATTTGACAGAAAGGCTTTTATATTTCCAAGTTGATCAACTACACAACTTCTGATCCTAAAGCCTTTCTTTAAAAGGGACTGGTCAATACAGCTCGATGTTGTGCTATCTTGCTATTGGGCTCTTTTTTCTTTTCTTAAAATGGTCGGATATCTCTCATGTTTTATTCGTGGCTGATTGCTTATATCCAAAATAATTATGTTAGTACACTGAAGCTAATTTCTATTCCCTCCGTCCCAAAATAAGTGTCTCAAGCTTAGTACAAAGTTGAGACACTTATTTTGGGACGGAGGGAGTATATTATTAGTGAAGTTGGCTAAATAGTTTTTGCGCTATTGAGATATATATGTGCACTACATTCTAACCCTCTAAATTGTTGTGCTATTGAGTTCAATCCTGAATATAATTATGTTAGTACACTCTGCAATATAATTATATTATATTCTTCTTTTGTCAGTTTTCTGGTCCATATTAGTTTGCTCGAGCTTGTTTTTACATCTGGCCATATTTACACCTCTCCGCCGACTGCCACCTATCATGGAGGAGGGAGATGGCTTTGCCAGGCCGTCAACACCAATCGGCAACTTCCGGCAGGCGCCCATCCCGTTCTTCCTCCCCTTACTCCGATGCCTTCATGGCCAAAATCATTAGCAGCAGCAAGAAGGTTAAGCACCAACTATGGTTAAAAGCTTTGTCTCTTTTGTGTACTATCCATGATGATCTGATTTTGCTGGTCAGGTTAGAAATTCAGGTAATACGACTATTGTGATGCATCTTTCTACGTGTATGTATTTATTTGCATTATTAATATTTTTCTCCAAATCATTTGTTGGTCATAAATTATTTTGCATTATTGATGATTAATTTCCAATTGAAATGACAACAGGGCTGGGTTTTATAAGTGTAATGGGTTCAAGTGTGACCTTCCAGTCAAGAAATGTCCTCAGCAAGAAGCTTATGTGAAGATCCCTTTTCTACTTTGAATGAATTTACTGTATATATCTCTTATTTAGTTTAGTTCATCATTCAGAGATGGTGGAATATTTTTGTCCTTCACAGGTTAAATGAGCATTGCGTAAAAGTCTGTCTAAGTTCTCTTTCTTATTCTTCTATAAACTGGAAGGCAAATATAGATTTCTCACGCATAGTTTATCAATCATGATCTCACCTCCTTTCTATATGCAGACAGTGTGGTACTCACTGGGGATGTGTGCAGTGATGGAGGGTTATGTCCCAATGGGTGACAGGCATGGTGATGTTCACCACTGATATGGAGAGAACAGGGAAAAAGATAACTTCCCTTGAACTATGAAATGTGGTCACGAAATTAGAAATCATTGTGGTGATATAACTCTTTCATATGACCAAATGAAATCGCATTGCACTAATTAAAGAATCGCTTGCTATATTTGTTATTTCATTCTATAAGTTATGTTTACAATGAAAACGAACCTGCTAAATGCTCTAGGAGAAAGGCTGGGATGAAATCCGCTGCAGAGCCTCATGTGCTTCAAGTTTTCCATATGAATAATAACTACATACTCTTTTTCTGTGGTACGAACGCATTTCCAGACCTATCAAGGCGAAGCTGCTAGCTAATTTAATTTCTTTTTATGCAGATGAATCAACAAGTGTTCTCCGAAAGGCTGAAGGTGAATATCAAGGGCACCTCTCTTTGATGATGTGCACCCATGGTTTGCTCACCATGATGCAACGACAAATGTTCTTGATGGGTATGTAGCAGGAATCTCTTGTAGAGTTCAAAACCAGCCTTATTAGTACCAATCATTTATGATGTGGTCGTTCTTGTCTTTCAGTCGAACAAAAGAAGTGGAACAAATGGGTTTAACTTGTATGCCTACTCCTGTTGCGATAAGCATTTGGTTTCCATCTCCAAGACAAGTTTCTGCTTGTGTAACAACAATACTGTCTGGGTCGTCCAGTTTCTAGCTACCATCTGTTCCAGGATCATCCTGACCATTGGGTTCCTCGTGTTCTCCTTGGTGGTTCTGTACATTGTCTCAAGACGTACTGGCCTGTTGATACTGCAAAGGAAGCTGGCTGATGCTATGAGATCAGGCTCAGTATCAGCTGAAGACATCTTGGAGAAAGTGCAGGACGGTCCTGCTCAAACAAATGCTCCTCCCATCTATGATGAATTGTGATTTTACTTTCATCCATTGTTTATACATGAGCTAACAACCAGAAGCAAGCTTACCTCTTAGAGTTCTTATTTCTTACTACATGTTGTATAAAGTAACATTTGCCCAAAAAGGCTATTACTGGTGCGTTAACCTACTGCTGGAAGTGAGCTGAAATCGAAGTATGCTTTACATTGCATCATCCATCAAGCCTAAAAAGTCTGTAGTCAAACTACATTCAGTTGGATGAAGTGTACACCATCGGTCCTAAGAGTATTACGGGTGTGTCAAGCAGGTTTTATAAGTTTGAAAATGCCCACCAAGGTCCTGTATGTGAGCAAGTCATTTATCGTGGGTTCGAACCTATTTTTTTAAATAGCTAGCGTTCATTAATCTAATTTTCTTAACATGTAAATATGTCGCCTCATCAAGTACTATGGATGGAAAAAGGTCCACCTCGACATACAGCCATGCAGAAAAAATTACAGCTCAACATGCAGACATGCATAAGAATTTCAATCTATTATGTAATTCATATTCAATAATTATTTTAAAATTACACAATAATCGTACGCTATAAAACATATGTATTTACTACTTTTAGTCATTGTACTATGTGGTTTTGGCCCTTTTCTTCTTGTATAAAGTTACATGCAACTCTCATGTATGGTTAAAAATACTAATTTAAAGGTTTTGTTTTTTTGCCAGTTTTGATTTTCTCTTACTGTTGTTGAATCAAATCAATTGTATTTATTTTCGCTGAGTTGATGGCCGCTTGTTTTTTCTGTGAGCTCATTTTCTAGGAGAGTGAGATGTGGGATACACACTCTGAAATGTTTGGTTTCTTTCAAACCATTTATTAGCTAACTAATTTTGGATGTCGTTGCACACAATACAATTGTACTCTGTTGTTGCCATCTTTGCTTTTTACGAGAGCTTAGCTCTGTACAATCAATTACACTTTTATACAAAAGGCCAAGTTCTTAACATATGCTCAAACACAAAGTTAATAAAAAAAGCAAATATTTTCAACGAGTATATGGTTTTAAATGGGTCTCTGCGCCATTTGGCGCAACGGGTCATCTAGTTCCCTTTAATAGTAGGTATAGATATAGATATAGATATTTAGAGTGAGTTGGAATTAGTAAATGTGAAAGACGCATAGGTCATCGGTTGTTACATCCAAGAGCTACACAGGAGATCATATGTTCAATTCCCACAATGTTGATTTATTTTGACTCAATTTTTTCGCGTTCTCTATCAAAGCCCATAAAAGGCCCATCAACATACAAGTACCTGGCCCAGATCGCTAAGTGTGTGTACGAGCCACGCTTAGCGAGCCAACAGTATGAAACTTTAGCATGCACTCAAATCAAATGAAAATGGACTAAACCAAACCAAGAATACCTATTCCCTACCCCTCAAGAAAAAAAGAATACTTATTCCCTATGAAAAGGACTAAACCAAACCAAGAATACCTATTCCCTTTAATAGTAGGTATAGATTAGGTATAGATATAGATATAGATAAACTGAGAAACTGTCGGACAAAAAAATCATCACTGAAATTTGTGACAAATCCTCCATATCATGGTATCGCTCGAAGGCCAACTGAATTGCTCATTTCCGGATATGTCATACATGAAATGTTCATATTCTATCTACAGACCTCAGCTACAGAAGCCTCATGCTCACTGAATCCAAGTTCAGCTACAGAATATAAAATATATGAATTGTTCATCGGTTATATATGCAATCTATCAACAGCTCCTCTTTCACAGAACCTTCATATCTAAAGCTCATCTTTGATAGGACCGGAAGATCTATATATGGACTACTGCTCATTGGATCCATCTTCATATAAAAGATTATATATGAGTTTGTTCGGCTGCTACGACCAACAGCTCATCTTTGCATTCGAGATCTATTTCATCTCAGAATCTAAAGCTGAAGTAATCCATGACCTCACGCCGACATGTTGGGCACCTTGACTCTTGGTAGAACCACGGTTTGATGCACGAGGTATGGAAGCTATGGGTGTGGAAGCACGGCAGCCTGACGATCTCCTCATCACCAGGCTCCAACTCCAAATAGCAAATCGCGCACTCCTGGCCTGGTGCCTCCAGAGTTCCGGCAGCAGCGTCCGCCTCTTTGCAGGCGCGGATTAAGGCCAGTGGATGGTTGTGAACCAGACATACCAGTAGTGAGGGCAGGTGGATGTCGATGTCGAAGCGGAGGACGCCTTCAAGGCCGTCGATCTGGCGGCCGATCTCATCGGCGAAGTCCATTGGCGGCAAATCCTGGTCCCCCCAGTTCCCGGGGGCAAGGTCGTACTCGCCAGTCACCGGCCCGTCGGCGAGCATCCCGTAGATGAGGTTGCGGCAGGCTTCGTAGCTGCGGAAGACCGCAGGGTCCGCGACCTCGACGCGGTTGTCGAAGGGCGCCCGGACATCGTGGAACGAGGCGAGGATGCTCCACCCTCCTGGCGGGTTGGCCTGGCAACCGATTTTGCGCCTCCCGTACGACACAAGCACTTCGCCGTGGATGCGCATGGTGCTCGGCAGATCTGTCCGCTTGCGGTGGACGATAGTGCTCAGGGACACACCCCCACAGTCGAAGACGTGGGTCTCCGTGACCTCCGCCGCATGCGGCCACGGTGGCACCGCCATCGCCATGGCCCAACGCGTCTTCTCTCTCTCTCTCTCTCTCTCTCTCTCTCTCTCTCTCTCAAGCTAGACGAAATGGATTCTGCTATCTCCCCCCGCACCATGGATTTCTTATAGGCGAAGGAGCGCAGGGATGCCTGGAGAGATATGGATTAGGTTGAAAATTTTCCTTTTTTGCTCCCCATAATTAATGTCGGTGAAGACTGGATACAGTTTAGAGACAACTAATGCTTTAATTTGTTTCCAAGATAGCAGGCCATCGTAGCTTGAAGCCTTGGAGCGAGGACAGACCATAAACGACACCTTCAGTCTCCGCCTCTTCAGTATCTTCACAAGTGTTCAGCCTATCACTGCGCGCAACTGCGCCAGCGCTGCCGAGATATCCACATTGAGCCGGGGTTTGGTCCAGCTCGACTGCGCCATAGCCCGAGCTTCACTTCCCTGCACTGAAACATCGATCGGTTGATTTCCTCGCCACAGGTAATGCTCGTGTGCCCTCTGCGGCATTGGTCTTGTCAGCAGGTCTTCTCAGGTGTGTATAGTGTTAAACATTGCACATACGGTATAACCGTATATGCGTGCGTGCGTGTAGATATTCTCTGTTGTAATGATAATTGGGCTGTTGGGATTGAGTCCTATCCTAGATTTTGTCTTGGAGATCAATCCACAGCCCAACAACCTTGTATATCTCGCACCATTGTGCCTATATTAACACGCACGCGTCCCTGCTAATCGCATACGCTTTAGCCTCCCTTTTCTACATGGTATACAGAGCCTCTCTCTTCCAACGCATCTAGTTATGTCATCCACCTCCTCTGTCGCCATGGCCTCCCCTTCCCTCGCATCGCTCGGCCACACCATCACCGAAAAGCTCACCAGGGAGAACTTCCTGGTGTGGAAGGCGCAAGTCCTACCGCATATCAAAGCGGCAGGGATGATGGGCTACATCGACGGCTCGATCAAGGAGCCGGCCGCCACCCTCGTCTCTGAGAAGGAGATCGGAGACGGGAAGAAGGAGATCGTCACCACGCCGAACCCAGAGTACGCCATCTGGGTCACGCAGGATCAGCAGGTGCTCACGTTCCTGATTGCTTCCCTCTCTTGTGGCGTTCTTATGCAAGTCTCCAATCATACCACCGTTGTTAGCATCTGGCAAGCCCTGCTCCAGAGCTTTTCATCGCAGTCCAGGGCACGTACCATCCAGCTCCATTCCGCCCTGGGTAACACGCGCAAGGGGGATATCTCGGCTGCAACATACTTCACCAAGATGAAGGGCATCGCCGATGAACTCGCAGCCGCTGGGAAGCCCCTTGGAGAAGACGACCTCGTCGACCAAATTCTCCAAGGCCTGGTGCACAAACCTGACTACAACGGTTTCGTTTCTGCCATCTCCACACGCCCCGCCATAGATCAGCAGATCGGCCTCACGGAGCTCTTCTCGCAACTCCTGGCGGCTGAGGCCCGCATCACCGCTCAGCAGACGGCTTTCTCCCCCAACCACTCCGCCAACCTTGCATCTCGTGGGAGCGGCCGCCGCGGCGGTCGTGGTGTCGGAGCACGTGGCGGCTACAACAACAACTCTGGCCCTCCCCGCTACAACGACAACTCCGGGGGTGGCTCATCTGATGGCGCGCCGCGCAAGAAGGGTGGTGACCGCGGTGACCGCGAACGCTGCCAGATCTGCAAAGAAGAAGGGCACTGTGCATAGCGCTGCAGAAAGCGCTATGACAAAGGCTACAACAACAATGTCCGCAACCCCGCAGGAGGCGGCGGTGGTGGCAACGGTGGCGGCGGTGGTGGCGGCGGTGGTGGCAATGGTGGCCAACATCGTGCTGCCAACGCGGCTCATTCATACGGTGTAGATACCAATTGGTATCTTGACACCGGTGCAACTGATCACATCTCCGGCAAACTAGAGAAACTTGCGGTTCGGGATCGCTACACCGGCAATGAACAGATCCACACTGCCAGTGGACAAGGTATGGACATTGCACACATCGGCCGCTCAGTTTTATTTACTCCCTCCGGATCGTTGAAACTAAACAATATTCTGCATGTTCCTAACTCTGAGCAAAGTCTTCTTTCTGCCTATCAACTCATGAAAGATAATCACGTGTTTATTGAGCTTCACCCTGAAACTTTTCTTGTCAAGGATCAGGATACCCGGAGGACCATACTTCAAAACAAGAGTAAATGGCGTTTGTTTCCAGTCACTGGGCGGCACAGTGCCCCTCCACGGCAAGCACTTGGAGCAATCAAGCCATCTACATCCCGGTGGCACAAGCGTCTAGGGCATCCCTCTCTTCCAGTGGTCCAGAAAATAGTTCGAGATTTTAATCTCCCCGTGTCAAATAAACAAGATCATCTTCTCGTGTTTGATGCATGTCAGATGGCCAAAAGCCATCAACTCCCTTATCCTTGCTCAGTTAGTGAATCCAAAGCTCCTTTAGAGCTAATTTTCTCTGATGTTTGGGGTCCTGGACCCGTTTCTGTACGCAGGCAAAAATACTATGTCTGTTTTATCGATGATTTCAGCAAGTTTAGTTGGATATATTTGCTTAAGAACAAATCTGATGTGTTTGAAAAGTTTCGTCTTTTTCAAGCTCATGTTGAACGCTTGTTTAATCGCAAAATTATCGCCATGCAAACAGATTGGGGTGGTGAGTATCAAAGTCTGAATTCTTTCTTTGAGCGCATTGGCATTGCTCACCACGTCTCTTGCCCTCATGTGCACCAACAAAATGGATCCGCTGAGCGGAAACATCGTTATATAGTGGAAGTTGGTCTCTCTCTCTCTCTCTTGGCACATGCGTTCATGCCCTTAAAGTTTTGGGATGAAGCTTTCCTCACGGCTGTATATCTCATCAATCGTGTTCCTAATCGAGTCATCAAAAACCAAACTCCACTAGAACATCTCTTTGGCACTAAACCCAATTATAGCTTTCGTCGCATTTTTTGTTGTGCTGTATGGCCCAACTTGCGCCCCTTTAATAAGCACAAACTTGAGTTCCGCTCCAAGCAATGCGCTTTTTTGGGTTATAGTACTCTTCACAAGGGATATAAATGCTTAGACATCTCCTCCGGATGAGTCTATATTTTTCGCGATGTCGTGTTTGATGAACAAGTTTTTCCTTTTGCTAGTCTTCATCCAAATGTCGGCGCACAACTATGCAAAGAACTTCTTTTGTTACCCTCACATCTCCTGCCATCACCAAATTTTATTCCAGGGGGAGTTGATGCTGCTGCTGGTCCTGTGTCAATGGATAATACTCTTCATGAGGTGTATGCTGATAGTGTGCAGGAATCAGGGCTGGCCAACCATGCAGAAATTGGTGAAGAAATTGGTGAAAATACTC